>CM057337.1:515937939-516558777 GCA_030015575.1 Agapanthus africanus
ACATATAGCAACGAAACCGGCGATATCACATATTACACTTACGGTCGCAGAAAAGAAAGTGTAAAACTACAACAGTTGGAATCCGCAACCTGTTTAGACATCGCATGCCTAATCAAATTAATTCCTTAAAAATCGCATGCCTAACAATTATAAACCCCGCATTTTAGTCTCATTATCGAAAACACTTTTCAATATCAAGTCGGGCAATTCAGCAAGATTCCCGACATCCTGAACCAATGCTCGTCGTAAACTTTAGTAGACGACCGCACCCCCGATGCCGTCGACGAAGTGCACCAAGGCGGAACACCGCTGCCGCGAGCACCCGAACGGATGCTTTCGGTGACGGGGTTCTCCTACAGTCACTTGGTCGGGGCTATAGGGCGTGGCTATCTATTAAGTTTACCGGCGAGTATCCGTGTACGCAACGTGATTGCGACGGACTTTCGATCACATCAAAATCCCGTGGCAACCGTTCAAGTGAGACTAAACTGCTATGTTTATAACATCCAAATCATTTATCTCATAACTACTTGTGGATTCTAAATATTGTATCAAATTCCAGATAAATAGAAAATGTTAAACTTTCCGATCGAACAATCAAACACCCAAGTTTTCCCGAAACAACTCAACACATGAAATAAGTTTAAAAACATTCACTTCATGGCACAGTACCAACGGTCCAGCCGTAGAAGGGTCAAGCCAACGCCTCACATGTGGCACGCCGTACTGCCCTAAATCCTATGGTTCAAAGGGCTGTTCAAGACGGTCACATAATCGAGTTAAGGTTTGTTGTCTTCTAAAGGGTCCATCGCGTTACTTGCACTACTTAGAACGTTCTCAAACTACGGAAAAATCCAACAATTGGAAATTTCCCGGCAGGGGAAAAAAATGGGTATTTATATCCGGTCGAACTTTTTAACATATTCTAAAATTACCCGGAAAAACACATAGACAAAGTCAGACAATCCGATTTTATCTACGAACTCCCAATACAACTCAGAAAACTCAACTCTTGAGTAAACTTTAAAAATTCCCAGAAAACACAGGCATTGCATACGGGAATTACTGTGCAAAGCACGTGACAAGATGCTCCTATATGCCCGCGGAACCGCCGCACATGCCAGGGTGGGGCCGCGGTTCCGCGGCGCTTTAGTCGAGTTGGGTTCATGTGCTTCACAGTAACTCCTAGAAAACCCTGCTTTATTTCTTGGATATTTTTAATTTGGAAAAATCCACTATTTTGAAAAATGTACAGAGAAGGGTTATTTTTAGGGTTTCGGGGTTCGATCGGGTTTCTAACTTCGTCTACTCATCGCTTAAGGCTCTACCTAGGCTCTGATACCACTGTAGGGTTCCTAGGCACACTCAAGAGCTTCCACAAGGCATCAACCATGCCAAATTCAAATTTTACGGTGCCGAGAAACCCTAAACTAGATCGATTACTAGAGGTAAGGCGAAAAAGAATGCATGCAAACAACTTTACTGCTAAGTGAAAGAGACTACAACCTTTGTAGATCCGGTCCTCCACTTCTCTAGCTCCGTGTTGACGTCCCTCCGCTGCGATCATCGGAATCCCGGACTCTAGCGTCGGTTTCATCGGAGAAATGAGTGGGCTAGGTCGTTGACTTCGATGCCGAAGATGATCTACATCGAGGCGACTCAAACTAAAGCTCCATCTTCACTAGGTCAAGAAACTTGTGAAGATAACACACTCTACTACATGGCAAGTGGTAGCGGATGAAGAAATAGGAAGTGGGTTCACTTTGGATTTGGATTTCTCACTCTTTTTCTCATGGCACCATTGGAGCTAGCAAGCTTTCATGAAGCTTGATGAACATGAAGAAGAAGAAAGAATTAAAAGGATAATGAAATAAGAATTAAACTTATCCTTTTAATTATGGTACCATGGTTAAGTTAAGCCCTCATGCTTAACTTGTGTAGAGAATTAATCAAAGACTTGGGTTAAGGGTTGGGTTAACTAATATCGTAAACAAAATGACAAAATGGTTGACTTTGTCAATGTTTATCAAGCTTCATGATGCTTGATAACTTTGAACAAAGTCTCACTACTTTTGTTATTTGTTAGGAAATTAGTAAACCCTAACTTAACCTTGATTTGGTTTAATTCTCATACACACAACTTGTATGTATCATCAAGCATGATACAAACATGTACACTTGCATATATCACATATAAACAATGTGCACATTCAAGTGAGAAAATCAATCTTAAATGAACCAATATTGGTTAATGTAAAGTAATATATCAAATATATAATTATACATTAAATCATTAAATCAACACTTGATTTAATGATCCGGTCATACTGCAAATAACCGACTAATATCAAGTGTATCAATGTATCGAATCAACACTTGATTCGGTAATCCGGATATATCACATATAACCGTCCGATGATACAAATCGCGAGAATAGAATACAGTATCACATACTGCTATTATTCTCGGTCCCGCACATATCTCATATGCGCTCCTATTTCGTTTCGCTTGAGCCAGGAAACCTCTGTGTAGGACTCTAAAGACTCGTCAATACGTCGGCAGTAGGTGATGATCATATCAAACACCCATAAGCCGCAAGCGGTCTGCTAAACGTAACGGCCACCCGGGTATTGGGCGATCAGAAGATCAACGAGCAAGCCCGCTTACACTCCTGTGAATCCAACCAGTAACACTTACCGTACAGTCCGGTCTCGTCGTCTGATATATCGCATATCTCGCCTAGGGGTGGTAAACGTCAGACCCCAATAGCTCGATAAGTCGTGTCGATATGAGGTCTATAACAGTTCGAGAAACTATTGGTAACACTTAACAGTAAAGCTCAGCAACCCTGGCCAGGGATTTCCGGTTATAGCCAATCGAGCACAGCGCAACATCAACTCCCTATACCGGGAGAGACGAATCCCCTCTTATCGCTCATTGCCTCCATGTGATTCGGGACTGTACGCAAAAACCACCATTTTGCATGCCCTCTTGGACGTGGTAAGGTGGAAATCAAAGCACAGTGGGAATCACACAAGTCTCTATGACGATCTCGGATCAACAGACTAAGCTGTACCAGTGTCACCAGAGAACTGCCATCTGACGTAAGGTATAATACTATCAGGGAGTTCTCGGCGAGTCCGTCTAGTGTACCCAGTCTCCACTGAGCACCCGTATATCATCTCTGATGTCAAACACCAATGGATATGGGTTCATCCATCGCCCATCTGTATGGGTCGAGAAGGTATACGCTATTCTACTCTGGTATATCGATGCCCCGTCTCGATACACCCACGACTAGGGACCTTGAAGGATGTACTTATGGATTACCATGTCCCCACTAGTATGATCCGCATCATAGTCCAGGTAGTCAAGTACATATCCTAAGGGCTTTACCAACATGTAACAGAGAGATAATCAGTGTACACGTTAAGGTAAAGAGAAACAAGATAGCATACTATCATGTCGAGCAAGAAAGTCCTCCCTATATATGCCCAAGCATCCACTACAATATACATCCTATGTATAGTAATGGCCTCTAGGGCATACATATAACTAACATTATCTTGATTAAGACGTGATATGGTCGCTACCTGGAGAGAGTGAGAAGAAAACACTCTGCGTGCACTCTTGTAAGATTAGATTGGTTATTTATTTTTTCTAATCAGGATGGCTCCCACTGTTTTTATCAAATCTTCCTTCAAACCCTAAAAGGAAAGACTAGCCGGGATTAATTACACTCTACAAGTTCGCCAATCTTTCAGCCAGGCAAGTGCCGATACTTTGAGGGAGGTTCCCCGTGCTTTCGCACAGACCTAATTAAAGTAAACCTCGTTTTCCCAGGGGCGTAACCCCGTTGACACCTTTCTAGACACCTACTTGATCGGCTAATTGTAAAGTGCAAAACTCTCCCAGGAGTAACAATTACTCGAAGTGGGTATCGGGATCCAACTATCATATAGAAGGTATGCAATCTCATTGCAAATTTCAACACTTGAAACTCCCGATAAAGGTTTTTACCCCTAGCACTTATGACCTTAACTATGGTCAACAAATCATAAGCACCAGTCAAGTTCTACCCATCATTTCATGATTAATCAGACCCACCCACATGACCCTTAACTAAGGTCAACAAAGTCACGCGACTGTCCTAACTAATCGCATCATATGCGGTGTAGGAAGACATCACTTAGCTACCATACACTGTGCCTTGACTATGGTCAACAAACACAGCACGAATACTAAGTACTCTACTTCCTAAAATGACGGAGGGTTGCAGATGGTTTTTAAGAAAACCTTTAACGCTTTGAACTTGATCTCGTTGCGGAATCAAATGGTTTTTAAATGGAGTGTTTTTGAGGCTTTTCTAGTTTTGCTAAAGGGGTCACTCCCGGTGAAGGGATCGTCGGCCCTTTCCTCATCGAATAAGGTGGAGGATATATCATATATACCGCAGTGCAAAGCAAAAACTATAGAAGCAATCAAAAGACAAACCGAGGGTTGTAGCATCTGCCAGTTATTGCTAAAGGGGCCACTCCCGGTGAAGGGATCTCGGCCCTTTCCTTATCGAATAAAGTGCAGGATGTTCTACAAGGAACACCGCGATGCAAAGCAAGAACTGTAGCTACCTGTTTTTGAAAAATTCGATTCCACAACATCTTTTAGGTTTATTTTCTTTCATTAATCCAATTAATGAATGTCCCATCATTTAAATCCACCTAAATATCACAGATAAATATAACGTACGCATATGCCATCCGCATTCGCCTCGATGTCCCGTCTGCACCGTTAGGTTGGGTAACTAACGCCATAGCGAGGCAGGGCTAGCGCGAGTGTAAAACATAAGCAACGTCTATATAATATATCATATATACTATATATAATATCTATCTGAACATATCACATGATCACATCACAGATAATGCAGTAGAAAATATCATATGAAATATTGGATATACTAGGACGTCCGTGTTTTATTTTGAGCCTGTATAAAACACGGATTCCACGGTCGTGATGAATAGCCAATCCCACACCCCTAGACCCTTACGAGAGCGGCAAGGAACCCTACCAATTCTAGGGTTAGGAGACCCGGACTCGACTCCTCGAGAAGGTCTCCTACTGGACCCTAGAACCCGGTTACTTGTGCTCCCCTCCTTGGGTCTATCCTAATGCGGAAAAGTAAATAATATACATCAACGGTGACATCTTCCGCAACCTGGAAGTGCCCCAATAAAAGAATATTACATACAAGTTTTTTACATGAATGAAAAAGAAAAACACTCATCTCACATAAAAAACCCCGGCTATTCAAACACGACGATCCAATATAACATATCCAGCAACATATAACATCACATGTCATCAGCGTAAGTAAATATGCCCGTCCTAATTGTCGTTGGCATATAGCAACGAAACCGGCGATATCACATATTACACTTACGGTCCTAGAAAAGAAAGTGTAAAACTACAACAGTTGGAATCCGTAATCTCCTTAGACATCGCATGCCTAACCAAATGAATTCCTTAGACATCGCATGCCTAATAATTATAAACCCCGCATTTTAGTCTCAAAATCGAAAAATGTTTTCAATATCAAGTCGGGCAATTCAACAAGATTCCCGACATCCTGAACGAATACTCGTCGCAAACTTTAGTAGGCGGCCGCACCCCCGATACCGTCGACGAAATGCACTAAGGCGGAACACGCTGCTGCGAGCACCCGAACGGATGCTTTTGGCGACGGGGTTCTCCTACAGTCACTTGGTCGGGGCTATGGGGCGTGGCTATCTATTAAGTTTACCGGCGAGTATCCGCGTACGCTACGTGATTGCGACGGACTTTTGATCACATCAAAATCCCATGGCAACCAATCAATGAGACTAAACAGCTATGTCTATAACATTCAAATGTTATTGATTCCAATTATTGTATCACATTCGAGATAATTAGACAATGTTAAACTTTCCGATCGAACAATCAAACACCCAAGTTTTCCCGAAAAGCTCAACACATGAAATAAGTTTAAAAACATCCACTTCATGCCACAGTACCAATGGTCCAGCCGTAGAAGGGTCAAGCCAACGCCTCACATGTGGCACGCCGTACTGCCCCAAACCCAAGGTTCAAAGGGCAGTTCAAGACGGTCACATAATCGAGTTAAGGTTTGTTGTCTTCTAGAGGGTCCATCGAGTTACTTGCATTACTTAGAACGTTCTTAAACTACGGAAAAATCCAACACTTGGAAATTTCCCGGTAGGGGAAAAAGTGGGTATTTATATCCGGTCGAACTTTGTAACACTTTCTAAAATACCCGGAAAAACTCATAGACGAAGTTAAACTTTCCGGTCGAATCTACGAACTCCCAATACAACCCAGAAAACTCAACTCTTGAGTAAAAATTAAAAAATACCCAGAAAACTCAGGAATCTAATAAGGAGTTACTGTGCAAAATACATAGGATAAGGTGTCAATTAGGCCGCGGAACCGCCGCACGAGCCATGATCATGCCGCGGTTCCGCGGCGCTTTTATCGATTTAAGCGCACGTGCTTCACAGTAACTCCTCAAAAACCCTACTGAATTTTTTGGCTACTTTTAATTAGGAAAAAACCACAGTTTCAGAAAATGTACAGAGAGGGGTCTTGGTAAGGGTTTTTGGGACTCGATCGGATTTCTAAAATCGTCTACACTTCGCCTAAAGCTCTAGCTAGGCTCTGATACCACTGTAGGGTTCCTAGGCATACCCATGAGGTTCTACAACTGATCAAGCATGCCAAAATCAAAAATTTATGTGCCGAGAAACCCTATGCAAGATCGTTAACTAGAGGATAGGCGAAACTAAAAGCTAGCAAACAACTTTACTAATTAGTGAAAGGGATTACAACCTTTGTAGATCCGGTCCTCCACTTCTTTAGCTCCGTGATGACGTCCCTCCGCTGCGATCATCGGGATCCCGGACTCTAGCGTTAGTTTCATTGGAGAAATGATCGGGCTAGGTCGTTGACTTCGATGCCGAAGATGATCTACGTCGAGGCGACTCAAACTCAAGCTCCATCTTCACTAGGTCATGAAACTTGTGAAGATAACACACTCTACTACATGGCAAGTGGTAGAGGATGAAGAAATAGGAAGTGGGTTCACTTTAGAATTGGATTTCTCACATGATTTCATCACTTGGAAATTTTCAAGAATGGTTTTCTTCACTTGAAGAAGATGAAGAAGAAGAAGAGAAAAAGAATTATTTCTAAAAAAAAATTCAAGTGAATCTTATCATAATGAAACCATGGGTGAAGTTAACACATGTAGAGAATAAACTAGGGTTTAGGTGTAATGGTTAGGTTAAGGAAAAAACAAAATAGTTAAGACTTTCAAAGCTTCATGAAGCTTCAAGTAAAAACCAAAGAAAGCCACCATTTTATTTCTTGCCAAAAATAAATAAAGAAAATAAATAAAACAAATAAAACCTAACCATTAACCTAAACATGGTTTAAAGCATACACACACCCAAGTTTGCACGTATCATCAAACTAGTGCACAAACATATATCATATATATAATGTGCACAATCAAGTGAGAAAAAACAATCTTAAGTGAACCAATACTAGTTAATATAAAGTAATATATCAAATATATAATTATACATTAAATCATTAAATCAACACTTGATTTAATGATCCAGTCATACTGCATACAACCGACTAATATCAAGTGTATCAATATATCGAATCAACATTTGATTCATTAACCCAGCTATATCTTATATAACCGACCGATGATACAAATCGCGAGAATAGAATTCAGTATCACATACTGGTATTATTCTCAGTCCCGCACATATCTCATATGCGCTCCTATTTCGTTTCGCTTGAGCCAGGAAACCTCTGTGTAGGACTCTAAAGACTCGTCAATACGCCGGCAGTAGGTGATGATCATATCAAACACCCACAAGCCGCAAGCGGTCTGCTAAACATAACGGCCACCCGGGTATTGAGCGATCAGAAGATCAACGAGCAAGCCCGCTCACACTCCTGTGAATCCAACCAGTAACACTTACCGTACAGTCCGGTCTATTCGTCTGATATGTCGCATATCTCGCCTAGGGGTGGTAAACGTCAGACCCCAGTAGCTTGATAAGTCATGCCGATGCAAGGTCCATAACAAGCATGAAACTACTGATAACACTTACCTGTAAATCAGTGCAACCCTGGCCTGGGATTTTCAGTTATGGCCAGTCGAGCATAGCGCAATATCAACCCCCAATACCGGGAGAGACGAATCCCCTCCTATCGCTCATTACCTCCATGTAAATCGGGACTGTACCCAAAAACCACCTGTTTGCACGACTCAGTAGAGCCGTGGTAGGGTGGAAATCAAAGAACAGTAGGAGACACACAAGACTCTATGACGATCTCGGGTCAACAGACTAAGCTGTACCAGTGTCACCAGAGAACTGCCATCTAACGTGGGGTATAATACCATCTGGGAGTTCTCGGCGAGTCCGTTCAGTGTACCCAGTCTCCACTGAGCACCCGCATACCATCTCTGATGTCAAACACCAATGGATATGGGATAATCTATCGCCCATCACATGGGTCGAGAAGATATACGCTAGTCTACTCTGGAATATCGATGCCCCGTCTCGATATTCCCACGACTAGGAACATTGAAGGATGTACTCATAGACTACCCAGGCCCCACTAGTATGATCTACATTATAGTCCTGGAAGTCGAGTACTCATCCTAAGGGCTTTATCAACATGTAATAGAGAGACTACAAGTATACATGTTAAGATAAAGAGCAACCAGATAGCGTACTATCTTGTCGAGCAAGAAAGTCCTACCTATATATGTCCCAGCATCCACTACAATTGCATCCTATAACAGTAATGGCCTCTAGGGCATACATATAACTAACAGGATGAATATGAGAATCTGTTCAAATTTTCATCTTATGATACTTGCCCGTCTTGTCACAAAGGTAAAGTGACCAATACTCTGTTTACTCGAAAAAGAGAAAGAGTTATTGAACTCTTGGTATAGATACATGATGATGTATACGGTCCTATATCTACAAATGCCAAGGTTGGTTCTTCGTACTTCATTATATTCACTGATCTTCTATCAGGATTCGGATATATGTTCCTGTTTAAACATAAGTCTGAAACTTTTGAGAAATTCAAGGAATATAAGCTTGAAGTTAAGAACCAAATGGGTAGAAGTATTAAGTCCTTCGATGTGATTGAGGTGGAGAATACTTACGCATGGAGTTCCTGGAGTTTCTATATGGAGAATGTGGTTCTCCCTCAGCTTACTCCTTCGTGTACACCACAGCACAACAGTATATCGGGGCGGAGGTATCGTGCCCTATGAGATGTGGTGCGCTCTATGATGAGTACTTCTGAGTTACCTGTTTTCTTTTGGAGTTATGCACTTGAGAAACTGCATACCTATTGAATGGGGTTCCATCCAAATCAGTGCCTACCAGTCCATATGAGATATAGAATGGGAAGAGACCATGTCTTAAACGAGTTAAGATATGGGTTGTCCGGCCTATGTTGAAAAGCAATATCCGGACAAACTCTAGGCAAGGTCCGTTCTGTATAAGTTTGTTGGATATCCCGAACATTCGTGACGGTATAACTTCTACCACACTGAGGAACAAAAGGTGTTTTGTTTCTCAGCATGCCACCTTTTTGGAAAAAGGAATTTCGTGTGAAGAAATTTATAGTCATGTGGTAGAACTAGAAGGAGTTCCAGCTAGACAAACTAACAGCTGATGATTTGGTAAAACCAAAGGATTAAATAGTCTCCAACGAATCTCGGCCTCTCCGCGAATCTGGTAGGGTTTCTCATCCACTTGAGAGATACTGCGGTCTTCTCGCTGACAGTAGGAGTGAGGATTGCATCATGGTAGATAATGGCCCAACTAGGTTCAGGCAGTCCATAACAAGTGGAGACTTTGTGAATTGGATGGATGCTATGCAATCAAATATGGAATCTATGTACACGAACAAAATATGACTTTGAATGTTGCACCTGAAGGGTTAAAACCCATAGGGAGAAATTGGATCTTGAAAAGATTCTTGGTGTCAATGGAAAAGTTGAGACTTTCAAACCTATGCTTAAGTCCATCAGGATTAAAGCAAGCATCGCAGAGTTGGAACATCTGTTTTGATGTAGCAGTAAAAGAGTTTGACTTCATCAAAAAGGTAGATGAACCTTGTATATACAAGAATGTTGTAGAGAGTAAGCTTGTCTTCAGCGTATTATACATAGATGAAATACTCTTGATAGGAAATGGTTTCTTATGCTACACTCGGTCAAGCTCCTTTTATCACAAGGATTCTACATGGAAGATCTGGATGATACCTACTATATCTTGTGGATTATGATCTATGAGATAGATCTAAGTGGATATTGGGAGTGTCCCAAATCTAGGTACATTAACACCATACTAAAGGGGTTTAGTATAGAAGATTCTAAGCGTGGTGGCTGGCCCACTTACTGAGGAATCACTCTCTCCAAAAAGATATCTTTCGAGACTGATTTGGAGAGAGCTCGCGTGCAAGGTATACCCTATGCATCAGCAGTAGGCTCTATCATGTATGGAATGTTATGTACTAGACCAGTGTTAGTGTATATGCCATAGGGGCCGTTATTGTATCATACTAGCTTGTATATTACTTAATGGAAGCTTGGGATATTCACAGTTATATTAACAATCTTGCTAAACATGGTAGTATGCTACTTGGTTTATATCTATCGTAATATGTGTGTATGTATTGATAGAGCCCTTAGGATCTTGCTTGACTACCAACATTGTGATGGCAGTCACACTGGTGGGGGCTAGGTAATCTACAAGCACATCCTTTTTCTGGTCCTTAGTCGTAGGATTATCGAGACAGGGCATCGATACTCCGGAGTAGACTAGTGTGTACGCTTCTCATCCCAGTTGGGGAGATGGTATGTCCCATAGCCATCAGTACGTCGTACTGGAGATAGTATACAGGTGCTCGTTGGGTTACGGGTACACCGGACAGGAATCGCAGGGAACTGTTGGTTGGTATTATACCCGTTGTCAGTTAACAGTTCCCAGGTGACATGAGTACAGCATAGTCCGCAGACTTGACACTACTGCTTCGCCTCGGGTGTGTTCCCGCTGTTCTTAGATTGCTACGCTACCACGGCTCAAAGGAGTCGTGCAAACAGGTAGCAGTTGGGTGCAGTCCCGAAGCACTTGGAGGCAGTGGCGGTTAGACAGGATTCGTCTCTCCTGGTATTGGGAGTTGATATCGCGCCGTGTCTGGAGAGCCATTACGCAAAGTCCCTGGCAAGGGCAAGGGAGATTTACTGGTAGGATTTCCAGTAGCTTCTCAAGGTGTAATGGGCTTCGCTCGGACACAACTTATGCCGCTTTTAGGGGACTGACGCTTGCCGCCCCCCTAAGCCCGATATGCGATAGTCCTAGACGAACTGACCGGACTATATGGAGATTGTCACATCAGGCTCAATAGGATTCATTATTCCAATTTCATTCTCACTCTCACCTTCTCTCTCTTCAAGCTCTCTCTCTTCAAACCCTAACCCTAAACTCTCATATGCTGAGATCAAGGGTTAGCAAGACTAATTGATCCCTAATCCTATTCTATATCCTCTATGTTGCTTTGATTAGCACTCTTAGTTACCTAGTTACCTCAATTTAAAGGTCAAGCTTGGAGTAGTAGCTCTCGGGTGGATCTTCTATCACAAAGAGGAGGCCGACAAGGAGGTGGTCAACGAGAACAAGAAGGACTTGGTTCATTAGGTATAATCTTCTTTCATAGTAGCTAATCCCTCCTATGATGCTGTTAGTTAGGGTTTGGCGAAGATCCGTAAGTTAGTCGATGTTCGTTTTAAACAAAATGATTGTTTTACCTATTCCGACTCATCACAACTCGTGGGGTGTCTAACGTCGACCTACAACCAGATGTAGCTAACTCACTAGGTGTAGTGATCAGGAATCAATCGGATCTTGGGAGAATCACTAGACAGCTGTGTAGGACATTCTTAAGTACTTGAGAAGCACTAAAGAAATGTTCTTGGTGTTTGGTAACAGTGAACTCCAGTAGGAGTCCTTTACCAATTCGAGCTTCCCGAGTGATAAGGTCGACTGAAAGTCAGTCACAGGCTTTTTCTTTACCCTCAGTGGAGGGACGTATGTTATATTGCTACCTGAGGCATTTACATGTATTCTGTTTTCATGCATTCATACCTCATTCATATGATATATTGCTACCTGAGGCACTGACACGGGCACATGAGATCACACTCGGGTTAGATATTACCCTAGCCATTGTTATAGGCTGCATGTTATTCATATATTTGAGGATATATTATGATCTTTGACCTAGGTTGCGTTATTTATGCGATTTCTGTGCGTAGATGTTTTTCTGTTCACGAGTTGGCAACTCACCCCCGTTGTGCCCCAGTTTCTTGCAGGTTTGCCGTACAGGTTTGATTACGGTTTTGCTGGCACTGCTTCCCTTTTCTGGGTGACTTGCTAGTAGGTGGGTTTATTTATATCGTACCCATCATTATATCTTGTATATTATTATTCTGTTGTATCTAGAAGTTCCATCAACCAAACATGTATTTATTTTTGAGATAGAGACCAGTGATGTTATTCTTTCGACCTTAGAGTCGCGCGTTTTATTTCTGTGGTTTTCTTGTGGTTTTGAGTTTTTGATCCTCGCCGTTGGCGTTGTATATTATATTGCTTGTGTGGTTGTGACCGTCGATTGACGAAGAGCTAGCTCCTGCTTGGGGATGCCTTTTTATTGATTTCGTATACTATTCATGTTGTATCCCGTTTGGGAGCCAGTATTTACAAAGGAGACTCTGCCGAAATTTTCAGGAAATATTGATGTTTTTTTAAAACCGCATAATTCGGCTTATGCTATTAAAACTACTTGTTTAAATTGGTTTTCCTTCACTCTACTACTTTTCTTGGTTTTCGGCTTACTTGGATTACGTACGCCTCGAGACGTTTCGTAGTTTAAGTGCCGGTCATATTCCGTACTTTCGGGACGTGACACTAAAGCCAAAGGAAGGAAGATGAAGGCCGCTACCAAACCAAGAGGTGGTGTTGGTAAGGTGTGAGCTAAGGGAAAGATAAAGATTGCAGTGCCAGTAGTGGCAAAGGACGAGTGCTTCCACTGTCGTAGGAAAGGGCACTGGAAGAAAGATTGCAAAGCTTGGAATGCCAAGAACCAGGAACCGAAGCAAGATGTGGCTTCGACTTCAGATGTGTTTGTAATTGAAAATTGTCTGTCCATCAACTCTACTTCCTGGGTATTGGATACCGGATCAGGATCTCATTTACGCAATTCATTGCAGGCACTGAGAAACCGTAGAGTGCTGAAGGTTGGTGATATGACCCTCCAGGTTGCTAACGGAGCTAGCATGGCTGCTGTGTCCGTAGGGATTATCATCTTGGATTGACGAGTGGACATATTTTGGTTTTGCATAACTGTTTTTGTATATCCAGTTTAACGTGTAATATCATATCGGTTTCGTTGTTATCAAAAGAAGGTTATGATTTCACGTTTGCAAGCGATGTTGTTAACATCCACCTTAATCATGGTTTGATTGGGTCTGGTACACTAGAAAACGGTATATATGTCTTAAACCAATTACAGATTTTCAATGTTCAGAACACACTAAAAAAAAGGGCACCAGATATAAATAAAGCTTTCTTATGGCATTGTAGACTAGGTCACATCAATGAGACAAGATTAACTAAGTTACATAGAGAAGGATATTTGGATCCGTTCGAATATCAATCTTATGCCACTTATCAATCATGTCTTAAAGGAAAGATGAGAAAGACTCCATTCGCTGGACATGGAGTAAGAGTGAGCGAGCTCTTAGGACTCATACACAGCGATGTATGTGGTCCAATATCTACATATGCAAGAGGTGGTTTTTCATATTTCATTACTTTTACGGATGATTACTCTAGGTACGGATTCATTTTCTTAATGAAACATAAATCCGAGGCTTTTGAGAAATTCCGAGAATATCAGAATGAATAAAATAACCAGACCGACAAAAGTATCAAGACACTGAGATCTGATCGAGGTGGTGAATACTTAAGTGCCGAGTTCCTAAGTTACCTAAAAGAGAAAGGAATTCTCTCTCAGCTTACTCCTCCATACACTCCACAGCATAACGGTGTATTGGAGTGACGGAACCGAACCCTATTGGATATGGTAAGTTCCATGATGAGTAATGCTGAGTTACCGCGATCTTTCTAGAGTTATGCGCTAGAATCAGCAGCAAATCTTTTGAACAGGGCTCCTACCAAGACTGTGCCTACCACGCCATATCTGATGTGGAGTGGGAAGAAACCCTATCTTCAGTATCTAAAGATATGGGGATGTCCAGCTTTTGTTAAAAAGCAGCATGCGGACAAACTCGAGGCACGATCAGTACAGTGTAAGTTTGTGGAATATCCAAAGAACTCCAGGGGGTATTTCTTCTATTACGCAGAGGAACAAAAGGTTTTTGTTTCTCATAATGCCCATTTTCTAGAACATCTGTTTTTAGAAAAGGAAACAAGTGGGAGCGCAATAGAACTGGAAGAAATTCCAGAACCACAAACAACTACTGAAAGTTTGGTAGAACAAGTAGTTCAAGAAGAACAGGACATTCCCGCACCCCTCCGCAGAAGTAGTAGGCCGTCTCATCCGCCTGAGAGATACTACGGTTTTCTCACAGATGGGGATAGAGAGGATTGCGTCATTGATAATGATGAACCTACTAGCTTCCAGCAGGCCATCCAGAGCGGCGACTCGGTACGATGGCTAGATGCAATGCGGACCGAAATGGAGTCCATGTACACCAACAAAGTATGGACTTTAGACTTTGCTCCAGGTGGGGTAAAACCCATAGGATGCAAATGGATCTTCAAGAAAAAGATTGGTGTAGATGGACAGGTGGAAACCTATATGGCTAGACTTGTTGCAAAGGGTTTTCGTCAAAGACCTGGTTTGGACTATGACGAAACTTTTTCTCCAGTGGCTATGCTCAAATCCATTCGGATCCTTCTTGCCATTACTGCCTTCCATGATTATGTGATCTGGCAGATGGACGTAAAGACGACTTTTCTAAATGGTAATTTAGAAGAGTGTGTCTATATGGATCAGCCAGAGGGCTTCAATCAGAGTGGGAGCTGCGGGAAAGTGTGCAAGTTGCTTAAGTCCATTTATGGACTAAAGCAGGCATCGCGGAGTTAGAACATCTGTTTTGATGAAACGGTCAAAGAATATGACTTTATCAAAAATCCAGATGAACCATGTATATATAGTAAAATTGTAGCACGAACTGTCGTATTCCTCGTCTTGTACGTGGATGACATTCTACTGATAGGAAATGACATTCCTATGCTACAATCTGTCAAAGGATTCTTTTCATACAGGTTCTCAATGAAAGACCTGGGTGATGCCTCTTACATTCGGGGGATCCGGATCTATCGTGATAGATCCAAGAGGATGTTGGGACTTGCGCAGTCCAGGTATATCAACACTATACTGAAAAGATTCAGTATGGAAGATTCTAAGCACGGTAGTTTACCGGCTTGTCACGGAATCACCCTCTCCAAAGAGATGTCTCCCAAGACTGATTTGGAAAGGGATCGCATGTCTTTTATACCATAGGCTTCTGCAGTAGTCTCTATAATGTATACAATGTTGTGCACCAGACCAGATGTAGCTTACGTACTGAACGTGGTAAGCAGGTATCAGTCAGACCCAGGGGAGAAGCACTGGATAGCTGTAAAGAACATTCTCAAGTACCTGAGAAGAACTAAGGAGATGTTCTTGGTTTACGGCGGAAAATACCTCAAGATCGAGGCCTTTGCTGATTCCAGCTTCCAGAGTGATAAGGATGACCCCAAGTCCATGTCAGGTTATGTCTTTACCCTCAATGGAGAGGTGGTGTGTTGGAAGAGTTCCAAGCAGGACACCGTTGCTAACTCGACGATGGAAGCGGAGTATATCGCTGCTTGCGATGCCGTAAAAGAAGCGGTCTGGATGAAGAAGTTCTTAACAGAACTTCAGGTGGTTCCTACCATTGTTGATCCAATACCGCTGTATTGCGACAACAACGGAGCTATAGCTTTAGCGAAGAAACCCAGGTCCCATCAGAAGTCCAGACATATCTTAAGGCGGTATCACCTAATCAGGGAGATCATAGGTCGCCAGGAGATCGAGGTTCGGAGAGTTGCTACAGAGGAGAACACTGCTGATCCATTCACAAAGGCCTTACCTCAGATTCAGTTCGAGAGGCTACTCAAGATGATCGGTCTTTGATACGCCAGTACATGGCCCTAGTGCAAGTGGGAGGTTGTTAGTGTATATGCCCTAGGGGCCATTATTGTATCATACAAGCATGTATATTACTTAATGGAAGCTTGGGATATTCGCAGTTATATTAACAGTCATGCTAAACATGGTAGTATGCTACTTGGTTTATATCTATCTTAATATGTGTGTACGTATTGATAGAGCCCTTAGGATCTTACTTGACTACCAGCATTGTGATAGCAGTCACACTAGTGGGGGCTGGGTAGTCTACAAGCACATCCTTTCTCAGGTCCCTAGTCGTAGGATTATCGAGATAGGGCATCGATACTCCGGAGTAGACTAGTGTGTACGCTCCTCATCCCAGTTGGGGAGATGGTCTATTCCACAGCCATCAGTACGTCGTACTGGAGATAGTATATAGGTGCTCGTTGGGTTACGGGTACACCGGATAGGACTCGCAGGGAACTGTTGGTTGGTATTATATCCGTCGTCAGTTAACAGTTCCCAGGTGACATGAGTATAGCATAGACCGTAGACTTAATACTGCTGCTTCGCCTTGGGTGTGCTCCCATTATTCTAAGATTACTACCCTACCACGGCTCAAAGGAGTCGTGCAAACAGGTAGCAGTTAGGTGCAGTCCCGAAGCACTTGGAGGCAGTGGCGGTTTGACAGGATTCGTCTCTCCCGGTATTGGGAGTTGATATCGCGCTGTGTCTGGAGAGCCATTACGCAAAGTCCCTGGCCAGGACAAGCGAGATTTACTGGTAGGATTTCCAGTAGCTTCTCAAGGTGTAATGGGCTTCGCTCCGACACGACTTATATATCTTTTAGGGTGTTAGTTATATGTATGCCCTAGAGGCCATTACTATACATATGATGTATATTGTAGTGGGTGCTTGGACATATATAGGGAGGACTTTCTTGCTCGACATGATAGTATGCTATCTGGTTGATCTTTACCTTAACGTGTACACTGATCGTCTCTCTGTTACATGTTGGTAAAGCCCTTAGGATGTGTACTTGACTACCTGGACTATGATGCGGATCATACTAGTGGGGACATGGTAGTCTATAAGTACATCCTTCAAGGTCCCTAGTCATGGGTGTATCGAGACGGGGCATCGATATACCAGAGTAGACTAGCGTATACCTTCTCGACCAATACAGATGGGCGATGGATGATCCTATATCCATTGGTGTTTGACATCAGAGATGATATACGGGTGCTCAGTGGAGACTGGGTACACTGGACGGACTCGCCGAGAACTCCCAGATGGTATTATACCTTACGTCAGATGGCAGTTCTCTGGTGACACTGGTACAGAGTAGTCTGTTGACCCGAGATCATCATAGAGTCTTGTGTGGTTCCCACTGTGCTTTGATTTCCACCTTACCACGTCCAAGAGGGCGTGCAAAACGGTGGTTTTTGGGTACGGTCCCGAGTCACATGGAGGCAATGAGCGATAGGAGGGGATTCGTCTCTCACGGTATAGGGGGTTGATGTTGCGCTGTGTTCGATTGGCTATAACCGGAAATCCCTGGCCAGGGTTGCTGAGATTTACTGGTAAGTGTTACCTGTAGTTTCTCGAACTGTTATAGACCTCATATCGACACGACTTATCGAGCTGTTGGGGTCTGACGTTTACCACCCCTAGGCGAGATATGCGACATATCAGACGACAAGACCGGACTGTACGGTAAGTGTTACTGGTTGGATTCACAGGAGTGTGAGCGGGCTTGCTCGTCGATCTTCTGATCGCTCAATACCCGGGTGGCCGTTACGTTTAGCAGACCGCTTGCGGCTTGTGGGTGTTTGATATGATCATCACCTGCTGCCGGCGTATAGACGAGTCTTTAGAGTCCTACACAGAGGTTTCCTGGCTCAAGCGAAACGAAATAGGAGCGCATATGAGATATGTGCGGGACCGAGAATAATGCGTATATGTGATACCGTATTCTATTCTCGCGATGAATGTATCGATATGGTTGTATGCGATATAACCTAGTTATCGAATCAAGGATTGATTCGATTAGCCGATACATTGGATCTTAGTCGGTCACATGCGATATGACCGGATCGTTAAATCAAGTGTTGATTTAATGATTTAATGCATAATTATATATTTGATATATTACTTTGAATTAACTAGTATTGGTTGACTTTAAATGGTTTTTCTCACTTGTTTGTGCACATTGTATATGTGATATATTTTTGTGCACAAGTTTGTATCATGTTTGATGATGCAAGCTAACTTGGGTTTGTGTAAAGATTAAACCATGGTTATATGAATGGTTAGGCTTTTGTTTTCTTATTCATTTATTTATTTATTTATTTATTCTTTTTGGAAAATAATAAGCATAAAGAGAAAATTGTGGCTTTCTTTGTTTGTATATTGAAGCTTCATGAAGCTTTGAACAAGTCCACCATTTTTGTCTCATGCTTAACCCTAACCATTCCACTTAACCATGATTCATTCTCTACACTTGACCATGTTGGTTTATGATAAGTATTGATTTTATTTTCTGTTGAAAAAAAACTTATCATAATTATCTTCTTCTTCTTCTTCTTCTTCAAAGAAGAAAACCTTGCTTCCATCAATGGTGATTTGATGAAAAGAGTGAGAAATCCAATTCTAAAGTGAACCCACCTCCTATTTCTTCATCCTCTACCTCTTGCCAAGTAGTATGGGGTGTTTTCTTCACAAGTTTCATGACTTGGTGAAGTGGGAGCTTGATCTTGTGATGCCTCGACGTAGATCATCTTCGGCATCGTAGTCGATGACCTAGCCCGCCCATTTCTCCGATGAAGCCGACGCTAGAGCCCGGGATTTGATTTGGACAGCAAGGAGACTTCGTCTTGGAGCAATGGAGGTGGAGAACCGGATCTACAAAGGTTGTATTTCCGTTCACTTAGTTAAGTTGTTAACTAGATTCATGTTTCGCCTAAAATTCTAGTTAACGATCCGTATTAGGGTTTCTCGGCACTTGTAAAGTTTGAAATTGGCATGGTTGATGCCTTGTGAGACCTCATTAGTGTGCCTAGGAACCCTGCAGTGGTATCAGAGCCTAGCTAGAGCCTTAGGCGATGCGTAGACGAAGTTTGAAACCCGATCGACCCGAAACCCTAACCCGATGATGCTCTCTGGACAATTTTCAAAAACTGGGTTTTTTCCAGATTAAAAATGCTTAAAAATTCAGCAGGGAATTCTAAGAATTACGGTGCAAAATTTTCCGAAAGATGAGTCCAAAGAGCGGCAGAACCGCGGCAAAAGCCTGGCTTGTGCGGCGGTTCCGCGGCCAGATAATGACGTCATCCTTCCCTTTTTGCACAGTAATTCCTATTTTATGATGCTGAGGTTTCTGGGAATTTTTAATTTGACTCAAGAGTTGAGTGTTCTGGGGTTGCATTGGGAATCGAAGATACGATCGGATTATCAAGCTTTGTCTATGTGCTTTTCCGGATAATTTTATAATATTTTAAAAAGTTCGACCGGATATAAATACCCAATTTTTCCCCTGCCGGAAAATTTCCAAGTGTTAGATTTTTCCGTGGTTTAAAGACGTTCTAAGTAGTGCAAGTAACGCGATGGACCCTCTAGAAGACAACAAACCTTAACTCGATTATGTGACCGTCTTGAACTGCCCTTTGAACCTTCGGGTTTGGGGCAGTACGGCGTGCCACATGTGAGGCGTTGGCTTGACCCTTCTACGGCTGGACCGTTGGTACTGAGGCATGAAGTGAATGTCTTTGAACTTATTTCATGTATTAAGCGGTTTCGGGAAAACTTGGGTGTTCGATTGTTCGATCGGAAAGTTTAACATTTTCTATTTATCTGGAATGGGATACAATAATTGGAATTCACATGTAGTTATGAGATAACTGAATGAATGTTATAAACATAGCACTTTAGTCTCACTTAATCGGTTGCTACGGAATTTTGATGTGATCAAAAGTCCGTCGCAATCACGTTGCGTACGCGGATACTCGCCGGGTAAACTTAATAGACAGCCTCACTCCATAGCCCCGACCAAGTGACTGTAGGAGAACCCCGTCGCCGAAAGCATCCGTTCGGGTGCTCGCGGCAGCGGTGTTCCGCCTTGGTGCACTTCGTCGACGGCGTCGGGGGTACGGCCGCCTACTAAAGTTTGCGACGAGCATTCGATCAGGATGTCGGGAATCTTGTTGAATTACCCGACTTAATATTGAAAAGTGTTTTCGATAATGAGACTAAAATGCGGGGTTTATAATTGTTAGGCATGCGATGTCTAAGGAATTCATTTGATTAGGCATGCGATGTCTATGCAGGTTGCGGATTCCAACTGTTGTAGTTTTACACTTTCTTTTCTGTGACCGTAAGTGTAATATGTGATATCTCCGGTTTCGTTGCTATATGTCAACGACAATTGGGATGCGCATATTTACTTACGTTGATGACATGTGATGTTATGTGTTGCTGGATATGTTATATTGGATCGTCGTGTTTGAATAGCCGGGGGTTTTTATGTGAGATGAGTGCTTTTTCTTTTTCATTCATGTAAAAACTTGTATGTAATATTCTTTTATTGGAACACTTCCAGGTTGCGGAAGATGTCACCCTTTGTATATTATTTACTTTTCCGCACTAGGATAGACCCAAGGAGGAGGGCACAAGTAACCCGGTTCTAGAGTCCAGTGGGAGACCAACTCGAGGAGTCGAGTCCGGGTCTCCTAACTCTAGAATTGGTAGGGTTGCTTGCCGCTCTCGTAGGGGTCTAGGGGTGTGGGTTTGGTTATTCATCGCGACCGTGGAATCCGTGTTTTATACTGGCTCGTATTGAAAACACGGACGTCCTAGTATATCCAATATTTCATATGTTTCTTCTGCTGCGATGTCTATGATGTGATCATGTGATATGTTCTATGATGGATACTGTATATAGTATATATGATATATTATATAGACGTTACTTATGTTTTACACCTACGCTAGCCCTGCCCTGCTCTGCCGTTAGTTACCTAACCTAACGGTGCACGAGGGGACATCGAGGCGAATGCGGATGGCATAAGTGTACGTCGTATTTATCTGTGATGTTTAGGTGATTAAATGATGGGACTTCATTAATATGATTAATAAAATAAAAGAAAGCTAAAGATGTTGTAGAATCGAATTTCAAAAATAAAACAGGTAGCTACAGTTCTTGCTTTGCACAGCGGTATATGTGATATATCCTGCACCTTATTCGATAAGGAAAGGACCGAGATCCCTTCACCGGGAGTGACTCCTTTAGCAAAACTAGAAAAGCCTCAAAAGAACTCCATTTTTAAAATCATTTGATTCTACAACGATATCAAGTTCATTACGCAATAGGTTTTCAGAAAAACCTGTCGTAGCCCTCCGTCATTTCAGATAAGTTGTATATAGTATTCGTGCTGCATTTGTTGGCTTTCGTCAAGGTGCAGTGTGCGGTAGCTATATGCTGCTTATCTGCTGCATACGATGCGATTGGATTAGGGTAGTCGTGCGGCTTTGTTGGCTTTCGGCAAGGGTCGTGCGGGTGGGTTTAATTCAATCAAGAAATGTACGGGTTGAACTTGACTAGCGGGCTATGGTTTGTTGGCTTTCGTCAAGGTCATAACACGTTAGGGGCAAAATATTATCGGGAATTTCAAGTATTGAAATTTGCAATGAGATTGCATACCTTCTATGAGATAGTTGGATCCCGATACCCACTGCGAGTAAGAGTTACTTCTGGAAGAGTTTTACACATTACAATTAGCCGATCAAGTAGGTGTCTAGAAAGGTGTTAACGAGGTTACGCCTCTGGGAAAATGAGGTTTACATTAATTAGGTTCGTGCGAAAGCACGGTGGACCTCCCTCAAAGTACCGATACTGGCCTGGCTGAAAGATTGGCGAACTTGTAGCGTGTAATTAATCCCGGCTAGTCTTTCCTTTTAGGGTTTGAAGGAAGATTTGATAAAAACAGTGGGAGCCATCCTGATTAGATAAAATAATAACCAATCTATTCTTGCAAGAGCGCACGCTGAGTGTTTTCTTCTCTCTCTCTAGGTAGCGACCATATCACGCCTTAATCAAGATAATAATACGGAATATTGACCGAACCCGCTTGTTATACTGAGCTGGGGAACGTTGGTCCCGCTCCTATTTATAATTGTTATAAGACAGAGTAGGAAATTCGGGAATACCAGATTTCCCGTGCCGTCCAAACGAAGAAAGTGCATGCTGATGCATCATCTTCGGGTGTTTTCGTTACAAAGAACTGTTTCTCTGTATCCTCTACGTCCTGGGTATGTGATACCAGATCAGGATCCCAGATATGTAATCTGTTACGTAGGGCTACAGCTAGGTAGAGAACTGAGAACGGGTGATAAGTTTCATGAGGCAGAAAACGGGGCAAGTGTTGCAGCCAAGTCTGTTGGTCACTGTCACCCTGTATTCCAAATACATTGATTCTGAACAAATGTTATTAGATACCGAACCTGATATACAAAATTATATCAATCTCTTTTTTAGTAAAGAAATGATAAAATTTTGTATAGTTGGATAATGTTTTGAACATTTCCTATATCAAAAGTTGATCGGTTCAGGCACGTTATCTAAAAGCATTGATGTTCTAAATCAAACTACAGATTTTTAGTATATGGAACACACACAAGAGGAAGAGTTCAGAAATGAATGAATCCTTCTTGAGACATTGTAGACAAGGTCATATCAATACGATCCGACTGGCTGAAGTTACATTTTAGATGCATATTTAAATCAGTTAGAATTTACATCTTGTGAAACTTGCCAGTCATGTCACAGAGATAAGATAACCATAGCTCCGTTTACTGGAAACAGAGAAAGAGTTAATGAACTCTTAGGATGATACATGTTGATGTATGTAGGTCCCCTGTCTACATTTGCCAAGACCGATTCTTTATACTTCATTAAATTCTCTGATGATCTCTTTTGATTCAGACATATGTTCCTGATGAAACACAAGTCAGAACCTTTTGAGATATTCACAGAATATAAGTTAGAAGTAGAGAACCAATACGGGTATAAGTATTATGTCCTTTGATGAGATCAAGGAGGAGAATACTTAAGCACGAAATTCTTGGACTTTTCTAAAAGAGAATGAGATTCTCTCTCAGCATTACTCCTCCGTATACACCATAGCACGATGGTATATCGGGACGGAGCAATCACACCCTATGTGATAAGGTGTGCTCTATGATGAGTAATACTGAGTTACCTGTTTCCTTTTTGGGAGTTATGCACTTGAGAAGCTGCATACCTATTGAATAGGGTTCGAATCAGATTACTGCCTACCACTCCATATGAGATATGGAATGGGAAGAGCCCATCTCTTAAGTTGGTTAAGATTTGGGGTTGTCCGGGCTATGTCTAAAAGCAAAATCCGGACAAGCTCGAGGCAAGGTCTGTAATGTAGAACTGGAAATGTTCCAGCTATACAAACTACGGCTGATGATTTGAAAGAACCAAAGGATTCAATAGTTACCAACGAACCTCAGCCTCTCCGCAGATCTAGTAGGGTTCCTCACCCACCTGAGAGATACTTCGGTTTCTCTAGGAAAGTGGGAGCGAGGATTGCATCATGAGATGATGACCCAACTAGTTTCGAGCTGGCCATCAGGAGTAGGACTCTATAAGAATGGCTGGATGCTTAGCGATCTGAGATGGAATCCATGTACACCAACAAAGTATGGACTTTGGATGCTATATCTGAAGGCTTAAATCCCCATCAGGAGCAAGTATATCTTGAGAAGATTACTTGGTGTAGATGGAAAAGTTGAGACTTTCAAAGCTAGACTTGTTAAAGCTTTTTCGTCATCGACCAGGCGTGGATAATGATGAAACCTTTTCAAGTGGCTATGCTTAAGTCCATCCAGATCCTACTTGCCACGGCTACATACCATGACTACGATATCTGGCGGTTGGGTGTCATGACTGCTTTTCTAAATGATGTTTTAGAAGAGAGAGTCTATAAGTACACAGCCAGAGGGCTTCGTAGACAGTGGGAGCAGCGGAAACATGCACAAGATGCTTTATAAGATAAAGCAGGTATCGCGGAGTTGGAACATCTTTTTTGATGTAGTAGTCAAACAGTTTGACATCATCAAAATGGTAGATGAACCTTTTATATACAAAAAAGGTAGTAGGGAGTATGGTGATGATCCTCGTAGAGTACATGGATGACATACTCTTGATAGGGAAGGAGTTTCCTATGTTACGCTCGGTCAATCTCCGCTTATCACAATGATTCTCCATATAGGATCAAAGTGATACCTCCTAAATCCTGGGTTTTGGATCTATGAGATAGATCTAATTGGATGTTAGGATTCTCACTAGTTGTAGTGAGATGGTATCAATCGATCCTGGGGAGAATCACTGGAAGGGTTCCAGGGAGATAAGGACGACTGAAAGTCAGTCACAGGCATTGTCCTTACCCTCAGTAAAGGGACGGTATGTTGGAAGAGTTCCAAGCTAGATACCGTGGCATACTAGACGATAAAGGCTCGATACATCGCTACTTAAGATGTTACCAAATTGGCTGTCTGGGTGTATATTTGTTCATGAGATGAACTTAGTTCCTCCCATTGTGTGACAATGGAGTTATGGCTTGGGCCAAGGAACGTCCGTCCCATCAGTGATCCAGACATATTCTAAGGCAGTATCACCTGATCATGGAGATAGTTGATCTCCAGGGTGATCGAGGTCAGGAGAGTAGACTCAGAGGACAACACGACGGATCCACTCACAAAAGCCTTTCCTAGAGAGAGACTTTTATGGGATGGTTGAGTATGAGATACTACAACCACTGCTATCAGATGGCCCTAGTGCAAGTGGGAGATTGTTAGTTATATGTATGCCCTAGAGGCCATTACTATACATAGGATGTATATTGTAGTGGGTGCTTGGACATATATAGGGAGGACTTTCTTGCTCGACATGATAGTATGCTATCTGGTTGATCTTTACCTTAACGTGTACACTGATCGTCTCTCTGTTACATGTTGGTAAAGCCCTTAGGATGTGTACTTGACTACCTGGACTATGATGCGGATCATACTAGTAGGGACATGGTAGTCCATAAGTACATCCTTCAAGGTCCCTAGTCGTGGGTGTATCGAGACGGGGCATCGATATACCAGAGTAGACTAGCGTATACCTTCTCGACCCATACAGATGGGCGATGGATGATCCCATATCCATTGGTGTTTGACATCAGAGATGATATACGGGTGCTCAGTGGAGACTGGGTACACTGGACGGATTCGCCGAGAACTCCCAGATGGTATTATACCTTACGTCAGATGGCAGTTCTCTGGTGACACTGGTACAGAGTAGTCTGTTGACCCGAGATCGTCATAGAGTCTTGTGTGGTTCCCACTGTGCTTTGATTTCCACCTTACCACGTCCAAGAGGGCGTGCAAAACGGTGGTTTTTGGGTACGGTCCCGAGTCACATGGAGGCAATGAGCGATAGGAGGGGATTCGTCTCTCCCGGTATAGGGGGTTGATGTTGCGCTGTGTTCGATTGGCTATAACCGGAAATCCCTGGCCAGGGTTGCTGAGATTTACTGGTAAGTGTTACCTGTTGTTTCTCGAACTGTTATAGACCTCATATCGACACGACTTATCGAGCTGTTGGGGTCTGACGTTTACCACCCCTAGGCGAGATATGCGACATATCAGACGACGAGACCGGACTGTACGGTAAGTGTTACTGGTTGGATTCATAGGAGTGTGAGCGGGCTTGCTCGTCGATCTTCTGATCGCTCAATACCCGGGTGGCCGTTACGTTTAGCAGACCGCTTGCGGCTTGTGGGTGTTTGATATGATCATCACCTGCTGCCGGCGTATAGACGAGTCTTTAGAGTCCTACACAGAGGTTTCCTGGCTCAAGCGAAACGAAATAGGAGCGCATATGAGATATGTGCGGGACCGAGAATAATGCGTGTATGTGATACCGTATTCTATTCTCACGATGAATGTATCGATATGGTTGTATGCGATATAACCTAGTTATCGAATCAAGGATTGATTCGATAAGCCGATACATTGGATATTAGTCGGTCACATGCGATATGACCGGATCGTTAAATCAAGTGTTGATTTAATGATTTAATGCATAATTATATATTTGATATATTACTTTGCATTAACTAGTATTGGTTCACTTTAAATGGTTTTTCTCACTTGTTTGTGCACATTGTATATGTGATATATTTTTGTGCACAAGTTTGTATCATGTTTGATGATGCAAGCTAACTTGGGTTTGTGTAAAGATTAAACCATGGTTATATGAATGGTTAGGGTTTTGTTTTCTTATTCATTTATTTATTTATTCTTTTTGGAAAATAATAAGCATAAAGAGAAAATGGTGGCTTTCTTTGTTCGTATATTGAAGCTTCATGAAGCTTTGAACAAGTCCACCATTTTTGTCTCATGCTTAACCCTAACCATTCCACTTAACCATGATTCATTCTCTACACTTGACTATGGTTGGTTTATGATAAGTATTGATTTTATTTTCTATTGAAAAAAAACTTATCATAATTATCTTCTTCTTCTTCTTCTTCAAAGAAGAAAACCTTGCTTCCATCAATAGTGATTTGATGAAAAGAGTGAGAAATCCAATTCTAAAGTGAACCTACCTCCTATTTCTTCATCCTCTACCTCTTGCCAAGTAGTATAGGGTGTTTTCTTCACAAGTTTCATGACTTGGTGAAGTGGGAGCTTGATCTTGTGATGCCTCGACGTAGATCATCTTCGGCATCGTAGTCGATGACCTAGCCCGCCCATTTCTCCGATGAAGCCGACGCTAGAACCCGGGATTTGATTTGGACAGCAAGGAGACTTCATCTTGGAGCAATGGAGGTGGAGAACCGGATCTACAAAGGTTGTATTTCCGTTCACTTAGTTAAGTTGTTAACTAGATTCATGTTTCGCCTAAAATTCTAGTTAACGATCCGTATTAGGGTTTCTCGGCACTTGCAAAGTTTGAAATTGGCATGCTTGATGCCTTGTGAGACCTCATTAGTGTGCCTAGGAACCCTACATAGGGGACTGACGCTTGCCGCCCCCTAGGCCCAATATGCGATAGTCCTAGACGAACAGACCGGACTGTATGGAGATTGTCACATCAGGCTCAGTAGGAGTTCGGATGGGTTTCCTCATCGGCCTTCTTATCGACATCTACCTGGGGACCGTTACGTACAGCTTGTGCCGCTTGTGGTCTATGGTTAAACCCACTGCCAGAGTAGTAGTCAAGTCTTTAGTGTCCCACACAGAGAGTTTCCCTGCTTCGGGCGAAACAATATAGAGGTCGTATGGTTTTACGACAGGGTTCGGACGCATACGTGTTTTTACGCACGTACGATGTTCGGACAGTTTTTATTAGCAGGCTTTGGTTTAAGCCAGATTCTAGTATTGGATTATTGGATTTATACAGTCTCAGTATTTCCTTGTTTTCATGGATGGGAGGGGCGTTCTCGTAATTTGTCGAGAAGCTTCTAGAAGATTGATGAGTTGGAGGCTTAGGTGGCATTTGCATTAATTGGTTTAATGACTAATGGTGTGATTCATCCATAGAGTTAATGATGCATTTATTTTTTAAATGACTCATGAGATGAATCACAAGGTGAGTTAATGAAGGACGATGAAAATTGTTATTTCTTATTTCATTTAATAAATATCTTATGCTTCATATATTCACAATGATTCATTATTTCAATTACATTCTCACTCTCACCTTCTCTCTCCTCAAGCTCTCTCTCCTCAAACCCAAACCCTAACCTCTCATGTGTTGAGATCAAGGGTTAGCAAGACTAATTGATCCCTAATCCTATTCTATATCCTCTATGTTGCTTTGATTAGCACTCTTAGTTACCTAGTTACCTCAAGTTAAAGGTCAAGCTTGGAGTAGTAGCTCTCGGGTGGATCTTCTATCACAAAGAGGAGGCCGACGAGGAGGTGGTCAACGAGAACAAGAAGGACTTGGTTCATTAGGTATAATCTTCTTTCATAGTAGCTAATCCCTCCTATGATGCTGTTAGTTAGGGTTTGGCGAAGATCCGTAAGTTAGTCGATGTTTGTTTTAAACAAAATGATTGTTTTACCTATTCCGACTCATCACAACTCGTGGGGTGTCTAACGTCGACCTACAACCAGATGTAGCTAACTCACTAGGTGTAGTGATCAGGAATCAATCGGATCTTGGGAGAATCACTAGACAGCTGTGTAGGACATTCTTAAGTACTTGAGAAGCACTAAAGAAATGTTCTTGGTGTTTGGTAACAGTGAACTCCAGTAGGAGTCCTTTACCAATTCGAGCTTCCCGAGTGATAAGGTCGACTGAAAGTCAGTCACAGGCTTTTTCTTTACCCTCAGTGGAGGGACGTATGTTGGAAGAGTTCCAAGTTAGATACCGTGGCATACTAGACGATAAAAGCTGAATATATCGCTACCAACGATGCTACCAAAGTGGATGTTTGGATAATTCTTGTTCATGATGTTAGTTATGTGTATGCCCTAGAGGCCATTACTGTACATAGGATGTATATTGTAGTGGATGCTTGGACATATATAGGGAGGTCTTTCTTGCTCGATATGATAGTATGCAATCTAGTTGCACTTTATCTTGACATGTTGACTTGTATAAGTGATGCTGTCTTGCTCTCACATGTTGATAAAGCCCTTAGGATATGTACTTGACTACCGGGAATATGATAGAGATCATACTAGTAGGGCCAAGGGCAGTCCATAAGAACACCCTATAATTATTCCTACTCGTATGAGTATCGAGACAGGGCATCGATACTCCAGAGTAGACTAGCGTATACGCATCTTGACCCATATGATTGGCGATGGATGATCCCACTTCCATTGGTGTTTGACATCAAAGATGGTATACGGGAGCTCAGTGGAGACTGGGTACACTGAACGGACAATCTGAGAACTCCTAGATGGTATTACACCTATCGTCAGATAGCAGTTCTCTGGTGACACTAGTACAGGTTAGTCTATTGACCGAGATCGTCATAGAGTCTTGTATGATTCCTACCGTGCTTTGATTTCCACTATACCACGGTCAAGAGATCGTACAAAAAGGTGGTTTTTGGGTATAGTCCCGAGTCACATGGAGGCAATGAGCGATAGGAGGGGATTCGTCTCTCCCGGTTGTTAGTTATATATATGCCCTAGAGGCCATTACTGTACATGAGATGTATATTGTAGTGGATGCTGGGACATATATAGGTAGGAATTTCTTGCTCGACATGATAGTACACTACTTTATTGCTCTTTATCTTAACATGTATACTTGCAGTCTCTCTATTACATGTTGATAAAGCCCTTAGGATGTGTGCTCGACTTCCAGGACTATGATGTAGATCATACTAGTGGGGCCTGGGTAGTCAATGAGTACATCCTTCAATGTTCCTAGTCGTGGGAATATCGAGACGGGGCATCGATATTCCAGAGTAGACTAGCGTATATCTTCTCGATCCATGTGATGGACGATGGATGATCCCTTATCCATTGGTGTTTGACATCAGAGATGGTATGCAGGTGATCAGTGGTGACTGGGTACACTGAACGGACTCGTCGAGAACTCCCAGATGGTATTATACCTCACGTCAGATGGCAGTTCTCTGGTGACACTGGTACAGCTTAGTCTGTTGACCCGAGATCATCATAGAGTCTTGTGTGTCTCCCACTGTGCTTTGATTTCCACCCTACCACGTGTAAGTCCATGCTACCTCTCCCGGTACATTCGGGCATGCGGAATTTGATGAAAAACAATTTTCTAGAGGCGGTAACTTGGACTCAAAACCGGATCTTTGTTAAACTACTAACTAACAACCTAACAAGAGTTTACCTACTCGGTTAAGGGGGCTATACCTTTCTTGAACTCCTTCGTCTTCGACTCCTTCCGGTGTACGGATCGGCCTCACCTCGTCGTCTCCTTGCGCCGAAGATGGATCCACCCGAAAGCTTCTACCTTTGGCTTCTTCTTCGAACTTTGAAGAAACAAGATCACTTGGCTTGCTAGGCCTTCTGAACTAGAATGAGTAGAGGAATGTTTTGGTGTCTTTTTATCCCTAAGGCAATGAGTCTCAACACATGAGAATGGTTTGCCTTGAGGTAGAGAGAGCAAGAGGAAGAGGGAGAGCTTAAGAATGAGAGAGCTCAAGAGAGAGAAAGCAAAATGATAGAATGAACCATACTCCTCTCATTCTCCCCTCTCATAATCCAAAAGCCATCATAACAAAAATAGTAATCAAGTATTGTGTAAATGGTTTAAGTCAAAATGGCTATATCATTTCATGCACTCATTTTGCATAAATAAACAAGCAAGCAAAACTCTTTGCCATGGAATGATAGCCATTGTCATGATGATGGTCAACTAGTCCAACCTAGTCAACCGGTCAACAAAGTCAACAAGTCAACAAAGTCAACCCCTCAACAACCATGTCACTATAATACTTAATTAATATTAATGTTAATCATATATCTTATTCTCATTAGGGTTAAGCAAAAGTCAATGGTCAACAGTCAACTGTCAACAGTCAACAGTCAACAACCCCAATGAGAATACTCTGCCTCTGTCTCTCTGTCAACTGTGCATACACACCCGCATCCGCGTTCCGAGGAACACGAATACAAACGAGATAAAATCAATCCCAAAACGTACACTAGGATCTGGCTTAAACCAAAGCCCGCTAGTGTTAACTGTCCGGACACTGTACGTGGACAAGTTCACGGATGTGACCGAACCCTGTCGCAAAACCATGCTGTAAGTCCACGTTGCGACCCCCGGTTCTTACGGGGAGGCGGAAACGGTATAAAAATCAAATTTTTAGCGCATGGGGCAACATGGACTAACAAAGTCGGGATCTTTTCCTAAACTAAAGCTAGCAAACAAGCTAAAGAGAGTTAGCTACTCGGAAAGATGGTTATACCTAAACTTGAACTCCTTCTTCTTGAAACCTTGTAGAGGTTGATGGTTCTCTTCTCGTCGCCTTCTTCCGTCGAAGATGGATCCACCTGAGGGTTCAACCTTCGGGCTCTTTCTCGAACTTTGAGTGAACTAGAATCTCCGGCTTGCTAAACCCTTAATCCTAGAGTGAGTAGAGAGTGTCTAAGGGGTGCTTTTCTTTTAAGGAGAAGGATTCTCCTTTAGCTAGAGGAAGAAGAAGATGAAGTGAGGAGAGAGAATGATTATGATAGAATGAGCTATCTTTTTCCTTTTGCAACCATATCAAAAGAAAAAGAATTATCTAATTAGTAATAATAATTCAAATGAGAATAGTTGATGGTTGTTTTGGAATGACCACTATCATACTTCATTAAATGAATGTTGGCAAGAATCAAGGAGCATCCTTGCAAAATAATGATGATGGTCAAACTTTCAACCATGGTCAACAAGTCAACCATGGTCAACAAGTCAACAAAACCAACCATAACATAATTTCATTTAATTACTATTATTAATAGATATCTCACTAATTCATTAGGGTTTGGAAAAAAGACGACTGTCAACTGTGCATGCGCACCCGTTCCAAAACCCTAATGAAAAACCTCTTCTTCCGCCTCAAACAACTGTGCATACACACCTGTATTCTCGTTCCGAGGAACAAGAATACCGAGAGATAAAAGCAACCCCAAAACATATACCAGTATCCGGCACAAACCAGAGCCCGCTGGCAATATCCGTCCGTACTCCAAACGTGTACAAGTGCGCGGATGAGAACGAACCCTGTCGCAAAACCATGCGACCTCTACTCTGTTTTGCCCAGAGGCGAATACCCTCTGTGTGGGACTCTAAAGACTCGACACTACACTGGCAGTGGGTTTAACCACAGACCGCAAGCGGCACTAGCTGTGCGTAACGGTCCCCAGGTAGTCGCCGACAAGAAGGCTGACGAGGTGAACCCCATCTGAACTCCTACTGAGTCTGAATGTGACATTCTCCGTACAGTCCGGTCTGTTCGTCTGATACATCACATGTCGGGCCTAGGGGGCGGTAAAACGTCAATCCCCCAATAGCGGTACAAGTCGTGTCGGAGCGAAGCCCAAAACACCCTGAGATAACACTGGAAGCCTACCAGTATATCTCGCTTGCCCTGGCCAGGGACTACTTGTGTAATGGCTCTCCTAGACACAGCGCGATGTCAACCCCCAATACCGGGAGAGACGAATCCTGTCTAACCGTCACTGCCTCCAAGTGCTTCGGGACTGCACCCAACCACTACCTATTTGCACGACTCCTTTGAGCCGTGGTAGGGTGGTAGTCAAAGTACAGTGGGAACACACTCGAGGCGAAGTGCCAGTGTCAAGTCAGTGGACTAAGCTATACTCATGTCACCTGGGAACTGATAACTGACGATAGGTATAATACCAACCTGTTAGTTCCAGACGAGTCCTGTCCAGTGTACTCGTAACCCAACGAGCACCCGTATACTATCTCCAGTACGATGTACTGATGGCTGTGGGACAGACCATCTCCCACACTGGGATGAGAAGCGCATACGCCAGTCTACTCCGGAGTATCGATGCCCTGTCTCGATAGTCCTGCGACTAGGGACCTGTATAAGGATGTGCTTATAGACTACCCAGCCCCCACTAGTGTGACTGCCATCACAACGCTGGTAATCAAGCAAAGATCCTAAGGGCTCCACTAATGCGTATAGGTGATATCGCAAAATAAACACATGTACACATTGAAGTAGAAACAAACCAAGTAGCATACTACTATATTGAGCAAGATTGTTTATACAAGGTGAATATCCCAAGCTTCCATTAAGTAATATACAAACTAGTATGATACAGTAATGGCCTCTAGGGCATATACACTAACAATCTCCCACTTGCACTAAGGCCATGTACTGGCGTATCGAAGACCTATCATCTCGATCAGCCGCTCGAACTGAGTCTGGGGTAGGGCCTTGGTGAATGGATCTGCAGTGTTTTCTTCTGAAGCAACCCTCCGAACCTCGATCTCCTTGCGATCCACGATCTCCCTGATCAGGTGATACCGCCTCAAGATGTGCCTGGATCTCTGATGGGACCTGGGTTCCTTCGCTAAAGCTATAGCCCCGTTGTTGTCGCAATACAGAGGTATTGTGTCAACAATGGACGGAACCACCTGAAGTTCTTTCAAGAACTTCCTTATCCAGACAGCTTCTTTTGCGGCATCAGATGCAGCGATGTATTCCGCTTCCATCGTCGAGTCTGCAACGGTTTCCTGTTTGGAACTCTTCCAACACACCGCCTCTCCATTGAGGGTAAAGACAAAACCCGACATGGACTTGAAATCATCCTTGTCACTCTGGAAGCTGGAGTCAGCAAAGGCCTCGATCTGGAGGTCTTTTCCGCCATACACCAAGAACATCTCCTTAGACCTTCTCAGGTACTTGAGAATGTTCTTTACTGCTATCCGGTGTTTCTCCACAGGGTTTGACTGATACCGGCTTACTACACTCAGTGCATAAGCTACATCCGGTCTGGTACACAACATCGCATACATTATAGAGCCTACCGCAGAAGTGTAGGGTATAATAGACATGCGATCCCTCTCCAAATCAGTCTTGGGAGACATCTCTTTAGAGAGGGTGATCCCGTGACAAGCCGGTAGGTTACCGCGCTTGGAATCTTCCATACTGAATCTTTTCAGTACGGTGTCGATGTACCTGGACTGTGAAAGTCCTAATATCCTCTTGGATCTATCACGATGGATCCGGATCCCCAGGATGTACGAAGCATCACCCAGGTCTTTCATGGAGAACCTTTGTGACAAGAACCCTTTGACAGATTGTAGCATAGGAACGTCATTTCCTATTAAGAGAATGTCATCCACGTATAAAACGAGGAATACTACAGTTCTCGCTACAAATCTACTATAGATGCATGGTTCATCTGGATTTTTGATAAAGCCAAATTCCTTGACCGTCTCATCAAAACAGTTGTTCCTACTCCGCGATGCCTGCTTTAGTCCGTAGATGGACTTAAGCAACTTGCACACCTTTCCGCTGCTCCCACTCTGAATGAAACCCTCTGGCTGGTCCATATAGACACACTCCTCTAAATTTCCATTTAGAAAAGCGGTTTTTACGTCCATCTGCCAAATCTCATAATCGTGGAAGGCAGCAATGACAAGAAGGATCCGAATGGATTTCAGCATAGCTACTGGAGAAAAGGTTTCGTCATAGTCCAAGCCAGGTCTTTGACGGAAACCCTTTGCTACAAGTCTAGCTTTATAGGTCTCAACCTGTCCATCTACACCAATCTTCCTTTTGAAGATCCACTTGCATCCTACGGGTTTTACCCCGTCTGGAGCAATGTCCAACGTCCATACTTTGTTGGTGTACATGGACTCCATTTCGGTCCGCATTGCATCCAGCCATTTTACCGAGTCAATGCTCTGAACGGCCTGCTGGAAGCTAGTAGGCTCATCATAGTCAATGATGCAATCCTCTCTATCCCCGTCTATGAGAAAACCATAGTATCTCTCGGGCGGATGAGACTGCCTACTACTCCTGCGGAGCGGCATAGGAATGTCCTGTTCTTTCGAACCCTCTGGTTCTACTAAGCTTTCAGTAATAGTCTGAGGTTCTGGAATTTCTTCCAGTTCTATTGCGCTCCCACTTACTTCTTTTTCCAAGAACTGATGTTCCATAAAATGGGCATTACGAGAAACAAGGACTTTTTGTTCCTCTGCGTAATAGAAAAGATACCCCCTAGAGTTCTTTGGGTATCCCACAAACTTGCACAGTACTGAGCGTGCCTCGAGCTTGTCCGTATGCTGCTTTTTGACATAAGCTGGACATCCCCAAATCTTCAGGTACTGAAGATAGGGTTTCTTCCCACTCCATAACTCATATGGTGTGGTAGGCACAGTCTTAGTAGGAACTCGGTTCAAAAGGTATGCAGCTGTTTCTAGCGCATACCCCCAGAAAGATCGCGGTAACTCAGCGTTACTCATCATGGACCGTACCATATCCAATAGGGTTCGGTTCCGTCTCTCCGATACACCGTTGTGTTGCGGAGTGTATGGAGGAGTAAGCTGAGAGAGAATTCCATTCTCTTTTAAGTAATTCAGGAACTCGGCACTTAAGTATTCTCCACCTCGATCCGATCTTAGAATCTTGATACTTTTGCCGGTCTGTTTTTCCACTTCATTCTTATATTCCTGGAACTTTTCAAAAGCTTCGGACTTATGTTTCATTAAGAAGACATAACTGTATCTTGAAAAATCATCCGTAAAAGTAATGAAGTAAGAATAACCGCTTCGCGCATGTGTAGACATTGGACCGCACACATCGCTGTGTACGAGTCCCAAGAGCTCGCTCGCTCTTACTCCGTGTCCAGTGAACAGAGTCTTTGTCATCTTTCCTTTGAGACAGGATTGACAAGTGGCATACGATTGATATTCGAACGGATCCAAATACCCTTCTGTATGTAACTTAGTCAACCTTCTCTCATTGATGTGACCTAGTCTACAATGCCATAAGAAAGTCTGAATGATTTCCGGAGACTTTCTTTTGTGTGTATTCTGGACATTAAAAATCTGTGGTTGGTTCAATACGTATATACCATTGCTCAATGTACCTGACCCAATCAGAACTTGATTAAGGTGAATGTTTACAACATTACTTACAAACGCAAATTCATAACCTTCTTTAGAAACCAAAGATACAGAAATGATATTACAAGTTGCGTTGGGTACAAAAAAGCAATTACGCAAAACCAAAACATGCCCATCTGACATTCCCAGGTGATAGTCCCCCACGGCTTTAGCATCCATGCTAGCTCCGTTCGCAACTCTGAGGGTCATGTCACCCACCTTCAAAACCCTACGGTTTCTCAACGCCTGCAAAGAATTACAGATATGAGATCCTGATCCGGTATCCAATACCCAGGAAGTAGAGTTTATAGAAAGAAAGTTTTCAATAACATACACACCTGAAGCTGAAGCCGCAACCTGCTTCAGTTCCTGTGTCCTGGCTTTCCAAGCCCTGCAATCTTTCTTCCAGTGTCCACTCTTGTGACAATAAAAGCATTCCTCTTTACCAACAAGCTTCCCCGCAATCTTTGTTGCCTTTTCCTTTCCCTTCGTACCCACTTTACTAACACCGCCTCTTGGTTTGGCGGGGGCTTTCTTCCTCTTTCCCTTGGCTTTCGCCTTGGACCTAGAGGAAGAAGATCCTCCTACAAACAAAGCGGGTGTTTCCCTACCCTTCTGTAGGGTGCCCTCTGTGCTCCTCAGCATGTTGAGGAGTTCTGAAAGTTCAACTTCCTTTTCTTGCAAGTTGAAATTCAGTATGAACTGGGCGTAAGTGGATGGAAGGGACTGGAGAATTAAATCCGTATAGAGTTCACTGTCCAACGTGGTCCCAAGTTCCGTGAGCTCCTCAGTGTAGCCAATCATCTTAAGCACGTGGTCCGCTACCGATGATCCGACGGCCAACTTTGTCGAAAACAACTTCTTCGACACTTCGTATCTTGCGATACGAGACTGCTCTCCATACAGTTCTTTTGTATGGAGAAATATGGACTCCAAGTCCATATTCTCGTGCCTCCTCTGGTGATCGTTGTCCATAGAGGCAAGCACGAGGCACCTGGCCTTCGCGCAATCAATCTCCCAAGTCTTACGGATTTCCTTATCCGCGACGCTGGAGGTGGGACCTGGGACGGGGGGAGCTTTGGTGGTAAGAAGATACCCCAGCTTGTCGTAAGTGATTGCCATTTTGACATTCCTGAGCCAATCTTTGTAGTTTGGCCCTGTCAGTATGTTTTTATCTAGAAGTAACTTAAGTCCAGTCATTTCGATTTGGTCGCTGCAGGGGAAGAGAAGAAACACTTAGCACGATGCTCTTGCAAGTTTAGAATGGTTTTTAATTTGTCTAAACAGGATGGCTCCTACTGTCTCTCGAATCCCTCCTCAAACCACAAAGGAAGAATTAGCCGGGATCAATCCCACCGCACAATTCTTGCTTAACCGTTCAGCCAGGCCAGTGTCGGTACTTCGAGGGAGGTTTTCCAACGCTTTCGCGAAGTTCCTTAATTTAAGAACCTCTTTTCCCTGGGGGCGAAGCCCCGCTAACACCTTTCTAGGCACCTACTAGGTTTATAGCATTGATCGTTTAGTGAGAAATTTCCCGAGGAGTAGCATATACTCACAGTAGGATCGGGATCCAAATATCATCGCGTGACGAAACTGAAGGAATCCTACCAGAATCATCACACTCCAAATGGTATGCAAATCTAGCAAGTTTCAGTACTTGTGAAACTCCCGATGTGGATTTTTTGCCCCATGCTCTTATGACCTTGGCGTGAGGTCAAAATGTCATAAGTCACATGTCAAGTTCTTCCCATCATTATCCTGGTTAATTTGAACCCACCCGTACCTACCCTTGACGTAGGCCAAAATGGCAGTACGACTGTCTCAAACCAACGCATTCTATCTATGCAACAGATAAATATCCGGCAGCTACCAATCACTATGCCTTGGCGTGAGGTCAAAATACATAGCTTGAATACTACCGTATATTTAACTGAAATGATGGAGGGCTACGAATGGTTTTGGCGAAACCGTGAACGTAGTGAACTTGATATAATCGATGGAACGAGATAGCTTTTAGAAGGAGTGGCTCAAGCTCCGCATTTAAAAGTTAGTTTTGAAAAGAACCGAGTGGTTTTTCGAAAGTGTTCCAACGACTTTAGCTTGGTTTATTATCTTGCATTAGTTCTTTTAATGCGTGATATTCTTGCATTGGTTCTTTTAATGCGTCCCATCATTTAATCCTACCATTGCAGAAAAAAACCAAAATATGACGTACGCTTATGCCATTCGCATTCGCCACGGGGTCCCGTCATCACCCGTTAGGTTACTTAACTAACGACAGAGCGGGGGCTGGGCTAGCGCGGCTGTAAAACATAAGCAACGCCTAAATATAAAGCAATGATAGACATTACAGATCACAGATGAATATATTGGATATACTAGTGATCCGGAATCCGTTCGAGCCTGCAACGAAAAGCGGATTACACGGTCGCGGTGAATAGCAAATACCCCACCCAAGACCCCTACGGGTGCGGCAAACTACCCGCCAAGTACCCGGTAGTTTATGCACCCCTCCATGGGTCTAACCTAGGAGCAAAAACAGTAAAAAGAATTATACAATGACGGCTACAACCCCGACCCGGTTGTGCGGCCATACAAATAATATTATTACATCAATTTACATTTACAAATGAATGAAAGAAAAACAAAAGCTCATCTTACATCCACCCCGGCTATTCACCCGCGACAGTCCAACACATTCATATACACATTCCAATATCAAACACAGATCACAGAGATGTATAACCCCAACTAATCGACTTATAGCGATTAGCCGACGTTCAATACATGCAAACATCACAGATATAACCATCATAGTCAAAGTGCAGTGAAGTTCGGAAAAAAATACGGAATTATAGGACCCCAAAAGTAAATTTCTGTTCTGGAAAATCTGGGCACATATAACATATTTTAAAAATTCCAAAACCAACACAGAGACACACTGCACGAAACCCGATCACCAGAAGACTCCAAACGGCGGCGGATCCGCGGCGCTAAGAATAGGTTAGGCCGCGGTTCCGCGGCGGTTTGAATGAATTAGGGGATCGTTTTTCTTGGGTGTTCACACAAAACCCTGAGCCGAATTTAGGTGTATAACAAATCTTGTTTTGACCAGAAAATTTTTTAACAAAAACTAGGGTTCTGCAAAAGTTTGGTTTTTGGATTTTTTCGGTTCCGAACTTCGTTACACTTCACTACCAAGCTAGTTTAAGTTTAGTTAGGCTCTGATACCACTGTAAGTCCACGTTGCGACCCCCGGTTCTTACGGGGAGGCGGAAACGGTATAAAAATCAAATTTTTAGCGCATGGGGCAACATGGACTAACAAAGTCGGGATCTTTTCCTAAACTAAAGCTAGCAAACAAGCTAAAGAGAGTTAGCTACTCGGAAAGATGGTTATACCTAAACTTGAACTCCTTCTTCTTGAAACCTTGTAGAGGTTGATGGTTCTCTTCTCGTCGCCTTCTTCCGTCGAAGATGGATCCACCTGAGGGTTCAACCTTCGGGCTCTTTCTCGAACTTTGAGTGAACTAGAATCTCCGGCTTGCTAAACCCTTGATCCTAGAGTGAGTAGAGAGTGTCTAAGTGGTGCTTTTCTTTTAAGGAGAGGGATTCTCAACACATGAGAAGGATTCTCCTTTGGCTAGAGGAAGAAGAAGATGAAGTGAGGAGAGAGAATGATTATGATAGAATGAGCTATCTTTTTCCTTTTGCAACCATATCAAAAGAAAAAGAATTATCTAATTAGTAATAATAATTCAAATGAGAATAGTTGATGGTTGTTTTGGAATGACCACTATCATACTTCATTAAATGAATGTTGGCAAGAATCAAGGAGCATCCTTGCAAAATAATGATGATGGTCAAACTTTCAACCATGGTCAACAAGTCAACCATGGTCAACAAGTCAACAAAACCAACCATAACATAATTTCATTTAATTACTATTATTAATAGATATCTCACTAATTCATTAGGGTTTGGAAAAAAGACGACTGTCAACTGTGCATGCGCACCCGTTCCAAAACCCTAATGAAAAACCTCTTCTTCCGCCTCAAACAACTGTGCATACACACCTGTATTCTCGTTCCGAGGAACAAGAATACCGAGAGATAAAAGCAACCCCAAAACATATACCAGTATCCGGCTCAAACCAGAGCCCGCTGGCAATATCCGTCCGTACTCCAAACGTGCATAAGTGCGCGGATGAGAACGAACCCTGTCGCAAAACCATGCGACCTCTACTCTGTTTTGCCCAGAGGCGAATACCCTCTGTGTGGGACTCTAAAGACTCGACACTACACTGGCAGTGGGTTTAACCACAGACCGCAAGCGGCACTAGCTGTGCGTAACGGTCCCCAGGTAGTCGCCGACAAGAAGGCTGAAGAGGTGAACCCCATCTGAACTCCTACTGAGTCTGAATGTGACATTCTCCGTACAGTCCGGTCTGTTCGTCTGATACATCGCATGTCGGGCCTAGGGGGCGGTAAAACGTCAGTCCCCCAATAGCGGTACAAGTCGTGTCGGAGCGAAGCCCAAAACACCCTGAGATAACACTGGAAGCCTACCAGTATATCTCGCTTGCCCTGGCCAGGGACTACTCGTGTAATGGCTCTCCTAGACACAGCGCGATGTCAACCCCCAATACCGGGAGAGACGAATCCTGTTTAACCGTCACTGCCTCCAAGTGCTTCGGGACTGCACCCAACCACTACCTGTTTGCACGACTCCTTTGAGCCGTGGTAGGGTGGTAGTCAAAGTACAGTGGGAACACACTCGAGGCGAAGTGCCAGTGTCAAGTCAGCGGACTAAGCTGTACTCATGTCACCTGGGAACTGATAACTGACGATAGGTATAATACCAACCTGTCAGTTCCCGACGAGTCTTGTCCAGTGTACTCGTAACCCAACGAGCACCCATATACTATCTCCAGTACGACGTACTGATGGCTGTGGGACAGACCATCTCCCACACTGGGATGAGAAGCGCATACGCCTGTCTACTCCGGAGTATCGATGCCCTGTCTCGATAGTCCTGCGACTAGGGACCTGTATAAGGATGTGCTTATAGACTACCCAGCCCCCACTAGTGTGACTGCCATCACAACGCTGGTAATCAAGCAAAGATCCTAAGGGCTCCACTAATGCGTATAGGTGATATCGCAAAATAAACACATGTACACATTGTGTAAGTCCATATTGCGACCCCCGGTGCTTACGGGGAGGCGGAAACGGTATAAAAAACGAATTTTTATCGCAAGAGGCAACATGGACTAAACAAGGTCGGGATCGTTGTCTAAACTAAAACTAGTATTCTTGCTAAAGAGAGTTAGCTACTATGGAAGATGGTTATACCTAAACTTGAACTCCTTCTTCTTCAAACCTTGTAGAGGTTGATGGTTCTCTTTTCGTCGCCTTCTCCCGTCGAAGATGGATCCACCTCGAAGGTTCGACCTTTGGGCTCTTCCTCGATCTTTGAGTGAACTAGGGTTTCCGGCTTGCTAAACCTTCATCCTAGAATGAGTAGAGAGTGATTAGGGTTTGCTTTTCTTTCTAAAGAGAATGATTCTCAACACATGAGAAGGTTTCTCTTTTCTAGAGGAAGAAGAAGATGAAGTGAGGAGAGAGAGAGGTTATGATAGAATGAGCTCAATTATTTCTTTCTTGCAACCATATTGCAAAAGAAAAGAATTATCTAAATGATAATAATTGAAATAAGAATAGTTGATGGTTATATTTGGAATGACCACTATCATGCTTCTTTAAATGAAGTGTAAGCATGAATCAAGGAGGATCTTTCAAAGCATGATGGTGGTCAATGGTCAACAAGTCAACCATGGTCAACAAGTCAACAAAAAAACAACCATAACATAATTCTCATTTAATTACTATTATTAATAGATAATATACAAATCCATTAGGGTTTGGAAAATGATAACTGTCAACTGTGCATACGCACCCGATCCGAAACCCTAATGAAAAACCTCATTCTCCGCCTCAAGCAACTGTGCATACACACCTGCATTCTCGTTCCGAGGAACAAGAATACCAAGAGATAAAAGCAACCCCCAAAACATATACCAGTATCTGGCTCAAACCAGAGCCTGCCAGTATAATCCGTCCGGACTCCAAACGTGCACAAGTGCGCGGATGAGAACGAACCCTGTCGCAAAACCATGCGACCTCTACTCTGTTTTGCCCAGAGGCGAATACCCTCTGTGTGGGACTCTAAAGACTCGACACTACGCTGGCAGTGGGTTTAACCACAGACCGCAAGCGGCACTAGCTGTGCGTAACGGTCCCCAGGTAGATGCCGACAAGAAGGCTGACGAGGTGAAACCCCATCTGAACTCCTACTGAGTCTGAATGTGACATTCTCCGTACAGTCCAGTCTGTTCGTCTGATACATCGCATGGCGGGCCTAGGGGGCGGTAAAACGTCAGTCCCCCAATAGCGGTACAAGTCGTGTCGGAGTGAAGCCCAAAACACCCTGAGATAACACTGGAAACCTACCAGTATATCTCGCTTGCCCTGGCCAGGGACTACTCGTGTAATGGCTCTCCTAGACACAGCGCGATGTCAACCCCCAATACCGGGAGAGACGAATCCTGTCTAACCGTCACTGCCTCCAAGTGCTTCGGGACTGCACCCAACCACCACCTGTTTGCACGACTCCTTTGAGCCGTGGTAGGGTAGTGATCAAAGTGCAGTGGGAACACACTCGAGGCGAAGTGTCAGTGTCAAGTCAGCGGACTAAGCTGTACTCATGTCACCTGGGAACTGATAACTGACGATAGGTATAATACCAACCTGTCAGTTCCCGACGAGTCCTGTCCAGTGTACTCGTAACCCAACGAGCACCCGTATACTATCTCCAGTACGACGTACTGATGGCTGTGGGACAGACCATCTCCCACACTGGGATGAGAAGCGCATACGCTAGTCTACTCCGGAGTATCGATGCCCTGTCTCGATAGTCCTACGACTAGGGACCTGTATAAGGATGTGCCTATAGATTACCCAGCCCCCACTAGTGTGACTGCCATCACAACGCTGGTAATCAAGTAAAGATCCCAAGGGCTCCACTAAGGCGTATAAGTGATATACTGAAATAAACACAAGTACACATTGAAGTAGAAACAAACCAAGTAGCATACTACTATATTGAGCAAGATTGTTTATACAAGGTGAATATCCCAAGCTTCCATCAAGTAATATACAAACTAGTATGATACAGTAATGGCCTCTAGGGCATATACACTAACAATCTCCCACTTGCACTAAGGCCATGTACTGGCGTATCGAAGACCTATCATCTCGATCAGCCGCTCAAACTGAGTCTGGGGTAGGGCCTTGGTGAATGGATCTGCAGTGTTCTCTTCTGAAGCAACCCTCCGAACCTCGATCTCCTTGCGATCCACGATCTCCCTGATCAGGTGATACCGCCTCAAGATGTGCCTGGATCTCTGATGGGACCTGGGTTCCTTTGCTAAAGCTATAGCCCCGTTGTTGTCGCAATACAGAGGTACTGGGTCAACAATGGACGGAACCACCTGAAGTTCTTTTAAGAACTTCCTTATCCAGACAGCTTCTTTTGCGGCATCAGATGCAGCGATGTATTCCGCTTCCATAGTCGAGTCTGCAACGGTTTCATGTTTGGAACTCTTCCAACACACCGCCCCTCCATTGAGGGTAAAGACAAAACCCGACATGGACTTGGAATCATCCTTGTCACTCTGGAAGCTGGAGTCAGCAAAGGCCTCAATCTGGAGGTCTTTTCCGCCATACACCAAGAACATCTCCTTAGTCCTCCTCAAGTACTTGAGAATGTTCTTTACCGCTATCCAATGTTTCTCCCCAGGGTTTGACTGATACCGGCTTACTACACTCAGTGCATAAGCTACATCCGGTCTGGTACACAACATCGCATACATTATAGAGCCTACCGCAGAAGCGTAGGGTATAATAGACATGCGATCCCTCTCCAAATCAGTCTTGGGAGACATCTCTTTAGAGAGGGTGATCCCGTGACAAGCCGGTAAGTTACCGCGCTTAGAATCTTCCATACTGAATCTTTTCAGTACGGTGTCGATGTACCTGGACTGTGAAAGTCCTAATATCCTCTTGGATCTATCACGATGGATCCGGATCCCCAGGATGTAAGAGGCATCACCCAGGTCTTTCATGGAGAACCTGTGTGACAAGAAACCCTTGACAGATTGTAGCATAGGAATGTCATTTCCTATCAAGAGAATGTCATCCACGTATAAATCAAGGAATTCCACAGTTCTCGCTACAAATCTACTATAGATGCATGGTTCATCTGGATTTTTGATAAAGTCAAATTCCTTGACCGTCTCATCAAAACAGATGTTCCAACTCCGCGATGCCTGCTTTAGTCCATAGATGGACTTAAGCAACTTGCACACCTTTCCGCTGCTCCCACTCTGAATGAAACCCTCTGGCTGATCCATATAGACACACTCCTCTAAATTTCCATTTAGAAAAGCGGTCTTTACGTCCATCTGCCAAATCTCATAATCATGGAAGGCAGCAATGGCAAGAAGGATCCGAATGGATTTCAGCATAGCCACTGGAGAAAAGGTTTCGTCATAGTCCAAGCCAGGTCTTTGACGGAAACCCTTTGCTACAAGTCTAGCTTTATAGGTCTCAACCTGTCCATCTACACCAATCTTCCTTTTGAAGATCCACTTGCATCCTACGGGTTTTACCCCGTCTGGAGCAATGTCCAACGTCCATACTTTGTTGGTGTACATGGACTCCATTTCGGTCCGCATTGCATCCAGCCATTTTACCGAGTCAATGCTCTGAACGGCCTGCTGGAAGCTAGTAGGCTCATCATAGTCTATGATGCAATCCTCTCTATCCCCGTCTATGAGAAAACCGTAGTATCTCTCGGGCGGATGAGACTGCCTACTACTCCTGCGGAGCGGTGTGGGAATGTCCTGTTCATTTGAACCCTCTGGTTCCACTAAGCTTTCAGTAATAGTCTGTGGTTCTGGAATTTCTTCCAGTTCTACTGCGCTCCCACTTAATTCTTTTTCTAAGAACTGATGTTCTAGAAAGTGGGCATGACGAGAAACAAGAACTTTTTGTTCCTCTTCGTAGTAGAAGAGATATCCCTTGGAATTCTTTGGATATCCCACAAACTTACACAGTACTGAGCGTGCCTCGAGCTTGTCCACATGCTGCTTTTTAACAAAAGCTGGACTTCCCCAAGTCTTAATGTGACTGAGATGGGGTCTCTTCCCACACCACATCTCATATGGTGTAGTAGGCACAGTCTTAGTAGGAACTCGGTTCAAAAGGTACGCAGCTGATTCTAGCGCATACCCCCAGAATGATCGCGGTAACTCAGCGTTACTCATCATGGACCGTACCATATCCAATAGGGTCCGGTTCCGTCTTTCCGATACACCGTTGTGTTGCGGAGTGTATGGAGGAGTAAGCTGAGAGAGAATCCCATTCTCTTTTAAATAATTCAGGAACTCGGCACTTAAGTATTCTCCACCTCGATCCGATCTTAGAATCTTGATACTTTTGCCGGTTTGTTTTTCTACTTCATTCTTAAATTCCTGGAATTTTTCAAAAGCTTCGGACTTATGTTTCATTAAGAAGACATAACCGTATCTTGAAAAATCATCCGTAAAAGTAATGAAGTAAGAATAACCGCTTCGCGCATGTGTAGACATTGGACCGCACACGTCGCTGTGTACGAGTCCCAAGAGCTCGCTCGCTCTTACTCCGTGTCCAGTGAACGGAGTCTTTGTCATCTTTCCTTTGAGACAGGATTGACAAGTGGCATACGATTGATATTCGAACGGATCCAAATATCCTTCTGTATGTAACTTAGTCAACCTTCTCTCATTGATGTGACCCAGTCTACAATGCCATAAGAAAGTCTGATTAATATCTGGTGACTTTCTTTTGTGTGTATTCTGGACATTGAAAATCTGTGGTTGGTTTAATACGTATATACCATTGCTCAATGTACCTGACCCAATCAGAACTTGATTAAGGTGAATGTTAACAACATTACTTACAAACGCAAATTCATAACCTTCTTTAGAAACCAAAGATACAGAAATGATATTACAAGTTGCGTTGGGTACAAAAAAGCAATTACGCAAAACCAAAACATGCCCATCTGACATTCCCAGGTGATAGTCCCCCACGGCTTTAGCATCCATGCTAGCTCCGTTCGCAACTCTGAGGGTCATGTCACCTGCCTTCAAAACCCTACGGTTTCTCAACGCCTGCAAAGAATTACAGATATGAGATCCTGATCCGGTATCCAATACCCAGGAAGTAGAGTTTATAGAAAGACAGTTTTCAATAACATACACACCTGAAGCTGAAGCCGCAACCTGCTTCAGTTCCTGTGTCCTGGCTTTTCAAGCCCTGCAATCTTTCTTCCAGTGTCCACTCTTGTGACAATAGAAGCATTCCTCTTTACCAACAAGCTTCCCCGCTATCTTTGTTGCCTTTTCCTTTCCCTTCGCACCCACTTTACTAACACCGCCTCTTGGTTTGGCGGGGGCTTTCTTCTTCTTTCCCTTGGCTTTCGCCTTGGACCTAGAAGAAGAAGATCCTCCTACAAACAAAGTGGATGTATCCCTACCCTTCTGTAGGGTGCCCTCTGCGCTCCTCAGCAGGTTGAGGAGTTCTGAAAGTTCAACTTCCTTTTCTTGCAAGTTGAAATTCAGTATGAACTGGGCGTAAGTGGATGGAAGGGACTGGAGAATTATATCTGTATAAAGTTCACTGTCCAACGTGGTCCCAAGTTCCGCGAGCTCCTCAGTGTAGCCAATCATCTTAAGCACGTGGTCCGCTACCGATGATCCGACGGCCAACTTAGTCGAAAATAACTTCTTCGACACTTCGTATCTTGCGATACGAGACTGCTCTCCATACAGTTCTTTTGTATGAAGAAATATGGATTCCAAATCCATATTCTCGTGCCTCCTCTGATGGTCATTGTCCATCGAGGCAAGTACGAGGCATCTGGCCTTCGCGCTGTCAATCTCCCAAGTCTTACGGATTTCCTTATCCGCGACGCTGGAGGTGGGACCTGGGACGGGGGGAGCTTTGGTGGTAAGAAGATACCCCAGCTTGTCGTAAGAGATTGCCAATTTGACATTCCTGAGCCAATCTTTGTAGTTTGGCCCTGTCAATATGTTTTTATCTAGAAGTAACTTAAGTCCAGTCATTTCGATTTGGTCGCTGCAGGGGGAGAGAAGAAACACTTAGCACGATGCTCTTGCAAGTTTAGAATGGTTTTTAATTTGTCTAAACAGGATGGCTCCCACTGTCTCTCGAATCCCTCCTCAAACCACAAAGGAAGAATTAGCCGGGATCAATCCCACCGTACAATACTTGCTTAACCGTTCAGCCAGGCCAGTGTCGGTACTTCGAGGGAGGTTTTCCAACGCTTTCGCGAAGTTCCTTAATTTAAGAACCTCTTTTCCCTGGGAGCGTAGCCCCGCTAACACCTTTCTAGGCACCTACTAGGTTTATAGCATTGATCGTTTAGTGAGAAATTTCCCGAGGAGTAGCATATACTCACAGTAGGATCGGGATCCAAATATCATCGCATGACGAAAATGAAGGAATCCTACCATAATCATCACACTCCAAATGGTATGCAAATCTAGCAAGTTTCAGTACTTATGAAACTCCCGATGTGGATTTTTGCCCCATGCTCTTATGACCTTGACTTTGGCCAAAATATCATAAGTCACATGTCAAGTTCTTCCCGTCACTTTCCAGGTTAATTTGGATCCACCCGTACATACCCTTGACTTTGGCCAAAATGGCAGCACGACTGTCCCAAACCAACGCATCTATCTATGCTACACATGAACACCCAATAGCTACCAATCACTGTGCCTTGACTTTGGCCAAAATACACAGCTTGAATACTATTGCCTATTCATGCGAAACGACGGAGGGCTACGAATGGTTTTGGTAAAACCGTGAACGTAGTGAACTTGATATAATCGATGGAACGAGATAGCTTTTATAAGGAGTGGCTCAAGCTCCGCATTTAAAAGTTAGTTTTGAAAAGAACCGAGTGGTTTTTCGAAAGTGTTCCATCGACTTAAACTTGGTTTATTATCTTGCATTAGTTCTTTTAATGCGTGATATTCTTGCATTAGTTCTTTTAATGCGTCCCATCATTTAGTTCCTACCATTGCAGAAAACAACCAAAATATGACGTACGCTTATGCCATTCGCATTCGCCACGGGGTCCCGTCATCACTCGTTAGGTTACTTAACTAACGACAGAGCGGGGGCTGGGCTAGCGCGGCTGTAAAACATAAGCAACGCCTAAATAGAAAGCAATGATAGACATTACAGATCACAGATGAATACATTGGATATACTAGCAATCCGCAATCCTTTCGAGCCTGAAACGAAAAGCGGATAACACGGTCGCGGTGAATAGCCAAATACCCCACCCAAGACCCCTACGGGTGCGGCAAACTACCCGCCAAGAACCCGGTAGTTTGTGCACCCCTCCATGGGTCTATCCTAGGAGCAAAAACAGTAAAAAGAATTATACAATGACGGCTACAACCCCGACCCGGTTGTGCGGCCAAACAAATAATATTATTACATCAATTTACATTTACAATGAATGAAAGAAAAACAAAAGCTCATCTCACATCCACCCCGGCTATTCACCCGCGACAGTCCAACACATTCATATACACATTCCAGCACATCACAGATCATGTATAACCCCGACTAATCGACTTATAGCGATTAGCCGACGTTCAATACATGCAAACATCACAGATATAACCAACATAGCCAAAGTGCAGTGAAGTTCGGAAAAAATACGGAATTATAGGACCCCAAAAGTGAATTTCAGTTCTGGAAAATCTGGGTACATATAATATATTTTAAAAATCCCAAAACCAACACAGAAGAACACTGCACGAAAAACGATGCAAAGATGACACCAAACAGCGGCGGTTCCGCGGCCAGATGAATAGGTGAGGCCGCGGATGGGCGGCGCTTTTGATGAATCATGCTATCGTTTTTCTTGGGTGTTCTTAGAAAACCCTGAGACGAATTTACAAGTATAAAGTTTTTCATTTTGAGCAGAAAAAATTTCAACAGAAACTTAGGGTTTTGGTTTTCCGATTTTGTGATTTTTCGGTTCCGAACTTCGTTACACTTCACTACCAAGCTAGTTTAAGTTTAGTTAGGCTCTGATACCACTGTAAGTCCATATTGCGACCCCCGGTGCTTACGGGGAGGCGGAAACGGTATAAAAAACGAATTTTTATCGCAAGAGGCAACATGGACTAAACAAGGTCGGGATCGTTGTCTAAACTAAAACTAGTATTCTTGCTAAAGAGAGTTAGCTACTATGGAAGATGGTTATACCTAAACTTGAACTCCTTCTTCTTCAAACCTTGTAGAGGTTGATGGTTCTCTTTTCGTCGCCTTCTCCCGTCGAAGATGGATCCACCTCGAAGGTTCGACCTTTGGGCTCTTCCTCGATCTTTGAGTGAACTAGGGTTTCCGGCTTGCTAAACCTTCATCCTAGAATGAGTAGAGAGTGATTAGGGTTTGCTTTTCTTTCTAAAGAGAATGATTCTCAACACATGAGAAGGTTTCTCTTTTCTAGAGGAAGAAGAAGATGAAGTGAGGAGAGAGAGAGGTTATGATAGAATGAGCTCAATTATTTCTTTCTTGCAACCATATTGCAAAAGAAAAGAATTATCTAAATGATAATAATTGAAATAAGAATAGTTGATGGTTATATTTGGAATGACCACTATCATGCTTCTTTAAATGAAGTGTAAGCATGAATCAAGGAGGATCTTTCAAAGCATGATGGTGGTCAATGGTCAACAAGTCAACCATGGTCAACAAGTCAACAAAAAAACAACCATAACATAATTCTCATTTAATTACTATTATTAATAGATAATATACAAATCCATTAGGGTTTGGAAAATGATAACTGTCAACTGTGCATACGCACCCGATCCGAAACCCTAATGAAAAACCTCATTCTCCGCCTCAAGCAACTGTGCATACACACCTGCATTCTCGTTCCGAGGAACAAGAATACCAAGAGATAAAAGCAACCCCCAAAACATATACCAGTATCTGGCTCAAACCAGAGCCTGCCAGTATAATCCGTCCGGACTCCAAACGTGCACAAGTGCGCGGATGAGAACGAACCCTGTCGCAAAACCATGCGACCTCTACTCTGTTTTGCCCAGAGGCGAATACCCTCTGTGTGGGACTCTAAAGACTCGACACTACGCTGGCAGTGGGTTTAACCACAGACCGCAAGCGGCACTAGCTGTGCGTAACGGTCCCCAGGTAGATGCCGACAAGAAGGCTGACGAGGTGAAACCCCATCTGAACTCCTACTGAGTCTGAATGTGACATTCTCCGTACAGTCCGGTCTGTTCGTCTGATACATCGCATGGCGGGCCTAGGGGGCGGTAAAACGTCAGTCCCCCAATAGCGGTACAAGTCGTGTCGGAGTGAAGCCCAAAACACCCTGAGATAACACTGGAAACCTACCAGTATATCTCGCTTGCCCTGGCCAGGGACTACTCGTGTAATGGCTCTCCTAGACACAGCGCGATGTCAACCCCCAATACCGGGAGAGACGAATCCTGTCTAACCGTCACTGCCTCCAAGTGCTTCGGGACTGCACCCAACCACCACCTGTTTGCACGACTCCTTTGAGCCGTGGTAGGGTAGTGATCAAAGTGCAGTGGGAACACACTCGAGGCGAAGTGTCAGTGTCAAGTCAGCGGACTAAGCTGTACTCATGTCACCTGGGAACTGATAACTGACGATAGGTATAATACCAACCTGTCAGTTCCCGACGAGTCCTGTCCAGTGTACTCGTAACCCAACGAGCACCCGTATACTATCTCCAGTACGACGTACTGATGGCTGTGGGACAGACCATCTCCCACACTGGGATGAGAAGCGCATACGCTAGTCTACTCCGGAGTATCGATGCCCTGTCTCGATAGTCCTACGACTAGGGACCTGTATAAGGATGTGCCTATAGATTACCCAGCCCCCACTAGTGTGACTGCCATCACAACGCTGGTAATCAAGTAAAGATCCCAAGGGCTCCACTAATGCGTATAAGTGATATACTGAAATAAACACAAGTACACATTGAAGTAGAAACAAACCAAGTAGCATACTACTATATTGAGCAAGATTGTTTATACAAGGTGAATATCCCAAGCTTCCATCAAGTAATATACAAACTAGTATGATACAGTAATGGCCTCTAGGGTATATACACTAACACATTGAAGTAGAAACAAACCAAGTAGCATACTACTATATTGAGCAAGATTGTTTATACAAGGTGAATATCCCAAGCTTCCATTAAGTAATATACAAACTAGTATGATACAGTAATGGCCTCTAGGGCATATACACTAACACATGCGACCTGTCGCAAAACCATGCGACCACTACTCTTTTGCCTAAAGGCGAATAGCTTTCTGTGTGGGACTCTAAAGACTCGACACTACGCTGGCAGTGGGTTTAACCACAGACTGCAAGCGGCACTACCTGTGCGTAACGGTCCCCAGGTAGATGCCGACAAGAAGACTGACGAGGTGAAACCCATCTGAACTCTTACTGAGCCTGAATGTGACAGTCTCCTTACAGTCCGGTCTGTTCGTCTGATACATCGCATGGCGGGCCTAGGGGGGCGGTAAACGTCAGTCCCCTAATAGCGGTACAAGTCATGTCGGAGTGAAGCCCAAAACACCCTGAGATAACACTGGAAGCCTACCAGTATATCTCGCTTGCCCTGGCCAGGGACTACTCGTATAATGGCTCTCCTAGACACAGCGCGATGTCAACCCCCAATACCGGGAGAGACGAATCCTGTCTAACCATCACTGCCTCCAAGTGCTTCGGGACTGCACCCAACTACTACCTGTTTGCACGACTCCTTTGAGCCGTGGTTGGGTAGTAATCTAAGTACAGTGGGAACACACTCGACGCGAAGTGACAGTGTCAAGTCAGCGGACTAAGCTGTACTCATGTCACCTGGGAACTGATAACTGACGATAGGTATAATACCAACCGGTCAGTTCCCGACGAGTCATGTCCAGTGTACTCGTAACCTAACGAGCACCTGCATACTATCTCCAGTACGACGTACTGATGGCTGTGGGACAGACCATCTCCCACACTGGGATGAGAAGCGCATGCGCTAGTCTACTCCGGAGTATCGATGCCCTGTCTCGATAGTCCTGCGACTAGGGACCTGCATAAAGATGTGCTTATAGATTACCCAGCCCCCACTAGTGTGACTGCCATCACAACGTTGGTAATCAAGCAAAGATCCTAAGGGCTCCACTAATGCGTATAGGTGATATAATAAAATAAACACATGTACACATCGAAGTAGAAACAAACCAAGTAGCATACTACTATTTTGAGCAAGATTGTATATACAAGGTGAATATCCCAAGCTTCCATTAAGTAATATACAAACTAGTATGATACAGTAATTGCTTCTAGGGCATATACACTAACAATCTCCCACTTGCACTAAGGCCATGAACTGGCGTAACGAAGACCTTTCATCTCGATCAGCCGCTCGAACTGAGTCTGGGGCAAGGCCTTGGTGAATGGATCTGCAGTGTTATCTTCTGAAGCAACCCCCCGAACCACGATATCCTGGCGATCCACGATCTCCCTGATCAGGTGATACCGCCTCAAGATGTGTCTGGATCTCTGATGGGACCTGGGTTCCTTCGCTAAAGCTATAGCCCCGTTGTTGTCGCAATACAGAGGTATTGGATCAACAATTGACGGAACCACCTGAAGTTCTTTCAAGAACTTCCTCATCCAGACAGCTTCTTTTGCGGCATCAGATGCAGCGATGTATTCCGCTTCCATCGTCGAGTCTGCAACGGTTTCCTGTTTGGAACTCTTCCAACACACCGCCCCTCCATTGAGGGTAAAGACAAAACCCGACATGGACTTGGAATCATCCTTGTCACTCTGGAAGCTGGAGTCAGCAAAGGCCTCGATCTGGAGGTCTTTTCCGCCATACACCAAGAACATCTCCTTAGTCCTTCTCAGGTACTTGAGAATGTTCTTTACCGCTATCCAGTGTTTCTCCCCAGGATTTGACTGATACAGGCTTACTACACTCAGTGCATAAGCTACATCTGGTCTGGTACACAACATCGCATACATTATAGAGCCTACCGCAGAAGCGTAGGGTATAATAGACATGTGATCCCTCTCCAAATCAGTCTTGGGAGACATCTCTTTAGAGAGGGTGATCCCGTGACAAACCGGTAGGTTACCGCCCTTGGAATCTTCCTTACTGAATCTTTTCAGTATGGTGTCGATGTACCTGGACTGTGAAAGTCCTAATATCCTCTTGGATCTATCACGATGGATCCGGATCCCCAGGATGTATGAGGCATCACCCAGGTCTTTCATGGAGAACCTGTGTGATAAGAACCCCTTGACAGATTGTAGCATAGGAATGTCATTTCCTATCAAGAGAATGTCATCTACGTATAAAACGAGGAATACTACATATCTCGCTACAAATCTACTATAGATGCATGGTTCATCTGGATTTTTGATAAAGCCAAATTCCTTGACCGTCTCATCAAAACAGTTGTTCCTACTCCGCGATGCCTGCTTTAGTCCGTAGATGGACTTAAGCAACTTGCACACCTTTCCGCTGCTCCCACTCTGAATGAAACCCTCTGGCTGGTCCATATAGACACACTCCTCTAAATTTCCATTTAGAAAAGCGGTCTTTACGTCCATCTGCCAAATCTCATAATCGTGGAAGGCAGCAATGGCAAGAAGGATCCGAATGGATTTCTGCATAGCCACTGGAGAAAAGGTTTCGTCATAGTCCAAACCAGGTCTTTGACGAAAACCCTTTGCAACAAGTCTAGCTTTATAGGTCTCAACCTGTCCATCTACACCAATCTTCCTTTTGAAGATCCACTTGCATCCTACGGGTTTTACCCCGTCTGGAGCAATGTCCAACGTCCATACTTTGTTGGTGTACATGGACTCCATTTCGGTCCGCATTGCATCCAGCCATTTTATCGAGTCAACGCTCTGAACGGCCTGCTGGAAGCTAGTAGGCTCATCATAATTTATGATGCAATCCTCTCTATCCCCGTCTATGAGAAAACCGTAGTATCTCTCGGGCGGATGAGACTGCCTACTACTCCTGCGGAGCGGCATAGGAATGTCCTGTTCTTTTCAACCCTCTGGTTCCACTAAGCTTTCAGTAATAGCTCGTGGTTCTGGAATTTCTTCCAGTTCTACTATGCTCCCACTTATCTGGTTTTCCAAAAACCCAGTTTCCAAGAAGTAGGCATGACGAGAAACAAAAACCTTTTGTTCCTCTTCGCAGTAGAAGAAATATCCCTTGGAGTTCTTTGGATATCCCACGAACTTGCACTGTACTGAGCGTGCCTCGAGTTTGTACGCATGCTTCTTTTTGACAAAAGCTGGACATCCCCATGTCTTAAGATAGGGTTTCTTCCCACACCATATCTCATATGGTGTGGTAGGCACAGTCTTAGTGGGAACTCGGTTCAAAAGCTATGCAGCTGATTCTAGTGCATACCCCCAGAATGATCGCGGTAACTTAGCGTTCCTCATCATGGACCGTACCATATCCAATAGGGTTCGGTTCCGTCTCTCCGATACACCGTTATGTTGCGGAGTGTATGGAGGAGTAAGCTGAGAGAGAATTCCGTTCTCTTTTAAATAGTCCAAGAACTCGGCACTCAAGTATTCACCACCTCGATCCAATCTTCGAATCTTGATACTTTTGCCGGTTTATTTTTCTACTTCATTCTTATATTCCTGGAACTTTCCAAAGGCTTCGGACTTGTGTTTCATTAAGAAGACATAACCGTACCTTGAGAAGTCATCCGTAAAAGTAATGAAGTATGAAAAACTGCTTCGCCCATGTGTAGACATTGGACCGCACACGTCGCTGTGTACGAGTCCCAAGAGCTCGCTCGCTCTTACTCCGTGTCCAGTGAACGGAGTCTTTGTCATCTTTCCTTTGAGACAGGATTGACAAGTGGCATACGATTGATATTCGAACGGATTCAAATATCCTTCTGTATGTAACTTAGTCAATCTTCTTTCATTGATGTGACCCAGTCTACAATGCCATAAGAAAGTCTGATTGATTTCTGGGGACTTTCTTTTGTGTGTATTCTGGACATTGAAAATCTGTGGTTGGTTTAATACGTATATACCATTGCTCAATGTACCTGACCCAATCAGAACTTGATTAAGGTGAATGTTTACAACATTGCTTACAAACGCAAATTCATAACCTTCTTTAGAAACCAAAGATACAGAAATGATATTACAAGTTGCGTTGGGTACAAAAAAGCAATTACGCAAAACCAAAACATGTCCATCTGACATTCCCAGGTGATAGTCCCCCACGGCCTTAGCATCCATGCTAGCTCCGTTTGCAACTTTGAGGGTCATGTCACCTGCCTTCAAAAACCTACGGTTTCTCAATGCCTGCAAAGAATTACAGATATGAGATCCTAATCCGGTATCCAATACCCAGGAAGTAGAGTTTATTGAAAGACAGTTTTCAGTAACATACACACCTGAAGCTGAAGCCGCAACCTGCTTCAGTTCCTGTGTTCTGGCCTTCCAAGCCCTGCAATCATTCTTCTAGTGTCCCTTCTTATGACAATAGAAGTATTCTTCTTTATCCACAAGCTTCCCCACTTCCTTAGTTGCTTTTGCCTTTCCCTTCGTATCCACTTTACTAACACCGCCCCTTGGTTTGGCGGGGGCTTTCTTCTTCTTTCCCTTGGCTTTCACCTTTGACCTAGAAGAAGAAGATCCTCCTACAAACAAAGTGGATGTTTCCCTACCTTTCTGTAGGGTGCCCTCTGCGCTCCTCAGCATGTTGAGGAGTTCTGAAAGTTCAACTTCTTTTTCTTGTAAGTTGAAGTTCAGTATAAACTGGGCGTAAGTGGAAGGAAGGGACTGGAGAATCAAGTCCGTATAGAGCTCATTCTCCAACGTGGTCCCAAGGTCCGCGAGCTCCTCATTGTAGCCAATCATCTTAAGCACGTATTCCGCTACCGATGATCCGACGGCCAATCTTGCCGAAAATAACTTCTTCGACACTTCGTATCTTGCGATACGAGATTGCTCTCCATACAATTCTTTTGTACGAAGAAATATGGATTCGAGGTCCATATTCTCGTGCCTCCTCTGATGTTCGTTTTCCATAGAGGCAAGCACGAGGCACTTGGCCTTCGCGCAGTCTAGTTCCCAGGTCTTACGGATTTCCTTATCCGCGACCCTGGTTTTGGGACCTGGGACAGGGGGAGCTTTGGTGGTAAGAAGATACCCCAGCTTGTCGTAAGTGATTGCCATCTTGACATTCCGGAGCCAATCTTTGTAGTTTGGCCCTGTCAGTATGTTTTTATCTAGAAGTAACTCAAGTCCAGTCATGTCGATTGGTCGCTGCAATTAGGAGAGAGAAGAAACACTCAGCATGATGCTCTTGCAAGTTTAGAGTGGTTTTTAGTTTATCTAAACAGGATGGCTCCCACTGTCTCTCGAATCCCTCCTCAAACCAAAAAGGAAAAATTAGTCGGGATCAATCCCACCGCATAATACTTGCTTAACCGTTCAGCCAGGCCAGTGTCGGTACTTCGAGGGAGGTTTTCCAACGCTTTCGCGAAGTTCCTTAATTAAATAACCTCTTTTCCCTGGGGGCGTAGCCCCGCTAACACCTTTCTAGACCCCTACTTGGTTTATAGCATTGATCGTTAAGTGAGAAATTTCCCGAGGAGTAGCATATACTCAAAGTAGGATCGGGATCCAAATATCATCGCGTGACGAAACTGAAGGAATCCTACCAGAATCATCACACTCCAAATGGTATGCATCACTAGCAAGTTTCAGTTCTTTTGAAACTCCCGATGTGGATTTTTGCCCCATGCTCTTATGACCTTGACTTTGGCCAACAAATCATAAGTCACATGTCAAGTTCTACCCGTCGTTCTCCAGGTTAATTTGAATCCACCCGCACCTACCCTTGACTTTGGCCAACAAGGCAGTACGACTGTTCCAAACCAACGCATCTATCTATGCTGCACATGAATACCAATAGCTACCAATCACTATGCCTTGACTTTGGCCAACAAACATAGCTTGAATACTATTGACTATTCATGTGAAACGACGGAGGGCTACGAATGGTTTTGGCGAAACCGTGAACGTAGTGAACATGATATAATCGATGGAACGAGATAGCTTTTAAAAGGAGTGGCTCAAGCTCCGCATTTAAAAGTTGGTTTTGAAAAGAACCGAGTAGTTTTTCGAAAGTGTTCCAACGACTTTTACTTGGTTTATTTTCTTGCATTAGTTCTTTTAATGCGTGATATTCTTGCATTAGTTCTTTTAATGCGTCCCATCATTTAATCCTACCATTGCAGAAAACAACCAAAATATGACGTACGCTTATGCCATTCGCATTCGCCACGGGGCCCCGTCATTACCCGTTAGGTTACTTAACTAACGACAGAGCGGGGGCTGGGCTAGCGCGGCTGTAAAACATAAGCAACGCCTAAATAATATCATATATAGATATATTGCAATGATAGCTATTTCAGATCACAGATGAACACATTGGATATACTAGGAACCCGCAATTCGTACGAGCCTGTAACGAAAAGCAGATTACACGGTCGCGGTGAATAGCCAATACCCCACCCAAGACCCCTACGGGTGCGGCAAACTACCCGCCAAGTACCCGAAGCGAAGCAACCTCCCTCAACTCCGTGAGTAGGCCACTCGGCACTTCGGCATACCCGGTAGTTTGTGCACCCCCTCCATGGGTCTATCCTAGGAGCAAAAACAGTAAAAAGAAATTATACAATGACGGCTACAACCCCGACCCGGTTGTGCGGCCATATAAATAATTATTACATCAATTTACAAATTTACATGAATTGAAAGAAAAGAAAACTCTCGTCTCACAACCCCCGGCTATTCACCCGCGACAATCCAATGAATTCATATACACATTCCAATGACATTACAGATCACAGATTTGTATTACTCCCACTAATCGACATATAGCGATTAGCAGACGTTCAATACAAATATCACATCACAGAAATACCCGTCAGCTTAAGTCTTTAGAAACTCGATCAAAATACGGTTTTTAAAGCCCCCAAAACAAAATTTTCTTTCTGGAAAATCTGGGCTGAAAAAACATATACCAAAAATCCCAAAATACCCCTTAGAACAAACTGCAGTAAAGACGATCCAGAGAGGAGCTTAATCGGCCGCGGAACCGCGGCAATAGCAAGCTATTGCCGCGGTTCCGCGGTGGTTTGGTGAGATCTCTGGACCGTTTTTCTACAGTGGACTATAAAAACCCTGAGTCGATTTTTGAAGCATGATTTATTACTTTTACAGTACTTTGAAAATCGACAGCAAGTTAGACATCGGGGTGTATTTCGCGACTTTTTCTTTGATCGATCTTCTAGTTACTTTGCTAACATGTTAGATAGATTTTAACTAGGCTCTGATACCACTGTAAGTCCATGCTACCTCTCCCGGTACTTTCGGGCATGCGGAATTTGATGAAAAATAATTTTCTAGAGACGGTAACATGGACTCAAAACCGGATCTTTGTTAAACTACTAACTAACAACCTAACAAGAGTTTACCTACTCGGTTAAGGGGGCTATACCTTTCTTGAACTCCTTCGTCTTCGACTCCTTCCGGTGTACGGATCGGCCTCACCTCGTCGTCTCCTTGCGCCGAAGATGGATCCACCCGAAAGCTTCTACCTTTGGCTTCTTCTTCGAACTTTGAAGAAACTAGATCACTTGGCTTGCTAGGCCTTGTGAACTAGAATGAGTAGAGGAATGTTTTGGTGTCTTTTTATCTCTAAGGCAATGAGTCTCAACACATGAGAATGGTTTTCCTTGAGGTAGAGAGAGCAAGAGGAAGAGGGAGAGCTTGAGAATGAGAGAGCTCAAGAGAGAGAAAGCAAAATGATAGAATGAACCAAACTCCTCTCATTCTCCCCTCTCATAATCCAAAAGCCATCATAACAAAAATAGTAATCAAGTATTGTGTAAATGGTTTAAGTCAAAATGGCTATATCATTTCATGCACTCATTTTGCATAAATAAACAAGCAAGCAAAAGTCTTTGCCATGGAATGATAGCCATTGTCATGACGATGGTCAACTAGTCCAACCTAGTCAACCGGTCAACAAAGTCAACAAGTCAACAAAGTCAACCCCTCAACAACCATGTCACTATAATACTTAATTAATATTAATGTTAATCATATATCTTATTCTCATTAGGGTTAAGCAAAAGTCAATGGTCAACAGTCAACTGTCAACAGTCAACAGTCAACAACCCCAATGAGAATACTCTGCCTCTGTCTCTCTGTCCACTGTGCATACACACCCGCATCCGCGTTCCGAGGAACACGAATACAAACGAGATAAAAACAATCCCAAAACTTACACTAGGATCTGGCATAAACCAAAGCCCGCTAGTGTTAACTGTCCGGACACTGTACGTGGACAAGTTCACGGATGTGACCGAACCCTGTCGCAAAACCATGCGACCTGTCGCAAAACCATGCGACCACTACTCTTTTGCCTAAAGGCGAATAGCTTTCTGTGTGGGACTCTAAAGACTCGACACTACGCTGGCAGAGGGTTTAACCACAGACCGCAAGCGGCACTAGCTGTGCGTAAGGGTCCCCAGGTAGATGCCGACAAGAAGACTGACGAGGTGAAACCCATCTGAACTCCTACTGAGCCTGAATGTGACAGTCTCCTTACAGTCCGGTCTGTTCGTCTGATACATTGCATGGCGGGCCTAGGGGCGGTAAACGTCAGTCCCCTAATAGCGGTACAAGTCGTGTCGGAGTGAAGCCCAAAATACCCTGAGATAACACGGGAAGCCTACCAGTATATCTCGCTTGCCCTGGCCAGGGATTACTCGTGTAATGGCTCTCCTAGACACAGCGCGATGTCAACCCCTAATACCGGGAGAGACGAATCATGTCTAACCGTCACTGCCTCCAAGTGCTTCGGGACTGCACCCAACTACTACCTGTTTGCACGACTCCTTTGAGCCGTGGTAGGGTAGTAATCTAAGTACAATGGGAACACACTCGAGGCGAAGTGACAGTGTCAAGTCAGCGGACTAAGCTGTACTCATGTCACCTGGGAACTGATAACTGACGATAGGTATAATACCAACCGGTCAGTTCCCGACGAGTCCTGTCCAGTGTACTCGTAACCTAACGAGCACCCGCATACTATCTCCAGTACGACGTACTGATGGCTGTGGGACAGACCATCTCCCACACTGGGATGAGAAGCGCATGCGCTAGTCTACTCCGGAGTATCGATGCCCTGTCTCGATAGTCCTGCGACTAGGGACCTGCATAAGGATGTGCTTATAGATTACCTATCCCCCACTAGTGTGACTGCCATCACAACGCTGGTAATCAAGCAAAGATCCTAAGGGCTCCACTAATGCGTATAGGTGATATAATAAAATAAACACATGTACACATTGAAGTAGAAACAAACCAAGTAGCATACTACTATTTTGAGCAAGATTGTATATACAAGGTGAATATCCCAAGCTTCCATTAAGTAATATACAAACTAGTATGATACAGTAATGGCCTCTAGGGCATATACACTAACACCACGGCTCAACTGAGTCGTGCAAACAGGTGGTTTTTGGGTACAGTCCCGATTCACATGGAGGCAATGAGCGATAGGAGGGGATTCGTCTCTCCCGGTATTGGAGGTTGATGTTGCGCTATGATCGACTGGGCATAACTGGAAATCCCTGGCCAGGGTTGCACTGATTTACTGGTAAGTGTTATCAGTAGTTTCATGCTTGTTACGGACCTTACATCGGCATGACTTATCAAGCTACTGGGGTCTGACGTTTACCACCCCTAGACGAGATATGCGACATATCAAACGAACAGACCGGACTGTGTGGTAAGTGTTACTGGTTGGATTCACAGGAGTGTGAGCAGGCTTGCTCGTTGATCTTTTGATCGCTCAATACCCGGGTGGCCGTTACGTTTAGCAGACCGCTTGCGGCTTGTGGGTGTTTGATATGATCATCACCTACTGCCGGCGTATTGATGAGTCTTTAGATTCCTACACAGGGGTTTCTTGGCTCAAGCGAAACGAAATGGGAGCGCATATGAGATATATGCGGGACCGAGAATAATACCAGTATGTGATACTGTATTCTATTCTCGCAATTTGTATCATTGGACAGTTATATGAGATATAGCCGGGTTACTGAATCAAGTGTTGATTCGATACATTGATACACTTGATATTAGTCGGTTATATGCGATATGATCGGATCATTAAATCAAGTATCGATTTAATAATTTAATGTATAATTATATATTTGATATATTACTTTACAATAACTAGTATTTGTTCACTTAAGATTGATTTTCTCACTTGATGTGCACAAGTTGTATATATGATATATGTTTGTGCACTAGTTTGTATCATGTTTGATGATACATGCAAACTTGGGTGTGTGTATGACTTACACCAAGTTTAGGTTTATGGTTAGGGTTTTACTTATTTTATTTATTTATTTATTTTGGTAAAACTAAATGGTGGCTTTTCTTGTTTTGGCTTGAAGCTTCATGAAGCTTCATAGCATCTTTGAAAAAGTCTAACCATTTTGTTTTGTTCTTTGACCTAACCATCAACCTAAACTCTTGTTTATTCTCTACAATGGTTTACTCACCCATGGTTGCAACATGATAGACTTCACTTGATTATTCATTTTGATAATTATATATTATTCATATGCTTTTCTTCTTCATCTTCTTCTTCAAGTGAAGAAAGCTTTCTTGAAAATTTTCAAGTGAAGAAAAAGAGTGAGAAATCCAAATCTAAAGTGAACCCACTTCCTATTTCTTCATCCTCTACTACTTGCCATGTAGTATAAGGTGTTCTCTTCACAAAGTTTTTAACCAAGTGAAGGAATAGCTTGAGTTTGAGTCTCCCCGACGTAGATCATCTTCGGCCTCGAAGTCAACGACCTAGCCCGCTCATTTCTCCGATGAAACCAATGCTAGGGTCCGGGATCCGGATGATCGAAGCGAAGGGACGTCAACACGGAGCTTTAGAAGTGAAGGACCGGATCTACAAAGGTTGTAATCATTTTCCCTTATTAGTAAAGTTGTTTGCTTGCTTATAGTTTCGCCTTACCTCTAGTAAACGATCTAGATTAGGGTTCTTAGGCACATAAAAATTTGATTTTGGCATGGTAGATGCCTTGTGGAACCTTATGAGTGTGCCTAGTAAGCCTACAGTGGTATCAGAGCAAGGTTAGAGCTTTAGGCGAAGTGTAGACAAAGTTAGAAACCCGATCGAACCCCGAAACCCTGATCGATACCCTTCTCTGTACTTTTTCTGAAACTGTGGATTTTTCCAAATTAAAAATATCCAAAAAATTCAGCAGGGTTTTCTAGGAATTACTGTGGAGCACGTGACCCTTAGTCGACCAATGCGCCGCGGAACCGCGGCCCCACCCTGGCTTGTGCGGCGGTTCCGCGGCGATAAAGATGAATCATTAGTCACGGTTTGCACAGTAATGCCCGTATGTAATTCCTGTGTTTTCTGTCTATTTTTAATTTATACTCAAGACTTGAGTTTTCTGGGTTGTATTGGGAGTTCGTAAATTCGACTGGAAAGTTTAACTTCGTCTATGAGTTTTTCCGGGTATTTTAGAAAGTGTTAAAAAGTTCGACCGGATATAAATACCCAATTTTTCCCCTACCGGGAAATTTCCAAGTGTTGGATATTTCCGTAGTTTAAGAACGTCTAAATCGTGCAAGTAACGCGATGGACCCTCTAGAAGACAACAAACCTTAACTCGATTATGTGACCGTCTTGAACTGCCTTTTGAACTTTAGGGTTTGGGGCAGTACGGCGTGCCACATGTGAGTCGTTGGCTTGACCCTTCTACGGCTGGACCGTTGGTACTGTGGCATGAAGTGGATGTTTTTAAACTTATTTCAAGTGTTGAACTATTTGGGAAAACTTGGGTGTTTGATTATTCGATCGGAAAGTTTAACATTGTCTATTTATCTGGAATGTGATACAATATTTGGAATCCACAAGTAGTTATGAGATAACTAATTTGAATGTTATAAATCTAGCAGTTTAGTCTCAGTTGATCGGTTGCCATGGGATTTTGATGTGATCAAAAGTCCGTTGCAATCACGTTGCATATGCGGATACTCGCCGGTAAACTTAATAGATAGCCACGCCCCATAGCCCCGACCAAGCGACTGTAGGAGAACCCATCGCCAAAAGCATCCTTCGGGTGCTCGCGGCAGCGGTGTTCCGCCTTAGTGCACTTCATCGATAGCATCTGGGGGTGCAGCCGTCTACTAAAGTTTGCGACGAGCATTCGTTCAGGATGTCGGGAATCTTGTTGAATTGCCCGACTTGATATTGAAAAGAGTTTTCGATTTTGAGACTAAAATGCGGGGTTTATAATTGTTAGGCATGTGATGTCTAAGGAATTCATTTGGTTAGGCATGCGATGTCTATGCAGGTTGCGGATTCCAACTGTTGTAGTTTTACACTTTCTTTTCTACGACCGTAAGTGTAATATGTGATTTCGCCGGTTTCGTTGCTATAAGTAAACGACAATTGGGATGGGCATAATTACTTACGTTGATGACATGTGATGTTATGTGTTGCTGGATATGTTATATTGGATCGTCGTGTTTAAATAGCCGGGTTTTTTTATGTGAGATGAGTGTTTTTCACTTTCATTCATGTAAAATTCATTGTATGTAATATTCTTTTATTGGGGCACTTCCGGGTTGAGGATGATGTCACCATTGTATATTATTTACTTTTCCGCATTAGGATAGACCCAAGGAGGGGAGCATAAGTAATCGGGTTCTAGGGTCCAGTGGGAGACCATCTCGAGTAGTCGAGTCCGGGTCTCTTAACTCTAGAATTGGTAGGGTTACTTGCCGCTCTCATAGGGGTCTAGGGGTGTGGGATTGGCTATTCATCACGACCGTGAAATCCGTGTTTTATACAGGCTCAAAATAAAACACGGACGTCCTAGTATATCCAATATTTCATATGATATTTTCTGCTGCGTTATCTGTGATGTGATCATGTGATTTGTTCAGATAGATATTGTATATAGTATATATGATATATTATATAGACGTTGCTTATGTTTTACACCCGCGCTAGCCCTGCCCCGTTCTGCCGTTAGTTACCGAACCTAACGGTGCAGACGGGACATCGAGGCGAATGCGGATGGCATAAGCGTACGTTGTATTTATCTGTGATGTTTAGGTGGACTTAAATGATAGGACATTCATTAATGAGATTAATGATAGAAAATAAACCTAAAATATGTTGTGGAATCGAATTTCAAAAATTAGGTAGCTCTAGTTGTTGCTTTGCATAGCGGTGTTCCTTATAGATCATCCAGCACCTTATTCGATAAGGAAAGAGCCGACGATCCCTTCACCGGGAGTGACCTCTTTAGCGATAACTAGCAGATGCTATAACCTTCGGTTTGTCTTTTGATTGCTTTTCTAGTTCTTGCTTTGTATTGTGGTATTATGTGTTGGGTTAACTTAGCACCTCATGAAGGGATTGGAAGTATCACATGCACCAAAGATTGAATTCTTAGGGTGCTAAGTTAGCAAACAAAGAATCGTTCCTAGAAAAATTAGGGTTTCAAAATTTGCATATCATCACATGAAAGAAAAGCTAGGGTTTTGAGAGTACAACCTTTGTAGCTCCCTACGCTAGACTCCTTGGCTACTTAGGGTTTGGAAAAACTCCGCTTGAACTCCTCTAAGTCACCGATGATCCACCCGGAGTCCGCTTTGTCCAAGCTAGCAACTTCGCAAGATCAAGAATGAAAATCGAAGATAACACTCTAAACAAGTGGGCAAGACTTGTGTAGAATGATGTTGTGGTGTCTTTTCTCATTTCAAAATCCTATCTTGATGAATAATTTGCTCACTAGATAAATCTAGAGAGCAAAGCATGAAGGAGGAAGAAGATGGTGGCCTTTTAGAATATGAGAAAAGAAAAACCCTCTCCTTGAAAAATAGAAAATATATCTTTATATATTTTTTATCTCTCATCTCAAACCATGGTAGAACAATTATTGAACTTGAGTTAAAAACCAAAAGGAAAAGTAATCCATGGTTAAATGGTGGGTGAGAATGGTTAGGTCAAGAAGAGTGTAGAAAGCATCCACGAATTATCCTTTTCTTTTCTTTTGTTTTAAAATCAAATGCAATAATAATTTATATAGAAATCAAACCATGGTGTGAGTCTTATATTGCCACCATTTTCATATATGTACAACCATGAAAGATGTATGTATGTATGTGTGTGTGTATGCACATCCATATGTGCATGAAACTAAAAGAAAGAAAGCATACATGCATGCATACATCCATCATGTACAAGAAAAGATTTCAAGTGAGAAAACTAATGGTTAAATGATAAATCAACACTTGATTTATCAATCCGGCCATATCACATATGACCCCACCAAAAGCAAGCCGCCCGATCAGTATACGGTATCCTATACGCGCATTTTAATCGGGTCCATGCGCATATCGCATACGCGCACCACAACGTTTCGCCTGGACTAGATAACTCCTTTGTGGGACTCTAAGACTCGTCAATACGCCGGCAGTGGGTGATGATCATATCAAGCACCCCCAAGCCGCAAGCGGTCAGCTAAACGTAACGGCCACCCGGGTATTGAGCAATCAGAAGAAAACAAGCGAACCTGCTACAACTCTCGTCGAGCCAATCGGCAACACTTCCCGTACAGTCCGGTCTCCTCGTCTGATATGTCGCATATTAAGTCTAGGGGTGGTAAACGTCAGACCCCAATAACTGATAAGTCATGCCGATGTGAGGCTCATAACGGGTCGAGAAAATACTGGTAACACTTACCAGTAAATCTCTAATCAGCCCTGGCCAGGGACTTCCCTGTTACGGCCAATCGAGCACAGTGCAACATCAACCCCCAATACCGGGAGAGAAGAAACCCCACCTATCGCTCATTGCCTCCATGTGACTCGGGACTGTACCCAAAAACCACCGTTTTGCACGCCCTCATGGACGTGGTAAGGTGGAAATCAAAGCACAGTGGGAATCCCACAAGACTCTATGACGATCTCGAGTCTACAGACTAACCTGCACAAGTGTCACCTGAGAACTGCCATCTGACATGAGGTATAATATCATCTGGGAGTTCTCGGCGAGTCCGTCCAGTGTACCCAGTTTCCACTGAGCACCCGTATACCATCTCTGATGTCAAACACCAATGGATATGGGATCATCCATCGCCCATCTCATGGGTCGAGAAGCGTATACGCTAGTCTACACTGGTGTATCGATGCCCCGTCTTGATACACCCACGACTAGGGACCTTGAAGGATGTACTTATGGACTACCATGTCTCCAATAGTATGATCCGCATCATAGTCCAGGTAGTCAAGTACACATCCTAAGGGCTTTACCAACATGTAACCATAAGACAGTATAAAGAGACAAGTATACATGTTAAGATAAAGAGCAACCAGATAGCATACTATCATATCGAGCAAGAAAGTCGTCTCTATATATGTCCAAGCATCCAATATAATATACATCATCTGTACAATACTGGCCTTTAGGGCATACATACAATTAAAATTCTCCCACTTGCACTAGGGCCAGCTGCTGTAGTATCGCATAACGAGCATCCCGAAGAGTCCCTCAAACTGTGTCTGGGGAATGGCCTTCGTGAGTGGATCCGCTATGTTATTCTTTGTGTCAACCCTCCTGACCTCGATCTCCCGGCGATCAACTATCTCCCGGATCAGGTGATACCGCCTCAGAATATGCCTGGATCGCTGATGGGACCTGGGTTCCTTGGCCAAAGCCACCGCTCCATTGTTATCGCAATACAAAGGTATTGGATGCTCAATGGATGGAACCACTCCAAGTTCAGTAATGAACTTCTTGATCCAGACAGCCTCTTTGGCAGCATCGTTGGCAGCAATGTATTCAGCCTCCATCGTCGAGTCTGCCATGGTTTCCTGCTTGGAACTCTTCCAGCTAACCGCCCCTCCGTAAAGGGTAAAGACAAATCCCGACTACGACTTAGAGTCGTCCTTATCACTCTGGAAGCTTGAATCGGTAAAGGACTATACTTGGAGTTCTTCGTTACCATACACCAAGAGCATCCCCTTAGTCCTTCGTAAGTACTTGAGAATGCTCTTCACAGCTGTCCAGTGACTCTCTCCAGGATCAGCTTGATACCTACTCACTATACTTAGTGAGTACGCTACATCGGGTCTGGTACATGGCATCACGTACATGATAGAGCCTACAGCCGAAGCATAGGGTATCCCTTGCATGTGAGCTCTCTCCAAATCAGTCTTGGGAGACATCTCTTTGGAGAGAGTGACTCCAGAGATCGTGGGTAAGTTCCCACGCTTGGATTCTTCCATACTAAACCTCTTTAGTATGGTGTCAATGTACCTGGATTGGGACAATCCCAATATCCGTTTGGATCTATCTCTATAGATCCTAATTCCCAATATGCAGGAGGCATCACCAAGATCTTTCATTGAGAATCTTTGTGATAAGAAGAGCTTGACCGATTGCAGCATCGGAATGTCATTTCCTATTAAGAGTATGTCATCCACGTACAATACGAGGAATACAACCTTGCTCTCTGCTACCTTCTTGTAGATACAAGGTTCATCTACGTTTTTGACGAAATCAAACTCATTGATAACGACGTCAAAGCATATGTTCCAACTCCGCAATGCTTGCTTTAATCCATAAATGGATTTAAGCAGCTTGCATACCTTCCCGCTGCTCCCACTGTCAACGAAGCCCTCTGGCTGAGTCATGTACACGCACACTTCTAAATCACCGTTTAGAAAGGCGGTCTTAACATCCATTTGCCAGATTTCGTAATCATGATATGCAGCGATGGCAAGCATGATCCGGATGGATTTAAGCATAGCTACTGGAGAAAAGGTTTCGTCATAGTCCACACCTGGTCTTTGACGAAAACCCTTTGCAACAAGTCTAGCTTTGAAAGTCTCCACTTTCCCATCTACACCAAGTTTTTTCTTGAAGATCCACTTGCTCCCAATGGGTTTTACCCCTTCAGGAGCAAGTTCCAAAGTCCATACTTTGTTGGTGCACATGGATTCCATCTCGGACCGCATTGCATCCAGCCATTTCACTGAGTCCCCACTCGTGATGGCCTACTCGAAGCTAGTTGGGTCATCATCAACCATGATGCAATCCTCGCTTCCACCATCAATGAGAAAACCGTAGTATCTCTCAGGTGGATGAGAAACCCTACTAGATCGGCGGAGCGGCTGGGGTTCATCAGGTACTACTGAATCCTCTGGTTCTACCAAGTCTTCTGTTATAGTTTGTGTCGCTGGAACCTCTTCCAGTTCTACCTCAATGCCACTTGTCTGTTTCATAAGAAAACCTTTTTCTAAGAAAGTGGCATGTCGAGAAACAAACACCTTTTGTTCCTCGGGGTGATAGAAGATATATCCTTATGAATTTTTGGGATATCCTATAAACTTACATAAGACTGATCTTGCCTCGAGTTTGTCTGGATTTTGTCTTTTGACATAGGCCGGACAACCCCATATCTTAATGTAATTAAGATGTGGTCTCTTCCCTTTCCATATCTCATATGGAGTGGTAGGCACTGATTTGGTAGGAACTCTATTCAATAGGTCCATGGCTGTCTCAAGCGCATATCCCCATAAGGAAATAGGTAACTCAGTTGTACTCATCATTGAGCGTACCATATCTAATAGGGTACGATTCCTCCGTTCCGACACACCGTTGTGCTGTGGTGTATAAGGAGGAGTAAGCTGAGAGAGAATCCCATTCTCTTTTGGATAATCCAGAAAATCATTGCTCAAGTATTCTCCTCCTCGATCAGATCGAAGGATCTTAATACTTTTTCCCGTTTGGTTCTCCACTTCGTGCTTATATTCTCTGAATTTCTCAAAAGCTTCAGACTTGTGTTTCATCAGGAACACATGTCCGAATCTTGAGAGATCGTCAGTGAATGTAATGAAGTAGGAAGAACCGTTTCTGGTATGTGTAGACATGGGACTGCATACATCACTATGTATCAGCCCTAAGAGTTCAGTAACTCTTTCTCCGTGTCCCGTAAACGGAGTTTTGGTCATCTTGCCTTTGAGACATAACTGGCAAGTGTCATAAGATGAAAATTCAAACGGTTTTAAATATCCATCCTTATGCAACTTAGCTAGTCGTGTCGCATTGATGTGACCCAGTCTACAATGCCACAAGAAGGATTCGTTCAGTTCTGAACTCTTCCTCTTGTGTGTGTTTCGTAAATTGAGGACTGTATTTTTATTGAGAATGAATATGCCATTATGTAACGAGCCTGATGCAATCAACTTTTGATCTAGGAAGATGTTCATAACATTATTCTATACTACAAAATTATATCCTTCTTTACTCAGTAAAGAAACTGATATAATATTGCACATCATGTTCGGTATATAATAGCATTCATTTAGAATCAGTGTATTACCACTTGGTAATACTAGGTGATATTCGCCAACTTCTTTGGCTGCAACATTTGCCCCGTTCCCTACTTGAACGGAATGATCACCTTTTCCCAGTTCTCTACCTTTCCGTAGCCCATGTAACTGTTTACATATGTGGGATCCTGATCCGGTATCTAATACCCAGGACGTAGGGTGAACTGAAAAACAGTTCTCAATGACTAACACACACCCGAAGAAGGTGCATCAACATGCATGTTCTCCGTTTGGGCGGCGTGAGAATCCAGATATTCTCTTATTCCCTGTTCAGTATAATAACTCTTATAAGAAAGAACGGGTCCAACGTTCCCGTGCACAGTATAACATGCGGGTTCGGTCAATACATCCATATTATTATCTTGATTAAGGCATAACATGGTCGATACCTGGAGAGAGAGAGAGAAGAAAACACTTTAGCGTATGCTCTTGCAAGATCAGATTGGTTATTATTTTATCTAATCAGGATGGCTCCCACTGTTTTTATCAAATCTTCCTTCAAGCCCTAAAAGGAAAGACCAGCCGGGATTAATTACACCCTACAACATCGCCGATCTTTCAGCCAGGCCAGTGTCTGTAAGTCCATATTGCGACCCCCGGTGCTTACGGGGAGGCGGAAACGGTATAAAATCAAAATTTTAACGCAAGAGGCAACATGGACTAAACTATGGTCGGGATCGTTGTCTAAACTAAAACTAGCAAACTATGCTAAAGAGAGTTAGCTACTCGGATGAAGATGGTTATACCTAGACTTGAACTCCTTCGTCTTCAAACTTTGTAGAGGTTGATGGTTCTCCTTTGTCGCCTTCTTCCGTCGAAGATGGATCCACCTCGAAGGCTCGACCTTTGGGCTCTTTCTCGTACTTGGAGTGAACTAGAATCGCCGGCTTGCTAGACCCTTGATCCTAAAGTGAGTAGAGAGTGTCTAAGGGTTGCTTTTGTTTTTCAAGAGAAGGATTCTCAACTCATGAGAAGGTTTCTCTTGACTAGAGGAAGAAGAAGATGAAGTGAAGAGAGAGAGTGAGAATGATAGAATGAGCTATATTTTTTCTTTCTTGCAACCATAATGCAAAAGAAAAGAATTATCTAATAATAATAATTGAAAATGAGAATAGTTGATGGCAATTTGGAATGACCACAACCATGCTTCATTTAAAAATGTAAGCATAAATCAAGGAAGACTTTTGAAGCATGATGGTGGTCAACTTTCAACCATGGTCAACAAGTCAACCATGGTCAACAAGTCAACAAAATCAACCATAACAAAATTCTCATTTAATTACTATTATAAATAGATAATCCATAAATCCATTAGGGTTTGGAAAAAGATAACTGTCAACTGTGCATACGCACCCGTTCCGAAACCCTAATGAAATACCTCATCCTCCGCCTCAAGCAACTGTGCATACACACCTGCATTCTCGTTCCGAGGAACAAGAATACCAAGATATAAAAGCAACCCCAAATATATATACCAGTATCTGGCTCAAACCAGAGCCTGCCAGTATAATCCGTCCGGACTCCAAACGTGCACAAGTGCGCGGATGAGAACGAACCCTGTCGCAAAACCATGCGACCTCTACTCTGTTTTGCCCAGAGGCGAATACCTTCTGTGTGGGACTCTAAAGACTCGACACTACGCTGGCAGTGGGTTTAACCACAGACCGCAAGCGGCACTAGCTGTGCATAACGGTCCCCAGGTAGATGCCGACAAGAAGGCTGACGAGGTGAAACCCCATCTGAACTCCTACTGAGTCTGAATGTGACAGTCTCCGTACAGTCCGGTCTGTTCGTCTGATACATCGCATGGCGGGCCTAGGGGGTGGTAAACGTCAGTCCCCCAATAGCGGTACAAGTCGTGCCGGAGCGAAGCCCAAAACACCCTGAGATAACACTGGAAACCTACCAGTATATCTCGTTTGCCTTGGCCAGGGACTACTCGTGTAATGGCTCTCCTAGACACAGCGCGATGTCAACCCCCAATACCGGGAGAGACGAATCCTGTCTAACCGTCACTGCCTCCAAGTGCTTCGGGACTGCACCCAACTACCACCCGTTTGCACGACTCCTTTGAGCCATGGTAGGGTAGTGATCAAAGTGCAGTGGGAACACACTTGAGGCGAAGTGCCAGTGTCAAGTCAGCGGACTAAGCTGTACTCATGTCACCTGGGAACTGATAACTGACGATAGGTATAATACCAACCTGTCAGTTCCCGACGAGTCCTGTCCAGTGTACTCGTAACCCAACGAGCACCCGTATACTATCTCCAGTACGACGTACTGATGGCTGTGGGACAGACCATCTCCCACACTGGGATGAGAAGCGCATACGCTAGTCTACTCCGGAGTATCGATGCCCTGTCTCGATAGTCCTGCGACTAGGGACCTGTATAAGGATGTGCCTATAGATTACCCAGCCCCCACTAGTGTGACTGCCATCACAACGCTGGTAATCAAGCAAAGATCCTAAGGGCTCCACTAATGCGTATAAGTGATATACTGAAATAAACACAAGTACACATTGAAGTAGAAACAAACCAAGTAGCATACTACTATTTTGAGCAAGATTGTATATACAAGGTGAATATCCCAAGCATCCATTAAGTAATATACAAACTAGTATGATACAGTAATGGCCTCTAGGGCATATACACTAACAATCTCCCACTTGCACTAAGGCCATGTACTGGCGTATCGAAGACCTATCATCTCGATCAGCCGCTCGAACTGAGTCTGGGGTAGGGCCTTGGTGAATGGATCTGCAGTGTTCTCTTCTGAAGCAACCCTCCGAACCTCGATCTCCTTGCGATCCATGATCTCCCTGATCAGGTGATACCGCCTCAAGATGTGCCTGGATCTCTGATGGGACCTGGGTTCCTTCGCTAAAGCTATAGCCCCGTTGTTGTCGCAATAAAGAGGTATTGGGTCAACAATGGACGGAACCACCTGAAGTTCTTTCAAGAACTTCCTCATCCAGACAGCTTCTTTTGCGGCATCAGATGCAGCGATGTATTCCGCTTCCATCGTCGAGTCTGCAACGGTTTCCTGTTTGGAACTCTTCCAACACACCGCCCCTCCATTGAGGGTGAAGACAAAACCCGACATGGACTTGGAATCATCCTTGTCACTCTGGAAGCTGGAGTCAGCAAAGGCCTCGATCTGGAGGTCTTTTCCGCCATACACCAAGAACATCTCCTTAGTCCTTCTCAGGTACTTGAGAATGTTCTTTACTGCTATCCAATGTTTCTCCCCAGGGTTTGACTGATACCGGCTTACTACACTCAGTGCATAAGCTACATCCGGTCTGGTACACAACATCGCATACATTATAGAGCCTACCGCAGAAGCGTAGGGTATAATAGACATGCGATCCCTCTCCAAATCAGTCTTGGGAGACATCTCTTTAGAGAGGGTGATCCCGTGACAAGCCGGTAGGTTACCGCGCTTGGAATCTTCCATACTGAATCTTTTCACTATGGTGTCGATGTACCTGGACTGAGAAAGTCCCAATATCCTCTTGGATCTATCACGATGGATCCGGATCCCTAGGATGTATGAGGCATCACCCAGGTCTTTCATGGAGAACCTTTGTGACAAGAATCCCTTGACAGATTGTAGCATAGGAATGTCATTTCCTATCAAGAGAATGTCATCCACGTATAAAACGAGGAATACTACAGTTCTCGCTACAAATCTACTATAGATGCATGGTTCATCTGGATTTTTGATAAAGCCAAATTCTTTGACTGTCTCATCAAAACAGATGTTCCAACTCCGCGATGCCTGCTTTAGTCCATAGATGGACTTAAGCAACTTGCACACCTTTCCGCTGCTCCCACTCTGAATGAAACCCTCTGGCTGATCCATATAGACACACTCCTCTAAATTTCCATTTAGAAAAGCTGTCTTTACGTCCATTTGCCAGATCTCATAATCGTGGAAGGCAGCAATGGCAAGAAGGATCCGAATGGATTTCAGCATGGCTACTGGAGAAAAGGTTTCGTCGTAGTCCAAGCCAGGTCTTTGACGAAAACCCTTTGCTACCAGCCTAGCTTTATAGGTCTCAACCTGTCCATCTACACCAATCTTCCTTTTGAAGATCCACTTGCATCCTACGGGTTTTACCCCGTCTGGAGCAATGTCCAACGTCCATACCTTGTTGGTGTACATGGACTCCATTTCGGTCCGCATTGCATCCAGCCATTTCACTGAGTCAACGCTCTGAACGGCCTGCTGGAAGCTAGTAGGCTCATCATAATCTATGATGCAATCCTCTCTATCCCCGTCTATAAGAAAACCGCAGTATCTCTCGGGCGGATGAGACTGCCTACTACTCCTGCGGAGCGGCGTAGGAATGTCCTGTTCATTTGAACCCTCTGGTTCCACTAAGCTTTCAGTAATAGTCTGAGGTTCTGGAATTTCATCCAGTTCTACTGCGCTCCCACTTATCTGATTTTCCAAAAACTCAGTTTCCAAGAAGTGGGCATGACGAGAAACAAGGACTTTTTGCTCCTCTGCGTAATAGAATAGATACCCCTTGGAGTTCTTTGGGTATCCCACAAACTTGCACTGTACTGAGCGTGCCTCGAGCTTGTCCGCATGCTGCTTTTTTACAAAAGCCGGACATCCCCATGTCTTAAAGGCTTTAAGACAGGGTTTCTTCCCACTCCACATCTGATATGGTGTGGTAGGCACAGTCTTAGTAGGAACTTGGTTCAAGAGATGTGCAGCTGTTTCTAGTGCATATCCCCAGAAAGATCGCGGAAACTCAGCCTTACTCATCATGGAACGAACCATATCCAATAGGGTTCGATTCCTCCTTTCCGATACACCGTTATGTTGCGGAGTGTATGGAGGAGTACGCTGAGAGAGAATTCCATTCTCTTTTAAATAGTCCAGGAACTCGGCACTCAAGTATTCACCACCTCGATCCGATCTTAGGATCTTGATACTTTTGCCTGTTTGTTTTTCAACTTCATTCTTGTAATCCCGAAATTTCTCAAAAGCCTCGGATTTGTGCTTCATTAAGAAGACATGTCCATACCTAGAGAAATCGTCTGTGAAAGTAATGAAGTATGAATAACCGCTTCGCGCATGTGTAGACATTGGACCACACACGTCACTGTGTATGAGTCCCAAGAGCTCGCTCGCTCTTCCTCCGTGTCCAGTGAACGGAGTTTTTGTCATCTTTCCCATGAGACAAGATTCACAAGTGGCATAAGACTGATACTCGAACGGATCCAAGTATCCTTCTTTATGTAACTTAGTCAACCGTGTCTCATTGATGTGACCCAGTCTACAATGCCATAAGAAAGCCCGATTGATATCTGGAGACTTTCTTTTGTGTGTATTCTGGACATTGAAAATCTGTGGTTGGTTCAATACGTATATACCATTGCTCAGTGTACCTGACCCAATCAGAACTTGATTAAGGTGAATGTTTACAACATTACTTACAAACGCAAATTCATAACCTTCTTTAGAAACTAAAGATACAGAAATGATATTACAAGTTGCGTTGGGTACAAAAAAGCAATTACGCAAAACCAAAACATGTCCATCTGACATTCCCAGGTGATAGTCCCCCACGGCTTTAGCATCCATGCTAGCTCCGTTCGCAACTCTGAGGGTCATGTCACCTGCCTTCAAATCCCTACGGTTTCTCAACGCCTGCAAAGAATTACAGATATGAGATCCTGATCCGGTATCCACTACCCAGGAAGTAGAGTTTATTGAAAGACAGTTTTCAATAACATACACACCTGAAGCTGAAGCTGCAACCTGCTTCAATTCCTGTGTTCTGGCCTTCCAGGCCCTGCAATCATTCTTCCAGTGTCCTTTCTTATGACAAAAGAAGCATTCTTCCTTATCCACAAGCTTCCCCGCTATCTTTGTTGCTTTCCCTTTTCCCTTCGTATCCACTTTACTAACACCGCCCCTTGGTTTGGCGGGGGCCTTCTTCTTCTTTCCCTTGGCTTTCGCCTTGGACCTAGAAGAAGATGATCCTCCTACAAACAAAGTGGATGTATCCCTACTTTTCTGTAGGGTGCCCTCTGCACTCCTCAGCATGTTGAGGAGCTCTGATAGTTCAACCTCTTTTTCTTGTAGGTTGAAGTTCAGTATAAACTGGGCGTAAGTGGAAGGAAGGGACTGGAGAACTATATCCGTATATAGCTCACTCTCCAATGTGATCCTTAGGTCAGCGAGCTCCTCAATGTAGCCGATCATCTTTAGCACGTGCTCGGCTACTGATGATCCGACGGCCATTCTTGTCGAAAACAACTTTTTCGACGCTTCGTATCTTGCGATACGTGATTGCTCTCCATACAGTTCTTTTGTATGGAGCAATATGGACTCCATGTCCATATTCTCATGCTTCCTCTGATGTTCGTTGTCCATCGAGGCAAGCAGGAGGCACTTGGCCTTCGCGCTATCAATCTCCCAAGTCTTGCGGATTTCCTTATCCGCGATGCTGGAAGTTGGACCAGGGACAGGGGGAGCTTTGGTGGTAAGAAGATACCCCAGCTTGTCATAAGTGATTGCTATCTTGACATTCCTGAGCCAATCTTTGTAGTTTGGCCCTGTCAGTTTGTTTTTATCTAGGAGTAACTTAAGTCCAGTCATGTTGATTGGTCGCTGCAATTAGGAGAGAGAAGAAGAAACACTCAGCATGATGCTCTTGCAAGTTTAGAGTGGTTTTTAGTTTGTCTAAACAGGATGGCTCCCACTGTTTCTCGAATCCCTCCTCAAACCATAAAGGAAGAATTAGTCAGGATCAATCCCACCGTACAATACTTGCTTAACCGTTCAGCCAGGCCAGTGTCGGTACTTCGAGGGAGGTTTTCCAACGCTTTCGCGAAGTTCCTTAATTAAAGAACCTCTTTTCCCTGGGGGCGTAACCCCGCTAACACCTTTCTAGGCACCTACTAGGTTTATAGCATTGATCGTTAAGTGAGAAATTTCCCGAGGAGTAGCATATACTCACAGTAGGATCGGGATCCAAATATCATTGTGTGACGAAAATGAAGGAATTCTACCATAATCATCACACTCCAAATGGTATGCAAATCTAGCAAGTTTCAGTACTTATGAAACTCCCGATGTGGATTTTTGCCCCATGCTCTTATGACCTTGACTAAGGCCAACAAATCATAAGTCACATGTCAAGTTCTTCCCGTCGTTATCCAGGTTAATTTGAACCCACCCGTATATACCCTTGACTATGGCCAACAAGGCAATACGACTGTCCCAAACCAACGCATTCTATCTATGCAACATATGAATACCCACCAGCTACCAATCACTGTGCCTTGACTAAGGCCAACAAACACAGCTTGAATACTGTTGAATATTCATATGAAACGACGGAGGGCTACGGATGGTTTTGGCGAAACCGTGAACGTAGTGAACTTGATATAATCGATGGAACGAGATAGCTTTTAGAAGGAGTGGCTCAAGCTCCGCATTTAAAAGTTAGTTTTGAAAAGAACCGAGTGGTTTTTCGAAAGTGTTCCATCGACTTAAACTTGGTTTATTATCTTGCATTAGTTCTTTTAATGCGTGATATTCTTGCATTAGTACTTTTAATGCGTCCCATCATTTAATCCTACCATTGCAGAAAACAACCAAAATATGACGTACGCTTATGCCATTCGCATTCGCCACGGGGCCCCGTCATTACCCGTTAGGTTACTTAACTAACGACAGAGCGGGGGCTGGGCTAGCGCGTCTGTAAAACATAAGCAACGCCTAAATAGAAAGCAATGATAGACATTTCAGATCACAGATAAATACATTGGATATACTAGCAATCTGTAATTTGTACGAGCCTGTAACAAAAACAGATAACACGGTCGCGGTGAATAGCCAAATCCCCACCCAAGACCCCTACGGGTGCGGCAAACTACCCGCCAAGTCCTCGGTAGTTTGTGCACCCCTCCATGGGTCTATCCTAGGAGCAAAAACAGTAAAAAGAATTATACAATGACGGCTACAACCCCGACCCGGTTGTGCGGCCAAACAAATAATATAATTACATCAATTTACATTTACAATGAATTGCAAGAAAAGAAAACTCTCGTCTCACAACCCCCGGCTATTCACCCGCGACAATCCAACATATTTATATACACATTCCAGCACATTACAGATCATGTATAACCCCGACTAATCGTCTTATAGCGATTAGCCGACGTTCAATACATGCAAACATCACAGATATAACCATCATAGTCAAAGTGTAGTGAAGTTCGGAAAAAAAATACGGAATTATAGGACCCCAAAAGGAAATTTCTTTTCTGCAAAATCTGGGCACATATAATATATTTAAAAAATCCCAAAACCAACACATAAACACACTGCACGAAAAACGATGCAGAGAAGACACCAAGTCGCGGCGTTTCCGCGGCGGCTAAGAAGGATCACGCGGCGGAAGCGCGGCACTTTAGGCGAATCACTGTATTGTTTTTCTTGGGTGTTCACAAAAAACCCTGAGCCGAATTTACAAGTGTAAAGTTTTTCATTTTGAGCAGAAAAAATTTCAACAGAAACTCAGTTTTTGTGATTTTCCGGTTTTGTGATTTTTTCGGTTCCGAACTTCGTTACACTTCACTACCAAGCTAGTTTAAGTTTAGTTAGGCTCTGATACCACTGTAAGTCCATATTGCGACCCCCGGTGCTTACGGGGAGGCGGAAACGGTATAAAATCAAAATTTTAACGCAAGAGGCAACATGGACTAAACTATGGTCGGGATCGTTGTCTAAACTAAAACTAGCAAACTATGCTAAAGAGAGTTAGCTACTCGGATGAAGATGGTTATACCTAGACTTGAACTCCTTCGTCTTCAAACTTTGTAGAGGTTGATGGTTCTCCTTTGTCGCCTTCTTCCGTCGAAGATGGATCCACCTCGAAGGCTCGACCTTTGGGCTCTTTCTCGTACTTGGAGTGAACTAGAATCGCCGGCTTGCTAGACCCTTGATCCTAGAGTGAGTAGAGAGTGTCTAAGGGTTGCTTTTGTTTTTCAAGAGAAGGATTCTCAACTCATGAGAAGGTTTCTCTTGACTAGAGGAAGAAGAAGATGAAGTGAAGAGAGAGAGTGAGAATGATAGAATGAGCTATATTTTTTCTTTCTTGCAACCATAATGCAAAAGAAAAGAATTATCTAATAATAATAATTGAAAATGAGAATAGTTGATGGCAATTTGGAATGACCACAACCATGCTTCATTTAAAAATGTAAGCATAAATCAAGGAAGACTTTTGAAGCATGATGGTGGTCAACTTTCAACCATGGTCAACAAGTCAACCATGGTCAACAAGTCAACAAAATCAACCATAACAAAATTCTCATTTAATTACTATTATAAATAGATAATCCATAAATCCATTAGGGTTTGGAAAAAGATAACTGTCAACTGTGCATACGCACCCGTTCCGAAACCCTAATGAAATACCTCATCCTCCGCCTCAAGCAACTGTGCATACACACCTGCATTCTCGTTCCGAGGAACAAGAATACCAAGATATAAAAGCAACCCCAAATATATATACCAGTATCTGGCTCAAACCAGAGCCTGCCAGTATAATCCGTCCGGACTCCAAACGTGCACAAGTGCGCGGATGAGAACGAACCCTGTCGCAAAACCATGCGACCTCTACTCTGTTTTGCCCAGAGGCGAATACCCTCTGTGTGGGACTCTAAAGACTCGACACTACGCTGGCAGTGGGTTTAACCACAGACCGCAAGCGGCACTAGCTGTGCATAACGGTCCCCAGGTAGATGCCGACAAGAAGGCTGACGAGGTGAAACCCCATCTGAACTCCTACTGAGTCTGAATGTGACAGTCTCCGTACAGTCCGGTCTGTTCGTCTGATACATCGCATGGCGGGCCTAGGGGGTGGTAAACGTCAGTCCCCCAATAGCGGTACAAGTCGTGCCGGAGCGAAGCCCAAAACACCCTGAGATAACACTGGAAACCTACCAGTATATCTCGTTTGCCCTGGCCAGGGACTACTCGTGTAATGGCTCTCCTAGACACAGCGCGATGTCAACCCCCAATACCGGGAGAGACGAATCCTGTCTAACCGTCACTGCCTCCAAGTGCTTCGGGACTGCACCCAACTACCACCCGTTTGCACGACTCCTTTGAGCCGTGGTAGGGTAGTGATCAAAGTGCAGTGGGAACACACTTGAGGCGAAGTGCCAGTGTCAAGTCAGCGGACTAAGCTGTACTCATGTCACCTGGGAACTGATAACTGACGATAGGTATAATACCAACCTGTCAGTTCCCGACGAGTCCTGTCCAGTGTACTCGTAACCCAACGAGCACCCGTATACTATCTCCAGTACGACGTACTGATGGCTGTGGGACAGACCATCTCCCACACTGGGATGAGAAGCGCATACGCTAGTCTACTCCGGAGTATCGATGCCCTGTCTCGATAGTCCTGCGACTAGGGACCTGTATAAGGATGTGCCTATAGATTACCCAGCCCCCACTAGTGTGACTGCCATCACAACGCTGGTAATCAAGCAAAGATCCTAAGGGCTCCACTAATGCGTATAAGTGATATACTGAAATAAACACAAGTACACATTGAAGTAGAAACAAACCAAGTAGCATACTACTATTTTGAGCAAGATTGTATATACAAGGTGAATATCCCAAGCATCCATTAAGTAATATACAAACTAGTATGATACAGTAATGGCCTCTAGGGCATATACACTAACAGTGTCGGTACTTTGAGTGAGGTTCCCCGTGCTTTCGCACGGACCTAATTAAAGTAAACCTCGTTTTCCCAGAGGTATAACCCCGTTGACACCTTTCTAGACACCTACTTGATCGGCTAATTGTTCTGTGTAAAACTCTCCCTGGAGTAACAATTACTCGCAGTGGGTATCGGGATCCAACTATCTCATAGAAGGTATGCAATCTCATTGCAAATCTCAACACTTGAAATTCCCAATAATATTTTTCCCCTAGCGTGCTATGACCTTGACGCATGCCAAACAACCCATATTCCGCTAGTCAAGTTCAACCCGTACAATTCGTGATTGAATTAAATCCACCCGTACGACCCTTAACGCATGCCAAACAACGCCGTACGAATACCTTAATCCAATCGCATCTCATGCTACAGATAAGTAATAATCAGCTGCCGTACACTACGTTTTGACGCATGCCAAACAACCGCAGCACGAATACTAAATATTACATATCTGAATTGACGGAGGGCTACGCAGGTTTTTCTGAAAACCATGAGCGCAATGAACTTGATATCGTTGTAGAATCAAGTGAAGTTTTGAAATGGAGTGATTTTGAGGCTTTTATTAGTTTTGCTAAAGAGGTCACTCCCGGTGAAGGGATCTCGGCTCTTTCCTCATCGAATAAGGTGCAGGATATATCATATATATCACTGTGCAAAGCGAAACTCTGAAAGCAGTCAAAAGTCAAACCGAGTGTTGTAGCATCTGCTAGTTTTGCTAAAGAGGTCACTCCCGGTGAAAGGATCTCGGCTCTTTCCCCATCGAATAAGGTGCAGGGTATATCATATATACCGCTATGCAAAGCAAAACTGTAGCTACCCTTTTATTTAAAAAATTTGATTCTACAACATCTTTTAGGTTTCTTTTCTTTCATTAATCACATTAATGAAGTCCCATCATTTAAGTCACCTAAACATCACAGATAAATACGACGTACACTTATGCCATCCGCATTCGCCTCGATGTCCCCTCGTGCATCATTAGGTTAGGTAACTAACGACAGAGCAGGGCAGGGCTAGTGCGGGTGTAAAACATAAGTAAGGTCTATATAATATATCATATATACTGTATCCATCAGAACATATCAAATGATCACATCACAGATATCGCAGCAGAAACATAGATATAATGTGGGATATACTAGGACGTCCGTATTTAGTATTTTAGCCAACAATAGAAAATACGGATTCCACAGTCGCGATGAATAGCCAAGCCCACACCCTGGACCCCTATGAGAGCGGCAAGCGAACCTACCAATTCTGGAGTTTAGAAGACCCGGTCTCGACTCCTCGAGATGGCCTCCTACTGAACCCCAGAACCCGGTCACCTGTGCTCCCCTTCTTGGGTCCATCCTAATGCGGAAAAGAAAATAATATACAACAATGGTGGCATCGACCTCAACCCGGAACTGCCCCAAATAAAAGAATATTATATTACATTTAAATTTACATGAATGAAAATATAAAACTCTCATCTCACATAAAACCCCCCGGCTATTCAATCGCGACAATCCTGCACATCATATCTCAGCAACACATAATATCTCATATCATCAACGTAAGTAAGTATGCATACCCCAATTGTCGTTGATGTATAGCAACGAAACCGGCGATATCGACATACTACACTTACGGTCACAGAAAAGAAAGTGTAAAACTGCAATATCTGGAATCTACATTCTCTTTAGACATCGTAAATGCGAAATATCACATACTTCGTATTTCATGTCTAGTAATATGAATTCCACACATTGCATCACATTCCAGATAATTAGACAGTATTAAAGTTTTCGAACGAATGTTCAAATACCCATGATTCCCTAAAGCCCAACACTTGAGCGGAGTTCAAAAACCCGGAGTGTGCCACAGTAGTAGCGGTCCAGCCGTAGAAGGGTCAAGCCAACGCCTCATATGTGGCACGCCGTACTGCCCCAAACCCTAAGGTTCAAAGGGCAGTTCAAGACGGTCACAGAATCGAGTTAAGGTTTTTTGTCTTCTAGAGGGTCCACCACAAAACTTGCACGTATCTCCGAAGGATTTAAACCCTGTGAAAAGTGAGCAAATGACACTCGTTCGAACAATTCAATACTTTCTAATTTACCCGGAATAGCAAAACAAAATTAAATTCTCCGATCGAATCAACGATTACAAAATGAACCCCAGAAAACTCAACACTTGAGTCAAATTAAAAAATCCAGAAATTAACAATCACAGAATCTAGAATTACTGTGCAAAAATAAGATCCAACTTTCACCATACTGCCGCCGTTTCGCGGCACAAGCAAGGATTTGCCGCGGAACCGCGATCAAATTTTCGATTCAGGTCCTCATTTTGCACGATAATTCTTATAAAACCCTGCTGATTTTTTTAGATATTTTTAATTCCCAAAAATCCCAGATTTTAAAAATTGTCCAGAGAGGGGGTTGTTTTGATGTTTTCGGGTTCGATCGGAGTTTTAACTTCGTTAACCCATCGCCTAATGTTCTAGGTCGGCTCTGATACCAATTTTGGGTTAACCTTGCACGTCATGAAGGGATTGGAAGTATCACATGCACCAAAGATTGAATTCTTAGGGTGCTAAGTTAACAAACAAAGAATCGTTCCTAGAAAAATTAGGGTTTCAAAATTTGCATATCATCTCATGAAAGAAAAGCTAGGGTTTTGAGAGTACAACCTTTGTAGCTCCCTACGCTAGACTCCTTGGCTACTTGGGGTTTGGAAAAACTCCACTTGAACTCCTCTAGGTCACCGATGATCCACCCAGAGTCCGCTTTGTCCAAGCTAGCAACTTCGCAAGATCAAGAATGAAAATCGAAGCTAACACTCTAAATAAGTGGGCAAGACTTGTGTAGAATGATGTTGTGGTGGCTTTTCTCACTTCAAAATCCTATCTTGATGAGTAATTTGCTCACTAGATAAATCTAGAGAGAAAAGCATGAAGGAGGAAGAAGATGGTGGCCTTTTAGAATATGAGAAAAGAAAAACCCTCTCCTTGAAAAATAGAAAATATATCTTTATATATTTTTTATCTCTCATCTCAAACATGGTAGAACAATTATTGAACTTGAGTTAAAAACCAAAAGGAAAAGTAATCCATGGTTAAATGGCGGGTGAGAATGGTTAGGTCAAGAAGAGTGTAGAAAGCATCCATGAATTATCCTTTTCTTTTCTTTTGTTTTTAAAACAAATGCAATAATAATTTATATAGAAATCAAACCATGGTGTGAGTCTTATATTGCCACCATTTTCATGTATGTACAACCATGAAGGATGTATGTATGTATGTGTGTGTGTATGCACATCCATATGTGCATGAAACTAAAAGAAAGAAAGCATACATGCATGCATACATCCATCATGTACAAGAAAAGATTTCAAGTGAGAAAACTAATGGTTAAATGATAAATCAACACTTGATTTATCAATCCGGCCATACCACATATGACCCCATCAAAAGCAAGCCGCCCGATCAGTATACGGTATCCTATACGCGCATTTTATTCGGGTCCATCTGCATATCGCATACGCGCACCACAACGTTTCGCCTGGACTAGGTAACTCCTTTGTGGGACTCTAAGACTCGTCAATACGCCGGCAGTGGGTGATGATCATATCAAGCACCCCCAAGCCGCAAGCGGTCAGCTAAACGTAACGGCCACCCGGGTATTGAGCGATCAGAAGAAAACAAGCGAACCTGCTATAACTCCCATCGAGCCAATCGGCAACACTTCCCGTAGAGTCCGGACTCCTCGTCTGATATGTCGCATATCAAGTCTAGGGGTGGTAAACGTCAGACCCCAATAACTGATAAGTCGTGCCGATGTGAGGCTCATAATGGGTCGAGAAACTACTGGTAACACCTACCAGTAAATCTCTAATCAGCCCTGGCCAGGGACTTCCCTGTTACGGCCAATCGAGCACAGTACAACATGAACCCCCAATACCGGTAGAGACGAAACCCCTCCTATCGCTCATTGCCTCCATGTGACTCGGGACTGTTCCCAAAAACCACCGTTTTGCACACCCTCATGGACGTGGTAAGGTGGAAATCAAAGCACAGTGGGAATCACACAAGACTCTATGACGATCTCGGGTCTACAGACTAACCTGCACAAGTGTCACCTGAGAACTGCCATCTGACGTGAGGTATAATACCATCTGGGAGTTCTCGGGGAGTCCGTCCAGTGGACCCAGTCTCCACTGAGCACCCGTATACCATCTCTGATGTCAAACACTAATGGATATGGGATCATCCATCGCCCATCTCATGGGTCTAGAAGTGTATACGCTAGTCTACACTGGTGTATCGATGCCCCGCCTCGATACACCAACGACTAGGGACCTTGAAGGATGTACTTATGGACTACCATGTCCCCACTAGTATGATCCGCATCATAGTCCAGGTAGTCAAGTACACATCCTAAGGGTTTTACCAACATGTAACCATAAGACAGTATAAAGAGACAAGTATACATGTTAAGATAAAGAGCAACCAGATAGCATACTATCATATCGAGCAAGAAAGTCATCTCTATATATGTCCAAGCATCCAATATAATATATATCATCTGTACAATACTGGCCTCTAGGGCATACATACAACTAACATTATGAATATCCTGCACCTCATTCGACGAGGAAAGAGCCGAGATCCCTTCACCGGGAGTGACCCCTTTAGCAAAACTAGAAAAGCCTAAAAAACACTCCATTTAAAAACCATTTGATTCCGCAATGAAATCAAGTTCAAAGCGTTAAAGGTTTTCTTAAAAACCATCCGCAACCCTCCGTCATTTTAGGAAGTAGAGTACTTAGTATTCGTGCTGTGTTTGTTGACCATAATCAAGGCACAGTGTACGGTAGCTAAGTGATATCTTCCTACACCGCATATGATGCGATTTGTTAAGACAGTCGCATGACTTTGTTAACCTTAGTTAAGGGTCATGTGGGTGGGTCTGATTAATCACGAAATGACGGGTAGAACTTGACTAGTGCTTATGATTTGTTGACTATAGCTAAGGTCATAAGTGCTAGGGGTAAAAACCTTTATCGGGAGTTTCAAGTGTTGAAATTTGCAATGAGATTGCATACCTTCTATATGATAGTTGGATCCCGACACCCACTGCGAGTAATTGTTACTCCTGTGAGAGTTTTGCACTTTACAATTAGCCGATCAAGTAGGTGTCTAGAAAGGTGTCAACGGGGTTACGCCCCTGGGAAAACGAGGTTTACTTTAATTAGGTCCGTGCGAAAGCATGGGGAACCTCCCTCAAAGTACCGGCACTGGCCTAGCTGAAAGATTGGTGAACTTGTAGAGTGTAATTAATCCCGGCTAGTCTTTCCTTTTAGGGTTTGAAGGAAGATTTGATAAAAACAGTGGGAGCCATCCTGATTAGATAAAATATATAACCAATCTAATCTTGCAAGAGCGCACGCAGAGTGTTTTCATCTCTCTCTCTCCAGGTAGCGACCATGTCACGCCTTAATCAAAATAATAATATGGATGTATTGACCGAACCCGCTTGTTATACTGAGCTGGGGAACGTTGGTCCCGCTCCAACTTATAATTGTTATAAGACCGAGCAGGAATTAGGGGAATACCAGGATTCCCATGCCACCCAAACGAAGAAAGTGCATGTCGATGCATCTTCTTCGGGTGTGTTCATTACAAAGAATTGTTTCTCAGTATCCTCTGCATCCTGGGTATTTGATACCGGATCAGGATCCCAGATATGTAATCTGTTACATAGGGCTACAGAAAGGTAGAGAACCGAGAACGGGTGATAAGTTTCATGAGACAGAGAACGGTGCAAGTGTTGCAGCCAAGTCTGTTGGTCACTATCACCCTGTATTACCAGAATACACTGATTCTGAACGAATGTTATTAGATACCGAACCTGATATACAACATCATATCAGTCTCTTTATTTACTAAAGGAGGATATAATTTTGTATTGTTGGATAATGTTTTGAACATTTCCTATATCAAGAGTTGATCGGTTCAGGTACGTTATCTAAAAGCTTTGACGTTCTAAATCAAACTACAGTTCTTAGTATACAGAACACACAAAAGAGGAAGAGTTCAGAAATGAACGAATTCTTCTTAAAGCATTATAGACTAGGTCATATCAATGCGACCCGACTAGCTAAGTTATATTTAGATGCATATTTAAATCAGTTTAAATTTACATCTTATGAAACTTGCCAGTCATGTCACAAAGATAAGATGACCATAGCTCCGTTTACTAGAAACAGTGAAAGAGTTAGTGAACTCTTGGGACTGATACATAGTGATGTGTGAAGGTCCCCAGTCTACATATGCCAGGACCGGTTCTTTATACTTCATTACATTCACTGATGATCTTTTAAGATTCGGACACATGTTCCTGTTTAAACACATGTCTGAAGCTATTGAGAAATTCAAAGAATATAAGTTAGAAGTAGAGAACCAAAAACCGGGTAGAAGTATTATGTCCTATGATAAGATCAGGGAGGAGAATACCTGTGCATGGGATTCCTGGACTATTCTAAAGGAGAATGAGATTCTCTCTCAGCATTACTCCTTCGTATACACCACAGCACGTCGGTGTATCGGGACGGAGCAATCACACCCTATATGATATGGTGCGCTCTATGATGAGTACTGCTGAGTTACCTGTTTCCTTTTGACGGTTATGCACTTAAGAAGCTGCATACATATTGAATTAGGTTCGAATCAGATCACTACCTACCACTCCATATGAGATATGGTATGGGAAGAGCCCATCTCTTAAGCAAGTTAAGATTTGGGGTTGTCCGGCCTACGTCAAAAGAAAAATCCAGACAAGCTCGAGGCAAGGTCAGTTCTGTAGAACTGGAAAGATTTCCAGCTATACAAACTACAGCTGATGATTTGATAGAACCAAAGGATTCAATAGTCTCCGACGAACCTCAGCCTCTCCGCCGATCTAGCAGGGTTCCTCATCTGCCTGAGAGATACTTCGGTTTCTCGATGACAGTGGGAGCGAGGATTGCATCATGAGATGATGACCCAACTAGTTTCGAGCAGGCCATCAAGAGTGGGGACTCTGTAAGAATGGCTGGGTGCTTAGCAATCTGAGATGGAATCCATGTACACCAATAATGTATGGACTTTGGATGCTATATCTGAAGGGTTAAATCCCCATCAGGAGCAAGTATTGTAAGTCCATATTGCGACCCCCGGTGCTTACGGGGAGGCGGAAACGGTATAAAAAACAAATTTTTATCGCAAGAGGCAACATGGACTAAAACAAAGTCGGGATCTTTAACTAAACTAATACTAGCAAACTTTGCTAAAGAGAGTTAGCTACTCGGATGAAGATGGTTATACCTAAACTTGAACTCCTTCTTCTTCAAACTTTGTAGAGGTTGATGGTTCTCTTTTTGTCGCCTTCTTCCGTCGAAGATGGATCCACCTCGAGAGTTCAACCTTTGGGCTCTTCCTCGTGCTTTGAGTGAACTAGGGTTTCCGGCTTGCTAAACCTTGAACCTAGAATAAGTAGAGAGTGTCTAAGGGGTGCTTTTCTTTTTAAAGAGAAGGATTCTCAACACATGAGAAGGTTTCTCTTTAGCTAGAGGAAGAAGAAGATGAAGTGAAGAGAGAGAATGAATATGATAGAATCAGCTATCCTTTTTCTTTCTTGCAACCATAATGCAAAAGAAAAAGAATTATCAATAATAGTAATAATGAAAATGAAAAGGTTGATGGAAAGTTTTAGAATGACCATTATCATTTCAAACATTAAATGAATTTGCTAGAATCAAAGAGCATCTTTCTTTTGTAATGATGATGGTCAAAACTTCAACCATGGTCAACAAGTCAACCATGGTCAACAAGTCAACAAAAACCAACCATGACACAATTTCATTTTATTATATATTATTAATTGATATAATACAAATCCATTAGGGTTTGGAAAAAGACGACTGTCATCTGTGCATACGCACCCGTTCCGAAACCCTAATGAAAGTCATCTTCCTCTTCCTCAAATAACCGTGCATACACACCTGCATCCTTGTTCCGAGGAACATGAATACTGAGATAAAAGCAACCCCAAAAACATATACCAGTATCTGACTCAAACCAGAGCCAGCCAGTAATATCCGTCCGGACTCTAAACGTGCACAAGTGCGCGGATGAGAACGAACCCTGTCGCAAAACCATGCGACCTCTACTCTGTTTTGCCCAGAGGCGAATACCCTCTGTGTGGGACTCTAAAGACTCGACACTACGCTGACAGTGGGTTTAACCACAGACCGCAAGCGGCACTAGCTGTGCGTAACGGTCCCCAGGTAGATGTCGACAAGAAGGCTGACGAGGTGAAAACCCCATCTGAACTCCTACTGAGTCTGAATGTGACATTCTCCGCACAGTCCGGTCTGTTCGTCTGATACATCGCATGTCGGGCCTAGGGGGCGGTAAAACGTCAGTCCCCCAATAGCGGTACAAGTCGTGTCGGAGTGAAGCCCAAAACACCCTGAGATAACACTGGAAACCTACCAGTATATCTCGCTTGCCCTGGCCAGGGACTACTCGTGTAATGGCTCTCCTAGACACAACGCGATGTCAACCCCCAATACCGGGAGAGACGAATCCTGTCTAACTGTCACTGCCTCCAAGTGCTTCGGGACTGCACCCAACCACCACCTGTTTGCACGACTCCTTTGAGCCGTGGTAGGGTAGTGATCAAAGTCCAGTGGGAACACACTCGAGGCGAAGTGCCAGTGTCAAGTCAGCGGACTAAGCTATACTTGTTAGTGTATATGCCCTAGAGGCCATTACTGTATCATACTAGTTTGTATATTACTTAATGGATGCTTGGGATATTCACCTTGTATATACAATCTTGCTCAAAATAGTAGTATGCTACTTGGTTTGTTTCTACTTCAATGTGTACTTGTGTTTATTTCAGTATATCACTTATACGCATTAGTGGAGCCCTTAGGATCTTTGCTTGATTACCAGCGTTGTGATGGCAGTCACACTAGTGGGGGCTGGGTAATCTATAGGCACACCCTTATACAGGTCCCTAGTCGCAGGAATATCGAGACAGGGCATCGATACTCCGGAGTAGACTAGCGTATGCGCTTCTCATCCCAGTGTGGGAGATGGTCTGTCCCACAGCCATCAGTACGTCGTACTGGAGATAGTATACGGGTGCTCGTTGGGTTACGAGTACACTGGACAGGACTCGTCGGGAACTGACAGGTTGGTATTATACCTATCGTCAGTTATCAGTTCCCAGGTGACATGAGTACAGCTTAGTCCGCTGACTTGACACTGGCACTTCGCCTCAAGTGTGTTCCCACTGCACTTTGATCACTACCCTACCACGGTTCAAAGGAGTCGTGCAAACGGGTGGTAGTTGGGTGCAGTCCCGAAGCACTTGGAGGCAGTGACGGTTAGACAGGATTCGTCTCTCCCGGTATTGGGGGTTGACATCGCGCTGTGTCTAGGAGAGCCATTACACGAGTAGTCCCTGGCCAGGGCAAACGAGATATACTGGTAGGTTTCCAGTGTTATCTCAGGGTGTTTTGGGCTTCGCTCCGGCACGACTTGTACCGCTATTGGGGGACTGACGTTTACCACCCCCTAGGCCCGCCATGCGATGTATCAGACGAACAGACCGGACTGTACGGAGACTGTCACATTCAGACTCAGTAGGAGTTCAGATGGGGTTTCACCTCGTCAGCCTTCTTGTCGGCATCTACCTGGGGACCGTTACGCACAGCTAGTGCCGCTTGCGGTCTGTGGTTAAACCCACTGCCAGCGTAGTGTCGAGTCTTTAGAGTCCCACACAGAGGGTATTCGCCTCTGGGCGAAACAGAGTAGAGGTCGCATGGTTTTGCGACAGGGTTCGTTCTCATCCGCGCACTTGTGCACGTTTGGAGTCCGGACGGATTATACTGGCAGGCTCTGGTTTGAGCCAGATACTGGTATATATATTTGGGGTTGCTTTTATATCTTGGTATTCTTGTTCCTCGGAACGAGAATGCAGGTGTGTATGCACAGTTGCTTGAGGCGGAGGATGAGGTATTTCATTAGGGTTTCGGAACGGGTGCGTATGCACAGTTGACAGTTATCTTTTTCCAAACCCTAATGGATTTATGGATTATCTATTTATAATAGTAATTAAATGAGAATTTTGTTATGGTTGATATTGTTGACTTGTTGACCATGGTTGACTTGTTGACCATGGTTGAAAGTTGACCACCATCATGCTTCAAAAGTCTTCCTTGTACATTATACTGGCAGGCTCTGGTTTGAGCCAGATACTGGTATATATATTTGGGGTTGCTTTTATATCTTGGTATTCTTGTTCCTCGGAACGAGAATGCAGGTGTGTATGCACAGTTGCTTGAGGCGGAGGATGAGGTATTTCATTAGGGTTTCGGAACGGGTGCGTATGCACAGTTGACAGTTATCTTTTTCCAAACCCTAATGGATTTATGGATTATCTATTTATAATAGTAATTAAATGAGAATTTTGTTATGGTTGATATTGTTGACTTGTTGACCATGGTTGACTTGTTGACCATGGTTGAAAGTTGACCACCATCATGCTTCAAAAGTCTTCCTTGATTTATGCTTACATTTTTAAATGAAGCATGGTTGTGGTCATTCCAAATTGCCATCAACTATTCTCATTTTCAATTATTATTATTAGATAATTCTTTTCTTTTGCATTATGGTTGCAAGAAAGAAAAAAAGATAGCTCATTCTATCATTCTCACTCTCTCTCTTCACTTCATCTTCTTCTTCCTCTAGTCAAAAGAAACCTTCTCATGAGTTGAGAATCCTTCTCTTGAAAAACAAAAGCAACCCTTAGACACTCTCTACTCACTCTAGGATCAAGGGTCTAGCAAGCCGGCGATTCTAGTTCACTCCAAGTACGAGAAAGAGCCCAAAGGTCGAGCCTTCGAGGTGGATCCATCTTCGACGGGAGAAGGCGACGAAAAGAGAACCATCAACCTCTACAAGGTTTGAAGAAGAAGGAGTTCAAGTTTAGGTATAACCATCTTCCATAGTAGCTAACTCTCTTTAGCTAGAATGCTAGTTTTAGTTTAGACAACGATACCGACCAAGTTTAGTCCATGTTGCCTCTTGCGATAAAAATTCGTTTTTTATACCGTTTCCGCCTCCCCGTAAGCACCGGGGTCGCAATATGGACTTACAGTGGTATCAGAGCCTAACTAAACTTAAACTAGCTTGGTAGTGAAGTGTAACGAAGTTCGGAACCGAAAAAAATCACAAAACCGGAAAATCACAAAACCTGAGTTTCTGTTGAAAATTTTTTGGCTCAAAATGAAAAACTGTATACTTGTAAAATCGTCTCAGGGTTTTCTAAGAACACACAAGAAAAACGATATCTTGTTTCCTCCAAACCGCCGCGCTTCCGCGGCCTCACCTACTTATCTGGCCGCGGAACCGCCGCAAGTTGGTGTCATCTTTGCATCGTTTTTCGTGCAGTGTTCTTCTGTGTTGGTTTTGGGATTTTTAAGATATATTATATGCACCCAGATTTTCCAGAACTGAAATTCACTTTTGGGGTCCTATAATTCCGTATTTTTTTCCGAACTTCACTGCACTTTGGCTATGTTGGTTATATCTGTGATGTTTGCATGTATTGAACGTCGGCTAATCGCTATAAGACGATTAGTCGGGGTTATACATGATCTGTAATGTGCTGGAATGTGTATATAAATATGTTGGATTGTCGCGGGTGAATAGCCGGGGGGTTGTGAGACGAGAGTTTTCTTTTCTTGCAATTCATTGTAAATGTAAATTGATGTAATTATATTATTTGTTTGGCCGCACAACCGGGTCGGGGTTGTAGCCGTCATTGTATAATTCTTTTTACTGTTTTTGCTCCTAGGATAGACCCATGGAGGGGTGCACAAACTACCGAGGACTTGGCAGGTAGTTTGCCGCACCCGTAGGGGTCTTGGGTGGGGTATTTGCTATTCACCGCGACCGTGTTATCTGTTTTTATTACAGGCTCGTACAAATTACAGATTGCTAGTATATCCAATGTATTTATCTGTGATCTGAAATGTCTATCATTGCTTTCTATTTAGGCGTTGCTTATGTTTTACAGACGCGCTAGCCCAGCCCCCGCTCTGTCGTTAGTTAAGTAACCTAACGGGTAATGACGGGGCCCCGTGGCGAATGCGAATGGCATAAGCGTACGTCATATTTTGGTTGTTTTCTGCAATGGTAGGATTAAATGATGGGACGCATTAAAAGTACTAATGCAAGAATATCACGCATTAAAAGAACTAATGCAAGATAATAAACCAAGTTAAAGTCGTTGGAACACTTTCGAAAAACCACTCGGTTCTTTTCAAAAATAACTTTTAAATGCGGAGCTTGAGCCACTCCTTTTAAAAGCTATCTCGTTCCATCGACCAAATCAAGTTCACTACGTTCACGGTTTTGCCAAAACCATTCGTAGCCCTCCGTCGTTTCGTATGAATATTCAAATAGTATTCAAGCTGTGTTTGTTGACCTTCGTCAAAGCATAGTGATTGGTAGCTATTGGGTGTTCATATGTAGCATAGATAGATGCGTTGGTTTGGGACACTCGCATTACCTTGTTGACCTTCGTCAAGGGTATATACGGGTGGATTCAAATTAACCTGGATAATGACGGGCAGAACTTGACATGTGACTTATGATTTGTTGACCTTCGTCAAGGTCATAAGAGCATGGGGCAAAAATCCACATCGGGAGTTTCATAAGTACTGAAACTTGCTAGATTTGCATACCATTTGGAGTGTGGCGATTCTGGTAGGATTCCTTCAGTTTCGTCACGCGATGATATTTGGATCCCGATCCTACTGTGAGTATATGCTACTCCTCGGGAAATTTCTCACTTAACGATCAATGCTATAAACCTAGTAGGTGCCTAGAAAGGTGTTAGCGGGGTTACGCCCCCAGGGAAAAGAGGTTCTTTAATTAAGGAACTTCGCGAAAGCGTTGGAAAACCTCCCTCGAAGTACCGACACTGGCCTGGCTGAACGGTTAAGCAAGTATTGTACGGTGGGATTGATCCTGACTAATTCTTCCTTTATGGTTTGAGGAGGGATTCGAGAAACAGTGGGAGCCATCCTGTTTAGACAAACTAAAAACCACTCTAAACTTGCAAGAGCATCATGCTGAGTGTTTCTTCTTCTCTCTCCTAATTGCAGCGACCAATCAACATGACTGGACTTAAGTTACTCCTAGATAAAAACAAACTGACAGGGCCAAACTACAAAGATTGGCTCAGGAATGTCAAGATAGCAATCACTTATGACAAGCTGGGGTATCTTCTTACCACCAAAGCTCCCCCTGTCCCTGGTCCAACTTCCAGCGTCGCGGATAAGGAAATCCGCAAGACTTGGGAGATTGATAGCGCGAAGGCCAAGTGCCTCCTGCTTGCCTCGATGGACAACGAACATCAGAGGAGGCATGAGAATATGGACATGGAGTCCATATTGCTCCATACAAAAGAACTGTATGGAGAGCAATCACGTATCGCAAGATACGAAGCGTCGAAAAAGTTGTTTTCGACAAAGATGGCCGTCGGATCATCAGTAGCCGAGCACGTGCTAAAGATGATCGGCTACATTGAGGAGCTCGCTGACCTAGGGATCACATTGGAGAGTGAGCTATATACGGATATAGTTCTCCAGTCCCTTCCTTCCACTTACGCCCAGTTTATACTGAACTTCAACCTACAAGAAAAAGAGGTTGAACTATCAGAGCTCCTCAACATGCTGAGGAGCGCAGAGGGCACCCTACAGAAAAGTAGGGATACATCCACTTTGTTTGTAGGAGGATCATCTTCTTCTAGGTCCAAGGCGAAAGCCAAGGGAAAGAAGAAGAAGGCCCCCGCCAAACCAAGGGGCGGTGTTAGTAAAGTGGATACGAAGGGAAAAGGTAAAGCAACAAAGATAGCGGGGAAGCTTGTGGATAAGGAAGAATGCTTCTTTTGTCATAAGAAAGGACACTGGAAGAATGATTGCAGGGCCTGGAAGGCCAGAACACAGGAATTGAAGCAGGTTGCAGCTTCAGCTTCAGGTGTGTATGTTATTGAAAACTGTCTTTCAATAAACTCTACTTCCTGGGTATTGGATACCGGATCAGGATCTCATATCTGTAATTCTTTGCAGGCGTTGAGAAACCGTAGGGATTTGAAGGCAGGTGACATGACCCTCAGAGTTGCGAACGGAGCTAGCATGGATGCTAAAGCCGTGGGGGACTATCACCTGGGAATGTCAGATGGACATGTTTTGGTTTTGCGTAATTGCTTTTTTGTACCCAACGCAACTTGTAATATCATTTCTGTATCTTTAGTTTCTAAAGAAGGTTATGAATTTGCGTTTGTAAGTAATGTTGTAAACATTCACCTTAATCAAGTATTGATTGGGTCAGGTACTCTGAGTAATGGTATATACGTGTTAAACCAACCACAGATTTTCAACGTCCAGAATACACACAAAAGAAAGTCTCCAGAAATAAATCAGACTTTCTTATGGCATTGTAGATTGGGTCACATCAATGAGAGAAGGTTGACGAAGTTACATACAGAAGGGTATTTGAATGCGTTCGAATATCAATCGTATGCCACTTGTCAATCCTGTCTCAAGGGAAAGATGACAAAGACTCCGTTTACTGGACATGGAGTAAGAGCGAGCGAGCTCTTGGGACTCGTACACAGTGACGTGTGCGGTCCAATGTCTACACATGCCCGAAGCGGACATTCTTACTTCATTACTTTTACGGATGACTTCTCAAGGTACGGTTATGTCTTCTTAATGAAACATAAGTCCGAGGCCTTTGGAAAATTCCAGGAGTATAAGAATGAAGTAGAGAAACAGACCGGCAAAAGTATTAAGATTCTAAGATCGGATCGAGGTGGAGAATACTTAAGTGCCGAATTCCTGGACTATTTAAAAGAGAACGGAATTCTCTCTCAGCTTACTCCTCCTTACACCCCGCAACATAACGGTGTATCGGAGAGACGGAACCGCACCCTATTGGATATGGTGCGGTCCATGATGAGTAACGCTGAGTTACCGCGATCATTCTGGGGGTATGCGCTAGAATCAGCTGCGTACCTTTTGAACCGAGTTCCGACTAAGACTGTGCCTTCCACACCATATGAAATGTGGAGTGGGAAGAAACCCTATCTTCAATATCTGAAGGTCTGGGGATGTCCGTCTTTTGTCAAAAAGCAGCATGCGGACAAGCTCGAGGCACGCTCAGTACTGTGCAAGTTTGTGGGATACCCAAAGAACACCAGGGGGTATCTTTTCTACTACGCAGAGGAACAAAAAGTCCTTGTTTCTCGTAATGCCCACTTTCTAGAACACCAGTTCTTGGAAAGGGAGATTAGTGGGAGCGCAGTAGAACTGGAAGAAATTCCAGAACCACAGACTATTACTGAAAGGTTAGTGGAACCAGAGGGTTCAACAGAACAGGACATTCCTACGCCGCTCCGCAGGAGTAGTAGGCAGTCTCATCCGCCCGAGAGATACTACGGTTTTCTCATAGACGGGGATAGAGAGGATTGCATCATAGATTATGATGAGCCTACTAGCTTCCAGCAGGCCGTTCAGAGCGTTGACTCAGTGAAATGGCTGGATGCAATGCGGACCGAAATGGAGTCCATGTACACCAACAAGGTATGGACGTTGGACATTGCTCCAGACGGGGTAAAACCCGTAGGATGCAAGTGGATCTTCAAAAGGAAGATTGGTGTAGATGGACAGGTTGAGACCTATAAAGCTAGGCTGGTAGCAAAGGGTTTTCGTCAAAGACCTGGCTTGGACTACGACGAAACCTTTTCTCCAGTAGCCATGCTGAAATCCATTCGGATCCTTCTTGCCATTGCTGCCTTCCACGATTATGAGATCTGGCAAATGGACGTAAAGACAGCTTTTCTAAATGGAAATTTAGAGGAGTGTGTCTATATGGATCAGCCAGAGGGTTTCATTCAGAGTGGGAGCAGCGGAAAGGTGTGCAAGTTGCTTAAGTCCATCTATGGACTAAAGCAGGCATCGCGGAGTTGGAACATCTGTTTTGATGAGACAGTCAAAGAATTTGGCTTTATCAAAAATCCAGATGAACCATGCATCTATAGTAGATTTGTAGCGAGAACTGTAGTATTCCTCGTTTTATACGTGGATGACATTCTCTTGATAGGAAATGACATTCCTATGCTACAATCTGTCAAGGGGTTCTTGTCACAAAGGTTCTCCATGAAAGACCTGGGTGATGCCTCATACATCCTGGGGATCCGGATCCATCGTGATAGATCCAAGAGGATATTGGGACTTTCTCAGTCCAGGTACATCGACACCATAGTGAAAAGATTCAGTATGGAAGATTCCAAGCGCGGTAACCTACCGGCTTGTCACGGGATCACCCTCTCTAAAGAGATGTCTCCCAAGACTGATTTGGAGAGGGATCGCATGTCTATTATACCCTACGCTTCTGCGGTAGGCTCTATAATGTATGCGATGTTGTGTACCAGACCGGATGTAGCTTATGCACTGAGTGTGGTAAGCCGGTATCAGTCTAACCCTGGGGAGAAACACTGGATAGCAGTAAAGAACATTCTCAAGTACCTGAGGAGGACTAAGGAGATGTTCTTGGTGTATGGCGGAAAAGACCTCCAGATCGAGGCCTTTGCTGACTCCAGCTTCCAGAGTGACAAGGATGATTCCAAGTCCATGTCGGGTTTTGTCTTCACCCTCAATGGAGGGGCGGTGTGTTGGAAGAGTTCCAAACAGGAAACCGTTGCAGACTCGACGATGGAAGCGGAATACATCGCTGCATCTGATGCCGCAAAAGAAGCTGTCTGGATAAGGAAGTTCTTGAAAGAACTTCAGGTGGTTCCGTCCATTGTTGACCCAATACCTCTGTATTGCGACAACAACGGGGCTATAGCTTTAGCGAAGGAACCCAGGTCCCATCAGAGATCCAGGCACATCTTGAGGCGGTATCACCTGATCAGGGAGATCGTGGATCGCAAGGAGATCGAGGTTCGGAGGGTTGCTTCAGAAGAGAACACTGCAGATCCATTCACCAAGGCCCTACCCCAGACTCAGTTCGAGCGGCTGATCGAGATGATAGGTCTTCGATACGCCAGTACATGGCCTTAGTGCAAGTGGGAGATTGTTAGTGTATATGCCCTAGAGGCCATTACTGTATCATACTAGTTTGTATATTACTTAATGGATGCTTGGGATATTCACCTTGTATATACAATCTTGCTCAAAATAGTAGTATGCTACTTGGTTTGTTTCTACTTCAATGTGTACTTGTGTTTATTTCAGTATATCACTTATACGCATTAGTGGAGCCCTTAGGATCTTTGCTTGATTACCAGCGTTGTGATGGCAGTCACACTAGTGGGGGCTGGGTAATCTATAGGCACATCCTTATACAGGTCCCTAGTCGCAGGACTATCGAGACAGGGCATCGATACTCCGGAGTAGACTAGCGTATGCGCTTCTCATCCCAGTGTGGGAGATGGTCTGTCCCACAGCCATCAGTACGTCGTACTGGAGATAGTATACGGGTGCTCGTTGGGTTACGAGTACACTGGACAGGACTCGTCGGGAACTGACAGGTTGGTATTATACCTATCGTCAGTTATCAGTTCCCAGGTGACATGAGTACAGCTTAGTCCGCTGACTTGACACTGGCACTTCGCCTCAAGTGTGTTCCCACTGCACTTTGATCACTACCCTACCACGGCTCAAAGGAGTCGTGCAAACGGGTGGTAGTTGGGTGCAGTCCCGAAGCACTTGGAGGCAGTGACGGTTAGACAGGATTCGTCTCTCCCGGTATTGGGGGTTGACATCGCGCTGTGTCTAGGAGAGCCATTACACGAGTAGTCCCTGGCCAGGGCAAACGAGATATACTGGTAGGTTTCCAGTGTTATCTCAGGGTGTTTTGGGCTTCGCTCCGGCACGACTTGTACCGCTATTGGGGGACTGACGTTTACCACCCCCTAGGCCCGCCATGCGATGTATCAGACGAACAGACCGGACTGTACGGAGACTGTCACATTCAGACTCAGTAGGAGTTCAGATGGGGTTTCACCTCGTCAGCCTTCTTGTCGGCATCTACCTGGGGACCGTTACGCACAGCTAGTGCCGCTTGCGGTCTGTGGTTAAACCCACTGCCAGCGTAGTGTCGAGTCTTTAGAGTCCCACACAGAGGGTATTCGCCTCTGGGCGAAACAGAGTAGAGGTCGCATGGTTTTGCGACAGGGTTCGTTCTCATCCGTGCACTTGTGCACGTTTGGAGTCCGGACGGATTATACTGGCAGGCTCTGGTTTGAGCCAGATACTGGTATATATATTTGGGGTTGCTTTTATATCTTGGTATTCTTGTTCCTCGGAACGAGAATGCAGGTGTGTATGCACAGTTGCTTGAGGCGGAGGATGAGGTATTTCATTAGGGTTTCGGAACGGGTGCGTATGCACAGTTGACAGTTATCTTTTTCCAAACCCTAATGGATTTATGGATTATCTATTTATAATAGTAATTAAATGAGAATTTTGTTATGGTTGATATTGTTGACTTGTTGACCATGGTTGACTTGTTGACCATGGTTGAAAGTTGACCACCATCATGCTTCAAAAGTCTTCCTTGATTTATGCTTACATTTTTAAATGAAGCATGGTTGTGGTCATTCCAAATTGCCATCAACTATTCTCATTTTCAATTATTATTATTAGATAATTCTTTTGTTTTGCATTATGGTTGCAAGAAAGAAAAAAAGATAGCTCATTCTATCATTCTCACTCTCTCTCTTCACTTCATCTTCTTCTTCCTCTAGTCAAGAGAAACCTTCTCATGAGTTGAGAATCCTTCTCTTGAAAAACAAAAGCAACCCTTAGACACTCTCTACTCACTCTAGGATCAAGGGTCTAGCAAGCCGGCGATTCTAGTTCACTCCAAGTACGAGAAAGAGCCCAAAGGTCGAGCCTTCGAGGTGGATCCATCTTCGACGGGAGAAGGCGACGAAAAGAGAACCATCAACCTCTACAAGGTTTGAAGAAGAAGGAGTTCAAGTTTAGGTATAACCATCTTCCATAGTAGCTAACTCTCTTTAGCTAGAATGCTAGTTTTAGTTTAGACAACGATCCCGACCAAGTTTAGTCCATGTTGCCTCTTGCGATAAAATTCGTTTTTTATACCGTTTCCGCCTCCCCGTAAGCACCGGGGGTCGCAATATGGACTTACAGTACTCATGTCACCTGGGAACTGATAACTGACGATAGGTATAATACCAACCTGTCAGTTCCCGACGAGTCCTGTCCAGTGTACTCGTAACCCAACGAGCACCCGTATACTATCTCCAGTACGACGTACTGATGGCTGTGGGACAGACCATCTCCCACACTGGGATGAGAAGCGCATACGCTAGTCTACTCCGGAGTATCGATGCCCTGTCTCGATAGTCCTGCGACTAGGGACCTGTATAAGGATGTGCTTATAGATTACCCAGCCCCCACTAGTGTGACTGCCATCACAACGCTGGTAATCAAGCAAAGATCCTAAGGGCTCCACTAATGCGTATAAGTGATATACTGAAATAAACACAAGTACACATTGAAGTAGAAACAAACCAAGTAGCATACTACTATATTGAGCAAGATTGTTTATACAAGGTGAATATCCCAAGCTTCCATCAAGTAATATACAAACTAGTATGATACAGTAATGGCCTCTAGGGCATATACACTAACAATCTCCCACTTGCACTAAGGCCATGTACTGGCGTATCGAAGACCTATCATCTCGATCAGCCGCTCGAACTGAGTCTGGGGTAAGGCCTTGGTGAATGGATCTACAGTGTTCTCTTCTGAACCAACCCTCCGAACCTCGATCTCCTTGCGATCCACGATCTCCCTGATCAGGTGATACCGCCTCAAGATGTGCCTGGATCTCTGATGGGACTTGGGTTCCTTCGCTAAAGCTATAGCCCCGTTGTTGTCGCAATACAGAGGTACTGGGTCAACAATGGACGGAACCACCTGAAGTTCTTTTAAGAACTTCCTTATCCAGACAGCTTCTTTTGCGGCATCAGATGCAGCGATGTATTCCGCTTCCATAGTCGAGTCTGCAACGGTTTCCTGTTTGGAGCTCTTCCAACACACCGCCCCTCCATTGAGGGTAAATACAAAACCCGACATGGACTTGGAATCATCCTTGTCACTCTGGAAGCTGGAGTCAGCAAAGGCCTCGATCTGGAGGTCTTTTCCGCCATACACCAAGAACATCTCCTTAGTCCTTCTCAGGTACTTGAGAATGTTCTTTACCGCTATCCAGTGTTTCTCCCCAGGGTTTGACTGATACCGGCTTACCACACTCAGTGCATAAGCTACATCCGGTCTGGTACACAACATCGCATACATTATAGAGCCTACCGCAGAAGCGTAGGGTATAATAGACATGCGATCCCTCTCCAAATCAGTCTTGGGAGACATCTCTTTAGAGAGGGTGATCCCGTGACAAGCCGGTAGGTTACCGCGCTTGGAATCTTCCATACTGAATCTTTTCAGTACGGTGTCGATGTACCTGGACTGTGAAAGTCCTAATATCCTCTTGGATCTATCACGATGGATCCGGATCCCCAGGATGTAAGAGGCATCACCCAGGTCTTTCATGGAGAACCTATGTGACAAGAAACCCTTGACAGATTGTAGCATAGGAATGTCATTTCCTATTAAGAGAATGTCATCCACGTATAAAACAAGGAATACTACAGTTCTCGCTACAAATCTACTATAGATGCATGGTTCATCTGGATTTTTGATAAAGTCAAATTCCTTGACCGTCTCATCAAAACAGATGTTCCAACTCCGCGATGCCTGCTTTAGTCCATAAATGGACTTAAGCAACTTGCACACCTTTCCGCTGCTCCCACTCTGAATGAAACCCTCTGGCTGATCCATATAGACACACTCCTCTAAATTTCCATTTAGAAAAGCGGTTTTTACGTCCATCTGCCAAATCTCATAATCGTGGAAGGCAGCAATGGCAAGAAGGATCCGAATGGATTTCAGCATAGCCACTGGAGAAAAGGTTTCGTCATAGTCCAAGCCAGGTCTTTGACGGAAACCCTTTGCTACAAGTCTAGCTTTATAGGTCTCAACCTGTCCATCTACACCAATCTTCCTTTTGAAGATCCACTTGCATCCTACGGGTTTTACCCCGTCTGGAGCAATGTCCAACGTCCATACTTTGTTGGTGTACATGGACTCCATTTCGGTCCGCATTGCATCCAGCCATTTTACCGAGTCAACGCTCTGAATAGCCTGCTGGAAGCTAGTAGGCTCATCATAATCTATGATGCAATCCTCTCTATCCCCGTCTATGAGAAAACCGCAGTATCTCTCGGGCGGATGAGACTGCCTACTACTCCTACGGAGCGGCATAGGAATGTCCTGTTCTTTTGAACCCTCTGGTTCCACTAAGCTTTCAGTAATAGTCTGAGGTTCTGGAATTTCATCCAGTTCTACTGCGCTCCCACTTATCTGATTTTCCAAAAACTCAGTTTCCAAGAAGTGGGCATGACGAGAAACAAGGACTTTTTGCTCCTCTGCGTAATAGAATAGATACCCCTTGGAGTTCTTTGGGTATCCCACAAACTTGCACTGTACTGAGCGCGCCTCGAGCTTGTCCGCATGCTGCTTTTTTACAAAAGCCGGACATCCCCATGTCTTAAAGGCTTTAAGACAGGGTTTCTTCCCACTCCACATCTGATATGGTGTGGTAGGCACAGTCTTAGTAGGAACTTGGTTCAAGAGATGTGCAGCTGTTTCTAGTGCATATCCCCAGAAAGATCGCGGTAACTCAGCCTTACTCATCATGGAACGAACCATATCCAATAGGGTTCGATTCCTCCTTTCTGATACACCGTTATGTTGCGGAGTGTATGGAGGAGTACGCTGAGAGAGAATACCATTCTCTTTTAAATAGTCCAGGAACTCGGCACTCAAGTATTCACCACCTCGATCCGATCTTAGGATCTTGATACTTTTGCCTGTTTGTTTTTCAACTTCATTCTTGTAATCCCGAAATTTCTCAAAGGCCTCGGATTTGTGCTTCATTAAGAAGACATGTCCATACCTAGAGAAATCGTCTGTGAAAGTAATGAAGTATGAATAACCGCTTCGCGCATGTGTAGACATTGGACCACACACGTCACTGTGTATGAGTCCTAAGAGCTCGCTCGCTCTTTCTCCGTGTCCAGTGAACGGAGTCTTTGTCATCTTTCCCATGAGACAAGATTCACAAGTGGCATAAGACTGATACTCGAACGGATCCAAGTATCCTTCTTTATGTAACTTAGTCAACCAAGTCTCATTGATGTGACCCAGTCTACAATGCCATAAGAAAGCCTGATTGATATCTGGAGACTTTCTTTTGTGTGTATTCTGGATATTGAAAATCTGTGGTTGGTTTAATACGTATATACCATTGCTCAGTGTACCTGACCCAATCAGAACTTGATTAAGGTGAATGTTTACAACATTACTTACAAACGCAAATTCATAACCTTCTTTAGAAACCAAAGATACAGAAATGATATTACAAGTTGCGTTGGGTACAAAAAAGCAATTACGCAAAACCAAAACATGCCCATCTGTCATTCCCAGGTGATAGTCCCCCACGGCTTTAGCATCCATGCTAGCTCCGTTCGCAACTCTGAGGGTCATGTCACCTGCCTTCAAAAACCTACGGTTTCTCAACGCCTGCAAAGAATTACAGATATGAGATCCTGATCCTGTATCCAATACCCAGGAAGTAGAGTTTATAGAAAGACAGTTTTCAATAACATACACACCTGAAGCTAAAGCCGCAACCTGCTTCAGTTCCTGTGTCCTGGCTTTCCAAGCCCTGCAATCTTTCTTCCAGTGTCCGCTCTTATGACAATAGAAGCATTCTTCCTTTCCAATAAGCTTCCCCGCAATCTTTGTTGCCTTTTCCTTTCCCTTCGCACCCATTTTACTAACACCGCCTCTTGGTTTGGCGGGGGCTTTCTTCCTCTTTCCCTTGGCTTTCGCCTTGGACCTAGAGGAAGAAGATCCTCCTACAAACAAAGCGGGTGTTTCCCTACCCTTCTGTAGGGTGCCCTCTGCGCTCCTCAGCAGGTTGAGGAGTTCTGAAAGTTCAACTTCCTTTTCTTGCAAGTTGAAATTCAGTATGAACTGGGCGTAAGTGGATGGAAGGGACTGGAGAATTATATCCGTATAGAGTTCACTGTCCAACGTGGTCCCAAGTTCCGCGAGCTCCTCAGTGTAGCCAATCATCTTAAGCACGTGGTCCGCTACCGATGATCCGACGGCCAACTTTGTCGAAAATAACTTCTTCGACACTTCGTATCTTGCGATACGAGACTGCTCTCCATACAGTTCTTTTGTATGAAGAAATATGGATTCCAAATCCATATTCTCGTGCCTCCTCTGATGGTCGTTGTCCATCGAGGCAAGTACGAGGCACCTGGCCTTCGCGCTGTCAATCTCCCAAGTCGTACGGATTTCCTTATCCGCGACGCTGGAGGTGGGACCTGGGACGGGGGGAGCTTTGGTGGTAAGAAGATACCCCAGCTTGTCGTAAGCGATTGCTAATTTGACATTCCTGAGCCAATCTTTGTAGTTTGGCCCTGTCAGTATGTTTTTATCTAGAAGTAACTTAAGTCCAGTCATTTCGATTTGGTCGCTGCAGGGGGAGAGAAGAAACACTTAGCACGATGCTCTTGCAAGTTTAGAATGGTTTTTAATTTGTCTAAACAGGATGGCTCCCACTGTCTCTCGAATCCCTCCTCAAACCACAAAGGAAGAATTAGCCGGGATCAATCCCACCGTACAATACTTGCTTAACCGTTCAGCCAGGCCAGTGTCGGTACTTCGAGGGAGGTTTTCCAACGCTTTCGCGAAGTTCCTTAATTTAAGAACCTCTTTTCCCTGGGGGCGTAGCCCCGCTAACACCTTTCTAGGCACCTACTAGGTTTATAGCATTGATCGTTTAGTGAGAAATTTCCCGAGGAGTAGCATATACTCACAGTAGGATCGGGATCCAAATATCATCGCGTGACGAAAATGAAGGAATCCTACCATAATCATCACACTCCAAATAGTATGCAAATCTAGCAAGTTTCAGTACTTATGAAACTCCCGATGTGGATTTTTGCCCCATGCTCTTATGACCTTGACTAAGGCCAACAAATCATAAGTCACATGTCAAGTTCTTCCCGTCGTTATCCAGGTTAATTTGAACCCACCCGTATATACCCTTGACTATGGCCAACAAGGCAATACGACTGTCCCAAACCAACGCATTCTATCTATGCAACATATGAATACCCACCAGCTACCAAACACTGTGCCTTGACTAAGGCCAACAAACACAGCTTGAATACTGTTGAATATTCATATGAAACGACGGAGGGCTACGGATGGTTTTGGCGAAACCGTGAACGTAGTGAACTTGATATAATCGATGGAACGAGATAGCTTTTAGAAGGAGTGGCTCAAGCTCCGCATTTAAAAGTTATTTTTGAAAAGAACCGAGTGGTTTTCCGAAAGTGTTCCATCGACTTTAAACTTGGTTTATTATCTTGCATTAGTTCTTTTAATGCGTGATATTCTTGCATTAGTTCTTTTAATGCGTCCCATCATTTAATCCTACCATTGCAGAAAACAACCAAAATATGACGTACGCTTATGCCATTCGCATTCGCCACGGGGTCCCGTCATCACTCGTTAGGTTACTTAACTAACGACAGGGCGGGGGCTGGGCTAGCGCGGCTGTAAAACATAAGCAACGCCTAAATAGAAAGCAATGATAGACATTACAGATCACAGATGAATACATTGGATATACTAGCAATCCGCAATCCTTTCGAGCCTGCAATGAAAAGCGGATTACACGGTCGTGGTGAATAGCCAAATACCCCACCCAAGACCCCTACGGGTGCGGCAAACTACCCGCCAAGTACTCGGTAGTTTGTGCACCCTTCCATGGGTCTATCCTAGGAGCAAAAACAGTAAAAAGAATTATACAATGACGGCTACAACCCCGACCCGGTTGTGCGGCCAAACAAATAATATTTATTACATCAATTTACATTTACAATGAATGAAAGAAAAACAAAAGCTCATCTCACATCCACCCCGGCTATTCACCCGCGACAGTCCAACATATTCATATACACAATCCAATGTCAAACACAGATCATGTATAACCCCGACTAATCGTCTTATAGCGATTAGCCGACGTTCAATACATGCAAGCATCACAGATATAACCATTATAGTCAAAGTGCAGTGAAGTTCGGAAAAAATACGGAATTATAGGACCCTAAAAGTGAATTTCAGTTCTGGAAAATCTGGGCACATATAATATATTTTAAAAATCCCAAAACCAACACAGACACACACTGCACGAAAAACGATGCACAGAAGACGACAAACTGCGGCGCTTCCGCGGCACATGCCTACCTCGTGCGGCGGAAGCGCGGCGGTTTGAACGAATTAGGGCAACGTTTTTCTTGGGTGTTCACACAAAACCCTGAGCCGAATTTAGGTATATAAATTTTTTCATTTTGAGCCAAAAAAAAATTCAACAGAAACTCAGGTTTTGTAAAAGTTTGGTTTTTGGATTTTTCCGGTTCCGAACTTCGTTACACTTCACTACCAAGCTAGTTTAAGTTTAGTTAGGCTCTGATACCACTGTAAGTCCATATTGCGACCCCCGGTGCTTACGGGGAGGCGGAAACGGTATAAAAAACAAATTTTTATCGCAAGAGGCAACATGGACTAAAACAAAGTCGGGATCTTTAACTAAACTAATACTAGCAAACTTTGCTAAAGAGAGTTAGCTACTCGGATGAAGATGGTTATACCTAAACTTGAACTCCTTCTTCTTCAAACTTTGTAGAGGTTGATGGTTCTCTTTTTGTCGCCTTCTTCCGTCGAAGATGGATCCACCTCGAGAGTTCAACCTTTGGGCTCTTCCTCGTGCTTTGAGTGAACTAGGGTTTCCGGCTTGCTAAACCTTGAACCTAGAATAAGTAGAGAGTGTCTAAGGGGTGCTTTTCTTTTTAAAGAGAAGGATTCTCAACACATGAGAAGGTTTCTCTTTAGCTAGAGGAAGAAGAAGATGAAGTGAAGAGAGAGAATGAATATGATAGAATCAGCTATCCTTTTTCTTTCTTGCAACCATAATGCAAAAGAAAAAGAATTATCAATAATAATAATAATGAAAATGAAAAGGTTGATGGAAAGTTTTAGAATGACCATTATCATTTCAAACATTAAATGAATTTGCTAGAATCAAAGAGCATCTTTCTTTTGTAATGATGATGGTCAAAACTTCAACCATGGTCAACAAGTCAACCATGGTCAACAAGTCAACAAAAACCAACCATGACACAATTTCATTTTATTATATATTATTAATTGATATAATACAAATCCATTAGGGTTCGGAAAAAGACGACTGTCATCTGTGCATACGCACCCGTTCCGAAACCCTAATGAAAGTCATCTTCCTCTTCCTCAAATAACCGTGCATACACACCTGCATCCTTGTTCCGAGGAACATGAATACTGAGATAAAAGCAACCCCAAAAACATATACCAGTATCTGACTCAAACCAGAGCCAGCCAGTAATATCCGTCCGGACTCTAAACGTGCACAAGTGCGCGGATGAGAACGAACCCTGTCGCAAAACCATGCGACCTCTACTCTGTTTTGCCCAGAGGCGAATACCCTCTGTGTGGGACTCTAAAGACTCGACACTACGCTGGCAGTGGGTTTAACCACAGACCGCAAGCGGCACTAGCTGTGCGTAACGGTCCCCAGGTAGATGTCGACAAGAAGGCTGACGAGGTGAAAACCCCATCTGAACTCCTACTGAGTCTGAATGTGACATTCTCCGCACAGTCCGGTCTGTTCGTCTGATACATCGCATGTCGGGCCTAGGGGGCGGTAAAATGTCAGTCCCCCAATAGCGGTACAAGTCGTGTCGGAGTGAAGCCCAAAACACCCTGAGATAACACTGGAAACCTACCAGTATTTCTCGCTTGCCCTGGCCAGGGACTACTCGTGTAATGGCTCTCCTAGACACAGCGCGATGTCAACCCCCAATACCGGGAGAGACGAATCCTGTCTAACTGTCACTGCCTCCAAGTGCTTCGGGACTGCACCCAACCACCACCTGTTTGCACGACTCCTTTGAGCCGTGGTAGGGTAGTGATCAAAGTGCAGTGGGAACACACTCGAGGCGAAGTGCCAGTGTCAAGTCAGCGGACTAAGCTGTACTCATGTCACCTGGGAACTGATAACTGACGATAGGTATAATACCAACCTGTCAGTTCCCGACGAGTCCTGTCCAGTGTACTCGTAACCCAACGAGCACCCGTATACTATCTCCAGTACGACGTACTGATGGCTGTGGGACAGACCATCTCCCACACTGGGATGAGAAGCGCATACGCTAGTCTACTCTGGAGTATCGATGCCCTGTCTCGATAGTCCTGCGACTAGGGACCTGTATAAGGATGTGCTTATAGATTACCCAGCCCCCACTAGTGTGACTGCCATCACAACGCTGGTAATCAAGCAAAGATCCTAAGGGCTCCACTAATGCGTATAAGTGATATACTGAAATAAACACAAGTACACATTGAAGTAGAAACAAACCAAGTAGCATACTACTATATTGAGCAAGATTGTTTATACAAGGTGAATATCCCAAGCTTCCATCAAGTAATATACAAACTAGTATGATACAGTAATGGCCTCTAGGGCATATACACTAACAAGTATATCTTGAGAAGATTACTTGGTGTAGATGAAAAAGTTAAGACTTTCAAGGCTAGACTTGTTAATGGTTTTCGTCATCGACCAGGCGTGGATAATGATGAAACCTTTTCCTGTGGCTGTGCTTAAGTCCATCAAGATCCTACTTGCCACGGCTACATACCATGACTACGATATCTAGCGGTTGGGTGTTATGACTGCTTTTCTAAATACTGATTTAGAAGAGAGCGTCTATAAGAACACAGCCAGATAGCTTCGTAAACGGTGGGAGCAGCGGAAAGATGTGCAAGATACTTTACAGAATAAAGCAGGCATCGCGGAGTTGGAACGTCTGTTTTGATGTGGTAGTCAAAGTGTTTGACTTCATCAAAATGGTAGATGAACCTTGTACATACAAAAAGGTAGTAGAGAGTAAGGTGGTCATCCTCGTATTGTACGTAGACAACATACTCTTGATAGGAAAAGAGTTTCCTATGCTACGCTCGGTCAATCTCCACTTATCACAAGGATTCTCCATATAGGATCTATGTGATACCTCCTAAATCCAAGATTTTATATCTATGAGATAGATCTAAATGGATATTAGGATTCTCACTAGGTGTAGTGAGATGGTATCAGTTGATCCTGGGGAGAATCACTGGAAAAGTTCCAGGATGATAAGGACGACTGAATGTCAGTCGCAGGCATTGTCTTTACCCTCGGTAGAGGGACGGTATGTTGAAAGAGTTCCAAGCGAGATACCATGGCAAACTAGACGATAAAGGCTGGTGACATCGCTATCAAAGATACTAACAAAGAGGCATTTTGGGTGTATATTAGTTCATGAGATAAACTAGGTTCCTACCATTGTGTGACAATGGAAGTGTGGCTTTGGCCCAGGAACCCCGGTCCCATCAGTGACCCAGACATATTCTGAGACAGCATCACCTGATCATGAAGATAGTTGATCTCCAGGGTGATCGAGGTTAGGAGAGTAGACTCAGAGGACAACACGGCGGATCCACTCACAAAGGCTTTTTCCCACAGAGAGACTTTTATGGGATGGTTGAGTATGGGATACTACAACCACTGCTACAGATGGCCCTAGTGCAAGTGGGAGATTGTTAGTTATATGTATGCCCTAGAGGCCATTACTGTACATGAGATGTATATTGTAGTGGATGCTGGGACATATATAGGTAGGATTTTCTTGCTCGACATGATAGTACACTATCCGGTTGCTCTTTATCTTAACATGTATACTTGCAGTCTCTCTATTACATGTTGATAACGCCCTGAGGATGTGTGCTCGACTTCCAGGACTATGATGTAGATCATACTAGTGGGGCCTGGGGTGTCAATGAGTACATCCTTCAATGTTCCTAGTCGTGGGAATATCGAGACGGGGCATCGATATTCCAGAGTAGACTAGCGTATATTTTCTCGATCCATGTGATGGGCGATGGATGATCCCATATCCATTGGTGTTTGACATCAGAGATGGTATGCGGGTGCTCAGTGGTGACTGGGTACACTGAACGGACTCGCCGAGAACTCCCAGATGGTATTATACCTCACGTCAGATGGCAGTTCTCTGGTTACACTGGTACAGCTTAGTCTGTTGACCCGAGATCGTCATAGTATCTTGTGTGTCTCCCACTGTGCTTTGATTTCCACCCTACCACGGCTCTACTGAGTCGTGCAAACAGGTGGTTTTTGGGTATAGTCCCGATTCACATGGAGGCAATGAGCGATAGGAGGGGATTCGTCTCTCCCGGTATTGGGGGTTGATGTTGCGCTATGCTCGACTGGCCATAATTGGAAATCCCTGGCCAGGGTTGCACTGATTTACTGGTAAGTGTTATCAGTTGTTTCATGATTGTTATGGACCTTACATCGGCATGACTTATCAAGCTACTGGGGTCTGACGTTTACCATCCCTAGGCGAGATATGCGACATATCAGACGAACAGACCGGACTGTGCGGTAAGTGTTACTGGTTGGATTCACAGGAGTGTGTGCAGGCTTGCTCGTTGATCTTCCGATCGCTCAATACCCGGGTGGCCGTTACATTTAGCAGACCGCTTGTGGCTTGTGGGTGTTTGATATGATCATCCCCTACTGCCGGCGTATTGACGAGTCTTTAGAGTCCTACACAGGGGTTTCCTGGCTCAAGCGAAACGAAATGGGAGCGCATATGAGATATGTGCGGAACCGAGAATAATACCAGTATGTGATACTATATTCTATTCTCGCGATTTGTCTCATTGGACGATTATATGAGATATAGTCGGGTTACCGAATCAAGTGTTGATTCGATACATTGATACACTTGATATTAGTCGGTTATATGCGATATGACCGGATCATTAAATCAAGTATCGATTTAATGATTTAATGTATAATTATATATTTGATATATTACTTTACATTAACTAGTATTTGTGCACTTAAGATTGATTTTCTCACTTGATGTGCACAAGTTGTATATATGATAAATTTGTGCACTAGTTTGTATCATGTTTGATGATACATGCAAACTTGGGTGTGCGTATGACTTACACCAAGTTTAGGTTAATGGTTAGGGTTTTATTTTATTTATTTATTTTGGTAAAACTAAATGGTGGCTTTTCTTGTTTTGGCTTGAAGCTTCATGAAGCTTCATAGCATCGTTGAAAAATTATAACCATTTTGTTTTGTTCTTTGACCTAACCATCAACCTAAACTCTAGTTTAGTCTCTACAATGGTTTACTCACCCATGGTTGCAACATGATAGACTTCCCTTGATTATTCATTTTGATAATGATATATTATTCATATTCTTTTCTTCTTCATCTTCTTCTTCAAGTGAAGAAAGCTTTCTTGAAAATTTTCAAGTGAAGAAAAAGGGTGAGAAATCCAAATCCAAAGTGAGCCTACTTCCTATTTCTTCATCCTCTACTACTTGCCATATAGTATAGGGTGTTCTCTTCACAAAGTTTTTGACCAATTGAAGGAATAGCTTGAGTTTGAGTCTCCCCGACGTAGATCATCTTCGGCCTCGAAGTCAACGACCTAGCCCGCTCATTTCTCCAATGAAACCAATGCTAGGGTCCAGGATCCCGATGATCGCAGCGAAGGGACGTCAACACGAAGCTTTAGAAGTGAAGGATCGGATCTACAAAGGTTGTAATCCTTTTCACTTATTAGTAAAGTTGTTTGCTTACTTATAGTTTCGGCTTACCTCTAGTAAACAATCTAGATTAGGGTTGTTAGGTACATAAAAATTTGATTTTGGCATGGTAGATGCCTTGTGGAACTTCATGAGTGTGCCTAGTAACCCTATACCGGTATTGGGTGTTGATGTTGCGCTATGCTCGATTGGCCATAACACGAATCCCTGGCCAAGGTTGCTGAGATATACTGGTAAGTGTTATCAGTGGTTTCTCGAACCGTTATGGACCTTACTTCGGCATGACTTGTCAGGCTATTGGGGTCTGACGTTATACCACCCCCTAGGCTGTGATATGCGACATATCAAACGAAGTGACCGGACAGTACGGTAGTGTAACTGATTCGATTTGCAGGAGTATGAAAAACCTTGCTTTTTGATATTCTGATCGCTCAATACCCGGGTGGCCGTTACGTTTAGCAGGCCGCTTGCGGTTTGTGGGTGTTTGATATGATCATCACCTACTGCCGGCGTATTAACGAGTCTTTAGAGTCCTACACAGAGGATTCCTGGTTCATGCGAGACGGAGTAGGAGCACATATATAATATGTGCGCGACCGAGATTAATGCGCGTATGTGATACCGCATTTTATTCTCGCGATACATGTATTGAATGGTTATATGTGATATAGCAGGGTTATCGGATCAAATGTTGATTCGATAAAAGGATACATTTAATATTAGTCGATTATATGTGGTATAGCCGGTTTATTAAATCAAGTATTGATTTAATAATTTAATGTATAATTATATATTAGATATATTACATTACATTAACTAATATTAGCTCACTTAAGTATTTATTTTCTCACTTGATAATACATTAATATATATATGATATATGTTAAATGTATTGTATTCTTTTTTAGCACAATATATATATATATATATATATGTGTGTGTGTGATATATATTTGTGTCGTGCAAGGTTACACCTGCAACTTGCATGTGTGAGACTAACACCATGCTAGGTTAAATGTGGATTAATATTTATTATTAAGTAATTTAAAAGGTTTGGAATTAGTCATGGTGGAGCTTAGAAGAAGCTAATAGAACCATTGACTTAGTCCACATCTTTTGTCTTGCTTAAAATATTTGTCAACCCAACTTTAACCGTACACCATGGTTTAGTCTTTACAATGGTTTGTGTATGATGAGAACTCACCATGGTTGTATTTCTAACCTCATATTATTGTTCATCACTTCATCTTCTTCCTCATGATTTTTGCTCTCTAGCTTTTGTTCATGTGATGAAAAATAGTGAGAAATATAAATCTAAAGTGAGCAAAATTCCTACATCACCATCCTCTACTATTAGCCATTTAGTTAGGGTGTTTGCTGCACTAATGTCACCATTAGTGAAAAGGTAGCATGAGCTTGAGTCTTCTCCACGTAGATCGTCTTCGGCATCGAAGACATTGAGCATGGTTGTTCTTTTCTTCTAGTGAACCCTCTCTGGAATCCGGGAGTTCACCATTCGCAGCGAAGGGACTATAACATGAAGCTATAGAAGGGAAGGACCGGTCTACAAAGGTTGTATTCCGCATTCACTTAAATGCAAAAGTTGTTTACATTGTGATTCGTATGATTCTCTAGTTTAAACATCCTTAGTTTGGGCTCCTTGGCATGGCAAAATTTTGATTAAAATTTTTTTAAACAACTTCAGAATGTTATATGTGATATAACATGAACACCATGAAAATTCGGAGTTGTTTTGAATGAATCTGGCCAGCGACATCATGACTAAATCCGGTATGCTCGGTGAGTTGTGGGTTTTGAGCTTCAAATTTTCTGGGTGTTCCAGTCTCTGGGTTATAGGGTTTCAGGTGTTGTTTGTTTTTGCAAAATTTGCATGTGATGTTATTTTTATGCAAAACCAATTCGGAGTGTTTCGTATTCGTAATTCTAATGTTTTTTTTGGGTATTTTAGACGGTGATAAAAAATTCGAACGGATATCAATAACTCATATTTTTCCTCGCTGGAAATTTTCCAAATGTTAGATTTTTCCTAGTTTAAAATATTCAGAATATCTTGCCGGTGATTCTATGGACCCTCTAGAAGAACGAAACCCTAACTCGATTCTGTGACCGTCGGAACCGCCCCTAAACCCTAGGGTTTGTGGTAGTTCAGCGGTGCCACAGGTGAGGCATTGGTTGACCCTTCTACGACTGGTTCATGGGTGCTGTAGCATATTCTGAGAGCTTTTTTAGACCCCGCTCAAGTGTTGAGCTTGTTGGGAAATTTTTGGTGTTTGTTTATTCGATCGGAAAGTTTAACATCGTTTAATTATCTGTGATTGTGATACAATATTTGGAATCCACAAAATTAGTTATGAGATAACTAGTTTGAATTTTATAAATCTAGCAATTTAGTCTCATTTGATCGGTTGCCACGGGATTTTGATGTGATCAAAAGTCCGTCGCAATTACGTAGTGTACGCGGATACTCGCCGGGTAACCTTACTAGATAGTCATGCCACATAGCCCCGACCAAGTGACTGTAGGAGAACCCCGTCGCCAAAAGCATCCGTTCGGGTGCTCGCGGCAGCGGTGTTCCGCCTTAGTGCACTTCGTCAACGGCATCGGGGGTGCGGCCGTCTGCTAAAGTTTCCGACGAGCATTCGATCAGGTTATCGGGAATCTTGTTGAATTACCCGACAGGGTATTGGAAAGTGTTTTCAATATCAAGACTAAAATGCGGGGTTTATAATAGTTAGGCATGAGATGTCTAAGGAATTCATTTTGTTGGGCATGAAATCCAAAGTATATGATACATTAGGTTTATGATGTCTAAGGTGGTTGCGGATTCCAATTGTTGTAGTTTTTCACTTTCTTTTCTGGACCGTAAGTGTAATATGTGGTGTATTGCCGATTTCGTTGCTATATGTCAACGAAAATTGGGATACACATATTTACTTACATTGATGACATGCGATGTTATGTGTTGCTGTGATATGTTCTATTGGATCGTCGTGTTTTGAATAGCCGGGTTTTTTTTATATGAGATGAGAGTTTTTTATTTTCATTCATGTAAAAGCTTATATGTAATATTCTTTTATTGGGCACTTCCGGGTTGAGGATGATGTAACCATTGATGTATATTATTTACTTTTCCGCATTAGGATAGACCCAAGGCGGGGAGCACAAGTAACCGGGTTCTAGGGTCCAGTAGGAGACCATCTCGAGGAGTCGAGACGGGGTCTCCTAACTCTAGAATTGGTAGGGTTGCTTGCCGCTTTCGTAGGGGTCTAGAAATGTGGGTTTGGCTATTCATCACAACCGTGGAATCCGCGTTTTTACTGGCTTAAATAAAATACGGAATTCGTAGTGTATCCAATACTTCATATGTGATTCTTCTGCTGCTAATATTCTGTGATGTGATCACTTGATATGTTCTGAGACGAATGCATATATTAAATATATGAGATATACTAAATATTGCTGCTTTCGTTTCTTATGTGATGCTTAGGAAGCATAACAGATGGTACTTCATTAATGAGATTAATGAAAGGAAAAAAAACCTAAAGATGTTGTAGAAACTTGTTTAAATAAAAAAAACCGGTAGCTCTATTTTTTGCTTTGCATAGCGGTATTCCTTGTAGAATATCCAGCACCTTATTCGATAAGGAAAGAGCCGAGATCCCTTCACCGGTAGTGACCTCTATAGCGAAACTTGAAGATGCTACAACCCACTCGGTTTGTCTTTTGATTGCTTCTATAGTTTTTTCTTTGCATAGTGGTATTTGTGAAATATCCTGCACCTTATTCGATAAAGAAAGAGCCGAGATCCCTTCACCGGGAATGACCTTTTTAGCGAAACTAGTAAAAGCCTCAAAAAACTCCTTTTCAAAATCACTCGATTCTACAACGATATCAAGTTCATTACGCATGGTGTAGCCCTCCGTCATTTCAGATAAGTAATATTTAGTATTCGTGCTGCGTTTGTTGACCTCTGTCAATGCGTAGTGTGCGGTAGCTGATTAGTGCTTATCTGCAAAGCATATGATGCGATTGGATTAAGGTAGTCGTACGACCTTGTTGACCTCTGTCAAGGGTCGTGCGGGTGGGTTTAATTCAATAATGAAATGACGGGTTGAACTTGACTAGCGCGCAATGGTTTGTTGACCTATGTCAAGGTCATAGGACGCTAGGGGCAAAAATATTATCGGGAATTTCAAGTGTTGAAATTTGCAATGAGATTGCATACCTTCTATGAGATAGTTAGATCCTGATACCCACTGTGAGTAAGAGTTAGTCCAGGGAGTGTTTTACACATTACAATTAACCGATCAAGTAGCCCTGGGAAAATGAGGTTTATTTTAATTAGGTCCGTGTGAAAGTACGGGGAACCTCCCTCAAAGTACCGATACTGGCATGGCCGAATGATTGGCGAACTTGTAGGGTGTAATTAATCCCGGCTAGTCTTACCTTTTAGGGTTTGAAGGAAGATTTGACTAAAACAGTGGGAGCCATCTTGATTAGATAAAATAATAACCAATCTAATCTTGCAAGAGCCCACGCAGAGTGTTTTCTTCTCTCTCTCTCCTGGTAGCGACCATGCCACGCCTTAATCAAGTTAATAATATGGATGCATTGACCGAACCTGCTTATTATACTGAGTTAGGGAACGTTGGTTCTGCTCTATCTTATAACAATTATAAGTCCGAGCAGGAAATAAGGGATTATCCGGATTTCCACGCAACCCAATCGAGGAATGTGAATGTTGATGCATCTTCTTCAGGTGTGTTCAGTACCAAGAATTGTTTCTCAGTGTCCTCTACGTTCTAGGTATGTGATACCGAATCAGGATCTCGCATATGTAATATGTTACATGGGCTATAGATAGGTAGAGAACTGAGAATGGGTGATATGTCTGTAAGTGTTAGAGAATGGTACTAGTGTTGCAGCCAAGTCAGTTGGCATATATCACATTGTATTAATACATTGATTCTGAACAAATGTTATTAGATACTGAACCTGATATACAACATTACATCGGTTTCTTTATTAAGTTAAAGAATGATATAATTCTGTATTTGAGGATAATGTTGTGAATATTTTCCTGAATCAACAGTTGATTAAATCAGGCACGTTATATAATAGCATATACGTTCTAATTCAAACCACAGTTCAAAGTATACAGAACACACACAAGAGGAGTAGTTCAGAAATGAACGAATATTTCTTGTGGCATTGTAGACAAGGTCATATCAATACGACACGACCAGCTAAGTTACATAAGTTTGAATATGAGAATTTGTTCGAATATTCATCTTATGATACTTGCCGGTCTTGTCTCAAAGGTAAAATGACCAATACTGCGTTTACTGGAAAAAGAGAAAGAGTTGCTGAACTCTGGGACAGATACATGATGGTGTATACGGTCCTATGTCTACAAATGCCAAGGTTGGTTCTTCGTACTTCATTATATTCACTGCTCATCTCTCAGGATTCGGACATATGTTCCTGCTGAAACACAAGTTCGAAACTTTTGAGAAATTCAAGGAATATAAGCTTGAAGTTAAGAACCAGAAGGGTAAAAGTATTAAACTCCTTCGATGTAATCGAGGAGGAGAATACTTAGGCATGGAGTTCCTAGAGTTTCTAAAAGGAGAATTTGATTTTCTCTCAGCTTACTCCTTCGAGTACACCACAACACAACGGTGTATTGGGGCGGAGGTATCGCATCTATTAGATATGGTGCGCTCTATGATGAGTGTTGATGAGTTACCTGTTTTCTTTTGGAGTTATGCACTTGAGAAGCTGCATACCTATTGAATGGGGTTCTATCCAAATCAGTGCCTACCACTACATATGAGATATGGAATGGAAAGAGACTATATCTTAAACGAGTTAAGATATGGGGTTGTCCGGCCTATGTTGAAAGGAAGAATCCGGACAAACTCGAGGCAAGGTCGGTTCTGTATAAGTTTGTTAACATATCCCAAACATTTGTGAGGGAATATCTTCTACCATACTGAGAAGAAAAAGGTGTTTTGTTTCTCAACATGCCACCTTTTTAGAAAAAGGAATTTCTTATGAAGAAATTAGTGGTCATGAGGTAGAACTAGAAGGAGTTCCGACTATACAAACTAACAGCTGATGATTTGTTGAAACCAAAGGATTCAATAGTTTCCAACGAACCTCAGCCTCTCCGCGAATCAGGTAGGGTTCCTCATCCACTTGAGAGATACTACGGTCTTCTCGTTAACAGTGGTAGCAAGGATTGCATCATAGTTGATGATAGCCTAACTAGGTTCAGGCAGGCTATCACGAGTGCCGACTCTGTGAAAAGGCTGGATGCTATACGATCAAAGATGGAATCCATCTACACCATCAAAGTATGACTTTGCATGTTGCACCTGAAGGGGTAAAACCAATTGGGAGCAAATGGATCTTGAGAAGATTCTTGGTGTAGATAGAAAAGTTGATACTTTCAAAGCTATGCTTAAGTCCATCAGGATCCATGCAAGCATCGCGGAGTTGGAACATCTGTTTTGATGTGACAGTCAAAGAGTTTGACTTCATCAAAATGGTAGATGAACCTTGTATATACAAGAAGGTTGTAGAGAGTAAGGTTGTCTTTCACGTATTGTACCTAGATGACATACTCTTGATAGGAAATGGTTTCCTATGCTACTCTCGGTCAAGCTCCTCTTATCACAAGGATTCTCAGTAGAAGATCTTGATGATACCTACTACATCTTGTGGATTATGATCTATGATGATCGATCTAAGTGGATGTTGGGAGTGTCCCAAATCCAGGTACAATAACACCATACTAAGTGGTTTAGTATGGAGGATTCTAGACGTGGTGGTTCGTCCACTTACTGATGAATCACTCACGTACAAGGGATACCCTATGCTTCGGCAGTAGGCTCTATCATGTGTGCGATGTTATTTACCAGACTAGATGTAGCTTATTCATTAAGTGTAGTGATCAGGAATCAATCGGATCTTCGGAGAATCACATGACAGCTGTGAAGGACATTCTTAAGTACTTGAGAAGCACTAAATATATTTTCTTGGTTCGAGCTTCCAAAGTGATAAGGTCGACTGAAAGTCAGTCACAAGCATTGTCTTTACCCTCAGTGGAAGGACGATATGTTGGAAGAGTTCAAAGCTAGATACCGTGGCATACTAGACGATAAAGGCTGAATACATTGCTACCAATGATCCTGCCAAAGTGGTTGTCTGGGTATTTCTTGTTCATGATATGAAAAAGGTTCCTACCATTGGGTGTCCAATAACTGTCATTGTGACAATATTGGAATTGTGTCTTTGGCCTAGGAACACCGGTCCGATCAGCAATCCAGACAAATTCTGAGCCATGTATCACCTGATCAGGGAAATAGTTGACCTCCAAGGGATCGAGGTAAGGAGAGTGGATTTTGTGGTTAACACGGAGGATCCACTCACCAGGCCTGCTTCCCCAAATACTATTTAAGAGATTTTGTGATGGTTGAGTATGGGATACTGCAACCATTGCTATATTGTTGGGTATTCGATACTACAACAGATGGCCTTAATGCAAGTGGGAGATTGTTAATTATGTGTATGCCCTAGAGAACATTATTATACATGGGATGTATATTGTAGTGGATGCTTGGACATATATAGGGAGGACTTTCTTGATCGATATTATAGTATGCTATCTGGTTGCACTTTATCTTAACATGTTGACCTGTATAAGTGATGTTATCTTGCTCTCACATGTTGATAAAGCCCTTAGGATGTGTACTTCACTACCAGGACTATGATGGAGATCATACTAGTGGGGCCAAGGGTAGTCCAGAAGTACACCCTATAATTGATCCTAGTCGTGGGAGTATCGAGATAGGGCATCGATACTCCAGAGTAGACTAGCGTATACACATCTTGACCCATATGATGGAAGATGGATGATCCCACATCCATTGGTGTTTGACATCAAAGATGGTATACGTGTGCTCAGTGGAGACTAGGTACACTGAACGGACTCACCGAGAACTCCTAGATGGTATTATACCTATCATCAGATAGCAGTTCTCTGGTGACACTGGTACAGGTTAGTCTGTTGACCCGAGATCATCATAGAGTCTTGTGTGATTCTCACTGTGATTTCCACCATACCACGGTGAAGAGATCATGCAAAAAGGTGGTTTTTGGGTACAGTCCCGAGTCACATGGAGGCAATGAGCGATAGTAGTGGATTCGTCTCTCCCGGTATTGGGAGTTGTTGTTGCGCTATGCTCGATTGGCCATAACACGAAATCCCTAGCCAGGGTTGCTGAGATCTATTGGTAAGTGTTATCAGTAGTTTCTCGAACCGTTATGGACCTTGCATCAGCATGACTTATCAAGCTATTGGGGTCTGGTTATACCACCCCCAAGGCTGTGATGTGCGACACATCAGACGAAGAGACCGGACTGTACGGTAGTGTTACTGATTGGATTCACAGGAGTATGAGAAACCTTGCTTTTTGATCTTCTGATCGCTCGATACCCAGGTGGTCGTTACGTTTAGCAGGCTGCTTGCGGTTTGTGGGTGTTTGATATGATCATCACCTACTGCCGGCGTATTGACGAGTCTTTAGAGTCCTACACAGAGGTTTCCTGGTTAATGCGAAACGGCGTAGGAGAACATATGTGATATGTGCGGAACCGAGATTAATGCGCGTATGTGATACCGCATTCTATTCTCGCGATACATGTATTGAATGGTTATATGTGATATAACCAGGTTATCGGATCAAATGTTGATTCGATAAAAATATACATTTAATATTAGTCGGTTATATGTGATATAACCAGATTATTAAATCAAGTGTTGATTTAATAATTTAATGTATAATTATATATTTGATATATTACATTACATTAACTAATATTAGCTCACATAAGTATTTATTTTCTCACTTGATAATACATTAATATATATGCGATATATGTTAAATGTATTGTATTCATTTTTAGCACAATATATATATGTGATATATATTTGTGTCATGCAAGGTTACACATGCAACTTGTATGTATAAGACTAACACCATGCTAGGTTAAATGTGGATTAATATTTATTATTAAGTAATTTAATAGGTTTGGAATTAGTCATAGTGGAGCTTGGAAGAAGCAAATAGAACCATTGACTTAGTCCACATCTTTTGTCTTGCTTAAGATATTTGTTAACCCAACTTTAACCCTACACCATGGTTTAGTCTCTACAATGGTTTGTGTATGATAAGAACTCACCATGGTTGCATTTCTAACCTCATATTATTGTTCATCACATCATCTTCTTCCTCATGATTTTTGCTCTCTAGCTTTTGTTCATGTGATGAAAAATAGTGAGAAATATAAATCTAAAGTGAGAAAAATTCCTACTTAATCATCCTTTACTATTAGCCATTTAGTTAGGATGTTTGCTTCACTAATCTCACCATTAGTGAAGACGTAGCATGAGCTTGAGTCTCCTGGACGTAGATATTTTTCGGCATCGAAGACATTGAGCGAGGTTGTTCTTTTCTTCAAGTGAACCCTCTTTAGAGACCGGGAGTTCACCATTCGCAGCGAAGGGACTACAACACGGAGCTTTAGAAATGAAGGACCGGTCTACAAAGGTTGTATTCCGCATTCACTTAGATGCAAAAGTTGTTTACATTATGATTCGTATGATTCTCTAGTTTAAACATCCTTAGTTTGGGCTCCTTGGCATGGCAATCTTTTGGTTTGGCATAGTAGATGACGCCCGAAACCCCGATGCCGTGCTAGGGAACCCAGCACATGAGATGAACATGGTTCCTATCATTGAGTGTCCAATAACTGTTATTGTGACAACAATGGAGTTGTGGCTTTTGCCTAGGAACGCTGGTCTCATCAGCGTTCCAGACATATTCTAAGGCAAGTATCACCTGATCAGGAAAATGGTTGATCTCCGAAGGATCGAGGTTAGGAGAGTTGACGCGAAGGATAACACGGCAGATCCACTCACAAAGGCCTTTTCCTAGAGAGACTTCTATAGGATGTTGAGTATGAGATACTACAACAAATGATCTTAGTGCAAGTGGGAGATTGTTAGTTATATGTATGCCATGGAGGCCATTACTGTACATGTGATATATATTGTAGTGGATGCTTGGAAATATATAGGGAGGACTTTCTTGCTAGACATAATAGTATGCTATCTGGTTGCTTTTTATCTTAACATGTACACAATATTGTCTCTCTATTACATGTTGATAAAGCCTTTAGGATATGTCACGCCCCGCTTCCCAGTATACGGGTAGAGGACTTGACTGGCCGCTATGTATTTACTCCGAAGTAAACATGCTAAGCGTACTAAGCAATATAAAAGAAATATACACAAGAGACAAAAGATATAATTGAAGAGCAACTTTATTTATTCACATTCTTTTTACAATACATGGAAAAGTAAATACATAGGACAAAGCGATGCCTAAACAGTGACATAACAAAAATGGTAAGTATTGAAATGAAATGTGTACAATTGTAACTATAGCTCGGGATCTTCAGTAAACTGGTCCAAGTCTTCGGCGCTGGGCTCGATCTCTGGAAGGTCCGAATCACCTGACGATATTCAAAGAAGAAGAAAGAGAATGTCATCAGCGAACAAATCGCTCGGTAAGTCCCAAAGATAAGGGAGAAATAGAATAGAGAGAGAGTGTGTGTTAATTTTAAAGTTGTATTATATTGTTATAATGTTGTATTTTGTGCTAACGCTGTTGTTTGTAGCTTGGTACAGAAGGATGCCAGTGTATACGAGAGGAGTCTCTATATGCCAGAGACTAAATGCACATGGATGTACAAGGTTCCATTATACAACACAGAACAACAGCAATTGAATACATGTTAGGTGTCTTAAGTCTTGGAGTCTCGTGCCACTTCTAACACCTTCAGTACCAATCTACCCCTTAAACCCCACGATATCTTGATTGTATTGATCTTGATGATATTTTTTGAATTGTATTGCAACTTGTATTGTGTTGTAATATAGATTGTATAATTGGATGACTTGCCGAAACCATGAATCATTAAATGGATGTAACTGGAGAATAATGGATGTAACCGGAGAATCATGTAAATGGAAGTATATCCATGGTTCGGTTCATTCAATATAGATTGAATATATTGAATATATAGATTCATGGATTCATGTTGAATTGTAGTTTGAAGATTGTACTTGAATCGTATTCAAGTCAAATTATATAATGAGACTCAGTATGAGTGAGAACAATTAGAAAGAGAACTTGAAGTCCTGAATTAGGTTTTGATATTATCGGTAACCGCTGCATATGGGCGGCAGGATTTGTGTATTTTTCATAGACGATTATCGTGTTGATAACACTATTTGTTAAGTCGTCTACCTTAAATAGGCAAGCACCCACTTCTCTGGCTCCTTGAGTCTCAAGAGATTGGTCCCGCTTAAACCTATATTTACTAGGGTCCTCAGGGTAATTTATAGAACTTGAGGGGGTTTTATGTAAAAATAATTTTGTATAATTTTCAAAATACACCTCAAGTAATTAATTATCGTCTTTAGAGTTTTCATAGATGTAGATTTTATATGTGTGACATTTCTAGTGAATGAAACCTATTTTTCATAATATAGGGTATTTAATTGTAATATTGGAAATGTATGGAATTTCATGGTATTATCATGTAAAGTGATTCTTTTGATTTGGAAAAGTTGGAATATTTATATTATCACAAAAATAGATATTTTGATAATACATATATATTTATATATATTTATAAAAATAATTTTAATTTATTATTTTCTAGAAATCTCATTTTCTTAAGATATTTGTATTTTAAATCTCTCGAGAACGAATGCTCCTTGGGGACGTCTGCATCTCGCACTACTATGCCCGAGGATGTGCGATAATCCGCACCATCTCGAACGGGTTCCCCAAAATGGGTTGTAGCGGCGCTTTGCAAAGATTTGTAAAAATACGTAATCTTGTAGAAAACGGTTTTAATAGTAAAAGGTAGTTTTGTGTAAAACGGTATTTCCCGAATCTATATTTCTCAAAAGTTATTGTGCTATGTTGCATATTATTGTTGTGAAGAGGTAGGTCATTACCTCATGATCTAATTAAAGGTATAGCAAGATTAATGATGTTTTAAAGTCGAAACTATACTATATGGTATTTTACTGAAAAAGAGCTATAACAATTGCAATAGGAAATATTTTTCTATGAAACTTGTTCAACATGTTTTGTTAATGATTAATAGTCAAGATGTAAGAGTTTAATATGGTTGTGCTACGAAAAATTGAACTTTATAAAGAAAACCGAATCGGAAGTCGGGTTTAACTCCGCTTCCATCGGGTTTTAGAAAAGGAACTTTTTAGAATGACAAAGGAAAGAGATAGGTGGGAATTACTGGATTTTGGTTTAGAGGAGAGGAATAGGGAGTGGAAGTAGGTTCCGGTGCGTCGTTTCGTCACCAGGAGCTCCTAGGGTCGCCGTCGGAAATTCGCCAGAGTTTCTCCCTTCGCTAACTCCACTTGAACACAAAATTTCTAGAGAGTTTTCTTGAGAGTTTGGACACAATTTGTGAGTGAGGGGTGTGTGTTTAGATGTGATATTTATAGGGTAAAACTAGGGCTAGGGTAGGTGAAAAGTTTTATTGAAAACTGGTATGAAAATTGTACTAAAAATTGGTTTAATTGGGGTTTTAAAGGCTCTGTTAAATTGCTGAAAATTTAAAGTGTACAGGGGTTATGAGAAGGCAAAAAGACACAAGTTCCATGTTGACAACTCGGCGATTCGACCGAGTTCGGCCGATCCGCCGGCCGAATCGGGCCGAGTCGGGCCGGTGTCGGCTGCCACGTGTCCGGTTTCTCTTGGTGAAGCTCCTGGGGCAGTTTGTTTTATTTGTGACTTTTGGTTTTACGGGTTTAACATGTGTAGACTCTTGGAATTCTAAAAATTTAAAAGAAAAAAATAATAAAAATAATATGGAGGATGGGACTTGAACTCTGGAGCTTTGGTTCAGCAGTGCAAGATCTTACCAATGTGCTACAATCTCTTGCTTGCTATTAAAAAGAAAAACAAACTTATAACTTGTGCTCAGGAAAAAATACCCCTTTCTGTATTTTTTGAAAAATTTGTATAGAAAGTTGTACAGGATGTTTAGGGTTATTACATTCTACCCTCCTTATAAAAATTTCGTTCTCGAAATTTGTAAAAGGAAAGTGTAACAGATTCAAGAAAAGTTTAGTGACTGAAGTACTGACAGTGTATGAAATAACAAGGTGGTGTAAGGGTTTAAAAAAATATGAAAGAGACTTACTAGTTTTAGCGTAGTCAACTGTCTCGTCTTCTACGGCGGCCAAATTGTAAGCCTGCCGTCTCGGCACGATTCTTCGTGCGTGCTGGTACATCGCTGGTTGTCGAGGTAAAGGTGGTCCACGTGGAGGTGGTGCAGGATGAGCTAACCGAGTAGGTGGAGCTTGGATAGCTGGTCTAGCTGCGGAATTAGGATTAGTTCGGTTATGAGGGCAAGTTCCTATAGTATGTGAGGATGATCCACATATCAGGCAAAGACCGTTTGCTCGTCGGAAATCTTCCATCAGATGTCCAGCTCTCTTGCAGTAGGTACAAAAGGCTGGGCTGGGCCTGTTGATTGGTACTCTCTGTCTCCCTGGTATAAATGGTGGTCCTGATACTGCTTCTCCTGCCATCTGGTTGGCAGGGCGCTTCACTCCAGCAGATTGAGATCTGCCCTTCTTCTTTACCACTGCTTCATATCTTCGGGCAGCTTTCAAAGTCATATCATGGGTTGGGAAATCCCTTGTAGCTAAGGCAGCTTGGATTTCTAGGTCCAACCCTTGCTAAAATCTTCTTTCTCTAATCTCAGCAGTCGGTATAAGATGGGCTGCAAACCTGTTACGGTCTTGTGTTAGCTATGTAGTATGTGACATAAAATCGAACATTGAGACATATCTTACCGACTAAGCATAGTGAACTCGGCGTCATACTCATCTACTGACTTGGTCCATATTGAACCTTACTGCCGTTCCATGTCGAACTGCCGTTCCATGTCGAACTGGCAGTCTCAGAGAAGTACTTTGAGTCGAACATGTCTCGGAAAGTCTTCCATTTGATGGGTTGATCAAGACAGCTTTCTTCCACCTTCCACCAAACCCCTACATTGTCCGTGAGCTGCAGTTTCGCAACATGGATCCAAGCTATTTCTGGCACTTGTGCTGCTGCCAGATCATCTTCGATACTCTGAGCCCATTCATCAGCTTCCTTTGGGCTCTCCTTTCCTGAGAACTTTTTGGGGTGTGATGCCCTAAATTGCTTCACCCCCGGTGTTTCTGCCTCGGGACGATTCATTAAAAGAGCAGTCTGCTGCTGCTGTCCTTCTAGGAGGCTGCGGATTGCCTCAATCAGAATCGTCTGCTCGTTGAGCGGAGCAGGGACGACAGGTGTGAGTGGTAGTGGTAGAGGTGTGTTGTTGACATTAGTGCTGGTATTGTTTGGGGAATCCATAACCTTGAAGAAAAAATTCGGGTTAGGACAGATTCAAAGTATATGAAATGATAAGATTCAAGGAATGTGAATTGTAAAGAATGTTTTAGTTGCTGGTTCTTGTGTTATATTGCTTAGGTTTTTCACCCAGAACAGAATTGCATGGTAGTGTTCCATATAGCTCTGACCTGCATGGACCGCCAACAAAACCTGTCACGTCCCGCTTCCCAGTATACGGGCAGAGGAAATGACTGGCCGCTACGTATTTATGCCGAAGTAAACACACTAAGCGTACTATGAAATACAAAATAAATATACACAAGAGACAAAAGATATAATTTAACAGCAATTTTATTTATTCACATTCTTTTTACAATACATGGAAAAGTAAATACATGGGATAAAGCGATGCCTAAACAGTGGAATAACATAAATGGAAAGTACTGAAATGAAATGTGAACAAGTGTAACTACAGCTCGGGATCTTCAGTAAACTATTCCAAGTCTTCGGCGCTGGCTCGATCTCTGGAGGTCCGAATCACCTGACAACATTCAAAGAAGAAGAAATAGAATGTCGTCAGTGAACAAATCGCTCGGTAAGTCCCAAAGATAATGGAGAAATAGAATAGAGAGAGTGTGTGTAAGTTTTAAAGTTGTATTATATTGTTATAATGTTGTATTTAGTATTAACGCTGTTGTTTGTAGCTTGGTACAGAAGGATGCCAGTGTATACGAGAGGAGTCTCTATATGCCAGAGACAGAGACTAAAGGCAAATAGTAGTAGAAGGCTCTGTTATACAACCCGGAACAACGGCAATTGAATACAGGTTAGGTGTTTTAAGTCTTGCAGTCTCGTGCCACTTCTAACACCTTCCGTACCAATCTACCCCTTAAACCCCACGATATCTTGATTGTATTGATCTTGATGATATTGTTTGAATTGTATTGCAACTTATATTGTCTTGTAATATAGATTGTATAATTGGATGACTTGCCGAAACCATGATATCAGTAAATGGATGTAACTGGAGAATCATGGATGTAACCGGAGAACCATGTAAATGGAAGTATATCCATGGTTCGGTTCAGTCAATATAGATTGAATATATTGAATATATAAATTCATGGATTCATGTTGAATTGTAGTTTGTAGATTGTACTTGAATCGTATTAAAGTCAGATTATTTATAATGAGACTCGGTCTGAGTCAAAACAATTAGAAAGAGAAATTGAATTCCTGAATTAGGTTTTGATGTTATCGGTAACCGCTGCACATGGGCGGCAGGATTTGTGTCTTTTTCAAAGACGATTACCATGTTGATAACACCGTTTGTTAAGTTGTCTACCTTAAACAGGCAAGCACCCACTTCTTATGCTCCCTGAGGCTCAAGAGATTGGTCCCGCTTAAACATATATTTGTTAGGGCCCTCAGGGTAATTTATAGAACTTGTGGGGGTTTTATGTAAAAATAATTTTGTATAATTTTCAAAATACATCTCAAGTAACTAATTATCGTCTTTAGAGTTTTCATATATTTAGATTTTATATATGTGACATTTCTAGTGAGTGAAACATATTTTTCATAATATAGAGTATTTAATTGTAATATTGGAAATGTATGGAATTTCATGGTATTATCATGTAAAGTGATTCTTTTAATTTGGAAAAGTTGGAATATTTATATTATCACAAAAATAGATATTTTGATAATACATTTATATTTATAAAAATAATTTTAATTTATTATTTTCTAGAAATCTCATTTTCTTAAAATATTTGTATTTTAAATCTCTCGAGACCGAATGCTCCTTGCGGAGGTCTGCATCTCGCACTACTAAGCCTGAGGATGTGCGATAATCTGCACCATCCCAAACGGCTTCCCCAAAATGGGTTGTTGCGGCGCTTGCAAAGATTTGTAAAAATACGTAATCTTGTAGAAAACGGTAAAGGTAGTTTTGAGTAAAACGGTATTTCCCGAATCTATATTTCCCAAAAAGTATTGTGCTATATTGCATATGAGTGTTGTGAAGGGTTAGGTCATTAACTCGTGATCTAATTAATGGTATAGCAAGATTAATGATGTTTTAAAGTCAAAACTATACTACATGGTATTTTACAGAAAAAGAGCGCTAACAATTGCAATAGGAAATATTTTGCTATGAAACTTGTTCAACATATTTTTTTTAATGATTAATAGTCAAGATGTAAGAGTTTAATATGGTTGTGTTAAGAAAAATTGAACTTTATAAAGAAAACCGAATCGGAAGTCGGGTTTACTCCGCTTTCGTCGGGTTTTAGAAAAAGAACTTTTTAGAATTACAAAGGAAAGAGGGAGGTGGGAATTACTGGCTTTTGGTTTAGAGGAGAGGAATAGGGAGTGGATGTAGGTTCCGGTGCATTGTTTCGTCGCCGGGAGCTCCTAGGTTCGCCGTCGGAAATTCGCCGGAGTTTCACCCTTCGCTAACTCCACTTGTACACAAAATTTCTAAAGAGTTTTCTTGAGAGTTTGGACAGAATTTATGAGTGAGGGGTGTGTGTTTAGGTGTGGTATTTATAGGGTAAAACCAGGGTTAGGGTAGGTGAAAGGTTGTATTGAAAAACGGTATGAAAATTGTATTAAAAATTGGTTTAATTGAGGTTTTAAAGGCTCTGTTAAATTGCAAAATATTTAAAGTGTACAGGGGTTATGAGAAGCCAAAAGGACGCAAGTTACATGTTGACAACTCGGCGATTCAACCGAGTTCGGCCAGCGGAGGCGGCCGAGTCGGCCGTTCCACCGGTCGAGTCGGGCCGGGGTTGGCTGCCACGTGTCCCGTGTCTCTTGGTGAAGGTCCTGGGTCAGTTTGTTTTATTTGTGACTTTTGGTTTTACGCGTTTAACACGTGTAGACTCTTGGAATTCTAAAAATTTAAAAGAAAACAATATTAAAAATAATGTGTGGGATGGGATTTGAACTCTGGTGTTTTGGTTCAGCAGTGCAAGGTCTTACCAATGTGCTACAAGCTCTTCCATGCTATTAAAAAGCAAAACAAACATATAACTTGTGCTCAGGAAAAAATATACCTTTCTGTATTTTTTGAAAAATTTGTACAGAAAGTTGTGCAGAAAGTTGTACAGGAAGTTAGGGTTGTGACATTCTACCCTCCCCCTAGAGAGACATCTATAGGATGTTGAGTATGAGATACTATAACAAATGGCCTTAGTGCAAGTGGGAGATTGTTAGTTATATGTATGCCGTAAAGGCCATTACTGTACATGTAATATATATTGTAGTGGATGCTTGGACATATATAGGGAGGACTTTCTTGCTCGACAAGATAGTATGCTATCTGGTTGCTCTTTATCTTAACATGTACACATTATTGTCTCTCTATTACATGTTGGTAAAGCCATTAGGATGAGTACTTCACTACCAGGATTATGATGCGGATCATACTTGTGGGGCAGAGGTAGTCGGGAAGTACATCCTTCAAATGTTCTTAGTCGTGGGAGTATCGAGACTGGGCATCGATACTCTAGAGTAGACTAGCATATGTGCTTCGTGACCCATATGATGGGCGATGGATGATCCTACATCCATTGGTGTTTGACTTCAGAGAAGGTATACAGGTGCTCAGTGGAGACTGGGTACACTGAACGGACTCACCGAGAACTCCTAGATGGTATTATACCTATCGTCAGATAGCAGTTCTCTGGTGACACTGGTATAGCTTGGTCTGTTGACCCGAGATCTTCATAGAGTCTTGTGTGATTCCCACTGTGCTTTGATTTCCACCACACCACATTCAAGAGATCGTGCAAAAAGGTGGTTTTTGGGTACAGTCCCGAGTCACATGGAGGCAATGAGCGATAGGAAGGGATTTGTCTCTCCCGGTATTGGGGGTTGAAGTTGCGCTATACTCGATTGGCCATAATAGGAAATCCCTGGCCTGGGTTTCTGATATTTACTAGTAAGTGTTACCAGTAGTTTCTCGAACCGTTATGGACCTTGCATCGGTATGACTTATCAGGCTATTGGGGTCTGACGTTTTACTACCCCCAGGCTACGATATGCGACATATCTGACGAAAAGACCGGATTATACGGTAGTGTTACTGATTGGATTCGCAAGAGTATGAGCAGGCTTGCTTGTTGATCTTCTGATCGCTCAATACTCGGGTGGCCATTACATTTAGCAGACCGCTTGTGGCTTGTGGGTTTTGATATGATCATCACCTATTGCCGGCGTATTGACGAGTCTTCAGAGTCCTACACAGAGGTTTCCTGGTTCATGCAAAACGAAGTAGGAGCACATATGTGATATGTGTGGGACCGAGATTAATGCGCGTATGTGATACCGCATTCTATTCTCGCGATATGTGATATCGGTCGGTTATATGTGATATAGCCGGGTTATCAGATCAAGTGTTGATTCGATAGGTTGTTACATTTGATATTAGTCGGTTGTATGTGATATAACCGGATTATTAAATCAAGTGTTGATTAATGATTTAATGTATAATTATATATGTGATATATTATTTTACATTAACTAATATTAGCTCACTTAAACATTTCATTTTCTCAGTTGTTTGCATATAGTATATATGTGATATATACTAATGTACATTTTGTTTGTGTCATACTTGATGCCACATGCTTCATGGGTGTATGAGACTTACACCATGCTTGATATAATGCATGGTTTTATTTATTTAAAGTTAATCAAAATTAATGGTAATTAGTCACATGGTTCAAGCTTGTAGAACCTTGTGAAACCATTGACCAAGTCAACTAATTTTGTTTTACTTGTATATATTTATTAACCTAACCATTATTGTTAGCCATGGTTTATTCTCTACATGAGTTAGTGTATGACACTAACTCACCCATCGTTGCTATTCTCACTTCATGAGTTTCATTCTCATCTCCACTTCATCTTCTTCTTCCTCATGAGAAAGCTTGCTAGCTTTTCTCCATGTTAAGAAATATTGTGAGAGAAATTAATCTAAAGTGAGCCGAATTCCTACTTCATCATCCTCTACTATATTAGCCATTTAGTTTAGGGTTTTTGCTTCACTAATCTATCATTAGTGAAGAGGTAGCATGAGCTTGAGTCTCCTTGACGTAGATTATCTTCGGCCTCGAAGACTTCGAGCAAACTTGTTCATTTCTTCATGTGAAACCATACTAGAGTTCGGGTGTTCACTACTTGGAGCGAAGGGATTACTACACGGAGCTTTAGAAGTGAAGGACCGGTCTACAAAGGTTGTATTCCTCATTCATTTTAGATGTAAAGTTATTTACATGAATGTTCATCTAAATCTCTAGTTAAGATTCTAGGGTTAGGGTTCTTTAGTACGGCAAAAAATTGAAAATGGCATGGACACTACCTCCCGAAACCTTGCTGCCATGCTAGGTAACCCTACACATATATGGTCACCCTAGATATCATAGTATTACCTTCTTGATATAGTGACCTAGGAAATCTTTGTTTTGTTCGATTTTCTACCTGCTGATGTTTTTCTACTCACGAGTTGGCAACTCACCCACTTTGTGCTACCGTTCTTGCAGGTTTGGCCGCTTAGGATCAGTAGCGGTATCGCTGGCACACCGCTTCATCCAGGGTGTTTTGGGACACATATTGGATCGTGCCCCACTCCCGTACTTTTATATTCTGTTGTATTGTAACAACTCCAATTTTAGTATACATAAAATTCATTTAATATTAATATACAATTGGGGTATTTACAATTCCTGTGAAGGCTATAAGTATTTGTTTTGATTTAGAACAGCAAGAAAGAGCTTGTAACTCACTGGTAAGACCTTGCACTGCTGAATAATAGCACTAGAGTTCAAACCCCATCAGCCACAATATCTTTTTATTTTAAATTCTTTTAATCTTTTAGAATCCCAAGAGACTACACGTACAATACACGTAAACTGAAAAGACATAGCCTAATCAAACACGTGCACTGTAGAATACCAAACGACCTCGACCCAATACCCTAACACCAACCCCAACCGTCGGTGTTGACCCGGCGAGATGTAGGAAATGGCCGGCGCCGGCGGTCCAATCCGATGGTAAAGCCTCCAAACATTGCCCCCTGCACCCTTTCAGCTACCCCACTACTCCCTTATTGCTTGTTTACTCTGAATTAATCCAGAGAGCAATAAAAAGCCCATTTAATCTCATTTTAATGCATATTTGTATGCATTCTTTAAACACCCTAAACGCCCATTTAACCTCCTCACTCACAATTCCCTGCCAAAACTCTTAAGAAATTTCCAAGTTCCTATAGTGTACAAGTGGAGTTAACAAAGGGCGAAACTCCGACGAAGTTCCGGCGACGATACGAGGAGTTTCCGGCAACGAAACGAAGCACCGACGAATCCTAGACCTCGTCCTACCTCTCCGCTCTCATCAAAGCCTGTAAGTCCCCCTTCTTTCTCAATCTTGCTATTCTCAAACTTTACATTCACAAAATGTGTCGGAAGCGGAGTTATCCAGTTTTCGATTCTCTTTTCTTTTAAAAATACAACCTTTCCTTAATAATAAACCTACAAATTTTTATATCTTGTTTAGTAATTATTAACAAAGACAATAGAATAGTTTGACATCAAAATAATAAGCGTAGCAAGTTTTATTCCACTTTTACATTAAAATACCTTCATGTTTCATTTCGACATGCTTAAACTTTTTAAACCGTATTACCATAGAAAAAAGCACGAGGTAATGACGTGCCTCATCACAACACACATCCCTATCAGAGCTCGATGAACCTTGGGATAATAGAATACGGAAAAATACAACATTACAGTAAAATACCTTTAACTTATAAAACCTTTTTCTTTGAAAGATGAACATTTCCATGCAAGTACGCCTCTACAACCCATATTGGGGAACCCTGTTTGGGATGATATGGATTATCGCACATCCTCGGGCTTAGAAGAGCGAGATGCAGACCTCTACAAGGAGCATTCGGTCTCGATGGAATTTTATACATTTTTCTTTAGAAAATAAGATATTTAGAAGAAAATAAATAAAATTATTTTCATTAAATATATATATAATTATTTTCAAAATAATTATTTTAAATATATATAATATTCCACATTTCCAAAATTCAAGAAAACAACCCAATTGCAAGAAATATCATACAATTCCAATAATTCAAATAAATACCATATACAATGAAAATTAGGTTTTACTCACTAGAAATTTAACTTATATAAAATATACATCTATGAAAACTCTAAAGACAATAATTTAATGCTTGAGGTGTATTTTGAAAATTATACAAAATTATTTTTACATAAAACCCCTCATGTTAAGTTAAATTACAATAAAGACCCTAGTAAACATAGGTTTAAGCGGGACCAGTCTCTTGAGCCTCAGGGAACTGGAGATATGGGTACTTGCCTATTTAAGGTAAACAATTTAACAAACGGTGTTATCAACACGGTAATTGTCTTTGAAAAATACATAAATCCTGCCGTCCATGTGCAGCAGTTACCGATAGCACCAAAATATAATTCAGGACTTCAATTTCTTTTCTAATTGTCTGACTCAGACTGAGTCTCAATATAATCAATCTGACTTTAATATGATTCAAGTATCAAACTACAATACAACATGGATCTATGAATCCGTCTATTCAATCTAATCAATTTATATTGACTGACCCCAACCATGGATATATTCCATTTACATAATTATCCATTATATCCGTTCCATTACTGGTATCATGGTTTCGGCAAGTCATCCATCTATACAATTTATAATACAAGACAGTACAATACAATCAAGACACCGCGGGGTTTATAAGGGGTAGATTGGTACGGAAGGTGTTAGAAGTGGCATGAGACTGTAACCATAACACACCTAACCAGAATATCTATTGCCGTTGTACCGTGGCTGAATGGTTTCTTGTGCTCCGTATACCTTAATCTCCGGAATAGTGGGACTCCTCTCGTCTACACAGGCATTCTTCTGTACCAAGCTACAAACAACAACGTTAACACTAAATACAACCTTATAACAATATACTCTATATTATGTCTATTCCATTCTTGTCTATTTACGAGACTTACCGAGCGATTTGTTCGTCGACGACATTCTTTTTCTTCTTCTTTGGAATGTCGTCTGGTGATTCAGACGCACTGGAGATCAAGCCCAGCAGCGAAGGCTTGGATAAGTTTACTGAGGACCCGGAGTTTTAGATTCACTTGTATATTACATTTCATTTACATTTCTGTTATGCTATTGTTTAGGCATTGCTTTCATTCCATATATTTTCATTTCAGTTGTATTGTAAAAAGAATGTTTAATAAATAAAGTTGTTGTTTATTTACATCTTGTCTCTTGTGTACATTTTATTTTATATTGCCTAGATACGCTTAGCGTATTTTTTTCAAAGTAAATACGTCGCATGACCAGTCGCGTCCTCTGCCCGTATACTGGGATGCGGGGCATGACAGGTTTTGTTGGTGGCTCATCCGGGTCCACACTGTATGGACAACCTAAGCAATATAACACATGAACCAGCAACTGAAAACATTATTTACAATTCATATTCTTTGAATCTTATCATTTCTTATACTTTGAATCTGTCATAACCCAAAAATTTCTTTCAAGGTTATGGATTCCCCAAACAACACCAGCACGAATGTCAATAACACTCCCCCACCACTACCACTCACACCTGTCGTCGCTACTCCGATCAACGAGCAGACGATTCTGCTTGTGGCAATCCGCAGCCTCCTGTAAGGATAGCAGCAGCAGACTGCTATCTTGATGAACCGTCCAGAGGCGGAAGCACCTGGGGTGAAGCAATTCTCAGGAAAAGAGAGCCTTCTAGAAGCTAAGGATTGGGCTCAAAGAATTGAAGATGACCTGGCAGTGGCACAAGTGCCAGAGGTAGCTTGGGTTCATGTTGCGAGGTTGCAGCTCACGGACATGCACGGGTTTAGTGGAAGGCGGAAGAAAGCCGTCTTGATCAACCCATCGAATGGAAGACTTTCCGTGACATGTTCGATACAAAGTACTTCCCTGAGACTGCCCGCTTTGATATGGAACAGCAGTTCATCCATCTGCAAGAAGGTTCAATGTGGACCAAGTCAATAGATGAATATGACGCTGAGTTCACCATTATCAGTCGGTAAGATGAGTCTCAATATTTAGATTTTGAAATATCACATACTACACAGCTAACACAATACCTTAACAGATTTGCGGCACACTTGATACCGACGGATGAGATCAGAGCCCATTGATTTCAACAAGGGTTAGATCCGGAGATCCAGGCTGCATTAGCCGCAGGAGATTTTCCGACCCATGAATCGGCTCTGAAAGCTGCCCGCCGTTATGAGGCAGTGGTAAAGATGAGGGGCAGATCTCAATTTGCTAGAGTTAAGTGCCCTGCCACCCAGATGGCAGGAGGAGCCTCTTTTAGGCCACCATTTGTGCCCAAGAGACCGGGAGTACCAATCAACCGACCCAGCCCAGTCTTTTGTACCTACTGCAGAAGAGATGGACATTTAGAGAAAGACTGCTGGCGAGCCAATCCTCTTTGCTTAGTCTGCGACTCAGCTACTCATGATATTGGGTTTTGTCCCCGAAGACACAACCTAATTGCTGCACCCAGACCAACAATCACTTACCAGCAGAGACCAGCCCTTCCGGCACCTGCTCCAAGACTCGCTCTCCCTGCTGAACCACCTAGAGGACCACCGATTGAACCTCCTCTTCAGTTCCATCAAGCTCAAAGGAACGTTCAGAGGAATGCTCCTCCGGCCAGGAGGAATGTATCACGGCGACAGGATTTCACGATGACCATGGAAGAAACTGAGGCCACTGGACAAGTCATCACTGGTAACCCTTTCTTCTCAAGATTTTCTTTCAGTCTTAACACCCACCTACATATTTTTCCCTATACCTAAAACCTATCCCGCAAAACATAAGTACAATCTTAGTAGCCTCACATCCTGCACTTGCACTATTCGATACTAGAGCATCTCATTGCTTTATGTCCCAATGGTTCTTCCGAACTCCTGCGATTCCAGTCACACCGCTTGTATCCAGCTGGAATGTCAGTTCGGGAAATGGCGTTCTAAAAGGCAACAATAGGATACAACTTGTGTCCAGTAGTCGTCTGCAGCAGAGAATTCTATGCTGATTTCAAGGTGCTGGACATACCGAATTTCGACGTCGTCTTGGGTATGGATTGGCTCGGAACATTCTATGCTACCATCGACTGTCGTCAAATAAGGGTAGTATTCAAGATTCCAAAGCATCCAGTTTTCTATTTCAAAAGTGGAGACCGTACTCTGGAACTAAGTACTTACAAGGAAAAACAAAAGAAGGCAGTGATTGCGGCAATTCAAGCGGAGGAAGGATTTAAGCCAGAAGTAGCTTGAGAGTTCGACGATGTGTTTCCTGCCGATATATCAGGTTTGCATCCCTATCGAGCTCTTGAATCCAGCATTGATTTAATACCAGAAGCGCAACCGGTGATCAAAGCACCGTATCGATTAAGTCCGGAAGGTTTGAAGGAATTCCGAATGCATTTGGACGAATTAGTGGCGAAAGGATGGATTCGTCCCAGCACTTCAAGTTGGGGATCACCAGTACTGCATGTGAAGAAGAAGGAAGGTTCATATCGAAGTGCATTGATTATAGAGCCTTAAACGAAGTAACGATAAAGAATAAGTATCCACTCCCGCGTATCGACGATCTGTTCGATCAGCTAAGTGGATCTTATGTTTTCTCCAAGTTAGATCTTCGTTCGGGTTATCATCAGGTGAAGGTCAAGGAATCTGATATCAATAAAATGGCATTCAGAACTGTAGGGTTCCTAGGCACTCTTGTGAGGGTTCATAAGGCATCAACCATGCCCGAATAAAATTTTAGACGTGCCGAACAACCCAAAGCCGGGATCTTTGCTAGATTATTAGGGTTTAACATGCAAGTAAACATATTTACAACTAAGTGTGAGGGATTACAAACTTTGTAGTCCGCTCCTTCATTTCATAAGCTCCGAGTAGAAGTCCCTTCGCCGCGATCCACGATATCCCGGACACAAGAGAGGCTCCACGACTCGAACGATCCATGCTAGCTTGTAGTGTTCCTTTTCTCCGATGATCTACGTCGAAGTTGCTATAACTCAAGCTCTCTCACTCTAATGAGGTGAACACCCTAATATAGTAGGCTAGTTTAGATGAGGATGATGGAGTAGTATTTATGCTATCTTTTTATATCAAAATCTCACATGAAAACATCACAAAAGGAAAAACTAGTAAGCTTTCTCAAAGCTCAAGAGAGAAGAAGATGATGAAAAATGAGTTAATTTTTTTGTGATGAATAATGAAATGAATATATGAATTAATAATGCAACTATGGTTTAGGATGACAAGGATAACCCTTGTAGAGAATTAACTAGGGCTAGGGTTTGGTTGGGTTAAAGAATGAGTCATGGATAAATATCAACCATAATATCTAACTCATGACAAAAGGAAAGCTTCTAGAAGGTGCAAGAAGCAACTAACCCTAATCAAACCCTAACCTTATTTAATCTCCAATAAACATGTTCCATTATTAATCATATCATGTCACAATAATATATATCACATATATATTATATATTTGTAACGAAAGAAAATAACACAATCAACATATATCGCATATATATCAATGTATTACCCGGTGAGAAAATGAATTAATAAATCTAGCCAATATTAGATAATGTAATACAATATATCATATATATTATTATACATTAAATCATCGAATCAACACTTGATCCGACAATCCGGCTATATCGAATATAACCGACTAATATATCATGTACCGATTCATCGAATCAACACTTGATTCGATGACCCGGTTCATATCTAAATATCGCGAGAATATAATACGGTATCTCATATCGCATTATCCTCGGTCCTGTACATATCACATATGTGCCTGTACTCCGTTTTGCCTGAGTCAAGAAACCTCTGTGTAGGACTCTAAAGAATCGTCAATACGCCGGTAGCAGGTGATGATCATATCAAACACCCACAAGATGCAAGCGGTCAGCTAAACGTAACAGCCACCCAGGTATTGAGCGATCATAAGATCAACTAGCTAGCCTGTCCATTCTCCTGTGAATCCAATCAGTAACACTCCCGTACAGTCCGGTCTCTTCGTCTGATATGTCGCATATCAAGTTTAGAGGTGGTATATGTCAGACCCCAGTAACCGATAAGTCGTGTCGATGTGAGGCTCATAACGGCTCGATAAACTACTGTTAACACTTACCAGTAAATCTCTATATCAGCCCTGGCCAGGGACTTCCAGTTATAGACAATCGAACACAGCACAACATCAACTCCCTATACCGGGAGAGATGAATCCCCTCCTATCGCTCATTTCCTCCATGTGATTCGGGATTGCACCCAAAAGCCACCATTTTGCACGCCCTCTTGGACGTGGTAAGGTGGAAATCAAAGCACAGTGGGAATCACACAAGACTCTATGACGATCTCGGGTCTACAGACTACCCTGTACCAGTGTCCCCGGAGAACTGCCATCTGACGTATGGTATATCACCATCTGGGAGTTCTCGGCGAGTCCGTCCAGTGTACCCAGTCTCTACTGAGCACCCGTACACCATCCTTGATATCAAACACCGATGGATATGGGATCATCCATTGCCCATCATATGGGTCAAGATGCGTATACGCTAGTCTACTCTGGTGTATCGATGACCCTGTCTCGACACACCCTCGACTAGGAACAGTTATATGATGTACTCATCGACTACCGTGGCCCCACTAGTATGATCTCATCATAGTCCCAGTAGTCGAGTACAGATCCTAAGGGCTTTATCAACATATGAGAGTAAGACAGTAAACCAATACAAGTCAACATGTTAAGATAAAGTGAAACCAAATAGCATACTATCATGACGAGCAAGAAAGTCTTCTCTATATATATCCAATCATCCATTATAATATACATCATATGTACAACAATGGCCTCTAGGGCATATACATAACTAACAATCTCCCACTTGTACTAAGGCCAGCTGCTATAGTATCTTATACCTAGCATCCCGAATAATCTCTCAAACTGTATCTAGGGAATGGCCTTCGTGAATGGATCCGCAGTGTTGTCCTTCGTATCTACTCTCCTGATCTCGATCTCCCGGCGATCAACTATCTCCCTGATCAGGTGATACCGCCTCAGAATATGTCTGGACTATTGATGCGACCTGGGTTCCTTGGCCAAAGCCACAGCTCCATTGTTATCGCAATACAGAGGTATTGGATGCTCAATGGATGGAACCACACCAAGTTCACTAATGAACTTCTTTATCCAGACAGCCTCTTTGGCAGCAACGTTGGCAGCGATGTATTCAGCCTCCATCGTTGAGTCTACAATGGTATCCTGTTTGGAACTCTTCCAACATAACTCCCCTCAATTGAGGGTAAAGACAAATCCCGAGTGCGACTTAGAGTCGTCCTTATCATTTTGGAAGCTGGAATCGGTAAAGGACTCCACCTGGAGTTCTCCGTTACCATACACCAAGAACATCTCTTTAGTCCTTCACAAGTACTTGAGAATGTTCTTCACAGCTGTCCAGTGACTCTTTCCAGGATCTGATTGATACCGACTCACTACACTTAGTGAGTATACTACATGGGTCTGGTACATAGCATCGCATACATGATAGAGCCTACTGCCGAAGCATAGGGTATCCCTTGCATGCGAGCTTTCTCCAAATCAGTCTTGGGAGACATCTCTTTGGAGAGAGTGAGTCCAGAGATCGTGGGTAGGTTCCCACGCTTGGATTCTTCCATATTAAAGCTCTTTAGTATTGTGTCAATGTACCTGGATTAGGACAATCTCAGTATCCGTTTAGATCTATCTCTATAGATCATGATTCCCAATATGCAGGAGGCATCACCTAGATCTTTCATTGAGAATCTTTATGATAAGAAGAGATTGACTGATTGCAGCATAGGAATATCATTTCCTATCAAGGGTATGTCATCGACGTACAATACGAGGAAGAGAACGTTACTCTCTGCAAACTTCTTATAGATACAAGGTTCATCTACGTTTTTGATGAAGTCAAACTCTTTGACTACAACATCAAAGCAGATGTTCCAACTCCGCGATGCTTGCTTTAACCCATAAATGGATTTAAGCAGCTTTCACACCTTTCCGCTGCTCCCACTATCTACGAAGCCCTTTGGCTGAGTCATGTATACGCACTCTTCTAAATCACCGTTTAGAAAGGCGGTCTTAACATCCATTTGCCAGATTTCGTAGTCATGGTATGCAGCAATGGCAAGTAAGTTCTGGATGGACTTAAGCATAGCCACTGGTGAAAAGGTTTCGTCATAATCCACACCTGGTCGTTGACCAAAACCCTTTGCAACAAGCCTAGCTTTGAAAGTCTCAACCTTTCCATCTACACCAAATTTCTTTTTAAAGATCCACTTGCTCCCAATGGGTTTTACCACTTCAGGAGCATTTTCCAAAGTCCATACTTTGTTGGTGTATATGGATTCCATCTCAGATCGCATTGCATCCAGCCATTTCACAGAGTCACCACTCATGATGGCCTGCTCGAAACTAGTCAGGTCATCATCTTCCATGATGCAATCCTCGCTTCCACCATCAATGAGAAAACCGTAGTATCTCTCAGGTGGATGAGAAACCCTACTAGATCGGCGGAGAGGCTGGGGTTCGTCGGGTACTACTGAATCCTCTGGCTCTACTAAATCATTTGTCATAGTTTGTGTTGCTGGAACTTCTTCCAGTTCTACCTCAGTCCCACTAATCTCTTTTGCAAGAAATTCCTTTTCTAAAATGGTGGCGTGCCGAGAAATAAACACCTTTTGTTCTTTGGTGTGGTAGAAGATATACCCGCGCGAATGTTTGGGATATCCAATAAACTTGCACAGAATCGACCTTGCCCCGAGTTTGTCCGTATTTTGTGTTTTCACATATGCCGGACAACCCCATATCCTAACATAATTAAGATATGGTCTCTTTCCTTTCCATATCTCATATGGAGTGGTTGGCACAGATTTGGTGGGAACCATATTCAATAGGTCTGCAGCTGCTTCCAGTGCATATCACCAGAAGGAAATAGTCAACTCAGCCTCGCTCATCATAGAGCGCACCATATCTAATAGGGTGCGATTCCTGCGCTCCGATACACCGTTGTGGTGTGGTGTATATGGAGGAGTAAGCCGAGAGAGAATCCCATTCTCTTTTAGATAATCTAGGAACTCATTGCATAAGTATTCACCTTCTCGATCAGATCGAAGAATCTTAATACTTTTGCCCGTTTGATTCTCTACTTCGTGCTTATATTCTCTGAATTTATCAAAAGCTTCAGACTTGTGTTTCATCAGGAACACATGTCCGAATCTTGAGAGATCGTCAGTGAATGTAATGAAGTAGGAAGAACCGTTCCTGGCATGTGTATACATAGGACTGCATACATCATTATGTACCAGTCCTAAGAGTTCCGTAACTCTTTCTCTGTATCCACTAAACGGAGCTTTGGTCATTTTGCCTTTGAGACATGAATGGCAAGTATCATAAGATGATAATTCGAACGGACTCAAATATCCATCCTTATGTAACTTAGCCAGTCGTGTCGCATTGATATGACCAAGTCTACAATGCCACAAGAAGGATTCGTTCATTTCTGAACTCTTCCTCTTGTGTGTGTTTTGTATATTGAGGACTGTATTTTGATTGAGAATGAATATGCCATTATGTAACGAGCCTGATGCAATCAACTTTTGATCTAGGAATATGTTCATAACATTATCCTGTACTAAAAAATTATACCCTTCTTTACTTAATAAAGAAACTGATATAATGTTGCACATCATATTCGGTATATAATAGCACTCATTCAGAATTAGTATATTACGACTTGGTAATACAAGGTGATATTCGCCAACTGCTTGGCTGCAATACTTGAACCATTCCCTACTTGAACGGAATGATCACCTTTTCCCAGTTCTCTACCTTTACGAAGCCCATGTAACAATTTACATATGTGGGATCCTAATCCGGTATCTAATACCCAGAATGTAGGGTGAACTGAGAAACAGTTCTCAATAACTAACACACCCGCAGAAGGTGCATCAACATGCATGTTCTCCATTTGGGCGGTGTGAGAATCCAGATATTCTCATATTCCCTGTTCAGTCTTATAACTCTTATAAGAAAGAACGGGACCAACGTTCCCCTGCTCAGTATAATAAGCGGGTTCAGTCAATACATCCATATTATTATCTTGATTATGGCCTGACATGGTCGCTACCAGGAGAGAGAGAGAAGAAAACACTTTAGCATATGCTCTTGCAAGATTAGATTGGTTATTATCTTATCTAATCAGGATGTCTCCCACTGTTTTTATCAAATCTTCCTTCAAACCCTAAAAGGTAAGACAATTTCGTCAATCTTTCAGCCAGATCAGTGTCGGTACTTGAGGGAGGTTCCCCGTGCTCTCGCACGGACCTAATTAAAGTAAACATCGTTTTCCCAGAGGCGTAACCCCGTTAACACTTTTCTAGACACCTACTTGATCGGCTAAATGTCCTGTGTAAAACTCTCCCAGGAGTAACTCTTACTCGCAGTGGGTATCGGGATCCAACTATCTCATAGGAGGTATGCAATCTCATTGCAAATTTCAACACTTGAAATTCCCGATAATATTTTTACCCCTAGCGTTCTATGACCTTGACGTAGGCCAACAAACCATTGTCCGCTAGTCAAGTTCAACCCGTACATTTCTTGATTGAATCAAACCTACCCGCATGACCCTTGACGCAGGCCAACAAAGTCGTACGACTACCCTAATCCAATCTCATCTCATGTTGCAGATAAATATTAGTTAGCTACCGCACACTACGCCTTGACACAGGCCAACAAACGTAGCACGAATACTAATTAATATCAATCTGAAATGACGGAGGGGTACGCAGGTTTTTCAGAAAACCTTGAGCGTAATGAACTTGATATCGTCGTAGAATCGAGTGTTTTTGAAAAGGAGTGTTTTTGAGGCTTTTCTAGTTTCGCTAAAGAGGTCACTCCCGGTGAAGGGATCTCGGCTTTTTCCCCATCGAATAAAGTGCAGGATATATCATATATACCGCTGTGCAAAGCAAGAACTATATAAGCTGTCAAAAACTAAACCGCGAGTTTGTAGCATCTGCCAGTTTCGCTAAAGAGGTCACTCCCGGTGAAGGGATCTCGGCTCTTTCCTCATCGAATAAGGTGTAGGGTATATTATATATACCGCTGTGCAAAGAAAAACTGTAGCTACCCTTTTTATAAAGTTTTGATTCTACAACATCTTTTAGGTTTTTTTTCTTTTATTAATCTCATTAATAAAAATCCCATCAGCTTATGCTTCCTAAGCATCACAGAAGAAACGAAAGCAGTAATATTTATATATCAGCATATATATATATATATATATATAGTATAAGCATTCGTCTTAGGCAGTAATATGATCTCATCACAGAACATTGCAGCAGAAGAACATATATGAAATATTGGATATACCAGGATGTCCGTGTTTTTAATACGAGCCGGTATAAAACACGGATTCCACGCTCGCGATGAATAGCCAAACCCACATCCCTAGACCCCTACGAGAGCGGCAAGTAACACTGCCAATTCTAAGGTTAGGAGACCCGGACTCGACTCCTCGAGATGGCCTCCTACTGGACCATAGAACCCGGTTACTTGTGCTCCCCTCTTTGGGTCTACCTAATGCGGAAAAGTAAATAATATATAATGGTGACATCATCCTCAGCCCGGAAGTGCCCCAATAAAAGAATATTACATACAAATAAATTTTACATGAATGAAAATAAAAACCCTCATCTCACATAAAACCCCCAGCTATTCAAAACACGACGATCCAATATAACATATCACAGCGACACATAATATCTCATATCATCAACGTAAGTAAGTATGCAAACACCAATCGTCATTGATGTATAGCAACGAAGACCGGCAATACAACTACATACTACACTTACGGTCACAGAAAAGAAATTTTAAAACTACAACATTTGGAATCCACAATCACTTTAGACATCGTAAATCCGAAATATCACATACTTCGCATTTCATGCCTAACTATATGAATTCCACATATTGTATCACATTCCAGATAAATAGATAGTATTAAACTTTCCGACCGGATAATCAAATACCCAAGATTTCCTAAATAGACCAACACTTGAACGGAGTTCAAATAATCCCAGAATATGTCACAGTACCGATGGTCCAGCCGTAGAAGGGTCAAGCCAACGCCTCACATGTGGCATGCCGTACTGCCCCAAACCCTAAGGTTTAGAGGCAGTTCAAGACGGTCACATAATCGAGTTAAGGTTTGTGTTCTTCTAGAGGGACCGCCGCGTAACTTGTACGTTTTTCCGAAAGATTTAAACCCGAGAAAAATTCAACACTTGAAAGTTTTTCGTGCCGGGAAAAAATGAGTTAATGATATCCACTCGAACATTTTAACAGTTTCTAAATACCCGGAAAACATAACAAAATTAAATTTTCCGATCGAATCAACGATTACAAAATAAACCCCAGAATACTCAACACTTGAGTCAGTTTAAAAATACCCAGAAATATACACTTTTGCCTACGGGTGTAACTGTGCCAAAACGAGGCAGTAAGCATTCCGTACGGCCGCGGGTCCGCGGCACAAGCAGGGTAACCGCGGTTCCATGGCTGATTGTACGGCTTGTTGGCTCGTTTTTCACAGTGTTGCTTATATTTCCCTGCTGGTATTTTTAATCATTTTTAATTCAGAAAAATCATAGTTTTTGAAAAAAGTCCAGAGAGGGGTTCATTTTGACGTTTCGGGTTTCGTTCGGAGTTTTAACTTCGTATACACGTCGCCTAATGCTCTAGCTAGGCTCTGATACCATAGTAGGGTTCCTAGGAATTCTTGTGAGGGTTCATAAGGCATCAACCATGCCCGAATAAAATTTTAGACGTGCCAAACAACCCAAAGCCGGGATCTTTGCTAGATTATTAGGGTTTGACATTCAAGTAAACATCTTTACAACTAAGTGTGAGGGATTACAACCTTTGTAGTCCGCTCCTTCGCTTCATAAGCTCCGAGTAGAAGTCCCTTCGCCGCGATCCACGATCTCCCGGACTCAAGAGAGGCTCCACGACTCGAACGATCCATGCTAGCTTGTAGTGTTCCTTTTCTCCGATGATCTACGTCGAAGTTGCTATAACTCAAGCTCTCTCACTCTAATGAGGTGAACACCCTAATCTAATGGGCTAGATTAGATGAGGATGATGGAGTAGTATTTAAGCTATCTTTTTATATCAAATTCGCACATGAAAACATCACAAAAGGAAAAACTAGTAAGCTTTCTCAAAGCTCAAGAGAGAAGAAGATGATGAAAAATGAGTTAATCCTTTTGTGATAAATAATGAAATGAATATATGAATTAATAATGCAACCATGGTTTAGGATGACAAGGATAACCCTTGTAGAGAATTAACTAAGGCTAGGGTTTTGTTGGGTTAAAGAATGAGTCATGGATAAATATCAACCATAATATCTAACTCATGACAAATAGAAAGCTTCTAGAAGGTGCAAGAAGCAACTAACCAAAATCAAACCCTAAACTTGTTTAATCTCCACTAAACATGTTCCATTATTAATCATATCATGTCACAATAATATATATCACATATATATTATATATTTGTAACAAAAGAAAATAATACAATTAACATATATCGCATATATATCAATGTATTACCCGGTGAGAAAATGAAATAATAAAGCGAGCCAATATTAGATAATGTAATACAATATATCATATATATTATTATACATTAAATCATCGAATCAACACTTGATCCGACAATCCGGCTATATCGAATATAACCGACTAATATATCATGTACCGATTCATCGAATCAACACTTTATCCGATGACCCGGTTCATATCTAAATATCGCGAGAATATAATACGGTATCTCATATCGCATTATCCTCGGTCCTGCACATATCACATATGTGCCTCTACTCCGTTTTGCCTGAGTCAAGAAACCTCTGTGTAGGACTCTAAAGAATCGTCAATACGCCGGTATCATGTGATGATCATATCAAACACCCACAAGCTGCAAGCGGTCAGCTAAACGTAACAGCCACCCAGGTATTGAGTGATCAGAAGATCAACAAGCTAGCCTGTCCATTGTCCTATAAATCCAATCAGTAACACTCCCGTACAGTCCGGTCTCTTCGTCTGCTATGTCGCATATCAAGTTTAGAGGTGGTATACGTCAGACCCCAGTAACCGATAAGTCGTGTCGATGTGAGGCTCATAACGGGTCAAGAAACTACTGATAACACTTAGCAGTAAATCTCTATATCAGCCATGGCCAGGGACTTCCAGTTATATCCAATCGAACACAGCACAACATCAACTCCCTATACCGGGAGAGACGAATCCCTTCCTATCGCTCATTGCCTCCTTGTGATTCGGGACTGCACCCAAAAAGCACCGTTTTACACGCCCTCTTGGACGTGGTAAGGTGGAAATCAAAGCACAGTGGGTATCACACAAGACTCTATGACGATCTCGGGTCTACAGACTACCCTGTACCTATGTCACCGAAGAACTGCCATCTGACGTATTGTATATCACCATCTGGGAGTTCTCGGCGAGTCCGTCTAGTGTACCCTGTCTCCACTGAGCACCCGTACACCATCCTTGATGTGAAACACCGATGGATATAGGATCATTCATCGCCCATCATATGGGTCAAGATGCGTATACGCTAGTCTACTCTGGTGTATCGATGCCCTGTCTCGACACACCCTCGAGTTGGAACAGTTATAGGATGTACTCATCGACTACCATTGCCCCACTAGTATGATCTCATCATAGTCCCAGTAGTCGAGTACAGATCCTAAGGGCTTTATCAACATGTGAGAGTAAGATAGTAAACCAATACAAGTCAACTTGTTAAGATAAAGTGAAACCAAATAGCATACTATCATGACGAGCAAGAAAGTCCCCTCTATATATATCAAAGCATCCATTATAATATACATCATATGTACAACAATGGCCTCTAGGGCATATACATAACTAACGAGAACTCGCTATGGTCATTACTAATTTCTTGTCATGCCATTTGGAGTGACCAACGTACCAGAAATATTCATGAACCTAATGAATCAAGTTTTCCAGGGGTACTTAGACAGGTTTGTTGTCATCTTCATCGACGATATCCTGGTGTATTCCAAGAGTCGGAAAGAGCATGCCGAACACCTACGAATTGTCCTGGAAACTCTATGACAACATCAACTCTATGCCAAATACAACAAATGCAAGTTTTGGCTAGAGCAAGTTGGTTTTCTCGGACATATTGTATCGGGCGAAGGAATCTCTGTGGATCTAACGAAAGTTTCAGAAGTAAGCAAATGACCGACACCAAAGTCAGTGAAGGACATTCAAAGTTTCTTGGGTCTAGCTAGATATTACAGAAGGTTCATTGAAGGCTTTTCTAAGATAGCAACACCACTGACCAAGCTCGCACGTAAAGATAAAGAATTCGTGTGGTCAGAAGCATACAAACAAGCTTTCGTACAACTCAAGTCAAGGTTGCCATCAGCGCCTATTCTCGTTATACCAGACCAAGCTAGAGGTTTCGAAGTGCATTGCGATGCATCCGGTAAGAGATTAAGATGTGTTCAACATCAGCACGGTAAAGTTATGGCTTATGCTTCAAGACAGCTGAAGATTCATGAGCGAAATTATCCGACCCATGATTTGGAGTTAGCGGCCGTAATTTTTTCTCTTAAGATTTGGCGCCATTATCTTCTTAGCGAGCAAGTGAACATATACACAGATCACAAGAGTCTGAAATATGTGTTTACTCAGAAGGAGCTTAATATGCAGCAGAGATGATGGTTAGAACTCATGGCAGACTTTAACATCAACCTGCAATATCACCCGGGAAAGGTGAATGTGGTACCTAATGCCCTTATTCGCCAACCACTAGCAATGAATCTCACCGCTCAGTGGAAGCTTCAACAAGACTGGCATCAGATAGAGATTGAAGTGATCATGTGTCATGACCCGGAAAATGGCACGCGACTGGCACTTGAATCATATGAAGTCTATAGGAACCCATCTAATTCAAGTAAGCCAAAATCCCAGAAATCTAAACCATTTTTAAAGAAGAAGTGAAGAACTTATTTTTAAAGCAAGTGGTTTTAATATCATAAGCCGAATATGCATTTTTAAATCTCAAGTCTTTTCTGAAAATTTCGTCAGAGTTTCCTTTGTAAATACTGGCCCCAAAAGGGTGCAACATGCATAATATGAATAAAGGCATCCCCAAGCGGGATCTAGCTCTTCGTCAATCGATGGTCAGAACCACGCAAGCAAAATAATATACAACGCCGAAGGGCGAGGATCAAAACTCAAAAGGAAACTCAAAACATCAAGAAAACCCATAATAATACAAGCGCGACTCTACTGTCGAAATAATATACAACTGGTCTTCTAAGTCTAATAATTATACAAGTATGGTTGATGGAGTTTATTAGATACAACTGAAATAACTAAAGATACTATGCTGATCACGATACGAGTGAACCCACCTACCAAAGCAATCACCCGGAATGAAGTAGTGTGCCAGCAAAGCAGCCAAGGGGGAAAACCTATACGGCTAAACCTGCAAGAAACTGTGGCACAACGGGGGTGAGTTGCCAACTCATGAGTAGAAAACTTCACAGAGCAGAAATCGTATGTATGACGCAATCCTAGGTCATACGATCAGTAATAACCTCAAATGATAAAGCCTGAAGCATAAAATAATGGCCTGGGTAAACATTTAAACATGAGTGTAATACTATGTGCTCGTGTCAGTGCCTCATGTAGCAACATATCATAACTGTGAGGTATTAATGCATCAAAACAGAATACATATAAATGAGAAAACTGTTTTCTTTAATTGGTGAGATTTCTGTATATATAAATCGAGGTATCATCAATGAAATCAATATAAAATCTGTGTCAAGCATCGACACAAAACATGTATCCAAATATCTGATATCTCGGGCTTTGACTATCCGGATTGGCCCATGTCATAAATCTCAATACCTCAAATCTCAATATCCCGGGCTCCGGCTATCTGGACTGGCCCTTGGGCTCCGGCTATCCGGACTGGCCCAACTCCCATTGGTATCCTCCGAATATCCGTCGAGTCACAATACAATCACCGGTCAGTAGTGCTCCCCTGTCACAGGCTCAACGCCATCATCTGTGACCTTCTCGCCCCGGAGTACCGCACCAGGTCCACCATGCACTCACAGATGGTTCCTCCTCCTCCTCGAATCGGGTGTATGATATCGCTCAAGAGCCGAGAAAACTCATGGTTGACACATCTCAAATCATATCATGAGAGAACCGCAACTTTCATTTTAAAATGATAATCAGTTTATAAAATCCTTGCGGTTCCTCCAAATCTAGAAATCTCATGGAAACCCGAAATCCCAATCTCAAGTATAAATAAACAACGAATTCTAAAATATTAGGCTCCGGCAATCCGGACTGGCCCTAATAATAATGCATGAAAACGAACGTATAATTATGCATGACAATAACAGTAATAAATGCAATGTCTATGCTATCAGCTAACAGGTGATATCAATGAATTAATATTCTCTACAGTGTACGTAGCATGGCAATTACCGATGATGATATGTGTGAGCCGGAAAGCAGGTGTACGTGGAACATACGCATCATCGGTAATGGTGCTGGTGTCCTAACAGCATGATTTCAATAATAGCATATGAAAACACAATATAAGTATGCAATGCAATGTGAACAGCAAGAATATGAAGGAGCTGAATAATAAACACAACAATAAATAATCTACATTAATATATATGGGTCATATAATATTGCCGTTTGAAATAACACGAATCGTGGTGTTTAGAAAATAGGGCTATGGTGTTTTCAAGAAAAGGTATGTCCTTAGAAATATCTGTAGAATCCCTTGGCCTGCCTTTAAAAATTGTAAGTCCAGGTTACCCACCCCGGTGCTTACGGGGAGGCGGAATAGGTAAAAAAAAAACGATTTTTAACACAAAGTAACACGGACTAGAACTAGAGGATCTTTGCTAAACAAAAACTAACAAACTAACTACAAGTTTAGCTACTCTGTTAGAAGGTTATACCTTGGTCTTGAACTCATTCTCTTCTTCCTCCTTGGAGTGGGGTGAACGACTCCTCCTCATCGTCTTCTCTTTGCCGAAGAAAGATCCACCCGAAGGCCTCTACCTTGAGCTCCTACCTCAACCTAGAGGTAACTAAAGTTCTTGGCTTGCTAAACCTAGAACCCTAGAATGAGTAGAGTGAAGTCTTGAAGGTTTTATCTCAAGAGCTCATGGTTCTCAACACATGAGAGATGAGAGCTTTGAGAAGAAGAGGGAGAGCTCAAACATATGAGAGAGAAAGAGCAAAAGAGAATCAATGACTTTTTACAACCATACTCTCATATGAGAGAATTATGAAATAACACTAATAATTAAAGAAATTGTGATGGTTCATTTGGAATGACCATTATCATTTCACATTAAATGAAATTTTCAAGAATCAAGAAGCATCTTTCATGTGAAATGATGATGGTCAAATTGTCAATATAAGTCAACCGGTCAACCAAAGTCAAAAGGTCAACAAAAGTCAAATGGTCAACCTAACCATGGCACAATTATCCTTAATTAATATCATTAATCATATCTCTCATTCTCATTAGGTTTGGAAAAAGTCAACGGTCAACAACCCTAATGAGAATCCTCTGCCTCTATCAACTGTGCATACACACCCGCATCTGTGTTCCGAGGAACACGAATACAATGAGACAAAACCAATCCCAAAACAAATACTAAGATCTGGATTAAACCAAAGCCCGCTAGTAATAACTGCCCGGACACCAAAACGTGCACAAGTGCATGGATGTGAACGAACCCCGTTGCAAAACCATGCGACCTCTACTCTGTTTTGCCCAAAGGCGAGTAACCCTCTGTGTGGGACTCTAAAGACTCGACACTATGCTTGAAGTGTGTTTAACCACAGGTCGCAAACGGTACTAGCTGTACGTAGCGGTCCCTAGGTAGATGCCGATAAGAAGACTGCTGAGGCGAACCCATTCGAACTCTTACTGAGCCTGAATATGACAATCTCCGTACAGCCCGGTCTGTTCGTCTGAGAATATCGCATGGCGGGCCTAGGGGGGCGGTAAACGTCAGTCCCATAATAGCGGTACAAGTCGTGTAGGAGTGTAGCCCAGAACACCCTGAGATAACACCGGTAAACCTACCAGTATATCTCGCTTGCCCTGGCCAGGGACTTTGGGTAATGGCTCTCCTAGACACAGCGCGATATCAACCCCCAATACCGGGAGAGACGAATCCTATCTAACCGCTACTGCCTCCATGTGCTTCGGGACTGAACCCAACTACTACCTGTTTGCATGACTCCTTTGAGCCATGGTAGGGTAGTAATCAAAGTACATTGGGAACACACTCGAGGCGAAGTAGCAGTGTCAAGTCGACGGACTAAGCTGTACTCATGTCACCTGGGAACTGATAATTGATGATAGGCATAATACCAACCAACAGTTCCCAGCGAGTCCTGTCCAGTGTACTCATAACCTAACGAGCACCCGCATACTATCTCAAGTACGACGTACTAATGGCTGTGGGACAGACCATCTCCCCTGCTGGGATGAGAAGCGCATACGCTAGTCTACTCCGGAGTATCGATGCCCCGTCTTGATAATCCTACGACTAGGGACCTGTATAAGGATGTGCTTGTAGATTACCCAGCCTCCACTAGTGTGACTGCCATCACAACGCTGGTAATCAAGCAAATACCCTTAGGGCTCCACTAATGTGTATAGGCGATATGCTAAAAGAAACACATGCACACATTAAAGTAGAAACAAACAAAGTAGCATACTACCATTTTGAGCAAGATTGTCTATACAACTGTGAATATCCCAAGCTTCCATTAAGTAATATACAAACTAGTATGATACAGTAATGGCCTCTAAGGCATATACACTAACAATCTCCCACTTGCACTAAGGCCATGTACTGGAGTATCGAAGACCTATCATCTCGATCAGCCGCTCGAACTGAGTCTGGGGTATGGCCTTTGTGAATCGATCTGCAGTGTTATTCTCCGAATCTACTCTCTTCACCTCGATCTCCCGGCGATCTACGATCTCCCTGATCAGGTGGTTCCGCCTCAAAATGTGCCTGGACTTCTGATGGGACCTGGGTTCCTTCGCTAAAGCTATAGCGCCGTTGTTGTCACAATACAGCGGTATTGGATCAACAATGGTAGGAACCACCTTAAACTCCGTGAGGAACTTTTTCATCCAGAGAGCTTCCTTTGCGGCATCGCAAGCAGCTATGTACTCCGCTTCCATAGTTGAGTCAGCAACGGTTTCCTGCTTGGAGCTCTTCCAGCAAACCGCCCCTCCGTTGAGGGTAAAGACATAACCCGACATGGACTTGGAGTCATCCTTGTCACTCTGGAAGCTGGAGTCAGCAAAGGCCTCGATCTGGAGGTCTTTTTCGCCATACACCAAGAACATCTCCTTAGTCCTTCTCAGGTACTTGAGAATGTTCTTTACTGCTATCCATTGTTTCTCCCCTGGGTCCGACTGATACCGGCTTACAACGCTTAATGCGTATGCTATATCTGGTCTGGTACACAACATCGTATACATTATAGAGCCTACCGCAGATGCGTAGGGTATAGATGACATGCGAGCCCTTTCCAAATCAGTCTTGGGAGACATCTCTTTGGAGAGGGTGATTCCGTGATAAGCTGGTAGATTCCCGCGCTTTGAATCTTCCATACTGAATCGTTTCAGTATGGTGTCGATGTACCTGGACTGCGAAAGTCCCAACATCCTCTTAGATCTATCACGATAGATCTTGATCCCCAGAATGTAGTTGGCATCGCCCAGGTCTTTCATAGAGAACCTCTGTGACAAGAATCTTTTGACTGACTGTAGCATAAGAATATCATTTTCTATTAGGAGAATGTCATCCACGTACAAGACGAGGAATACCACAGTTCTCCCTACAATCTTACTGTAAACGCATGGTTCATCCGGATTTTTGATAAATTCGAATTCTTTGACAGTATCATCAAAACAGATGTTCCAACTCTGCGATGCCTGCTTCAGTCCACAGATAGACTTAAGCAACTTGCACACTTTACCGCCACTCCCACTCTGAATGAATCCCTCCGGCTGATCCAGATAGACGAACTCTTCCAAATTTCCATTTAGGAAAGCCGTCTTTACGTCCATCTGCCAGATCTCATAATCATGGAAGGCAACAATGGTAAGAAGGATCCGAATGGATTTGAGCATAGCCACTGGAGAAAAGGTCTCGTCATAGTCCAAACCAGGTCTTTGACGAAAACCCTTTGCAACAAGTCTAGCTTTATAAGTTTCAACCTGCAGATCTACACCAATGTTCTTTCTGAAGATCCATTTGCAGCCTACGGGTTTTACCCCTTCTGGAGCAATGTCCAAAGTCCAAACTTTGTTGGTGTACATGGACTCCATCTCGGTCAGTATTGCATCCAGCCATTTTACTGAGTCACCGCTCTGAATGTCTTGCTGGAAGCTAGGAGGCTCATCATTTTCAATGACGCAATCCTCTCGATCCCCGTCTATAAGAAAACCGTAGTATCTCTCGGGCGGATGAGACTGCCTACTACTCTTGTGGAGTGGCACTGGGATGTCCGGTCCTCCTGAAACTTCTGGTTCTACCGAGCTTTTAGTAATAGCTTGTGGTTCTGGAATTTCTTCCAGTTCTATTGCGCTCCCACTTATCCGATTTTCTAAAAATTTAGTTTCCAAGAAGTGGGCATGCTGAGAAACAAAAACCTTTTGTTCCTCTGCGGAATAGAAAAGATACCCCCAGGAGTTCTTGGGGTATCCCACAAACTTACACAGTACTGAGCGTGCCTCGAGCTTGTCCGCATGCTGCTTCTTTACAAAAGCTGGACATCCCCATGTCTTAAGATACTTAAGACAGGGTTTCTTCCCACTCCACATCTAATATGGGGTGGTAGGCACAGTCTTGGTTGGAGCCTTGTTCAAAAGATATGCAGCTGTTTCTAGTGCATAACCCCAGAAAGATCGCGGTAACTCAGCCTTACTCATCATGGAACGAACCATATCCAATAGAGTTCAATTCCATCTTTCCGATACACCGTTGTGTTGTGGCGTGTATGGAGGAGTGAGCTAAGAGAGAATTCCATTCTCTTTTAAGTAGCCCAGAAACTCGATACTCAAGTATTCACCACCTTGATCAGATCTCAGTATCTTGATACTTTTGCCTGTTTGTTTTTCAACTTCATTCTTGTATTCCCGAAATTTCTCAAAGGCCTAGGATTTATGTTTCATCAAGAAGACATGTCCATACCTAGAGAAATCAACCGTAAAGGTAATGAAGTATGAATAACCATTTCGTGCATGTGTTGACATTGGACCATACACGTCGCTGTGTATGAGTCCCAAGAGCTCGCTCGCTCTTACTCCGTGTCCAGTGAACGGAGTCTTTGTCGTCTTTCCCATGAGACAAGATTCACAAGTAGCATAAGACTGATACTCGAATGGATTCAAGTATCCCTCTTTATGTAACTTTGTTAACCGTGTCTCATTAATGTGACCCAGTCTACAATGCCACAAGAAAGCCTGATTTTTTTCCGAATACTTTCATTTAAGTATGTTCTGGAAACTGAAAACCTGAGCTTGATTCAATACGTATATCCCGTTTTCTAATGTACATGACCCAATCAGAACTTGGTTTAGGTGGATGTGGACCACATCGCTTACAAAAGTAAAATCATATCCTTCCTTAGAATGTAAGGATACAGATATGATATTACAAGTCACACTAGGTACATACAAACAATTACGCAGAATCAATATCTGCCCAGTTGTCAATCCAAGATGATATTCCCCTACGGATTCAGCGTCCATGCTCATTCCGTTGGCAACCCTGAGAGTCACATCACCTATCCTTATAACTCTACGGTTTCTCAGAGCCTGTAATGAATTACAGATGTGAGATCCTGATCCGGTATCCAATACCCAGGAAGTAGGGTTAATTGACATACAGTTTTCTACTACAAACACACCCAAAGCCGAAGCCACAACATGCTTCGAATCCTGGATACTGGCTTTGCTAGCCCTGCAATCCTTCTGCCAATGTTCATTCCCGTAACAATAGGAACGTCCCTCCTTTACTATATCCAGTCCCGAAACTTTTGTCTTCCCCTTTCCTTCTACTTCCCTGGTTTCCTTCAGGGTATAAGTAGAGAGCAGAGACTGTAGAATCAAGTCAGTATTTGACCAGTTCTTCAACGTGGTCCTCAGGTCCATGAGCTCATCAAAATAGCTAGTCTCTGTAACGACGTTGTCCCCTACAGATGACCCGAAAGCCAACCTCGCTTGAAGCAATTGGTTCGAGGTCTCATATCTCGCGATACGAGATTGCTCTCCAAATAAATCTTTGTTATGGAGGAAGATAGAAACTAAGTCCATCTTCTCGTGCTGCCTCTGGTCTGCACCATAAACTGAGGCCAACACGAGGCACTTGGCATTCACATAGTCCTTTTCCGATGTCTTACGGATATCAATATCCGCGATAGTAGAAACTGGTCCTGAGACGGCAGGGGTGTCACGACCCAAGTTTGGATGTGACCGGCACTTAGATTGTATCATATCTAAAGATATGCAGACAGTCTAAGTAAGCCGAAAACCAAGATCAAATCCTTTTTGCGGAATTCTTTATATAGAAAATTTTAGTTTTTAAGTAAAAATCGCATGTTATGAAGTTAAGATATTTAACAAGTATAAGGTGTTAAGTTTGGTTGTATCCCTAATTGGGATCAATAATATCAACAGCGGAAAATAAAACCATAATATCTAGAGCATCAATACAAATCTCAGACATAAAGGAATGAAACCACAATTTATAGGACTAAACGATCTCAACTGTCAATAATATACATATCATCTCTCACACTAAGTCATATACAGGTCTGATGGAGATTTTTTAGATTCAAAATACAATACCAAAATAGAAGGTTACTACATATGTAACCTACCTATCAAAAGTTGTAATAAAGCTGCAAAAGTAGATCTGCACCGCAGCTAATCGTCCACTCTACCCCTGCAAGGAACTGTGGCACAACGGGGGTGAGTTGCCAACTCAGTGAATATAACTAACATATAATGGTTAATAATGTAAATATGACGATCATACTAACAGAAATGTGAACAAGTATGACGTATGATTCTATGTGGAAATCATGAATCTATACTACGAATCTCATAGTCAAAACTGAAATCTCATCATGTATTCCCAATAAAATTCATTTCCCCGTGTCCATCATCGACACAAAACTTCCATTTCTCACAGACATCATTCCTCGAATGATCCTGAAATCAACAAAGTCCACTATGTATCCGACTGTATTCCCCACCGACTTAGTCTGGATAAAACTGTAAATCCGTAACCGTATATCCACCGACTCGGTTCGGAATAATACAATAAATCCGTAACCGTATATCCACCGACTCGGTTTGGAATAAACCAAATCATAAAAACATCTCAGGTGTACATGTCACATCAATCATGAAAATCAATGGATTTATGTAATAGTATTTAAAACTCAAAACCATAAATCCTCAATACTGCCATTATCTCTTACATCAACATAGAATACTCAGATATTAAATATGATATTAATGATGCAATTTACCACTATGATTAGGGTGTAAGATACGGTATGAATCATTTTAACAATGATTTTGCTAAGTGTAAAAGTGATATGGTTATATCGACGAGGTGTGTGTAACATATAAGATGTGCACGTGGCATGACTCGTCGATACTTGTGTAGTGTTCTACCAACTAAACAAATATATATGAATGATGAATGCATTGATTTAAATTGAACTACGGGCGTATCACGCCATCTTTACACAATTCCCCGGTAGATATTTAGTCTACTCTCCGGAAACGTCGAAACTATTCAGGAATTGCCAACCCTTTCCTTTTCCTTGATGCCTCCGCAAATCCCGTATTCGAATCTAATATCACAATTTAATTTACATAAGTAAACGGTTACTTCGACATGACGGAAATGAAAAAAATACCCGTTCCTACGTACTAGTTATATCGTATACGACTAGATCGAGTTATTAAACACTTATCCTTACTGGATTTTTAACATAAATCTGTATCGCGACAGAAAGAAGTTCGCGATACGCTTTAACCGTGTCGTATTTGGTGTTTTAGATAACCTTTCCGATATTAACTTCCAGATTTTATCTGGAGTGAAACTAATTTACTTAAACAATACCAAAATGGTCAAAATGATCCACTGAAACCTACACAATTCCCCAAAATACCCTAGCTATCCACAAATCCGGCGACGCCGGATTTCTCCTCTTGGTCCCCGGCCCTAATCCGAGCCCTTTGGTTCGTGATCCTATGGTTTTCTCTAGGTGTTTCATACATCATTTTAGCACTGTTTTGTTAAGTTAATTATTTTCCAAACATTAGCAGATTTCAACGGAGCTTATATATCACTAAAATACGATATTTTGGAACTTTGTTCAATTCAAATTAACTAAGCTACACAACTTAATCTCCTACTGTGTTTAAGAAGTTTTACCCTCCAAATAGTTGTTAGAATAACCCCTCCAAGATGCTAAGCCCCTCCTAGCTTGATGGTGAACAAATCCTAGAACATCGATTCTTTCATCTTCTTCTTCCTCCTGTTCTTTCTTGTTCTCTCTATTTTTATTTTTATTTCAGAAATTTTCAGATTTAAATTTGGTAATAGATCTGAACATATCCTATATATGAGAAGAGAGAAGGGTGAGGTGGTATAAGGAGGTGTCAAGGGTTGAAGAGTGCTCATTTCATGCAAGCATGAGGTGTTCATGCCTTATCTTCAAAACTTGCTTTAATTTGAAACTAAATTCTGAACTAATTGATTTTCCAACCCATTTCCATTTACACCCTTAACAATTTTCTATTTGCACAAAAATCCTAAACTTTACCTAAAAACCCCTCACAACTTAGTTTATTATAAAACACCCATTTTATTAAAATGAAGCTAAAATAGTCACTAAAACCCTTATAAATTAGTTATGTTGCATACTAAATTTTTTATTTAAATTGTTTTACATAGAACTTATGAAAATTGATTTATTTGTTTTTAACAACTTTGTGATTTATCAAATTATTATTAAATTAATTAAATTTATTAATTTCTAAATTTCAAAATGCTACAAGGGGTTTGATTAGTTAAGAGGTGTCCCAGCTTGTCATGGGTAATAGACATCTGGACAGATCTTTGCCAGTCATAACAGTCAGATTCAGTCATTTTATTATCTAGATGTAATCTATGTGTGGTCACTGGGTCGCTCCAACTAAGAGAGAGAGAAGAAAACACTCAACATGATGCTCTTGCAAGTTTAGATTGGTTTTTAATTTATCTAAACAGGACGGCTCCCACTGTTTCTCGAATCCTTCCTCAAACCATAAAAGAAGAATTAGTCAGGATCAATCTCACTGTACAATACTTGCTTAACCGTTCAGCCAGGCCAGTGTCGGTACTTCGAGGGAGGTTTTACGACGCTTTCGCAAAGTTCTTTAATTAAATAACCACTTTTCCCTGTGGGCGTAGCCCCGCTAAAACCTTTCTAGACACCTACTTGGTTTATAGCATTGATCGTTAAGTGAAAAGTTTCCCGAGAAGTAGCGGATACTCACAGTAGGATCGGGATCCAAATATCATTGTGAGATAGTGCTGAAGGAATCCTACCAACATTATCAAACTCCAAATGGTATGCAGCACTAGCAGGTTTCAGTTTCTTTAGAAACTCCCGATGTGGATTTTTGCCTCATACTCTTATGACCTTGACGAAGGTCAACAAATCATAAGTCACATGTCAAGTTCTACCCATCATTGTCCAGGTTAATTTGAACCCACCCGTATATACCCTTGACGAAGGTCAACAAGGTAATACGACTGTCCCAAACCAACGCATCTATCTATGCTATATATGAACACCCAACAGCTACGAATCACTATGCCTTGACGAAGGTCAACAAACATAGCTTGGATACTATTGAATATTCATATGAAATGAAGGAGGGCTACGATTGGTTTTGGCGAAACCGTGAACGTAGTGAACTTGATATAATCGAAGGAACCTGATAGCTTTTAAAAGGAGTGGTTTAAGCTCCGCATTTTTAAAAGTTTTCTGTTTTTGAAAAGAAACCGAGTGGTTTTGAAATTGTTCCAACGATTTAACTTTGGTTTATTTTCTTGCATTAATTTAATGCGTCCCATCAATTAATCCTATCATTGCAGAAAACAAAGAAAATATGATGTACGCTTATGCCATCCGCATTCGCCACGGGGCCCCGTCATCACCCGTTAGGTTACTTAACTAACGACAGAGCGGGGGCTGGACTAGCGCGGAGGAAAAACATAAGCAACGCCTACTAGATATCATAAATAGATATATACATTCGTCAGATGCAATGATAGCCATTCCAGATCACAGATGAACACATTGGATATGCTAGGAATCCGCGTTTCATTCGAGCCTGCAACGAAAAATGGATTACACGGTCGCGATGAATAGCCAAACCCCACCCTAGACCCCTACGGGTGCAGCAAACTACCCGCCAAGTACCCAAAGTGAAGCAATCCTCCCTCAACAACATGAGTAGGTCATTCGGCACTTCAAAGTGCCCGGTAGTTTGTGCACCCCACCTTGGGTCTATCCTAGGAGCAAAAACAGTAAAAGAAATAATATACAATGGCGGCTACAACCTCATCCCGGATGTGCGGCCATAAAAATAATATTACATCAATTTACATATTATATCAAATGAAAGATAAAGAAGCTCTCATCTCACAAAACCTCGGCTATTCATCCGCGACAATCCAACAAGTTTCTATACACAATCCAACAACATTACAGATCACAGATATGCACAACCCCCACTAATCGACGTATAGCGATTAGTCGACGTTCAGTGCATATATCACATTACAGATATAACCATTTAGCAAAAGTTTGTAGAATTTCGATCAAAATACCAATTTGTAACTACCCCAAACACAACATTGTTCTCTGGATAATCTAGGCAGAAACAAAATATCTTAAAAATCCTAAAACATCATTCTGAACAATCTGCAAGAAATCCGACTCGCGGCCGAGTCAACTCGGCCGCGGAACCGCGGCGAAACGCTTGGTTTCGCCGCGCTTCCACGGCGCTTTGACCGAGTCATGGGCTCGTTTTTCTAGCTTGTTCCTAAAAAACCCTGCACCGATTTTTAAGGTATGTGGAAATATTTTTAGAGCAGTTTTAAAAATCGGCAAAAGTATGAAATTTTGACATGTTTTGCGATTTTTTCTCGGATCGAAGTTCTAAACACTTTGCTAACATACTAGTTGTTGTTTAGCTAGGCTCTGATACTACTGTAAGTCCACGTTACCCACCCCGGTGCTTACGGGGAGGCAGAATAGGTAAAAAACGATTTTTAACACAAGGTAACATGGACTAAAACTAGAGGATCTTTGCTAAACAAAAACCAACAAACTACCTACAAGTTTAGCTACTCGGTTAGAAGGTTATACCTAGGTCTTGAACTCCTTTTCTTCTTGCTCCTTGAAGTGGTGTGAACGGCTCTTCCTCGTCGTCTTGTCTTTGCCGAAGAAAGATCCACCGGAAGGCCTCTACCTTGAGCTCCTACCTCAACCTAGAGGTAACTAAAGTGCTTGGCTTGCTAAACCTAGAACTCTAGAATGAGTAGAGTGATGTCTTGAAGGTTTTATCTCAAGAGCTCATGGTTCTCAACACATGAGAGATGAGAGCTTTGAGAGGAAGAGGGAGAGCTCAAACAAATGAGAGAGAAAGAGCAAAAGAGAATCGCTGACTTTTTGCAACCATACTCTCATATGAGAGAATTATGAAATAACAATAATAATTAAAGAAATTGTGATGGTTCTTTTGGAATGACCATTATCATTTCACATTAAATGAAATTTTCAAGAATCAAGAAGCATCTTTCATGTGAAATGATGATGGTCAAATTGTCAACATAAGTCAACCGGTTAACCAAAGTCAAAAGGTCAACAAAAGTCAAGTGGTCAACCTAACCATGGCACAATTATCCTTAATTAATATAATTAATTATATCTCTCATTCTCATTAGAGTTTGGAAAAAGTCAACGGTCAACAACCCTAATGAGAATCCTCTGCCTCTGTCAACTGTGCATACACACCCGCATCCGTGTTCCGAGGAACACGAATACAATGAGACAAAACCAATCCCAAAACAAATACTAGGATCTAGCTTAAACCAAAACCCGCTAGTAATGACTGCCCGGACACCAAAACGTGCACAAGTGCGCGGATATGAACGATCCCCGTCGCAAAACCATGCGACCTCTACTCTGTTTTGCCCAAAGGCGAGTAACCCTCTGTGTGGGACTCTAAAGACTCGACACTACACTGGCAGTGGGTTTAACCACAGGCCGCAAGCGGTACTAGCTGTACGTAGCGGTCCCCAGGTAGATGCCGATAAGAAGACTGATGAGTCGAACCCATCCGAACTCCAACTGAGCCTGAATTTGACAATCTCCGTACAGTCCGGTCTGTTCGTCTGAGAATATCGCATTGCGGGCCTAGGGGGCGGTAAACGTCAGACCCCTAATAGCGGTACAAGTCATGTCGGAATGTAGCCCAGAACACCCTAAGATAACACCGGAAAACCTACCAGTATATCTCGCTTTCCCTGGCCAGGGTCTTTATGTAATGGCTCTCCTAGACACAGCGCGATATCAACTCCCAATACCGAAAGAGACGAATCCTATCGAACCACTACTGCCTCCAAGTGCTTCGGGACTGCACCCAACTACTACATGTTTCCACGACTCCTTTGAGCCGTGGTAGGGTAGTAATCAAAGTACAGTGGGAACACACTCGAGGCGAAGTAGCAGTGTCAAGTCGACGGACTAAGTTGTACTCATGTCACCTGGGAACTGATAACTGACGATAGGCATAATACCAACCAACAGTTCCCAGCGAGTCCTGTCCATTGTACTCGTAACCTAACGAGCACCCACATACTTGTTGGTGATAGTGCCTTTATAGTCAATTATTGGATCACGGGCACATGATTGCAATGATTGATGGAGGACCTATGCCGGTAGGACAGTCTTACTCAAGATGATAGTATGCTATCTGGTTTATCTTTATCATCGTGTACTGCTTTAGGTGACCTGACAGGTCGCTATTACACGTTGATAGAGCCCCTAGGATTCTTGCTTGACTGCCAGCAATATGAGGGCGATCATATACGTGGGAGCTGGGGTCTATAAGCACATCCTTAAAAGGTCCCTAGTCGTAGGAGTTTCGAGACAGGGCATCGATATTCCAGAGTAGACTAGTGTATACAGTTGAGACCCCGACGAAGGGCGGTGGCCGGTCTCACAAGCCACTGGTGTCAGTTGGATCACCTATGATGTATACAGGTGCTCATTGGGTTATGAGTACACCGGACAGGACTCGCCGGGAACATGCTAGTTGGTCTTATACTTGATGTCAGATAGCAGTTCCCTGGTGACATGTGTACAGGTTAGTTCATCGACCTGAGATCGTCATTTGTCTCGTGTGAGTTCCTACTGTACTTTGATTACTACCCTATCACGCTCAAAGGAGACGTGCAAACAGGTTTTAGTTGGGTACAGTCCCGAGCCACATGGAGGCAGTGAGCGGATCTGCAGGGGTTCGTCTCTCCCTGTATTTGGGATGAGGTCGCGCTGTGTCTAGGAGAGCCATTACACGAAGTCGTTGGCCAAGGCAGGAGATTTACTTGTAGGTATTCCAGTAGTATCTCAGGGTGTTCTGGGCTACACTCCGACACTACTTGTACCGCTTTTGGGGGTCTGACTTTTACCAACCCCCTAGGCCCGCCATGCGATGTTCATAGACTAATGGACCGGACTGTACGGATATTGTCATTGACAGGCTCAGTAGGGTGTCAAGATGAGTTCGCTCATCGACGTCCCTTTTGATCAATACCTGGTAGCCCGTTACGTATGGCTAATACCTTTGACGTGCTTGTGGTTAAATCCACAGCCAAAGTGTTGACGAGCCTTTAGAGTCCCCCACAGACCATTTTCTCAAGTTTCGGGCGAAACGCTGTAGAGGCCGTATGGAGATATGGCAGGGTTCGATCAGATACGTGCGGTATTGCACAGATCATGATCGGACGGATTATACTAGCTGGCTTTGGTTTAAGCCGGATCGTAGTATAGTACAGTATAGATTTTGTCTCATTGCATTTGTATTCGGTCGGAATACAAATGCGGGTATGTATATAAAGTCGCGGGGTTTTTCTGTAATTTATTACGGGATCAGTTTTCTGAAGTTGCCAGTTTGATTTCCGTTTCGGCCATTTTCCTTTGTTTCTTTCCTTGGCTGAAAATTGGTGGAGGAGGGCTTATTTGCAATTGTGCAAATTAGCATTGTGGATGGTGGTCTTTGCATATTGTTGCTTCATGATGGTTGCACCATCATTTGACTTCTTCATTCATCATGGTTTTGACTTGTGGTGATATGATTGGTTGATGGAGTGTTGGATTTTGTAGGCGATCATTTCTTTTCATCATAATAACCCTTTCTCTCTCTTGGTTATTTGGCTCACTCATTTTTCATTTGGCCTCTCATTTTTTCTCTCCTAGATGAATGGCCGGCCACAACAAGTAGTGGGCTGTCCAAAATTGTTGTGGGGAAATTTTGATCTCTTTGGCTTTGTAAAAATCCCATTGCTCCATCTCCAAAAGCTTAGTTCATTTCCTCAACCAAATGGCAACTTACAACCCCATGAGGCATAGTGTTCCACACTATTCTACAGCAATTCTTGGGCACGTCGGTTCGCCAACTTCGTGCCCGAGTTTCCTCGGTCCAGAGGTAGGAGCCCGTAAAAGAACCCGGCGATGTGGCACCCTTCCGACGAGGAGATGAAGACCGGAGATTCCGCAGGGAGATCGGGACAACGACGAGAAGACCGAAGGACACGGATCGCTTGGTATATCTCTCTACCCCTTCTCTAGTTAGCTAGGATTAGATTAATGGCCCGATCCAGGATTTTTATGCGCGGTGGTGCCGGTTTCAAAAGTTAAAGTAAAGTATCGTTTCCGCATTTTGGCCTCGGATTGACGGCCGGGGCGCCGCCGTGCACTTACACTGGTATCAGGGCCACGCCATTAACCTAGTCTAGCTTGCTCTAACATGTTTATAAGTTCGATCGAACAAATTTCCAAAAACCACAATTTCTATTGCATCAGTTTCTGTCGAATTTTTTTTTAGCTCAAAATTTTTTTCAGTACATTGCAGAAATCATTGCAGGAAATCATAAGAATTCTGAAAAAAATTGGTAAGGTGATACTGTAGACCGACCGCGGAACAGCGGCCAAACCTTCCTTATAGCCGCGGTTCCGCCGCAGTACAGTGTCTTCACTGTACCAATTTTGTACAGAGCTCTTTAAATTTGGAATTGGGGTTATTGGTATATTCTGTTTGGGTCCAGAATTATTTTGAGTGCTACAGTTGTGCTTGGGGCCCACTCCGGAAAATTCAGTCGATCGAAAATTTTAAATATGTTAGTTCACAGTATTTACATTATATCTGCGACCGTGAATGTCACTTGATCGGTAAATCCAGTCTAACTGCTATATCCCGTTTAGATGGATTTGCGAACGTGACATTCACGTTGATGTTCTGTGTTGTGCTGTGATGTTGCGGATTGGTCGTGGGGGATAGCCTGGATGCAATGGTAGTACAGTTTTGGTTGTATTATGTACATTTGATATTGCGGGGCGAGCGTCCAACATGTGGACTGCCGTCACTGCCTGTTTGTATATTATTCTTTTGGGGCACGACCGGGGTGAGGTCGATGTACCCGTTGTATGTATATTTTACTTTCTGTACTAGGATTACCCCAAGGTGGGGTGCACGGATAGCCGGGTTCTAGAGGGAAACAAGCCCGCATCTCATGGCATTGAGACAGAGGGGGCTTTACTCTAGAATTGGCGGGCTATTCGCCGCACTCGTAGGGGGTACAGGTTGACCCAATGAGGGGTGCCCAAGTTACCGGATTCCGTGAAGTGCTGGATGGTCCATTCACGTTGCTGAAGGGGGCTGCCTCGCTTCAGGTTTTGGCGGGTAACTTGCCGCGCCCGTAGGGGTCTAGGATTTCAATGCACAGGCTATCCACACGACCAGGGGAACGTCGGGTTTCAGTAGCGGCTCTATGAAACCCGGGGATCCCAGATATCTGTATTGTTCTGTGATGCTTATTACATTTCTGTGATGTTGCATTTTATCACGCCTTGAGCGAATATTATATATTGATATATATACTAGTAGATGTTGTATATGTTTTACATCCGCGCTAGTCCAGTCCCCGCTCTGTCGTTAGTTAAGTAACCTAACGGGTGATGACGGGACCCAGTGGCGAATGCGAATGGAATATACGTACATCATTATTTTCGTTCTTTATTGGTGTGATCAATTGATGGGACCGCATTGATTTGGATCAATGCAAGCTAAACAAACCTATTCTGATGTTGTTATAATATTTTTCAAAAAGCTGTTATTGCAAGGACGTACTCTTTTGTTTTGCACAGTGGTATTCGGTTATGAATATCCAGCACCTAAGTCGACGAGGAAAGGGCCGAGATCCCTTCACCGGGAGTGACCCCTTGGACAGAAGTTTGCGTCAGGGCAATAACTTCACTATAGTCGATTACTTTTGCTTTGCATCGTGGTATTCAGTTGGAATATCCTGCACCTCATTCTATGGGGAAAGAGCCGAGATCCCTTCACCGGGATTGACCTCTTTAGCAAAGGTTTTCGTCACTATATTTTTATAAAAGCTATCCGGTTCCTTCAACGATATCAAGTTCATTACGTTAAAGGTTTTTCGCCAAAAACCATTCGCAGGCCTCCGTCATTTCAGACGGGTAGCACGGAGTATTCATGCTATGTTTGTTGGCCTTAGTCAAGGCATAGTGTATGGTAGCTGCTTGTTACCTTTCTGCTGCATAGATAGATGCGTTGGTTTGGGACAGTCATATAGCCTTGTTGGCCCTAGTCAAGGGCTTGTACGGGTGGGTTCAAATTAACCTGGACAATGACGGGTAGAACTTGATATGTGACATATGATTTGTTGGCCTTAGTCAAGGTCATAAGAGCATGGGGCAAAAATCAAATCGGGAGTTTCTAAAGAAACTGAAACTTGCCAGATATGCACATACCTTCTGGAGTGTGATAACGTGAGCGGATTCCGTCACGTTATCATGCAATGATAGTTGGATCCCGATTCCAGCTGATGAGTTGGTTTAATTCTCGGGTGATCCCGACTAATTCTTCTTTCAGGTTTGGAGGAGAATTTGACGATGCAGTGGGAGGTTTCCTGATTAGATAAATTGGTAACCATTCTGGTCTAGGTTAGAGTGCACGCTGAGTGTTTCTTTTCTCTCTCTCTTTGGCAGCGACCATGACCCGACCCTAGACTATGACTCAGTGACCAAGTTGACCGAACCTTCTTATAACACTGGCTTTTGGATTGTCAGAGTTGCAAACCTCATTGCCACTCCTACTTTTACCCTTTTCTCCAGGACACCCTGTAGTGCTACGAACGTCCACTTCCATTGGATAAAACCATCGTATGGTTATATACGAACTCGAAAGAATTTATTCGAGGATGGTTTCCGGTTCTGGAGAAAACGAATACGACTATTCCGTTGTCTTTTCCTTTACCTTCTCTCAAGTTGCGAGTGCCCCTTAGATTAGGGGATAGTACACCTATTACGCAAATTGGATAGTCTTCTTCCAAACCATAGGCAGGTGGCGACCGGTAGGGAATGAAGAAAACCAATTAGCCTAACGATGGTGTACAGAAGGTATTATGTAAAGACAAAGAAAGGGATTAGAAGGAGGGCAAAGTAAATTGCGACTGCTATTCACGACCAAACCAAGTATTTCATTACCACTCCCACTTCACCTTTGTATTTCTCCAGGACACTCCGTATCCTTACGAAAATCCACAGTTATTTGGATACTCCATCGTATGGCTATATACAAACTCGAAAGGAACTTGTTCCAGTTCGGGGATGGATCCTGGTTCAGGAGAAATAGGAATAAGATGTATTCGGTTGTCTTTTATCTTTACCTTCTCTCGCATTGCGAGTGTTCCTTGGATTAGGACAGTACACCCATTATGCTTATTGGATAGTCTTCTTCCAAACCATAGGCTGGTGCCGAAAGGTGGGGAAGGAAGAAAACCATTTGGCCTAAGAGGGTGTACAGAAGGTAATGACTAAAGACATATAAAGGGATTTGGAGAGATGGCAAAGAAATATACGGTTACAGCTGTGAATCTGGATAATGGAAGAGGCATTACTAGGAATACCTGGATACCCCTACGAAACATTTCAATGTTTCAGTTTCAGTGTACTGTTAAAAGAAAACTGATTTCCCAAATGACACTTGCCCCAGGGTATGTATTTACCAGGTATGATTCTCACATCTGTATGGTTTTACAGATGATGAGTGGGAGTAAGTTATTGGGAATTGGGTGATCATCCTCATTATATCGGGATTCATTGTAATCGGTGATATTTGAGAAAGTCACCTGGGGTGTTTGTGTAGGGTTCCTAGGCACACTCAAGTGGTTCCACAAGGCATCAACCATGCCAAATTAAAATTTTCCGGTGCCAAGAAACCCTAAACTAGATCGTTAACTAGAGTTTAGGCGAAACGAAATGAAAGTAAATCACATTTACACTAAGTGAACGGAAATACAACCTTTGTAGATCAGGTCGTCCACCTCCATAGCTCCGTGACGATTTCCTTTCGCTGCGATCATCGGATCCTAGACTCTCGCGGTGGTTTCATCGGAGAAAAGATCGGTCTAGGTCGTTGACTTCGATGCCGAAGAAGATCTACGTCGAGGCAACTCAAGATCAAGCTCCAACATCACCAAGTCATGAAACTTATGAAGAAAACACCCTATACTACATGGCAAGTGGTAGAGGATGAAGAAATAGGAAGTGGGTTCACTTTGGATTTTGATTTCTCACTTGATCATTTCAAGAAAAGGTTTTCTTTTTCTTCATCAAGAAGAAGAAGAAGAAGAATATCATAAGAATTATCAATAATAGAAAATAAAGTGATGGTTATCATTATGCAACCTTGGGTTAGTTTAACAAGTGTAGAGAATAAACTAGGGTTAGGTGAATGGTTAGGTTTAGGAATGAAACAAAAATGGTCAAAGCTTCATGAAGCTTCAAGGTTGAAACAAAAGAAGCCACCATTTTGTTTCTTGCCCTAAAATAAATAAATAAAATAAAATAATTAAGAAAAGATAACAAAACCCTAACCATTCACTTAAACAAGGTTTAAAGTAAACATACACCCAAGTTTGCATGTATCATCAAACATGATACAATCTTGTGCACAAAAATATATCACATATACAATGTGCATAACCAAGTGAGAAAAACATCTTATGTGAACCAATATTAGTTAATGTAAAGTAATATATCAAATATATAATTATACATTCAATCATTAAATCAACACTTGATTTAATGATCCGGTCATATTGCATATAACCGACTAATATCAATAGTAACAACTTATCGAATCAACACTTGATCCGATAACTCGGCTATATCGCATATAACCAATCAGTGTCACATATCGTGAGAATAGAATATAGTATCACATACTGGTATTATTCTCGGTCCCGCACATATCTCATATGCGCTCCTATTTCGTTTCACTTGAGCCAGGAAACCTCTGTGTAGGAATCTAAAGACTCGTCAATACGCCAGCAGCAGGTGATGATCATATCAAACACCCACAAGCCGCAAGCGGCCTGCTAAACGTAACGGCCACCCGGGTATTGAGCAATCAGAAGATCAACGAGCAAGCCCGCTCACACTCCTGTGAATCCAACCAGTAACACTTACCGTACAGTCCGGTCTCGTCGTCTGATATGTCGCATATCTCGCTTAGGGGTGGTAAACGTCAGACCCCAATAGCTTGATAAGTCGTGTCGATATGAGGTTTATAACAGTTCGAGAAACTACTCGTAACACTTACCAGTAAATTTTAGCAACCCTGGCCAGGGATTTCCGGTTATAGCCAATGGAACACAGCACAACATCAACTCCCTATACCGGGAGAGACGAATCCCCTCCTATTGCTCATTGCCTCCATGTGATTCGGGAGTATACCCAAAAACCACCATTTTGCACGCCCTCTTGGACGTGGTAAGGTGGAAATCAAAGCACAGTGGGAATCACACAACACTCTATGACGATCTCGGGTCTACAGACTAACCTGTATCAGTGTCACCAGAGAACTGCCATCTGACGTAAGGTATAATACCATCTGGGAGTTCTCGGCGAGTCCGTCCGGTGAACCAAGTCTCCTCTGAGCACCCGTATATGATCTCTGATGTCAAACACCAATGGATATGCGATCATCCATCGCCCATCTATATGGGTCGAGAAGGTATACGCTAGTCTACTCTGGTATATCGATGCCCCGTCTCGATACACCCACGACTAGGGACCTTGAAGGATGTACTTATGGACTACCATGTCCCCACTAGTATGATCCGCATCATAGTCCAGGTAGTCAAGTACACATCCTAAGGGCTTTACCAACATGTAACAGAGAGACAATCAGTGTACACGTTGAGGTAAAGAGCAACCAGATAGCATACTATCATGTCGAGCAAGAAATTCCTCCCTATATATGTCCAAGCATCCACTACAATATACATCCTATGTATAGTAATGGCCTCTAGGGCATACATATAACTAACAATCTCCCACTTGCACTAGGGCCATCTGTAGCAGTGGTTGCAGTATCTCATACTCAACCATCCCATAAAAGTCTCTCTCTGGGAAAAGGCCTTTGTGAGTGGATCCGCCGTGTTGTCCTCTGAGTCTACTCTCCTTACCTCGATCACCCTGGAGATCAACTATCTCCATGATCAGGTGATGCTGCCTCAGATTACATCTGGGTCACTGATGGGATCGGGGTTCCTTAGCATAAGCCATAACTCCATTGTCACACAATGGGAGGAACTAAGTTCATCTCATGAACAAATATACACCCAGACAGCCTTTTTGGTAGCATCTTAAGTAGCGATGTATCTTGCCTTTAATCGTCTAGTATGTCACGGTATCTAGCTTGGAACTCTTCCAACATACCATCCCTCCATAGAGGGTAAAGACAATGCCTGTGACTGACATTCAGTCGTCCTTATCACCCTGGAACACTTCTAGTGATTCTCCCCAGGATCGATTGATACCATCTCACTACATCTAGTTAGAGTCCTAACATCTATTTAGATCTATCTCATAGATCCAAAACCCAGGATTTAGTAGGTATCACTTTGATCCTATGTGGAGAATCATTGTGATAAGCGGAGATTGATCGAGCGTAGCATAGGAAACTCCTTCCCTATTAAGAGTATGTCATCCACGTACTCTACGAGGATCGTCACCATACTCCCTACTACCTTTTTATTTATACAAGGTTCATCTACCATTTTGATGATGTCAAACTCTTTGACTACTACATCAAAACAGACGTTCCAACTCCGCGATGCCTGCTTTATCCTATAAAGCATCTTGTACACGTTTCCGCTGCTCCCACTGTCTACGAAGCCCTCTGGCTGTGTACTTACAGACGCTCTCTTCTAAAACATCATTTTAGAAAAGCAGTCATGACACCCAACCGCCAGATATCGTAGTCATGGTATGTAGCCGTGGCAAGTAGGATCCGGATGGACTTAAGCATAGCCACTGGAAAAGGTTTCATCATTATCCACGCCTGGTCGATGACGAAAACCTTTAACAAGTCTAGCATGGAAAGTCTCAACTTTTCCATCTACACCAAGTAATCTTCTCAAGATATACTTGCTCCTGATGGGGATTTAACCCTTCAGATATAGCAACCAAAGTCCATACTTTGTTGGTGTACATGGATTCCATCTAAGATCGCTAAGCATCCAGCCATTCTTACAGAGTCCCTGCTCTCGATGGCCTGCTTGAAACTAGTTGGGTCATCATCTCATGATGCAATCCTCGCTCCCACTGTCATAGAGAAACAGAAGTATCTCTCAAGTGGGTGAGAAACCCTACTAGATAAGCGGAGAGGCTGAGGTTCATTGGTAACTATTGAATCCTTTGGTTTTATCAAATCATCTGCTGTAGTTTGTATAGATGGAACCTTTCCAGTTCTACATTACAGACCTTGCCTCGAGCTTGTCCGGATTTTGCTTTTAGACATAGGCCGGTCAACCCCAAATCTTAACTAGCTTAAGACATGGGCTCTTCCCATATCATATCAAATATGAAGTGGTAGGCAACTGATTTGATTTGAACCCTATTCAATAGGTATGCAGCTTCTCAAGTGCATTACTCCCAAAAGGAAATAGGTAACTCAGTAGTATTCATCATAGAGCGCACCATATCGAATAGGGTGCAATTGCTCCGCCCTGATATACCATTGTGCTATGGTGTATACGGAGGAGTAATGCTGAGAGAAAATCTCATTCTCCTTTAGAATAGTCCAGGAATTCTATGCACAAGTATTCTCCTCCTTGATCTCATCAAAGGACATAATACTTATACCCGTATTGGTTCTCTACTTCTAACTTATATTCTGTGAATATCTCAAAAGGTTCGGACTTGTGTTTCAACAGGAACATATGACTGAATCTTGAGAGATCATCAGAGAATGTACTGAAGTACAAAGAACCGGTCCTGGCATGTGTAGACGGGGGACCTTACATACATCAACATGTATCAATCCCAAGAGTTTACTAACTCTTTCTCTGTTTCCAGTAAACGGAACTATGGTCATCTTATCTTTGTGACATGACTGGCAAGTTTCACAAGATGTAAATTCAAACTGATTTAAATATGCATCTATATATAACTTCAGCTAGTCGGGTCGCATTGATATGACCTAGTCTACAATACCTCAAGAAGGATTCGTTCATTTCTAAACTCTTCCTCTTGTGTGTGTTCCGTATACTAAGAACTGTAGTTTGATTTAGAACATCAATGCTTTTAGATAACGTGCCTGAACCGATCAACTTCTGATATAGGAAATGTTCAAAACATTCTCTAACAAAACAAAATTTTATCATTTCTTTACCAATAAAGAGACTGATATGATTTTGTATATCAGGTTCGGTATCTAATGACATTCGTTCAGAATCAATGTATTTGGAATACAGGGTGACAGTGACCAACAGACTTGGCTGCAACACTTGCACCGTTTTCTGTCTCATGAAACTTGTCACCCGTTCTCAGTTCTCTACCTTTCTGTAGCCCTATGTAACAGATTACATATCTGGGATCCTGATCCGGTATCTAATACCTAGGATGTAGAGGATAAAGAGAAACAGTTCTTTGTAACTAACATACCCGAAGGAGATGCATCATATGCACTTTCTTCGTTTGGGCGGCATAGGAATTCTGGTATTCCCCTATTTCCTTCTCTGTCTTATAACAATTATAAGTTGGAGCGGGATCAACGTTCCCCAGCTCAGTATGACAAGTGGGTTCGGTCAATACATCCGTATTATTATCTTGATTAAGGCGTGATATGGTCGCTACCTGGAGAGAGAGAAAGAAGAAAACACTCAGCGTTCGCTCTTGCAAGAATAGATTGGTTATTATTTTATCTAATCAGGATGACTCCCACTGTTTTAATCAAATCTTCCTTCAAACCCTAAAAGGAAAGACTAGCCGGGATTAATTACACACTACAAGTTCGCCAATCTTTCAGCCAGGCCAGTGTCGGTACTTTGAGGGAGGTCCCCCGTGCTTTCGCACGAACCTAATTAATGTAAACCTCGTTTTCCCAGAGACGTAACCTCATTAACACCTTCCTAGACACCTACTTGATCGGCTAATTGTAATGTGTAAAACTCTCCCAGGAGTAACTCTTACTCGCAGCGGGTATCGGGATCCAACTATCTCATAGAAGGTATGCAATCTCATTGCAAATTTCAACACTTGAAATTCCCGATAATTTTTCCCCTAACCTCTTATGACCTTGACAAAGGCCAACAAACCATAGGATGCTAGTCAAGTTCAACCCGTCATTTCCTGATTGAATTAAACCCGCCCGCACGACCCTTGACAAAGGCCAACAAGGTCGCACGACTACCCTAACCCAATCTGCATCATATGCATAAGCAGATAAGCACCAGTCAGCTACCGCACACTACGCCTTGACAAAGGCCAACAAACGTAGCACGAATACTAACTACTACTTATCTGAAATGACGAAGGGCTACGACAGGTTTTTCTGAAAACCTATTGCGTAATGAACTTGATATCGTTGTAGAATCAAATGATTTTAAAATGGAGAGTTTTTGAGGCTTTTCTAGTTTTGCTAAAGGGGTCACTCCCGGTGAAGGGATCGTCGGCCCTTTCCTCGTCGAATGAGGTGCGGGACATATCATATATATCACTATGCAAAACAAGAACTATAAAAGCAATCAAAAGACAAACCGAGGGGTGTAGCATCTGCCAGTTATTGCTAAAGGGGTCACTCCTGGTGAAGGGATCGTCGGCCCTTTCCTCATCGAATAAGGTGTAGGATATATCATATATACCGTTGTGCAAAGCAAGAACTGTAGCTACCTATTTTATTTTTGAAATTCGATTCTACAACATCTTTTAGGTTTCTTTTATTTTCATTAATCATATTAATGAAGTCCCATCATTTAAGTACCTAAACATCACAGATAAATACGACGTGCACTTATGCCATCCGCATTCGCCTCGATGTCCCCTCGTGCACCGTTAGGTTAGGTAACTAACAACAGAGCGGGGCAGGGCTAGCGCGGGTGTAAAACATAAGTAACGTCTATATAATATATCATATATAACTATATACAGTATCTATCACAGAACATATCACATGATCACATCACGGATAACGCAGCAGAAAATATCATATGAATTATTGGATATACTAGGACGTCCGTGTTTTTAATACGAGCCAGTATAAAACATTGATTCCACGGTCGTGATGAATAGCTAATCCCACACCCCTAGACCCCTACGAGAGCGGCAAGCAACCCTACCAATTCTAAGGTTAGGAGACCCGGACTCGACTCCTCGAGATGGTCTCCCACTGGACCCTAGTACCCGGTTACTTGTGCTCCCCTCCTGGGTCTATCCTAATGCGGAAAAGTAAATAATATATATCAACGGTGACATCTTCCGCAACCTGGAAGTGCCCCAATAAAAGAATATTACATATAAGTTTTTACATGAATGAAAATGGAAAAACACTCATCTCACATAAAACCCCCGGCTATTCAAACATGACGATCCAATATAACATATCCAGCAACACATAACATCACATGTCATCATCGTAAGTAAATATGCCCATCCCAATTGTCGTTGACATATAGCAACGAAACCGGCGATATAACATATTACACTTACGGTCGCATAAAAGAAAGTGTAAAACTACAACAGTTGGAATCCGCAACCTCTTTAGACATCGCATGCCTAATCAAATGAATTCCTTAGACATCACATGCCTAACAATTATAAACCCCGCATTTTAGTCTCATTATCGAAAACTCTTTTCAATATCAAGTTGGGCAATTCAACAAGATTCCCGACATGTGATCGAATGCTCGTCGCAAACTTTAGTAGACGGCCACACCCCCGATACCGTCGACGATGTGCACTAAGGCGGAACACCGCTACCGTGAGCACCCGAACGGATGCTTTCGGCGACGGGGTTCTCCTATAGTCACTTGGTCAGGACTATGGGGTGAGGCTGTCTATTAAGTTTACCCGGCGAGTATTCGCGTACGCTACGTGATTGCGACGGACTTTTGATCACATCAAAATTCCGTGGCAACCGATCAAGTGAGACTAAACTGCTATGTTTATAACATTCATTCAGTTATCTCTTAACTACTTGTGGATTCCGAATATTGTATCACATTCCAGATAAATAGAAAATGTTAAACTTTCCGATCGAACAATCAAACACCTAAGTTTTCCCGAAACAGCTCAACACATGAAATAAGTTTAAAAACATTCACATCATGCCTCAGTACCAACGGTCCAGCCGTAGAAGGGCTAAGCCAACGCCTCACATGTGGCACGCCGTACTGCCCCAAACCCTAAGGTTCAAAGGGCAGTTCAAGACGGTCACATAATCGAGTTAAGGTTTGTTGTCTTCTAGAGGGACCATCGTGTTACTTGCACTACTTAGAACGTCATTAAACTACGGAAAAATCCAACAATTGGAAATTTCCCGGCAGGGGAAAAATTGGGTATTTATATCCGGTCGAACTTTTTAACATATTCTAAAATTACCCGGAAAAACACATAGACAAAGTTTGACAATCCGATCGAATCTACGAACTCCCAATACAACCCAGAATACTCAATTCTTGAGTAAAGATTAAAATTACCCAGAAAACATAGGAGTCAAATATAAACATTACTGTGCAAAGTGTGGTCAAAGAATCAACAGTATGGCCGCGGAACCGCCGCACCACGTGGGGTAAGACCGCGGTTCCGCGGCAGTTTGACAGAGTTAGGACCCCGTTTTGCATAGAAATTCATATAAAACCCTGCTTATTTTTCTGCATATTTTTAATTTGGAAAAATCCACATTTTCAGAAAATGTACAGAGAGTGGTCTTGGTTAGGGTTTCGTGACTCGATCAGATTTCTAACATCGTCTACACTTCGCCTAAGGATCTAGCTAGGCTCTGATACCATTGTAGGGTTCCTAGGTACACTCAAGTGGTTCCACAAGGCATTATTTGTTAGTTATATGTATGCCCTAGAGGCCATTACTGTACATTGGATGTATATTGTAGTGGGTGCTTGGATATATATAGGGAGGACTTTCTTGCTCGACATGATAGTATGCTATCTGGTTACTCTTTACCTTAACGTGTATACTGATTGTCTCTCTGTTACATGTTGGTAAAGCCCTTAGGATGTGTACTTGACTACCTGGACTATGATGCGGATCATACTAGTGGGGACATGGTAGTCCATAAGTACATCCTTCAAAGTCCCTAGTCGTGGGTATATCGAGACGGGGCATCGATATACCAGAGTAGACTAGCGTATACCTTCTCGACCCATACAGATGGGCGATGGATGATCCCATATCCATTGGTGTTTGACATCAGAGATGATATACGGGTGCTCATTGGAGACTGGGTACACTGGACGGACTCGCCGAGAACTCCCAGATGGTATTATACCTTACGTCAGATGGCAGTTCTCTGGTGACACTGGTACAGAGTAGTCTGTTAACCCGAGATCGTCATAGAGTCTTGTGTGGTTCCCACTGTGCTTTGATTTCTATCTTACCACGTCCAAGAGGGCGTGCAAAACGGTGGTTTTTGGGTGCGGTCCCGAATCACATGGAGGCAATGAGCGATAGGAGGGGATTCGTCTCTCCCGGTATAGGGAATTGTTGTTGCGCTGTGTTCGATTGGCTATAACCGGAAATCCCTGGCCAGGGTTGCTGAGATTTACTGGTAAGTGTTACCTGTTGTTTCTCGAACTGTTATAGACCTCATATCGACACGACTTATCGAGCTATTGGGGTCTGACGTTTACCACCCCTAGGCGAGATATGCGACATATCAGACGATCAGACCGGACTGTACGTAAGTGTTACTGGTTGGATTCACAGGAGTGTGAGCGGGCTTGCTCGTCGATCTTCTGATCGCTCAATACCCGGGTGGCCGTTACGTTTAGCAGACCGCTTGCGGCTTGTGGGTGTTTGATATGATCATCACCTGCTGCCGGCGTATTGACGAGTCTTTAGAGTCTTACACAGAGGTTTCCTGGCTCAAGCGAAACGAAATAGGAGCGCATATGAGATATGTGCGGGACCGAGAATAATGCGTGTATGTGATACCATATTCTATTCTCGCGATGAATGTATCGATTGGTTGTATGCGATATAACCTAGTTATCGAATCAAGTATTGATTTGATAAGCCGATACATTGGATACTAGTCGGTTATATGCGATATGACCGGATCGTTAAATCAAGTGTTGATTTAATGATTTAATGTATAATTTTATATTTGATATAGTACTTTGCATTAACTAGTATTGGTTCACTTTAAATGGATTTTCTCACTTGGATGTGCACATTGTATATGTGATATACTTTTGTGCACTTGATTGTATCATGTTTGATGATACATGTTTGCTAGGATTTTTGTGTAAAGATCAAACCATGGTTACATGTTAATGGTTAGGGTTTTGATTTATTCATTTATTTATTTGTTTATTCTTTTTGGAAAATAAAAGGCATGAAAAGAAAATGGTGGCTTGATTTGTATTCTAGTTGAAGCTTCATGAAGCTTTGACCTAAGTGACCATTTTTGTCTCATGCTTAACCCTAACCATTCCCATTAACCCTAGTTTAGTCTCTACACTTGCCCATGGTTGGTAGATGATAAGTATTATTATTATTTCATTTTACTTGATACTTATCATAATATTTTCATTTTCTTCTTCTTCAAGAAGAAAACCTAGACTTCATCAATGGTGATTGATGAAAAAGAGTGAGAAATCCAATTCTAAAGTCTACCCACTTCCTATTTCTTCATCCTCTACCTCTTGCCAAGTAGTAGAGTGTGTTTTCTTCACAAGTTTCATGACTTGGTGAAGTTGGAGCTTGATCTTGTGATGCCTCGACGTAGATCATCTTCGGCACGAAGCCGACGACCTTGCCCGCCCATTTCTCCGATGAAGCCGACGCTAGAGCCCGGGTTTCCGTTTGGACAGCGAGGAGACTTCATTGCGGAGCTATGGAGGTGGAGGACCGGATCTACAAAGGTTGTATATCCGTTCTCTTAGTAAAATAGTTTACTAGTTCTTTTTCGCCTAGACATCTAGTTATCGATCCGTAGTCTATGGTTTCTCGGCACCCGTAATTTTTGAAATTGGCATGGTTGATGCCTTGTGAGACCTCTTGAGAGTGCCTAGGAACCCTACAGTGGTATCAGAGCCTAGCTTGAGCCTTAGGCGAAGTCTAGACGACGTTTGAAATCCGAACGAACCCGAAACCTATTTCCAAAATGCTCTCTGTCCAATTTTTAAAAATCTGGATTTTTCCATATTAAAAATATGCAGAAAATTAAGCAGGGTTTTTTATGAATTACTGTGCAAAACGGAGCTCTAACTCCGTCAACCCGCCGCGGAACCGCAGCCTTACCCCACGTGTCGCAGCGGTTCCGCGGCCGTTATGTTGAATCTTTGACTTTTGTTTGCACAGTAATTGTTATATTTGACTCCTGTGTTTTCTGGATAATTTTAATATTTTATTCAAGAGTTGAATTTTCTGGGGTTGTTTTGGGGATTCGTATATTCGATCGGATTATCAAATTTTGTCTGTGTGGCTTTCCGGGTAATTTTTGAATATGTTAAAAAGTTCGACCGGATAAAAATACCCAATTTTTCCCTGTCTGGAAATTTCCAAGTGTTGGATTTTTCCGTAGTTTAAAGACGTTCTAAGTAGTGCAAGTAACGCGATGGTCCCTCTAGAAGACAACAAACCTTAACTGGATTATGTGACCGTCTTAAACAGCCCTTTGAACCTTCGGGTTTGGGGCAGCACGGCGTGCCACATGTGAGGCGTTGGCTTGACCCTTCTACGGCTAGACCATTGGTACTGAGGCACGAACTGAATGTTTTTAGACTTGTTTCATGTGTTGATCTGTATCGGGAAAACTTGGGTGTTTGAATGTTCGATCAGAAAGTTTAACATTTTCTAATTATCTGGAATGGGATACAATAATTGGAATTCACAAGCAGTTATGAGATAACAGAATGAATGTTATAAACATAGCAGTTTAGTCTCACTTGATCGGTTGCCACGGAATTTTGATGCGATCAAAAGTCCGTCGCAATCACGTAGCGTACGTGAATACTCGCCGGGTAAACTTAATAGACAGCCTCGCTCCATAGCCCCGACCAAGTGACTGTAGGAGAACCCCATCGCCGAAAGCATCCGTTCGGGTGCTCGCGGCAGCGGTGTTCCGCCTTGGTGCACTTCGTCGACGGCGTCGGGGGTGCGGCCGCCTACTAAAGTTTGCGACGAGCATTCGATCAGGATGTCGGGAATCTTGTTGAATTACCCGACTTGATATTGAAAAGTGTTTTCGATAATGAGACTAAAACGCGGGGTTTATAATTGTTAGGCATGCGATGTCTAAGGAATTCATTTGATTAGGCATGCGATGTCTATGCAGGTTGCGGATTCCAACTGTTGTAGTTTTACACTTTCTTTTCTGTGACCGTAAGTGTAATATGTGATATCGCCGGTTTCGTTGCTATATGTCAACGACAATTGGGATGGACATATTTACTTACGTTGATGACATGTGATGTTATGTGTTGCTGGATATGTTATATTGGATCGTCGTGTTTGAATAGCCGGGGGTTTTTATGTGAGATGAGTGTTTTTTCATTTTCATTCATGTAAAAACTTGTATGTAATATTCTTTTATTGGGGCACTTCCAGGTTGCGGAAGATGTCACCTTTTGTATATTATTTACTTTTCCGCACTAGGATAGACCCAAGGAGGGGAGCACAAGTAACCGGGTTCTATGGTCCAGTGGGAGACCAACTTGAGGAGTCGAGTCCGGGTCTCCTAACTCTAGAATTGGTAGGGTTGCTTGCCGCTCTCGTAGGGGTCTAGGGGTGTGGGTTTGGCTATTCATCGCGACCGTGGAATCCGTGTTTTATACTGGCTCGTATTGAAAACACGGACGTCCTAGTATATCCAATATTTCATATGATTCTTCTGCTGCGTTATCTGTGATGTGATCATGTGATATGTTCTGTGATAGATACTTTATATAGTATATATGATATATTATATAGGCGTTACTTATGTTTTACACCCGCGCTAGCCCTGCCCTGCTCTGCCGTTAGTTACCTAACCTAACGGTGCACGAGGGGACATCGAGGCGAATGCGGATGGCATAAGTGTACGTCGTATTTATCTGTGATGATTAGGTACTTAAATGATGGGACTTCATTAATGTGATTAATGAAAGAAAAGAAACCTAAGATGTTGTAGAATCGAATTTCAAAATAAAACAGGTAGCTACAGTTCTTGCTTTGCACAGCGGTATATGTGATATATCCTGCACCTTATTCGATGAGGAAAGGACCGAGATCCCTTCACCGGGAGTGACTCCTTTAGCAATAACTGGCAGATGCTACACACTCGGTTTGTCTTTTGATTGCTTTTAAGAGTTTTTGCTTTGCACAGTGATATATATGATATATCCCGCACCTCATTCGACGAGGAAAGGACTGACGATCCCTTCACCGGGAGTGACTCCTTTAGCAAAACTAGAAAAGCCTCAAAAACACTCCATTTTAAAATCATTTGATTCTACAACGATATCAAGTTCATTACGCAATAGGTTTTCAGAAAAACCTGTCGTAGCCCTCCGTCATTTCAGATAATTGCTAGTTAGTATTCGTGCTACGTTTGTTGGCCTGCGTCAAGGCGTAGTGTGCGGTAGCTAACTACTATTTATCTGCTTATGCATATGATGCAGATTGGATTAGGGTAGTCGTGCGACTTTGTTGGCCTGCGTCAAGGGTCGTGCGTGTGGGTTTAATTCAATCAGGAAATGACGGGTTGAACTTGACTAGCGCACTATGGTTTGTTGGCCTGCGTCAAGGTCATAGGACGCTAGGGGCAAAATTATCGGGAATTTCAAGTGTTGAAATTTTCAATGAGATTGCATACCTTCTATGAGATAGTTGGATCCCGATACCCACTGCGAGTAAGAGTTACTCCTGGGAGAGTTTTACACATTACAATTAGCCAATCAAGTAGGTGTCTAGAAAGGTGTTAACGAGGTTACGCCTCTGGGAAAACGAGGTTTACATTAATTAGGTTCGTGCGAAAGCACGGGGGACCTCCCTCAAAGTACCGACACTGGCGTGGCTGAAAGATTGGCGAACTTGTAGTTTGTAATTAATCCCGGCTAGTCTTTCCTTTTAGGGTTTGAAGGAAGATTTGATAAAAAGCAGTGGGAGCCATCCTGATTAGATAAAATAATAACCAATCTATTCTTGCAAGAGCGCACGCTGAGTGTTTTCTTCCCTCTCTCTCCAGGTAGCGACCATATCACGCCTTAATCAAGATAATAATACGGAATTTTGACCGAACCCGTTTGTTATACTGAGCTGGGGAACCTTGGTGCCGCTCCAACTTATAATTGTTATAAGACAGAGCAGGAAATTGGGGAATACCAGATTTCCCGTGCCACCCAAACGAAGAGAGTGCATGCTGATGCATCATCTTCGGGTGTGTTCGTTACAAAGAACTGTTTCTCTGTATCCTCTACGTCCTGGGTATTTGATACCGGATCAGGATCCCAGATATGTAATCTGTTACATAGGGCTACAGATAGGTAGAGAACTGAGAACGGGTGATAAGTTTCATGAGACAGAAAACGGGGCAAGTGTTGCAGCCAAGTCTGTTGGTCACTGTCACCCTGTATTACAAATACATTGATTCTGAATGAATGTTATTAGATACCGAACCTGATATACAAAATCGTATCTATCTCTTTATTAGTAAAGAAATGATAAAATTTTGTATTGTTGGATAATGTTTTGAACATTTCCTATATCAAAAGTTGATCGGTTCAGGCACGTTATCTAAAAGCGTTGATGTTCTAAATCAAACTACAGTTCTTTAATATACTGAACACACACAAGAGGAAGAGTTCAGAAATAAACGAATCCTTCTTGAGGCATTGTAGACTAGGTCATATCAATGTGACCCGACTAGCTAAAGTTACTTTTAGATGCATATTTAAATCAGTTTGAATTTACATCTTGTGAAACTTGCCAGTCATGTCACAAAGATAAGATGACCATATCTCTGTTTATTGGAAACAGAGAAAGAGTTAGTGAACTCTAGGGATTGATACATGATGATGTATGAAAGGTCCCCTGTCTACACATGCCAGGACTGGTTCTTTATACTTCATTAAATTCTCTGATGATCTCTTTTGATTCAGACATATGTTCTTGTTGAAACAAAAGTCAGAACCTTTTGAGATATTCACAGAATATAAGTTAGAAGTAGAGAACCAAAATACAGGTAAAAGTATTATGTCCTTTGATGTGATCAAGGAGGAGAATAATTGAGCACGAAATTCTTGGACTATTCTAAAGGAGACTGAGATTCTCTCTCAGCATTACTCCTCCATATACACCATAGCACGATGGTATATCGGGGCGGAGCAATCTCACCCTATATGATAAGGTGTGCTCTATGATGAGTACTACTGAGTTACCTGTCTCCTTTTTGGGAGTTATGCGCTTGAGAAGCAGTATACCTATTGAATAGGGTTCAAATCAAATCAGTTGCTTACCACTTCATATGTGATATGGAAAGGGAAGAGCCCATATCTTAAGTTGGTTAAGATTTGGGGTTGTCCGGGCTATGTCTAAAAGCAAAATCCGGACAAGCTCAAGGCAAGGTCAGTTATGTAGAACTGGAAAGGTTCCAGCTATACAAACTACAGCAGATGATTTGGTAGAACCAAAGGATTCAATAGTTACCAACGAACCTCAGCCTCTCCGCCGATCTAGTAAGGTTCCTCACCCACCTGAGAGATACTTCGGTTACTCTATGACAGTGGGAGTGAGGATTGCATCATGAGATGATGACCCAACTAGTTTCGAGCTGGCCATCAGGAGTGGGACTCTGTAAGAATGGCTGGATGCTTAGTGATCTGAGATGGAATCCATGTACACCAACAAAGTATGGACTTTGGCTGCTATATCTGAAGGGTTAAATCCCCATCAGGAGCAAGTATATCTTGAGAAGATTACTTGGTGTAGATGGAAAAGTTGAGACTTTCAAAGCTAGACTTGTTAAAGCTTTTCGTCATCGAACAGGCATGGATAATGATGAAACCTTTTCATGTGGCTATGCTTAAGTCCATCCAGATCCTACTTGCCACGGCTACATACCATGACTACGATATCTGGCGGTTGGGTGCCATGACTGCTTTTCTAAATGATGTTTTAGAAGAGGACGTCTATAAGTACACAGCCAGAGGGCTTCGTAGACAGTGGGAGCAGCGGAAACGTGTACAAGATTCTTTATAGGATAAAGCAGGTATCGCGGGGTTGGAACATCTGTTTTGATGAAGTAGTCAAAGAGTTTGACATCATCAAAATGGTAGATGAACCTTGTATAAACAAAAAGGTAGTAGGGAGTATGGTGTTGATCCTCGTAGAGTACGTGGATGACATACTCTTGATAAGAAAGGAGTTTCCTATGCTACGCTCGGCCAATCTCCGTTTATCACAATGATTCTCTATAGGATCAAAGTGATACCTTCTAAATCCTGAGTTTGGATCTATGAGATAGATCTTATTGGATGTTAGGATTCTCACTAGTTGTAGTGAGATGGTATCAACCGATCCTGGGGAGAATCACTGGAAGGGTTCCAGGGTGATAAGGATGACTGAATGTCAGTCACAGGCAATGTCTTTACCCTCAGTAAAGAGACGGTATGTTGGAAGAGTTCCAAGCTAGATACCGTGGCATACTAGACGATTAAGGCTCGATACATCGCTACTTCAGATGCTACCAAAGAGGCAGTCTGGATGTATATTAGTTTATGAGATGGACTTCGTTCCTCCCATTGTGTGACAATGGAGTTGTGGCTTATGCCAAGGAACACCCGTCCCATCAGTGATCCAGACATATTCTAAGGCAGTATCACCTGATCATGGAGATGGTTGATCTCCAAGGAGATCGAGGTTAGGAGAGTAGCCTCAGAGGACAACACGGCGGATCCACTCACAAAGGCCTTTTCCCAAAGAGAGACTATTATGGGATGGTTGAGTATGAGATACTACAACCACCGCTATCAGATGGCCCTAGTGCAAGTGGGAGATTGTTAGTTATATGTATGCCCTAGAGGCCATTACTGTACATTGGATGTATATTGTAGTGGGTGCTTGGACATATATAGGGAGGACTTTCTTGCTCGACATGATAGTATGCTATCTGGTTACTCTTTACCTTAACGTGTATACTGATTGTCTCTCTGTTACATGTTGGTAAAGCCCTTAGGATGTGTACTTGACTACCTGGACTATGATGCGGATCATACTAGTGGGGACATGGTAGTCCATAAGTACATCCTTCAAATTCCCTAGTCGTGGGTATATCGAGACGGGGCATCGATATACCAGAGTAGACTAGCGTATACCTTCTCGACCCATACAGATGGGCGATGGATGATCCCATATCCATTGGTGTTTGACATCAGAGATGATATACGGGTGCTCAGTGGAGACTGGGTACACTGGACGGACTCGCTGAGAACTCCCAGATGGTATTATACCTTACGTCAGATGGCAGTTCTCTGGTGACACTGGTACAGAGTAGTCTGTTGACCCGAGATCGTCAAAGAGTCTTGTGTGGTTCCCAATGTGCTTTGATTTCCACCTTACCACGTCCAAGAGGGCGTGCAAAACGGTGGTTTTTGGGTGCAGTCCAGAATCACATGGAGGCAATGAGTTATAGGAGGGGATTCGTCTCTCCCGGTAAAGGGAGTTGATGTTGCGCTGTGTTCGATTGGATATAACCGGAAATCCCTGGCCAGGGTTGCTGAGATTTACTGGTAAGTGTTACCTGTAGTTTCTCGAACTGTTATAGACCTCATATCGATACGACTTATCGAGCTATTGGGGTCTGACGTTTACCACCCCTAGGCGAGATATGCGACATATCAGACGATCAGACCGGACTGTACGTAAGTGTTACTGGTTGGATTCACAGGAGTGTGAGCGGGCTTGCTCGTCGATCATCTAATCGCTCAATACCCGGGTGCCCGTTACGTTTAGCAGACCGCTTGCGGCTTGTGGGTGTTTGATATGATCATAACCTGCTGCCGGCGTATTGACGAGTCTTTAGAGTCCTACACAGAGGTTTCCTGGCTCAAGCGAAACGAAATAGGAGCGCATATGAGATATGTGCGGGACCGAGAATAATGCGTGTATGTGATACCGTATTCTATTCTCGCGATTAATGTATCGATTGGTTGTATGCGATATAACCTAGTTATCGAATCAAGTATTGATTCGATAAGCCGATACATTGGATACTAGTCGGTTATATGCGATATGACCGGATCGTTAAATCAAGTGTTGATTTAATGATTTAATGTATAATTTTATATTTGATATATTACTTTGCAATAACTAGTATTGGTTCACTTTAAATGGATTTTCTCACTTGGATGTGCACATTGTATATGTGATATACTTTTGTGCACTTGATTGTATCATGTTTGATGATACATGTTTGCTAGGGTTTTTGTGTAAAGATCAAACCATGGTTACATGTTAATGGTTAGGGTTTTGATTTATTCATTTATTTATTTGTTTATTCTTTTTGAAAAATAAAAGGCATGAAAAGAAAATGGTGGCTTGATTTGTATTCTAGTTGAAGCTTCATGAAGCTTTGACCTAAGTGACCATTTTTGTCTCATGCTTAACCCTAACCATTCCCACTAACCCTAGTTTAGTCTCTACACTTGACCATGGTTGGTAGATGATAAGTATTATTATTATTTCATTTTACTTGATACTTATCATAATATTTTCATTTTCTTCTTCTTCTTCTTCAAGAAGAAAACCTAGACTTCATCAATGGTGATTGATGAAAAAGAGTGAGAAATCCAATTCTAAAGTCTACCCACTTCCTATTTCTTCATCCTCTACCTCTTGCCAAGTAGTAGAGTGTGTTTTCTTCACAAGTTTCATGACTTGGTGAAGTTGGAGCTTGATCTTGTGATGCCTCGACGTAGATCATCTTCGGCAAGAAGCCGACGACCTTGCCCGCCCATTTCTCCGATGAAGCCGACGCTAGAGCCCGGGTTTCCATTTGGACAGCGAGGAGACTTCATTGCGGAGCTATGGAGGTGGAGGACCGGATCTACAAAGGTTGTATATCCGTTCTCTTAGTAAAATAGTTTACTAGTTCTTTTTCGCCTAGACATCTAGTTATCGATCCGTAGTCTAGGGTTTCTCGGCACCCATAATTTTTGAAATTGGCATGGTTGATGCCTTGTGAGACCTCTTGAGAGTGCCTAGGAACCCTACATTAACCATGCCAAATTAAAATTTTCTGGTGCCAAGAAACCCTAAACTAGATCGTTAACTAGAGTTTAGGCGAAACGAAATGAAAGTAAATCACATTTACACTAAGTGAACGGAAATGCAACCTTTGTAGATCCGGTCCTCCACCTCCATAGCTCCGTGACGATGTCCCTTCGCTGCGATCATCAGATCCTAGACTCTCGCGGTGGTTTCATCGGAGAAAAGATCGGGCTAGATCGTTGACTTCGATGCCGAAGATGATCTACGTCGAGGCAACTCAAGATGAAGCTCCAACTTCACCAAGTCATGAAACTTGTGAAGAAAACACCCTATCCAACATGGCAAGTGGTAGAGGATGAAGAAATAGGAAGTGGGTTCACTTTGGATTTTGATTTCTTACTTGAAATCATCACTTGATCATTTTCAAGAAAAGGTTTTCTTTTTCTTCATCAAGAAGAAGAAGAAGAAGAATATCATAAGAATTATCAATAATTGAAAATAAAGTGATGGTTATCATTATGCAACCTTGGGTTAGTTTAACAAGTGTAGAGAATAAACTAAGGTTAGGTGAATGGTTAGGTTTAGGAAAGACACAAAAATGGTCAAAGCTTCATGAAGCTTCAAGGTAGAAACAAAAGAAGCCACCATTTTGTTTCTTGCCCTAAAATAAATAAATAAAATAAATAATTAAGAAAAGATAACAAAACCCTAACCATTCACTTAAACAAGGTTTAAAGTAAACATACACCTAAGTTTGCATGTATCATCAAACATGATACAATTTTGTGCACAAAAATATATCACATATACAATGTGCACAACCAAGTGAGAAAAACATCTTAAGTGAACCAATATTAGTTAATGTAAAGTAATATATCAAATATATAATTATACATTAAATTATTAAATCAACACTTGACTTAATGATCCGGTCATATTGCATATAACCGACTAATATCAATAGTAACAACTTATCGAATCAACACTTGATCCGATAACCCGGCTATATCGCATATAACCGATCAATGTCACATATCGCGAGAATAGAATACAGTATCACATACTGGTATTATTCTCGGTCCCGCACATATCTTATATGCGCTCCTATTTCGTTTCGCTTGAGCCAGGAAACCTCTGTGTAGGACTCTAAAGACTCGTCAATACGCCGGCAGCAGGTGATGATCATATCAAACACCCACAAGCCGCAAGCGGTCTGCTAAACGTAACGGCCACCCAGTATTGAGCGATCAGAATATCAACGAGCAAGCCCGCTCACACTCCTGTGAATCCAACCAGTAACACTTACCGTACAGTCCGGTTTTGTCGTCTGATATGTCGCATATCACGCCTAGGGGTGGTAAACGTCAGTCCCCAATAGCTCGATAAGTCGTGTCGATATGAGGTCTATAACAGTTCGAGAAACTACTGGTAACACTTACCAATAAATCTCAGCAACCCTGGCCAGGGATTTCCGGTTATAGCCAATCGAACACAGAGCAACATCAACTCCCTATACCGGGAGAGACGAATCCCCTCCTATCGCTCATTGCCTCCATGTGATTCGGGACTGTACCCAAAAACCACCATTTTGCACGCCCTCGATTCGGGACTGTACCCAAAAACCACCGTTTTGCATGCCCTCATGGACGTGGTAAAGTGGAAATCAAAACACAGTAGGAATCACACAAGACTCTATGACGATCTCGGGTCTACAGACTAACCTGTACCAGTGTCACCAGAGAACTGCGATCTGACGTAAGGTATAATACCATCTGGGAGTTCTCGGCGAGTCCGTCCAGTGTACCCAGTCTCCACTGAGCACCCGTATATGATCTCTGATGTCAAACACCAATGGATATGGGATCATCCATCGACCATCTATATGGGTCGAGAAGGTATACGCTAGTCTACTCTGGTATATCGATGCCCCGTCTCGATACACCCACGACCAGGGACCTTGAAGGATGTACTTATGGACTACCATGTCCCCACTAGTATGATCCGCATCATAGTCCAGGTAGTCAAGTCCACATCCTAAAGGCTTTACCAACATGTAACAGAGAGACAATCAGTGTACACGTTGAGGTAAAGAGCAACCAGATAGCATACTATCATGTCGAGCAAGAAAGTCCTCCCTATATATGTCCAAGCATCCACTACAATATACATCCTATGTATAGTAATGGCCTCTAGGGCATACATATAACTAACAGTTTGCCGGACGGCAAATATTTGGTTTTGAATATCCGCTGTTATGCACCAATTTCAAATTGATATATCTGTATGTCTATTTTCATAGAGTGAGATATACCTTTTTGAAATTATGTCTATGACATTTACCTATATCAGTGGATGGTTAGGTAAGGAGCATTAAACAGCGGTGTAATTCTTCTTAACCATAAGTACAGTTTTCAACCTACGACGCACAGGGTTTGAGTTATTCAACTTAGGCGACTTATACAGAGGATTGTATATTGTCCAGTGTCCATTAGGACACAGGGGTTGGTCCTCGTACTATTCGGTTTACTTATGACTTCTCTAGTTCTTAGACAAGTGTTTCTTAGAAACACAAGGTCTGAGTTTTGAGAAGTTATAGGTATAAGAATAGAGTAGAGAACCAGGTGTTGCAAGTATCGGGATTCTTCAAGGTGATCGAAGATGTAGATACTTGGGTATGATATTTAGTTTATAGTAATATTTAAGAGAACTTGTTTCTCTTTCAGGTTACTCATAATTGGAAGCACTCCTAACTTGAGTAATGCTGATCAGCCTCCTTCCATTTAGTTGACATGCACTGGAGACAGTTGCATGATTTGAATTTGGTTCCAATTAAATCAGTGCCTCTGTTTCTATATTGGATATAGAACGGTTCATATCTTAATGATGTTAAGGTACGGGGAGTTGTCCGGCTTATGCTTAAAACCAGACTCTGGATAACTCAAGGCACGTTTCTGTAATGGCTGTTGTGGATTGACCAAGGCTATGATGAGGGTTGACTTTCTACCATCTCGAAGATCAATAGTGATATTGTTCTAGACTCGCCACAGTTTTAAAAGAAATCGATTTTTTCAGAAAATAGTAGTGGGAGTATGGTAGAACTGGAAGTAATTCCAGAACCGCAAACGATTACTGAAAATTTGATAAGAACCTAAAGATTCAATCTGATTTGACATTCCATTGGCCACTCCACAGATATGTTGGGTAACCTCAGGCACCCGAGAGGTACTCCGGTAGCCTCAAGGACGGTGACAGGGAGGTTCTTGTTTACCCAGACTTGCCGTTGCTGTTGTTCCAGGCTGTGAGACCCGGCAGGAGAATGAGTATAGCGTCGTTCTGAACTAGCTTTAGATGTGTACGTCTATATAACTCTGCCAGAGGGTTGTCGTAGTCAGTGGGAGCAGCTGAAGCATAGTAGACAAGTGACTTATGTCTATTTATAGACTAAAACATATATAGCGGAGATAGATCATCTATTTCTGATATGACAATCATAGGTTTGACTTCATCAGAATAAGGGATGGATCTGTTAAGAAGGTAGTAGGGTGTGATGTCCTGGTATTTGGATGACATACACAGAGTAGGAAGTGAAATTCCTTTACTACGGTCGGTTATACTTTGGTTGTCACACAGTGGTTTCTCCACATAAGGATATAGATATTATATCAGATATTCTGGTTACTATATCTATGGTTTTAGATCTAGATTTGGGTAGTTTCCCAATCTGGGTACTTACACAGCATTCTAAAGGTGTTTTATAATGGGCGACTCCTGGCACGGTAGTGTACCTGCAGGTGATGGAGTCACCCTCTCTAAAGGTGTCTTACAGACTAAAGGGGAGAGGGATGTACATGAGTGGCAGATCACTTACTTAGGCAATTGAGTCAATCATGAGATGTCAAGTACCACACCAGATGTTGTTTTTGCACAAGCTGCAATAAGTTGATATTGATCCTATCCTGGAGAAACGATCGGAAGCAGCTTTAGAACATAAGTGGATGTTCTAGGGATATGATAATGACAGCCTCATTCGGGAGACAGTTATCATTCCAGGCTTCCAAGGTGACCTGGATGACAGAGAGCTTGTCAGAGTTATAGTTTTCCTTCTGACGAGGGGCAGTATTTTGGACAGGTGGTCCAAGGGGATACTGAGGGAGGCATGACGCAGGATACTGATTAAGTTCAGTTGACGATACAGTCTAAGAAGTTTGGATTTGGAGTTCATTTATGAGCTAGGTCCCATCAGATATCCAGACATATTCTAAGACAGGTATTGCTCATTTCGGGAGATGGCTTTCTACGCGAACTTTAGATAAAGAGAGACATAGAAAGAAACATCAAGGCAGATCCACTCACTGAGGCTATTCCTCGAACACATTCTTTTCGCAAACTGGTTTTGTGAGACTGATTAGTAGAGGAGTTGGGTGTTCGGTATCACACGGGCTGTTAGTATGCGACATCGCAATAATTATCCTTGAGTGCAAGTGGGAGATTGTTGGTGATAGTGCCCTCAGAGTCAATTATTGGATCACAGGCACGTGATTGCAATGATTGATGGAGGACCTATGCCGGTAGGACAGTCTTACTCAAGATGATAGTATGCTATCTGGTTTATCTTTATCATCGTGTACTGCTTTAGGTGACCTGACAGGTCGCTATTACACGTTGATAGAGCCTCTAGGATTCTTTCTTGACTGCCAGCAGTATGAGGGCGATCATATACGTGGGAGCTGGAGTCTATAAGCACATCCTTAAAAGGTCCCTAGACTTAGGAGTTTCGAGACAAGGCATCAATACTCCAGAGTAGACTAGTGTATACAGTCGAGACCCTGACAAGGGGCGGTGGCCGGTCTCACAAGCCACTGGTGTCAGTTCGATCACCTAAGATGTATACAGGTGCTCATTGGGTTATGAGTACACCGGACAGGACTCGCCGGGAACATGCTAGTTGGTCTTATACCTGACGTCAGATACCAGTTCCCTGGTGACATGTGTACAGGTTAGTTCATCGACCTGAGATCGTCATTTGTCTCGTGTGAGTTCCAACTGTACTTTGATTACTACCCTACCACGCTCAAAGGAGATGTGCAAACAGGTTTTAGTTGGGTACAGTCCCGAGCCACATGGAGGCAGTGAGCGGATCTGCAGAGGTTCGTCTCTCCCGGTATTAGGGGTGAGGTCGCGCTGTGTCTAGGAGAGCCATTACACGAAGTCCTTGGCTAAGGCAGGAGATTTACAGGTAGGTATTCCAGTAGTATCTCAGGGTGTTCTGGGCTACACTCCGACACGACTTGTACCTCTTTTGGGGGTCTGACTTTTACCAACCTCCTAGGCCCGCTATGCGATGCTCATAGACGAACGGACCGGACTGTACGGATATTGTCACTGACAGGTTCAGTAGGGTGTCAGGATGAGTTCGCTCATCGACGTCCCTTTTGGTCAATACCTGGTAGCCCGTTACGTATGGCTAATACCTCTGACGTTCTTGTGGTTAAATCCACAGCCAAAGTGTTGATGAGTCTTTAGAGTCCCCCACAGACCGTTTTCTCAAGTTTCGGGCGAAACACTGTAGAGGTCGTATGGAGATATGGCAGGATTCGATCAGATACGTGCGGTATTGCACGGATCATGATCGGACGGATTATACTAGCTGGCTTTGGTTTAAGCCGGATCCTAGTATAGTACAGTGTAGATTTTTTCTCATTGCATTTGTATTCGGTCGGAATACAAATGCGGGTATGTATATAAAGTCGCCGGTTTTTCCTGTAATTTATTATGGGATCAGTTTTTTGAAGTTGCCAGTTTGATTTCCGTTTCTGCCATTTTCCTTTTTTTCTTTCCTTGGCTGAAAATTGGTGGAGGAGGGCTTATTTGCAATTGTGCAAATTAGCATTGTGGAGGGTGGTCTTTGCATATTGTTGCTTCATGATGGTTGCACCATCATTTGACTTCTTCATTCATCATGGTTTTGACTTGTGGTGATATGATTGGTTGATGGAGTGTTGGATTTGGTAGGTGATCATTTCTTTTCATCATAATAACCCTTTCTCTCTCTTGGTTATTTGGCTCACTCATTTTTCATTTGGCCTCTCATTCTCTCCTCTCATTTTTGCTCTGCTAGATGAATGGCCGGCCACAACAAGTAGTTGGCTGTCCAAAATTGTTGTGGGGAAATTTTGATCTCTTTGGCTTTATAAAAATCCCATTGCTCCATCTCCAAAAGCTTAGTTCATTTCCTCCACCAAATGGCAACTTACAACCCCATGAGACATAGAGTTCCACACTATTCTACAGCAATTCTTGGGCATGTCGGCTCGTCAACTTCATGCCCGAGTTGCCTCGGTCCAGAGGTGGGAGCCCGTAAAAGAACCCGGCGATGTGGTGCCCTTCCGACGAGGAGATGAAGACTGGAGATTCCACGGGGAGATCGGGACGACGACGAGAAGACCGAAGGACACGGATCGCTCGGTAAATCTCTCTACCCCTTCTATAGTTAGCTAGGATTAGATTAATGGCCCGATCCAGGATTTTTGTGCGTGGTGGTGCCGGTTTCAAAAGTTAAAGTAAAGTATCGTTTCCGCATTTTGGCCTCGGATTGACGGCCGGGGCGCCGCCGTGCACTTACAATACTATTTCAAGTACGACGTACTAATGGCTGTGGGACAGACCATCTTCCCTACTGGGATGAGAAGCGCATACGCTAGTCTACTCCGGAGTATCGATGCCCCGTCTCGATAATCCTACGACTAGAGTCCTGTATAAGGATGTGCTAATAGATTACCCAGCCCTTACTAGTGTGACTGCCATCACAACGCTGGAAATCAAGCAAATATCCTAAGGGCTCCACTAATGTGTATAGGCGATATGCTAAAAGAAACACATGCACACATTAAAGTAGAAACAAACCTAGTAGCATACTACCATTTTGAGCAAGATTGTCTATACAACTGTGAATATCCCAACTTCCATTAAGTAATATACAAATTAGTATGATACAGTAATGGCCTCTAGGGCATATACACTAACAAAAATACTACAGATTCGTTAGTTTTGAAATAAGTATGACCCGAGTATGGTCTAACAGCTACAAGTAAACTACTGGACTAAACTAACAGATTATTCGAAAGGGTAAGGAAAACCACCAAAGTCTTAGTCGATACATATATATATATATATAATAGTCGGTGATCCCCCCTCAATAGTATCACATACGATACACTATATAAAATACGACATCCTCAAGTCAAGAGTGCGGATCTATCATCAATATAGCTCGTATGGTAAATCCATCGTACGGCATCCCCAAATCTGGGTACGGGTCGAATATCACATTATCTCATTATTCATCTGGTCTCCTTATTATCATATATCATGAACTGGGGGTACTGATATAAGTCTAGTACAATACTGATACCATCTACATATGTATATGCGTGTGTATGAAACACATCGCTTAAGGACCCGCTATAATATCGTGTCGTATCTCATAATACGAACCACATCATATCACCAATCTCATGGCACCATGCCCAATCTCATCGACTCATCTCCAAATACCATATACTATCCTCTTCATCATGTATATGTATATGTATACATACACACACACATACACACACATAGTCACATACCTATGTGTATTTATATATACATACATATCCCCATACACGCACAAGTAATAAAATGTATGCAAGTGTGTGTGCGCGTGTATTCAAATCATTAATCTAGGGTCCGCGACTAAAACTAACTATCGACACTATAATACAATTACACTAAAATTTATCCACGAACTCCTAAAGTTTATCTAGATAAACATCTAGTCTCATAATAAACATAATTATATATATATATATATGTATGTATGTATACGTATTCGTATACTACACTACGAACTGCGAAAGTGCTATACGCCATCCATCCGACATCCCCCGTAGATATATATCTACTCACATGATCCTCGCTTGCTGGAGTCGATGACGCCACACTCATCCTCGTCGTCTCGAAGTCCACGTGGGGGTACCTACATGTCATAACATATCGTGTTGGATTAACATCCAATTCAAAACCTAAACGACACGCTAAAAGCCTATAGGTTAGAACCTACAGACTACGCATGTAAGAATAACCAACAACTCTCGATGATTGACGTGCAAATGTCAAGTGATCGAGACAAACACAAAAACCCAAATTCCAAGTTAACAGAATTCGCAAAACGAAATCAGAAACGATGCAAAACACTTCCAGATTTTACCCTAGGTGAAATTAGCCAATTTTTCACATGTGGAAGGGCTATTTACTGGACAAGGGATCTATGAACCAAACATGAAGCACCAAGGCAACACCCTGGCCTAAATTGTGGCCAGGATGGATTTATTTGCAGCCAACTTCAGGGTATATGGGCTACGATTTCAGTGGTAACTTCTGTAAGTCCGCGGCGGCGCCCCGGCCGTCGATCCGACGCCGGAAACACGGAATCAAAAATTTTGCAAACTAGCAAACCGGCACCACCGCGCACTTTTCACCCGGATCGGGCCATTAACCTAGCTACTAGCAAACTAGAAAAGAGTAGAGAAGCTATACCGAACGATCCGTGTCCTCCGGTCTTCGTCTCCACTCCGATGTCCCGCGGAATCCTCGTCCGTCACCTCCTCGTCGAAAAGGGCACCACGTAGCCGAATACTTTTACGGGCTCCCACCTCTGGACCGAGACAACTCGGGCGCGAAGTTGGCTAGCCGACGCGTCCAAGATTTGCTGTAGGCAAGTGTAGAAAACCTTTGTCTCAAGAGGTTTATGTAGTTGCCATAAGGATGATGGAGGTGGAGGAAGAACTTTTTAGAAAGCTTGTGAACTTTGATTCAAAATAAGAATGAGAATAATTTTCCACCCTCACCAAATGAAATCCCCCCCTCTCTCTCTATGTGTGGCGGCCCCCCATTATGAAATATAGTGGAGGAAATCACAAAACAAGAAGGAGGGTGAGTGTAGGGAAAGAGAATGGGTGACCACATCAAAAGGTTATGATAACAATATCAAATCAACTCTCATCAAGATCTAATCCATTCAAATCACCAAAAAGCAAACCATCATGAAAAAGCAAAGATGCTTAACTTATCAGAATGCCACAAATGCAAGAAACCCCATCCACAAAAAGTTATTTGCAAACTTGCAAATAACCCCCTCCATCGGAAAAGTCCGGCCGGGAAAGAACAAAGGATAACCGGCCGGAACGGAATGCAAACTGGCAACTACAGAAAACTGATCCCGTAATAAATTATAGGAAAACCCCGCTACTGTATATACATGCCTGCATTTGTATTCCCACTGAACACAAATGCAAAGAGACAAAATCTACACAGTCAAATACTAGGATCCGGCTTAAGCCAAAGCCGGCTAGTAAAATCCGTCCGATCACGATCCGTGCAATACCGCATGTATTTGATCGAACCCTGCCATATCTCCATACGGCCTCTACAGCGTTTCGCCCGAAACTTGAGTAACTGAGTGTGTGGTGGACTCTAAAGACTCGTCAATACTATGGTTGTGGATTTAACCACTAGCACGTCAGAGGTATCAGCCATACGTGACGGGCCACCAGCTATTGACCAAAAGGGACGTCGATGATCGAACTCATCCTGACACCCTACTGAGCCTGTCAGTGATAATATCCGTACAGTCCGGTCCGTTATTCTATGAGTGTCGCATGGCGGGCCTAGGGGGTTGGTAAAGTCAGACCCCCAAAAGCGGTACAAGTAGTGTCGGAGTGTAGCCCAGAACACCCTGAGATACTGCTGGAATACCTACCAGCAAATCTGCAGCCTTGGCCAAGGACTTTTCATGTTCTGGCTCTCCTAGACACAGCACGACCTCACCCCTAATACCGGGAGAGACGAACCCCTGCAGATCCGCTCACTGCCTCCATGTGGCGCGGGACTGTACCCAACTAAAATCTGTTTGCACGACTCCTTTGAGCCGTGGTAGGGTAGTAATCAAAGCACAGTGGGAACTCACACAAGACAAATTACGATCTCAGGTTGATGAACTAACCTGTACACATGTCACCAGGGAACTGCTATCTGACGTCTGGTATAATCCCAACTAGCAGGTTCCCGGCGAGTCCTGTCCGGTGTACTCATAACCCAATGAGCACCTGTATACATCTTAGGTGAACCAACTAACACCAGTGGCTTGTGAGACCGGCCACCGCCCCTCGTCGGGGTCTCGACTGTATACACTAGTCTACTCTGGAGAATCGATGCCCTGTCTCGAAACTCCCACGACTAGGGACCTTTTAAGGATGTGCTTATAGACTCCAGCTCTCACGTATATGATCGCCCTCATACTGCTGGTAGTCAAGCAAGAATCCTAGGGGCTCTATCAACGTGTAATAGCGACTCGTAAAGTCACCTAAAGCAGCACACGATGATAAAGATAAACCAGATAGCATACTATCATCTCCAGTAAGACTGTCCTACTGGGATAGGTCCTCCCCTCAATCATTGCAATCACGTGCCTGTGATCCAATAATTGACTCTGAGGGCACTATCTCCAACAATCTCCCACTTGCACTCAAGGCTAATTATTGCGATGTCGCATACTCGCAGCCCGTGTGATACCGAACACCCAACTCCTCTACTAGTCAGTCTCACAAAGCTCGTTTGCGAAACTATTGCGTTCGAGAAATAGCCTCAGTGAGTGGATCCGCTTTGATGTTTCTTTCTATGTCTCTCTTTATCTCAAGTTCGCGGAGAAAACCATCTCCCGAAATGAGCAATACCTGTCCTAGAATGTCTGGATGTCTGATGGGACCTAGCTCATAAGTGAACTCCAAATCCAAACTTCTTAGACTGTATCGTCAACTGAACTTAATCAGTATCCTGCACCATACCTTCCCTCAGTATCCACCCGGACCACCTGTCCAAAATACCGTCCCTCGTCAGAGGGAAAACTATAACTCTGACAATCTCTCTGTCATCCAGGTCTCCTTGGAAGCCTGGAATGATAACTGTCTCCCGAAGGAGTGCTGCCGTTATAAATTCCCCAGAACATTCACTTATGTTCTAAAACTGCTTCCGATTGTTTCTCCAGGATTGGATCAATATCAACTTATTGCACCTACTGCAAGAACAACATCTGGTGTGGTACTTGACATCTCATGATTGACTCAATTGCCTAAGCAAGTGATATGCCAATCATGCGCATCCCTCTCCCCTTTAGTCTGTAAGACACCTTCAGAGAGGGTGACTCCATCAGCTGCAGGTACACTACCGTGCCAGGGGTCGTCCATTCTAAATACTCTTAGAATGCTGTCTAAGTACCCAGATTGGGAAACCACCCAAATCTAGATCTAGTAACCAGAATGTACGATATAAGATCCAATTCATTTATGGAGAAACTACTGTGTGACGACTAAAATATAACTGATCGTAGTATAGGAATATTACTTCCTACTCTGTGTACGTCATCAAATACCAGGACATCACACCCTACTACCTTCTTAACAGATCCATCTCCTATTCTGATAAAGTCAAACATATGACTATCACGTCAGAAATAGATGATCTATCTCCGCTATATCTGCTTTAGTCTATAAATAGACATAAGCCTGATGTCCACCAATGCTTCCGCTGCTCCCACTGACTACGACAACCCTCTGGCAGAGTCATATAGACGTACACCTCTAAAGCTAGTTTAGAACGACGCTACACTCATCCTCCTGCCGGGTCTCACAGTCTGGAACAACAGCAATGGCAAGTCTGGATAAACAAGAACCTCCCTGCCACCGTCCTTGAGCATACCGAAGTACCTCTCGAGTGCCTGAGGTTACCCACTTTATCTGCGGAGTGGCCAATGGAATGTCAAACCAGATTGAATCTTTAGGTTCTTATCAAATCTTGAGTAATCGTTTGCGGTTCTGGAATCACTTCCAGTTCTACCATACTCCCACTACTGTTTTCTGAAAAAATCCATTTTTAATTAAAACTGTGGCGAGTCAAGAACAATATCACTATTGATCTTCCAGATGGTAGAAAGTCAACCCTCGCCATAGCCTGGGTCAACCCACAAACAGCCACTACTGAAACGTGCCTTGAGTTGTCCAGTGTCTGGTTTTAAGCATAAGCCGGACAACTCCCCGTATCTTAACAATGTCAAGATATGAACTGTTCTATATCCAATATAGAAACAGAGGCACTGATTTAATTGAACCAGATTCAAATCATGCAGCTGTCTCCAGTGCATGTCAACTAAATGGAAGGAGGCCGATCAGCGTTACTCAACTTAGGAATGCTTCCAATTATGAGTAAACTGAAAGAGAAGCAAGTTCTCATTACTATCAACTGAATACCATACACAAGTATCTACATCTTCGATCACCTTGAAGAATCCCGATACTTGCAATACCTGGTTCTCTACTCTATTTTTATACCAATAACTCCTCAAAACTCAGACCCTGTGTTTCTACGAAACACATGTCTGAGAACTAGAGAAGTTAAAAGTAAACAGAATATAGTACGAAGACCAACCCCTCTGTCCTTATGGACACTGGACAATATACAATACTCTTTATAAGTCCCTGAGTCTAACAACTCATTCACTGTGTGTCGTAGGTTGAAAACTGTACTATGGTTATGAAAAAAATTACACTGCAGTTCAATGCTCCTTACCTGACCATCCACTGATATAGGTAAATGTCATAGACATAATTTCAAAAAGGTATATCTCACTCTATAAAAATAGACGTACAGATATATCAATTTGAAATAGGTGCACAACAACTGATATTCAAAACCAAATATTTGCCGTTCGGCAAACAACCCAGGTGACTTCCTCAAATATCGCCAATTACAACGAATCCCAATATAATGAGGATGATCACCTAATTCCCAATAACTTACTCCCACTCACCATCTGTAAAACCATACAGATGTGAGAATCAAACCTGGTATATACATACCGTGGAGCAAGTGTCTAATTGGGAAATCAGTTTTCTTTTAACAGTACACAGTGATACTGAAACATTGAAATGTTTCGATGGGGTATCACAGTATTCCTAGTAATGCCTCTTCCATTATCCAGATTCACAACTATAACCGTATAATTCTTTGCCACCTCTCCAAATCCCTTTATATGTCTTTAGTCATTACCTTCTGTACACCCCTTTAAGCCAAATGGTTTTCTTCCTTCCCTACCGTTCAGCACCAGCCTATGGTTTGGAAGAAGACTATCCAATAAGCATAATGGGTGTACTGTCCTAATCTTAGGAGCACTCGCAATGCGAGAGAAGGTGAAGATAAAAGACACCTGAATGAACTTTATTCCTATTTCTCCTGAACCAGGATCCATCCCCGAACTGGAACAAGTTCCTTTCGAGTTCGTATATAACCATACGATGGATTATCCAATAAACTGGGATCTTCGTAGTGATACGGAGTGTCCTGGAGAAATACAAAGGTGATTTAGGATTGGCGAAGAAATACTTGGTTTTGTCGTGAATAGCAGTCGCAATTTACTTTGCCCTCTTACTAATCCCTTTCTTTGTCTTAACTTAATACCTTCTGTACACCGTTTAGGCTAATTGGTTTTCTTCATTCCCTACCGGTCGGCACCAGCCTAAGGTTTGGAAGAAGACTATCCAATTTGCGTAATAGGTGTACTATCTCCTAAGCCAAGGAGTACTCGCAATCTGAGAGAGAGGGTAAAAGGAAAAGACAACTGAATAGTCCTATTCGTTTTCTTCAGAACCAGAAACCATCCTCGAATAAATTCCTTCGAGTTCGTATATAATCATACGATGGTTTTGTCCAATGGAAGTGGACGTTCGTAATAATACGGGGTGTCCTGGAGAAAAGGGTAAAAGTAGGAGTGGCAATGAGGTTTGCAACTCTGACAATCCAAAAGCCAGTGTTAAGAAGGTTCGGTCAACTTGGTCACTGAGTCATAGTCTAGGGTCGGTTCAATGGTCGCTGCCAAAGAGAGAGAGAAAAGAAACACTCAGCGTGCACTCTAACCTAGATCAGAAGGGTTATCACTTTATCTAATCTGGAAAGCTCCCACTGTAACGTCAAATTCTTCCCCAAACCTGAAAGAAGAATTAGCCGGGATCACCCGAGGAGTAAACCAACTCATTAGTGGGAATCGGGATCCAACTATCATCGTATGATAACGTGACGGAATCCACTCACGTCACCACACTCCAGAAGGTATGCGCATGCCTGGCAAGTTTCAGTTCTTTTGAAACTCCCGATGTGGATTTCTGCCCCATGCTCTTATGACCTTGACTTTGGCCAACATATCATAAGTCACATGTCAAGTTCTACCCGTCATTCTCCTGGTTAATTTGAACCCACCCGTACCTACCCTTGACTTTGGCCAAAATGGCAGTACGACTGTCCCAAACCAACGCATCTATCTATGCTGCATATGAATACCCAACAGCTACCAAACACTGTGCCTTGACTTTGGCCAACATACACAGCTTGAATACTATTGACTATCCATATGAAACGACGGAGGGCTACGAATGGCTTCTGGTGAAAACCTTTAACGTAATGAACTTGATATCGTTGAAGAAAAGGATAGCTTTTTAAAAATATAGTGACGAAAACCTTTGCTAAAGAGGTCACTCCCGGTGAAGGGATCTCGGCTTTTTCCCCGAAGAATGAGGTGCAGGATATTCCAACTGAATACCACGATGCAAAGCAAAAGCAATCGGCTATAGTGAAGTTATTGCCCTGACGCAAACTTTTTTTCCAAGGGGTCACTCCCGGTGAAGGGATCTCGGCCCTTGCCTCGTCGACTGAGGAGCAGGATATTCCAACTGAATACCACGATGCAAAACAAAAGAGAACGTCCTTGCAATAACAGCTTTTTGAAAAGTGTTCCAACAACATCAGAATAGGTTTGTCTGTCTTGCATTGATCCGAATCAACGCAGTCCCATCAATTGATCACACCACAAAAGAACGAAAATATACCGACGTACGTATATGCCATCCGCATTCGCCACTGGATCCCATCATCACCCGTTAGGTTAGCTAACTAATGACAGAGCGGGGACTGGACTAGCGCGGATGCAATACATATACAACATCTACAAGTATATATGTAATATATAATTTTCGCTCAAGGCGTGATAAAATGCAACATCACAGAAATGTACAGCATCACAGAACAATACAGATATCTGGGATCCCCGGGTTTCACAGAGCCGCTGAAACCCGACGTTCCCCTGGTCGTATGGATAACCTGTGCAATGAAATCTTAGACCCTTACGGGCGCGGCAAGTTACCCGCCAAAACCTGAAGCGAGGCAGCCCCCTTCAGCAACGTGAATGGACCACCCAACACTTCACGGAATCCGGTAACTTGGGCACCCCTCCTGGGTCAATCCTATACCCCCTACGAGTGCGGCGAATAGCCCGCCAATTCTAGAGTGAAGCCCCCTCCGTCTCAATGCCATGAGATGCGGGCTCGTTGCCCTCTAAAATACGGTTATCCGTGCACCCCTCCGCGGGGTAATCCTAGTACAGAAAGTAAAATATACATACAATGGGTACATCGACCGCAACCTGGTCGTGCCCTAAAAGAATAATACAAACAGGCAGTGACGGCAGTCCACATGTCGGACGCTCGCCCCGCAATATCAAATGCACATATAAAACAGAACTGTACTACCATTGCATCCAGGCTATCCCCACCGACCGATCCGCAACAACACAGCACAACACAGAACATCAACGTGAATGTCACGTTCGCAAATCCGTCTAAAAGGGCTATAGCAGATAGACTGGATTTACCGATCCAGTGACATTCACGGTCGCAGATATAATGTAAATACTGTGAACTAGCATGTTTAAAATATCCGATCGAACAAATTTATCAAAGTGGGCTCCACGCAGTACAGTAGCACTTACAGAAAATCTGGGCCCAAAAAGAATATCCCAAAATCCCTATTTCCAAGTCTAAAGCCCTCTGGAAAAATTTGGCATGCTGATCAGTTAAAAGCGCGGCGGAACCGCGGCCCAAGCATGGGTTTGGCCGCGGTTCCGCGGCGGTATGGAGTGATCTCGCGACCAAATTTTCACAGAATTCTTAGATTCTCATGCACGGTATTCTGCAACAACCTGAAAAATTTTTGGAGCTGAAAAAATTTCGACAGAGAACACATGTGCATTGAAAATACGGTTTTTGGGGATTTTTGTTCGATCGAGTTCTAAACATACTAGAGCAAGCTAGGTGAGATTAATGGCGTGGCTCTGATACCAATGTAAGTTCGCGGCGGCGCCCCGGCCGTCGATCCGACGCCAGAAACGCGGAAACAAAAATTTTGCAAACTAGCAAACCGGCACCACCGCGCACTTTTCACCCGGATCGGGCCATTAACCTAGCTACTAGCAAACTAGAAAAGAGTAGAGAAGCTATACCGAGCGATCCGTGTCCTCCGGTCTTCGTCTCCACTCCGATCTCCCGCGGAATCCTCGTCCGTCACCTCCTCGTCGAAAAGGGCACCACGTAGCCAAATACTTTTACGGGCTCCCACCTCTGGACCGTGGCAACTCAGGCACGAAGTTGGCTAGCCGACGCGTCCAAGATTTTCTGTAGGCAAGTGTAGAAAACCTTTGTCTCAAGGGGTTTATGTAGTTGCCATAAGGATGATGAAGGTGGAGGAAGAACTTTTTAGAAAGCTTGTGAACTTTGATTCAAAATGAGAATGAGAATAATTTTCCACCCTCACCAAATGAAATCCCCCGCTCTCTCTATGTGTGGCCGGCCCCCCTTTAGGAAATATGGTGGAGGAAATCACAAAACAAGAAGGAGGGTGAGTGTAGGAAAAAAGAATGGGTGACCACATCAAAAGGTTATGATAACAATATCAAATCAACTCTCATCAAGATCTAATCCATTCAAATCACTAAAAAGCAAACCATCATGAAAAAGCAAAGATGCTTAACTTATCATAATGCCACAAATGCAAGAAACCCCCTCCACAAAAAGTTATTTGCAAACTTGCAAATAACCCCCTCCATCGGAAAAGTCCGGCCGGGAAAGAACAAAGGAAAACCGGCCGGAACGGAATGCAAACTGGCAACTACAGAAAACTGATCCCGTAATAAATTATAGGAAAACACCCGCTACTGCATATACATGCCCGCATTTGTATTCCCACTGAACACAAATGCAAAGAGAAAAAATCTTCACAGTCAAATACTAGGATCCGGCTTAAGCCAAAGCCGGCTAGTAAAATCCGTCCGATCACGATCCGTGCAATACCGCATGTATTTGATCAAACCCTGCCATATCTCCATACGGCCTCTACAGCGTTTCGCCCGAAACTTGAGTAACTGAGTGTGTGGTGGACTCTAAAGACTCGCCAATACTATGGCTGTGGATTTAACCACTAGCACGTCAGAGGTATCAGCCATACGTGACGGGCCACCAGCTATTGACCAAAAGGGACGTCGATGAGCGAACTCATCCTGACACCCTACTGAGCCTGTCAGTGACAATATCCGTACAGTCCGGTCCGTTCGTCTATGAGTGTCGCATGGCGGGCCTAGGGGGTTGGTAAAGTCAGACCCCCAAAAGCGGTACAAGTCGTGTCGGAGTGTAGCCCAGAACACCCTGAGATACTGCTGGAATACCTACCAGCAAATCTCCTGCCTTGGCCAAGGACTTTTCATGTTCTGGCTCTCCTAGACACAGCACGACCTCACCCCCAATACCGGGAGAGACGAACCCCTGCAGATCCGCTCACTGCCTCCTTGTGGCTCGGGACTGTACCCAACTAAAACCTGTTTGCACGACTCCTTTGAGCCGTGGTAGGGTAGTAATCAAAGCACAGTGGGAACTCACATGAGACAAATGACGATCTCAGGTCGATGAACTAACTTGTACACATGTCACCAGGGAACTGCTATCTGACGTCTGGTATAATCCCAACTAGCAGGTTCCCGGCGAGTCCTGTCCGGTGTACTCATAACACAATGAGCACCTGTATACATCTTAGGTGAACCAACTAACACCAGTGGCTTGTGAGACCGGCCACCGCCCCTCGTCGGGGACTCGACTGTATACACTAGTCTACTCTGGAGAATCGATGCCCTGTCTCGAAACTCCCACGACTAGGGACCTTTTAAGGATGTGCTTATAGACTCCAGCTCTCACGTATATGATCGCCCTCATACTGCTGGTGGTCAAGCAAGAATCTTAAGGGCTCTATCAACGTGTAATAGCGACTCGTAAAGTCACCTAAAGCAGTACACGATGATAAAGATAAACCAGATAGCATACTATCATCTCGAGTAAGACTGTCCTACTGGGATAGGTCCTCCCCTCAATCATTGCAATCACATGCCTGTGATCTAATAATTGACTCTGAGGGCACTATCTCCAACAACTTCCTAGGTGCCTTCATGACTCTCTGTCTTCGCTATAAAATTTTCAAGAGCCCCGGGTTTTACTAAATCTCTAAACTTCATCACAATTTCCACAAAATCTAATATCGGAAGAATTTCAAAGTTTGTATTTGGGATTCAAGTCTCTGTTTGGTGAAGGTTTTAACACCAAAGGGGGTTTGAAGTCACTAATACACTCAATTACACCCTTCACAACTCATACAATCCTCTAACCTCTTCTAGGAATTTTCAAAGTTCACATATTCATACTAAATCGGTTCTAAACATGCATGGATACAAAAGTGAATGAAATTCTACACTAATGGTAAATAGATTACCTCATTTGGCAACTCAAGAAATTTCTTGAGTTGCCCCAAGTGTCCAAAATCCATGCTTTCTTGGTCCAAAATGCTTGTAGGGAGCTTGTGCACATTTTTAATGAAGTGAGGATGGACTTTTGATGTGTTTTTGATGATGTTTTGAGGTGTTTGAGGAGGGAGGAGGGAGGAGGCAGCCATGTTTGAGGGAGGAGAGGAAAATAAAGAGGAAATAATGGAGGGAACAAGAGCCATGACCAAGGTTTGACCCCTCACCTCTCTCTCTCTCATGCCCATACCCATTTTTCTAATGTTTTCCCTTTTTCTTTTATTTTTCTTTTCTTTTGTTACCTCTTCATTTTAAACACAAATGAAAACCCCAATTAAAACCATGGTCACACAAAAGGAAAATAATACGGTTTGTAACAGAAATGGAACATGTCATGCACAAAACCGAATTAATAAACGATTAGTGATATTTAATCATGTTTAGTATTAAAATTGTATATAATTAATTATAAAAATTAGTAATTTACTTAAATCTTATAAAACACCCTCTTTTTAGTAATTTTTATAATTTTCCAAATATTTTCCAATTTATCGGTATTTAATTATATCGCATTATCAAAATATTCATAATATTTATTATTTAATTATAAAAATTCCTAAAAATAATATTTTATTTTTTCTGATATGTTACAGTCTTCCCCCTTAAAAAAATTCGGTCCCCGAATTTAAATTTAAACTCCCCCAATTTCTAAAACATTTCAGTAAAATGATCCAGTCGTCGGGTCTCCGAAATCAAAAATACATAAAACGTATAGTAGCGCAATACGTGTGCATAAAAAATGAGCATAGAACTCAAAAACAAAACTCCGTCAAGTATCCCGCAATCATCGGAGTTATGGCGAAGACATCAACGTCAAAGCCAAAAACGAAAACCAACATGATATACATTAAACTACACATGTAACATCATTAAAACATCTGAAAGAAATGCATGCCAAACCTTTTATGTTGCTGTGCGATGCGCGTATCACGGCACAGTGGCGGACGTCTATTGTAAGAAAATAACTATATATATACCCATTGTTTGATGTACACGCCACGCCGTTTTGAAAACAATTTTAGAAGGGTTTCCTTTATGAAATATTTCGTGTCATCTCGGACACGTAGGTAAATACTGAGATTATAGCTTTTTCTTTGGAAATCCCTTCGATAACTATCAATGCATGCAAAAATAGGTTCAGGTACTGTCCTCGGACTAGTCCTGCTCAGCTACTATACCAAATAGTAAATATCATAAAAACATACTGCTCAAAATCAACCCCAAAATGTATATAAGAATGCCACGTGCGTCTGGTTCGTACGGAAATCGAAATCCATGAATGTGCTATACATGTGCACAGAAACAAAATCTAAGTGCAACGGGTGTGCACGAAACTCCTGTCAAAGGCAACGGGTGTGCCTGACAGCAATATCAGGTGCATCTGATATGCACGAAGAATCCCGATTTAGTGCATCTGGCGTGCACCAAAATCGCATCAAGCGCGTCAAGTATGCGCAAGAATCCAAATCCAGTGCACATGGTGCACGAAAACAAATATCGAATATCACAATCGAAATTGACGGTATACAACACATTTCAATCCAAATCCAAATCAGGTATACCGTGGTATATAATCTCACAACCATGTGCATCAGCGTGCAAAAAATCGAATCAAATACTAAAAGTGCATGAAAACTATGCCGAAAGTATAAGTCAAATCATATGCATACCAAAGGTATGAAATCAAAATCAATATCTCGAATGACATCAAATCGAAGTCAAGTGCAACTGTGGTGCACAAAATCTCAATCATGCAAATAAATCGCCCAAAATATCAAAATCAAGGATGACGGAAATAGTCCCGCTCTAGCACATCCTCTAAAGATCTCTGACAAACTGTCATAGTCACTCATAACATGTCTCGTCGATGATGCCGAACTCTGGCCTACTGGGTGTGCGTAAAATGACCGATCCTGGGTCCAAGTCTTCTCGTATAGTATTCCAGAAAGGTATTGTCGGGGTCTTTCCCGATCTCGCTTCTGCTGAAATGTCCGGAAGCTATCATCCTTTTGCTAAATCTGTTTCTTCTTCCGGAATGGCTGCATACTCATCACGACTCCTCCTGGAAGATATATCCATGTACGACGCCTCTGCATGCGTATCATATCTCTGGTGTCAGCGGAGTGGAACGTCATCTCATCAAGATCTCGTACGAACCTCTTTCTCCACTTTTCTCTAATGTCGACTGATTCGGACTCATCTCTTCATGGCTGCATGGACTGCGCTCCAACGGCCATACTCGTATCTGGAGTCTCCCAAGCAATGTATCCCATCATATGATATCCGAATGATATCGAACCTTCCGATCGATTCGTCAAAGTTCCATAATCCCCCAAGAGCTCAACATCTTGAGTACAGTTTAATAGTATTCTAGTACATGCCATAGTACCTATGGACCAACCGTAGAAGGGAAAACCCAAGCCTCATTAATGGCACCGCGGAACTACTGCAAAACCTAAGGTTTCAAAGCGTTCTCATGGTCATTATATCGAGTTTGGGTTTCATTCTTCTAGAGGGTCCACGGAATTACTTGTATGTTTTTCCGATTACTTTAAACTTGGAAAAATGGTTTTCTAACATTCGATCGTCTTCTATCGACTCTCAACGTACCTGCGTGAAGTTGTCTCTTGCTGGAAGCAATCAATCTGATGACCTCGCATCGGGGTAGGCAATGAATCACATGACCTAGTCATTCCTTCTTTGGTGACTAGCGATCTTTTATCATATCTCTAAGTATACTCGTGTGGCAATATCTCCAAGCATCAGGGGCGATATCTCATCATTCGTAGCAATAACTGGCTCATTCGTCCGCACGCTGAACAGTGCCTCAATCATCACAAATAGTCGGTGCATTGACGGTCATCACATTCTGGCTGGCCTTTAGTAGTGGCCCAATCCTTTGGTGCTGATCTGCACGTCTGAGAAATCTCGTAAAAGCGATCCATCAAACGCTCATGGCGCGAAAAAACATAATAAAAGGACGCATCTATGCAAATCGTATGTCCCAGGAATCACGCCCAGGTCAGTCCTCGTCCGTGACGAGCTCGTGCTGACGTAACTCTAGCCGTTGCTCTCTCTGCCCGTGTAATCGCGGCAGCAAAACCATAAACCGATATCGATGAGGATAGATCAAAGAAATGAATATAATACAGTGCAAGGAAATGTACATCCTATGCCTTCTTAAGCGGAGTAGCGTATCGTAAGTATGTCGCGAAACATACACACGGTACGTCACTCTCCTTAAGTCACCTACTCCATCTACCAAGGTCAACCTATGCGACGAAAGTTCGGGTCTAATACCCCCTCGACCAAATCTAAGTTCCGTAAGGTCAAGCCTAGGTTCCGAATATATATAAACGCCCTAGACTCCGTATAGTCAAACATAGACTCAAACCAAGGTTAACCTAGCGGTCTGATACCAACTTTGTCACGACCCGGAAAATGGCACGCGACTGGCACTTGAATCATATGAAGTCTATAGGACCCCATCTAATTCAAGTAAGTCAAAATCCTAGAAATCTAAACCATTTTTAAACAAGAAGTGAAGAACTTATTTTTAAAGCAAGTGGTTTTAATAACATAACCCGAATATGCATTTTTAAATCTTAAGTTTTTTCTGAAAATTTCGGCAGAGTTTCCTTTGTAAATACAGGCCCCAAAAGGGTGCAAAATGCATAATATGAATAAAGGCATCCCCAAGCGAGAGCTAGCTCTTCGTCAATCGACGGTCACAACGACGCAAGAAAAATAATATACAACGCCGAAGGGCGATGATCAAAACTCAAAAGGAAACTCAAAATATCAAGAAAACCCATAATAATACAAGCGCGACTCTACAGTCGAAATAATATACAACTGGTCTTCTAAGTCTAATAATTATGCAAGTCTGGTTGATGGAGTTTACTAGATATAACTGAAATAAATAAAGATACTATGGTGGTCACGATGCGAGTGAACTCACCTACCAAAGCAATCACCCGTAATGAAGCAGTGTGCCAGTAAAGCCGCCAAGGGGAAAAACCTGTACGGCAAAACCTGCAAGAAACTGTGGCACAACTGTAGGGTTTCTAGGCACACTAATGAGGTCTCACAAGGCATCAACCATGCCAAATTATAGTTTTTCATGTGCCTACAAACCCTAATACGGATCGTTGACTAGAGGTAAGGCGATACAAAAAGCTAGTTAACAACTTAACTAAGAGTGAACCGAAAATACAACCTTTGTAGATCCGGTCCTCCACCTCCATAGCTCCGCGTTGACGTCCCTCCACTGCGATCATCGGATCCCGGACTCTAGTAATGGTTTCGTCGAAGAAATGATCGGGTTAGGTCATCGACTTTGATGCCGAAGATGATCTACGTCGAGGCAACTCAAGATCAAGATCCAACTTCACCAAGTCATGAAACTTGTGAAGAAAACACCCTATACTACATGGCAATTGGTAGAGGATGAAGAAATAGGATGTGGGTTCACTTTAGAATTGGATTTCTCACTCTTTTTCTCATTTCACCATTGAAGCTTGCAAGCTTTCATAAAGCTTGATGAAGATGATGAAAAATGAAAGAATAAAAAGGATTATCTTCAAAAGAAAATCCCATTCATTCTTATCATAATACAACCATGGTAGAGTGTAGAGAATAAACCAGGGTTAAGTTGAATGGTTAGGTTAAAGGAAAGAAACAAAATGGTCAAGCTTTCAAACCTTCATGAAGTTTCAACAAAAGAACAAAATAAGCCACCATTTCATTTATCTTTCCAAAAGAATAAATAAATAAATAAAAACCTAACCATTTACTTAAACATGGTTTAATCAACACAAACCAAAGTTTGCATGTATCATCAAACGTGATACAAACTAGTGCACAAACATATATCATATATACAATGTGCACATTCAAGTGAGATAATCAATCTTAAGTGAACAAATACTAGTTAATGCAAAAGAATATATCAAATATATAATTATACATTAAATCATTAAATCAACACTTGATTTAACGATCCGGTCATATCGCATATGACCGACTAATATCCAATGTATCAACTTATCGAATCAATCCTTGATTCGATAACCAGGTTATATCACATACAACCAATCGATACATTCATCGCGAGAATAGAATACGGTATCACATACACGCATTATTCTCGGTCCCGCACATATCTCATTTACGCTCCTATTTCGTTTCTCTTGAGCCAGGAAACCTCTGTGTAGGACTCTAAAGACTCGTCAATACGCCGGCAGCAGGTGATATTCATATCAAACACCGACAAGCCGCAAGCGGTCTGCTAAACGTAACAGCTACCCGGGTATTGAGCGATCAGAAGATCGACGAGCAAGCCCGCTCATACTCCTGTGAATCCAACCAGTAACACTTACCGTACAGTCCGGTCTGTTCGTCTGATATGTCGCATACCTCGCCTAGGGGTGGTAAACGTCAGACCCCAATAGCTTGATAAGTCATGCCGACGTAAGGTCCATAACAATCATGAAACTACTGATAACTCTTACCAGTATATCACAGCAACCCAGGCCAGGGATTTCCAGTTATGGCCAGTCGTGCATAGCGCAACATCAACCCCCAATACCGGGAGAGACGAATCCCCTCCTATCGCTCATTTCCTCCATGTGAATCGGGACTGTACCCAAAAACCACCTGTTTGCACGACTCAGTAGAGCCGTGGTAGGGTGGAAATCAAAGCACAGTGGGAGACACACAAGACTCTATGACGATCTTGGGTCAACAGACTAAGCTGTACCAGTGTCACCAGAGAACTGCCATCTGACGTGAGGTATAATACTATCTGGGAGTTCTCGGCGAGTCCGTTCAGTGTACCAAGTCTCCACTGAGCACCCGCATACCATCTCTGATGTCAAACACCAATGGATATGGGATCATCCATCGCCCATCACATATGTCGAGAAGATATACGCTAGTCTACTCTGGAATATCGATGCCCCATCTCGATATTCCCATTACTAGGAACATTGAAGGATGTACTCATGGACTACCCAGGCCACACTAGTATGATATACATCATAGTCCTGGAAGTCGAGTACTCATCCTAAGGGCTTTATCAACATGTAACAAAGAGACAGAAAGTATACAAGTTAAGATAAAGGGCAACCAGATAGCGTACTATCATGTCGAGCAAGAAAGTCCTACCTATATATGTCCCAGCATCCATTACAATATACATCCAATGCACAGTAATGGCCTCTAGGGCATACATATAACTAACAATCTCCCACTTGCACTAGGGCCGTCTGTAGCAGTGGTTGCAGTATCACATACTCAACCATCCCATATAAGTCTCTCTTTGGGAAAAAGCCTTTGTGAGTGGATCCGCCATGTTGTCCTCTGAGTTTACTCTCCTAACCTCGATCACCCTGGAGATCATCTATCTCCATGATCAGGTGATGCTGCCTCAGAATATGTCTGGGTCACTGATGGGACCAGGGTTCCTGGGCCAAAGCCACACTTTCATTGTCATACAATGATAGGAACCTAGTTCATCTCATGAACCAATATACACCCAAACTGCCTCTTTGGTAGTATCTTTAATAACGATGTTACCAGCCTTTATCTTCCAGTTTGCCACGGTATCTAGCTTGGAACTCTTCCAACATACCGTCCCTCTACTGAGAGTAAAGACAATACCTGCGACTGACATTCAGTCGTCCTTATCACTCTGGAACTTTTCCAGTGATTCTTCCCAGGATCGAGGAGGTATCACCTTTATCCTATTTGGAGAATCCTTGTGATAAGAGGAGATTGACCGAGCGTAGTATAGGAAACTCCTTCCCTATCAAGAGTATGTCATCTACGTACTCTACGAGGATCACCACCATACTCTCTACTATCTTTTTGTATGTACAAGGCTCATCTACCATTTTGATGAAGTCAAACACTTTGACTATCACATCAAAACAGACGTTCCAACTCCGCGATCCCTGCTTTATTATGTAAAGCAACTTGCACATGTTTCCGCTGCTCCCACTGTTTACGAAGCCCTCTGGCTGTGTTCTTATAGACGTTCTCTTCTAAATCATTATTTAGAAAAATAGTCATGGCACCCAACCACCAGATATCGTAGTCATGGTATGTAGCAATGGCAAGTAGAATCTGGATGGACTTAAGCACAGCTATTGGAAAAGGTTTCATCATTATCCATGCCTGGTCGATAACGAAAACCTTTAACAAGTCTAGCTTTGAAAGTCTCAACTTTTCCATCTACACCAAGTAATCTTCTCAAGATATACTTGCTCCTAATGGAGATTTAACCCTTCAGATACAGCAATCAAAGTCCATACTTTGTTGGTGTACATGGATTCCATCTCAGATCGCTAAGCATCCAGCCATTCTTACAGAGTCCCTACTCTCGATGGCCTGCTCGAAACTAGTTGGGTCATCATCTCATGATGCATTCCTCGCTCCCACTGTCATCGAGAAACCGAAGTATCTCTTAAGCGGATGAGGAAACCTACCAGACCGGCGGAGAGGCTGAGGTTCGTAGGGGACTATTGAATCCTTTGGTTCTGTCAAATCAGCTGCAGTTTTGTATAGCTGGAACCTTTCCAGTTCTACAGAACTGACCTTGCCTCGATCTTGTCCGGATTTTTGCTTTTGACATAGGCCGGACAATCCCAAATCTTAACTTTCTTAAGAGATAGGCTCTTCCCACACTATATCTTATATGGAGTGGTAGGCACTGATTTGATTCGAACCCTATTCAATAGGTATGCAGCTCCTTAAGTTCATAACTCCCAAAAAGAAAGAGGAAACTCAGTAGTACTCATCATAGAGCGCACCATATCATATAGGGTGTGATTGCTCCGCCCCGATATACCATCGTTCTATGGTGTACGCAGAGGAGTAATGCTGAGAGAGAATCTTATTCTCCTTTAGAATAGTCCAGGAATTCCATGCACGAGTATTCTCCTCCGTGATCTCATCATAGGACATAATACTTATACCCGGTTTTTGGTTCTCTACTTCTAATTTATATTCTGTGAATATCTCAAAAGGTTCGGACCTATGTTTCAACAGGAACATATGGCTGAATCTTGAGAGACTATCAGAGAATGTAATGAAGTACAAAGAACCGGTCCTGGCATGTGTAGACAGGGGACCTTACATACATCAGCATCTATCAGTCCCAAGAGTTCACTAACTCTTTCTCTGTTTCCAATAAACAGAGCTATGGTCAACTTATCTTTGTGACATGGCTGGCAAGTTTCACAAGATGTAAATTCAAACTGATTTAAATATGCATCTATTATGTAACTTAAGCTAGTCGGGTCATATTGATATGACCTAGTCTACAATACCTCAAGAAGGAATCGTTCATTTCTTAACTCTTCCTCTTGTGTGTGTTCTGTATACTAGGAACTGTAGTTTGATTTAGAAAGTCAATGCTTTTAGACAACGTCCTTGAACCGATCAACTTTTGATATAGGAAATGTTCAAAACATTATCCAGCAATACAAAATTTTATCATTTATTTACTTATAAAGAGACTGATATGATTTTGTATATCAGGTTCGGTATCTAATAACATTCGTTCAGAATCAATGTATTTGGAATACAGGGTGACAGTGACCAACAGACTTGGCTGCAACACTTGCACCGTTTTCTGCCTCATGAAACTTATCACCCTTTCTCAGTTCTCTACCTTTCTGTAGCCCTATGTAACAGATTACATATCTGGGATCCTTATTCGGTATCAAATACCGAGGATGCAGAGGATACTGAGAAACAGTTCAGTATAATGAACATACCCGAAGGAGATGCATCATATGCACTTTCTTCGTTTGGGCGGCATAGGAATTCTGGTATTCCCCCATCTCCTACTATGTCTTATAACAATTATAAGTTGGAGCAGGACCAATGTTCCCCAGCTCAGTATAACAAGCGGGTTCGGTCAATACATCCATATTATTATCTTGATTAAGGCGTAATATGGTCGCTACCTGGAGAGAGAGAGAAGAAAACACTCTGTGTGCGCTCTTGCAAGATTAGATTGGTTATTTATTTTATCTAATCAGGATGGCTCCCACCGTTTTTATCAAATCTTCCTTCAAACCTTAAAAGAAAAGACTAGCCGGGATTAATTACACTCTACAAGTTCGCTAATCTTTCAGCCAGGCAGTGTCGGTACTTTGAGGGAGGTTCCCCATGCTTTCGCACGGACCTAATTACCGTAAACCTAGTTTTCCCAGAAGCGTAACCCCGTTGACACCTTTTTAGACACCTACTTGATCGGCTAATTGTAAAGTGCAAAACTCACCCAGGAGTAACAATTACTCGCAGTGGGTATCGGGATCCAACTATCACATAGAAGGTATGCAATCTCATTGCAAATTTCAACACTTGAAACACCCGATAATGGTTTTTACCCCTAGCACCTATCACCATGGCTAAGCTCAACAAATCATAAGCACTAGCCAAGTTCTACCCGTCATTTCGTGATTAGTTAGACCCACCCACATGACCCTTGGCTAAGGTCAACTAAGCCACATGACTGTCCTAACTAATCGCATCATATGAGGTGTAGGAAGACATCACTTAGCTACCGTACACTACGCCTCGGCTATGGTTGACAAACGTAGCACGAATACTAAGTACTCTACTTCCTAAAATGACGGAGGGTTGTGGATGGTTTTTAAGAAAACCTTTAACGCTTTGAACTTGATCTCGTTGCGAAATCAAATGGTTTTTAAATGGAATGTTTTTGAGGCTTTTTCTAGTTTTGCTAAAGGGGTCACTCCCGGTGAAGGGATCATCGGCCCTTTCCTCGTCGAATGAGGTGCGGGATATATCATATATATCACTGTGCAAAGCAGAAACTATAGAAGCAATCAAAAGACAAACCGAGTGTGTAGCATCTGCCAGTTATTGCTAAAGGAGTCACTCCCGGTGAAGGGATCTCGGTCCTTTCCTCATCGAATAAGGTGCAGGATATATCATATATACCGCTGTGCAAAGCAAGAACTGTAGCTACCTGTTTTATTTTTGAAATTCGATTCCACAACATCATTTAGGTTTATTTTCTTTCATTAATCTCATTAATGAATGTACCATCATTTAAGTCCACCTAAACATCACAGATAAATATAACGTACGCTTATGCCATCCGCATTCGCCTTGATGTCTCGTCTGCACCGTTAGGTTAGGTAACTAACGGCAGAGCGGGGCAGGGCTAGCGTGGGTGTAAAACATAAGCAACGTCTATATAATATATCATATATACTATATATAATATCTATCTAAACAAATCACATGATCACATCATAGATAACGCAGCAGAAAATATCATATGAAATATTGGATATACTAGGACGTCCGTGTTAATACGAGCCAGTATAAAACACGGATTCCACGGTCATGATGAATAGCCAATCCCACACCCCTAGACCCCTACGAGAGCGGCAAGCAACCCTACCAATTCTAGGGTTAGGAGACCCAGATTCGACTCCTCGAGATGGCCTCCCACTAGACCCCAGAACCCGGTTACTTGTGCTCCCCTCCTTGGGTCTATCCTAATGCGGAAAAGAAAATAATATACAAATGGTGACATCTTCCGCAACCTGGAAGTGTCCCAATAAAAGAATATTACATACAAGTTTTTACATGAATGAAAAATGAAAAACACTCATCTCACATAAAAAAAACCCGGCTATTCGAACACGACGATCCAATATAACATATCCAGCAACACATAACATCACATGTCATCAACGTAAGTAAATATGCCCATCCCAATTGTCGTTAATATATAGCAACGAAACCGGCGATATCACATATTACACTTACAGTCACAGAAAAGAAAGTGTAAAACTACAACAGTTGGAATCCGCAACCCCTTTAGACATCACATGCCTAACAAAATGAATTCCTTAGACATCGCATGCCTAACAATTATAAACCCCGCATTTTAGTCTCTATATCGAAAACACTTTTCAATATCAAGTCGGGAAATTCAACAGGATTCCCGACATTCTGATCGAATGCTCGTCGCAAACTTTAGTAGACGGCCGCACCCCCATACCGTCGATGAAGTGCACTAAGGCGGAACACCGCTGCCGCGAGCACCCGAACGGATGCTTTTTGGCGACGGGGTTTTCCTACAGTCACTTGGTCGGGGCTATGGGGTGTAGCTGTCTATTAAGTTTATCCGGCGAGTATCCGCGTATGCTACGTGATTGCGACGGGCTTTTGATCACATCAAAATTCCGTGGCAACCGATCAAGTGAGACTAAACTGCTATGTTTATAATATTCATATTAGTTATCTCATAACTACTTGTGGATTCCAAGTATTGTATCCCATTCCAGATAAATAGAAAATGTTAAACTTTCCGATCGAACATTCAAACACCCAAGTTTTCCCGAAACAGCTCAACACATGAAATAAGTTTAAAAACATCCAGTTCATGCCTCAGTACCAACGGTCCAGCCGTAGAAGGGTCAAGCCAACGCCTCACATATGGCACGCCGTACTGCCCCAAACCCGAAGGTTCAAAGGGCAGTTCAAGACGGTCACATAATCGAGTTAAGGTTTGTTGTCTTCTAGAGGGTCCATCGCGTTACTTGCACTACTTAGAACGTTATTAAACCACGGAAAGATCCAACACTTGGAAATTTCCCGGCAGGGGAAAAAGTGGGTATTTATACCCGGTCGAACCTTTTTAACATATTCTAAAATAATCCGGAAAAACCTATAGACGAAGTTAAACATCCCGATCGAAACACCGAGTCCCCAATACAACCCAGAAAACTCAACTCTTGAGTAGAATTTAAAAATTCCCAGAAAACTCAGCAGCTAAAGTAACAAATTACTGAGCAAAAATTGAAGGCTGAGGTCATCATATTGCCGCGGAACCGCCGCAGAAGCCAAGCTTCTGCCGCGCTTCCGCGGCGCTTTGGGCGTATCACTTTGTCGTTTTGCACTGTAATTCTTAGAACTTCCTGCTGAATTTTTTAAGCATTTTTAATCTGGAAAAAACCCAGTTTTGAAAAAATGTACAGAGAGGGGTATTCGGTTAGGGTTTCGAGTTCGAACGGACTTCTAGCTTCGTCTACTCATCGCCTAAGGCTCTAGCTAGGCTCTGATACCACTGTAGGGTTCCTAGGCACACTAATGAGGTCTCACAAGGCGTCAACCATGCCAAATTATAATTTTTCATGTGCCTACAAACCCTAATACGGATCGTTGACTAGAGGTAAGGCGATACAACAAGCTAGTTAACAACTTAACTAAGAGTGAACCGAAAATACAACCTTTGTAGATCCGGTCCTCCACCTCCATAGCTCCGCGTTGACGTCCCTCCGCTGCGATCATCGAATCCCGGACTCTAGTAATGGTTTCGTCGAAGAAATGATCAGGCTAGGTCGTCGACTTTGATGACGAAGATGATCTACGTTGAGGCAACTCAAGATCAAGGTCCAACTTCACCAAGTCATGAAACTTGTGAAGAAAACACCCTATACTACATGGCAAGTGGTAGAGGATTAAGAAATAGAAAGTGGGTTCACTTTAGAATTGGATTTCTCACTCTTTTTCTCATTTCACCATTGAAGCTTGCAAGCTTGATGAAGATGATGAAAAATGAAAGAATAAAAAGGATTATGTTCAAAAGAAAATCCCATTCATTCTTATCATAATACAATCATGGTAGAGTGTAGAGAATAAACTAGGGTTAAGTTGAATGGTTAGGTTAAAGGAAAGAAACAAAATGGTCAAGCTTTCAAACCTTCATGAAGTTTCAACAAAAGAACAAAATAAGCCACCATTTCATTTATCTTTCCAAAAGAATAAATAAATAAATAAATAAGTAAAAACCTAACCATTTACTTAAACATGGTTTAATCAACACAAACCCAAGTTTGCATGTATCATCAAAAGTGATACAAACTAGTGCACAAACATATATCATATATACAATGTGCACATTTAAGTGAGATAATCAATCTTAAGTGAATAAATACAAGTTAATGCAAAAGAATATATCAAATATATAATTATACATTAAATCATTAAATCAACACTTGATTTAACGATCCGGTAATATCGCATATGACCGACTAATATCCAATGTATCAACTTATCGAATCAATCCTTGATTCGATAACTAGGTTATATCGCATACAACCAATCGATACATTCATCGCGAGAATAGAATACGGTATCACATACACGCATTATTCTCGGTCCCGCACATATCTCATATGCGCTCCTATTTCGTTTCGTTTGAGCCAGGAAAGCTCTGTGTAGGATTCTAAAGACTCGTCAATACGCCGGCAGCAGGTGATGATCATATCAAACACCGACAAGCCGCAAGCGGTCTGCTAAACGTAAAGGCCACCCGGGTATTGAGAGATCAGAAGATCGACGAGCAAGCCCGCTCATACTCCTGTGAATCCAACCAGTAACACTTACCGTACAGTCCGGTCTGTTCGTCTGATATGTCGCATATCACGCCTAGGGGTGGTAAACGTCAGAACCCAATAGCTTGATAAGTCATGCCGACGTAAGGTCCATAACAATCGTGAAACTACTGATAACTCTTACCAGTATATCACAGCAACCCTGGCCAGGGATTTCCAGTTATGTCCAGTCATGCATAGCGCAACATCAACCCCCAATACCGGGAGAGACGAATCCCCTCCTATCGCTCATTGCCTCCATGTGAATCGGGACTGTACCCAAAAACCACCTGTTTGTACGACTCAGTAGAGCCGTGGTAGGGTGGAAATCAAAGCACAGTGGGAGACACACAAGACTCTATGACGATCTCGGGTCAACAGACTAAGCTGTACCAGTGTCACCAGAGAACTGCTATCTGACGTGAGGTATAATATCATCTGGGAGTTCTCGGCGAGTCCGTTCAGTGTACCCAGTCTCCACTGAGCACCCGCATACCATCTCTGATGTCAAACACCAATGGATATGGGATCATCCATCGCCCATCACATGGGTCGAGAAGATATACGCTAGTCTACTCTGGAATATCGATACCCCGTCTCGATATTCCCACGACTAGGAACAGTGAAGGATGTACTCATGGACTATCCAGGCCCCACTAGTATGATCTACATCATATTCCTGGAAGTCGAGTACTCATCCTAAGGGCTTTACCAACATGTAACAGAGAGACAGAAAGTATACATGTTAAGATAAAGAGCAACCAGATAGCGTACTATCATGTCGAGCAAGAAAGTCCTACCTATATATGTCCCGGCATCCATTATAATATACATCCAATGCACCGTAATGGCCTCTAGGGCATACATATAACTAACAACAACGGGGGTGAGTTGCCAACTCATGAGTACAAAACATCACAGAGCAGAAATCGTATGTATGACGCAATCTTAGATCATAGAATCAGTAATATCCTCAAATGATAAAGTCTGAAGCATAAAATAATGGCATGGGTAAACATCTAAACATGAGTGTAATACCAAGTGCTCGTGTCAGTACCTCAGGTAGCAACATATCATAACTGTGAGGTATGAATGCATGAAAACAGAATACATATAAATGAGAAAACTGTTTTCTTTAATTGGTGAGATTTCTGTATATATAAATCGAGGTATCATCAATGAAATCGATATAAAATCCGTGTCAAGTATCGACACAAAACATGTATCCAAATATCTGATATCTCGGGCTCCGTCTATCTGGACTGGCCCATATCATAAATCTCAATACCTCAAATCTCAATATCCCAGGCTCCGGCTATCCGGACTGGCCCCCGGGCTCTGGCTATCCGGACTGGCCCTCGGGCTCCGGCTATCCGGACTAGCCCAACTTCGATCGGTATCCTCCGGATATCCGTCGAGTCACAATACAATCACCGGTCAGTAGTGCTCCCCTATCACAGGCTCAACGCAATCATCTGTGACCTTCTCGCCCCGAGGTACCGCACCGGGTCCACCATGCACCCACAGACGGTTTCTCTTCCTCCTCGAATCGGGTGTATGATATCACTCAAGAGCCGAGAAAGCTCATGGTGGACATATCTGTTGGAGATAGTGCCCTCAGAGTCAATTATTGGGTCACAGGCACGTGATTGCAATGATTGAGGGGAGGACCTATCCCGGTAGGACAGTCTTACTCGAGATGATAGTATGCTATCTGGTTTATCTTTATCATCGTGTACTGCTTTAGGTGACCTTTCGAGTCGCTATTACACGTTGATAAAGCCCCTTGGATTCTTGCTTGACCACCAGCAGTATGAGGGCGATCATATAAGTGGGAGCTGGGGGTCTACAAGCACATCCTTAAAAGGTCCCTAGTCGTGGGAGATTCGAGACAGGGCATCGTTTCTCCAGAGTAGACTAGTGTATACAGTCGAGACCCCGACGAGGGGCGGTGGCCGGTCTCACAAGCCACTGGTGTCAGTTGGTTCACCTAAGATGTATACAGGTGCTCATTGGGTTATGAGTACACCGGACAGGACTCGCCGGGAACCTGCTAGTTGGGATATACCAGACGTCAGATAGCAGTTCCCAGGTGACATGTGTACAGGTTAGTTCATCGACCTGGGATCGTCATTTGTCTCGTGTGAGTTCCCACTGTACTTTGATTACTACCCTACCACGGCTCAAAGGAGTCGTGCAAACAGGTTTTAGTTGGGTACAGTCCCGAGCCACATGGAGACAGTGAGCGGATCTGCAGGGGTTCGTCTCTCCCGGTATTGGGGGTGAGGTCGTGCTGTGTCTAGGAGAGCCAGAACATGAAAAGTCCTTGGCCAAGGCAGGAGATTTGCTGGTAGGTATTCCAGTAGTATCTCAGGGTGTTCTGGGCTACACTCCGACACGACTTGTACCGCTTTTGGGGGTCTGACTTTTACCAACCCCCTAGGCCCGCCATGCGATGCTCATAGACGAACGGACCGGACTGTACGGATATTGTCACTGACAGGCTCAGTAGGGTGTCAGGATTAGTTCGCTCATCGACGTCCCTTTTGGTCAATACCTGGTGGCCCGTCACGTATTGGCTTATACCTCTGACGTGCTAGTGGTTAAATCCACAGCCACAGTATTGACGAGTCTTTAGAGTCCACCACACAGACAGTTACTCAAGTTTCGGGCGAAACGCTGTAGAGGCCGTATGGAGATATGGCAGGGTTCGATCAGATACGTGCGGTATTGCACGGATCATGATCGGACAGATTTTACTAGCCGGCTTTGGCTTAAGCCGGATTCTAGTATTAGATAGTGTAGTTTTGTCTCTTTGCATTTGTGTTCAGTGGGAATACAAATGCGGGCATGTATTTGCAGTAGCGGGGTTTTCCTGTAATTTATTACGGGATCGGTTTTCTGGGGTTGCCAGTTTGCATTCCGTTCCGGCCGGTTTTCTTTTATTCCTTCATGGCCGGACTTTTCGTTGGAGGGGGTTAATTGCAAGTTTGCAATTAACTTAGTTGTGAGGGGTTTTCTTGCATATGTGGCTTCATGATTATCCTCTTCATCATGATATTCTATTTTGGTCATTTCATTTGCTTATCTTGTGAGTGGACTTTGATGAGATTGGAGGGTGACCCTTTTTCCATGCTTATCTCTCTTTTCCTTTTTTAATTAATCATTTCTTTTTAACCCCACCCAATTTAGTTTGGGCCGGCCATTGTTCTTTTTTTTTTAGTAGAGAGGGGTTTAATTTATGTGTGTATAATTCCTTGATGCTTAATTCGGGGGGCCCCCCCCCATTTGTATGAGTGTGCTGGTTGTTTTTTGTGAGGAGAGAATTCCTTTTACATGGAATTAATTTACATACACTCCCCACATGCAACATTTTCCAGTGAGCACTTCTTCCTTATTTTGGCCGAGCTCATTTTGCTTTTGATGCTCCATTCTTCATCTAGCATCAATCCATGAAAATCATTGTGCAAAATTCCTCCAACATGGCAACCTCTTAAACCCCAAAGAGACAACTATTCTACACTATTCTATAGCAAGTCTTGGACGCGTCGGCTAGCCAACTTCGCGCCCGAGTTGCCTCGGTCAAGAGGCGGGAGCCCGTAAAAGATTCCGGCTACGTGGTGCCCTTTCCGACGAGCGAGGAGGTGACGGAGATTCCGCGGGAGATCGGAGCGGAGACGAAGACCGAAGGACACGGATCGCTTGGTATAGCTTTTCTACTCTTTTCTTATTTGCTAGTTAGCTAGGTTAATGGCCTGATCCGGGTGGAAAGTCCGCGGCGGTGCCGTTTTGCAAAGTTCGCAAAGTTTTTGTTTTCCGCGTTTCCGGCGTCGGATCGACGGCCGGGGCGCCCCCGCGGGCTTACAATGGTATCAGAGCCACGCCATTAACCTTCCCTAGCTTGCTCTAGCGCGTTTAGAACTCGATCGAACAAAAACCCGAAAACCGTATTTTTTGTGCACATGTGTTCTCTGTTAAAATTTTTTGAGCTCCTAAAATTTTTCTGGTGATTGCAGAGACATGTACAACAAATTATAAGAATTCTGGGAAAATACGATCCACTGATTCCTCACTTCGACCGCGGAAGCGCGGCCAAACCCCAGGTTTGGCCGCGCTTGCGCGGCGGAAAGGAGGAATCGTGGCACCATATTTTCCCAGTAAGCTTATGAGTAGGAAATAGGGCTTTTGGGATATTTTCTTTGGGCCCAGATTTTCTGTAAGTGCTACAGTACTCTTTAGGGCCCACTTTGATAAATTTGTTCGATCGGATATTTTAAACATGCTAGTTCACAGTTTTTACATTATATCTACGACCGTGAATGTCACTTGATCGGTAAGTCCCGTCTAACTGCTATAGCCCGGTTAGACGGATTTGCGAACGTGACTTTCACGTTGATGTTCTGTGATTGTACTGTGTTGTTGCGGATCGGTCGTGGGGATAGCCTGGTTGCAGTGGTAGTACAGTTCTGTTTTATATGTACATTTGATATTGCGGGGCGAGCGTCCGACATGTGGACTGCCGTCACTGCCTGTTTGTATTATTATTTTGGGGCACGACCTGGTTGCGGTCGATGTACCCGTTGTATGTATATTTTACTTTCTGTACTAGGATTACCCCGCGGAGGGGTGCACGGGTAGCCGGGTTCTGGAGGACAACAAGCCCGCATCTCATGGCATTGAGACGGAGGGGGCTTCACTCTAGAATTGGCGGGCTATTCGCCGCACTCGTAGGGGGTACAGGCTGACCCAGGAGGGGTGCCCAAGTTACCGGATTCCGTGAAGTGCTGGGTGGTCCATTCACGTCGTTGAAGGGGGCTGCCTCGCTTCAGGTTTTGGCGGGTGACTTGCCGCGCCCGTAGGGGTCTAGGATTTCATTGCACAGGCTATCCACACGACCAGGGGAACGTCGGGTTTCAGTAGCGGCTCTGTGAAACCCGGGGATCCCAGATATCTGTATTGATCTGTGTTGCTATACATTTCTGTGTTGCTTTTATCACGCCATGAGCGAAAATTATATATTATATATATATTAGTAGATGTTGTATATGTTTTTCATCCGCGCTAGTCCAGTCCCCGCTCTGTCGTTAGTTAGCTAACCTAACGGGTGATGACGGGACCCAGTGGCGAATGCGGATGGCATATACGTACATCAGTATATTTTCGTTATTTGTGGTGTGATCAATTGATGGGACTGCATTGATTCGGATCAATGCAAGTTAAACAAACCTAATCTGATGTTGTTGGAACACTTTTTCAAAAAGCTGTTATTGCAAGGGCGTTCTCTTTTGTTTTGCACAGTGGTATTCATTTGGAATATCCTGCTCCTCAGTCAACGAGGCAAGGGCCGAGATCCCTTCACCGGGAGTGACCCCTTGGACAAAAGTTTGCGTCAGGGCAGTAACTTCACTATAGCCGATTACTTTTGCTTTGCATCGTGGTATTCAGTTGGAATATCCTGCACCTCATTCTACGGGGAAAGAGCCGAGATCCCTTCACCGGGAGTGACCTCTTTAGCAAAGGTTTTCGTCACTATATTTTTAAAAGCTATCAGTTCCTTCAACGATATCAAGTTCATTACGTTAAAGGTTTTCGCCAGAAACCATTCGTAGCCCTCCGTCATTTCAGTTAAATATTCGGTAGTATTCAAGCTATGTATTTTGACCTCACGCCAAGGCATAGTGTTTGGTAGCTGCCGGGTATTTATCTGTTGCATAGATAGATGCGTTGGTTTGGGACAGTCGTACTACTATTTTGGCCTACGTCAAGGGTATGTACGGGTGGGTTCAAATTAACCAGGATAATGACGGGTAGAACTTGACATGTGACTTATGATATTTTGACCTCACGCCAAGGTCATAAGAGCATGGGGTAAAAATCCACATCGGGAGTTTCAAAAGTACTGAAACTTGCCAGATATGCGCATACCTTCTGGAGTGTGATAACGTGAGCGGATTCCGTCACGTTATCATGCGATAAGAGTTGGATCCCGATTCCCACTGATGAGTTGGTTTACTCCTCGGGTGATCCCGGCTAATTCTTCTTTCAGGTTTGGGGAAGAATTTGACGTTACAGTGGGAGGTTTCCAGATTAGATAAATTGGTAACCATTCTGATCTAGGTTAGAGTGCACGCTGAGTGTTTCTTTTCTCTCTCTCTGGCAGCGACCATTGACCCGACCCTAGACTATGACTCAGTGACCAAGTTGACCGAACCTTCTTAACACTGGCTTTTGGATTGTCAGAGTTGCAGACCTCTTTGCCACTCCTACTTTTACTCTTTTCTCCGGGACACCCCGTATTACTACGAACGTCCACTTCCATTGGACAAAACCATCGTATGGTTATATACGAACTCGAAGGACTTCGAGGATGGTTTCCGGTTCTGGAGAAAACGAATGGGACTATTCAGTTGTCTTTTCCTTTTACCTTCTCTCAGGTTGCGAGTACTCCTTGGTTTAGGAGTAGTACACCTATTACGCAAATTGGATAGTCTTCTTCCAGACCCTAGGCTGGTGCCGAACGGTGGGGAATGAAGAAAGCCAATTAGCCTAAACGGTGTACAGAAGGTATTAAGTTCAGACAAAGCAAGGGATTAGTAAGAGGGCAAAGTAAATTGCGACTGCTATTCACGACCAAACCATGTACTTCTTTGTCAATCCTAAATCACCTATGAATTAAGTTCATTCGGTTGTCTTTTATCTTCACCTTCTCTCGCATTGCGAGTGCTCCTAGGATTAAGACAGTACACCCATTATGCTTATTGGATAGTCTTCTTCCAAACCATAGGCTGGTGCCGAACGGTAGGGAAGGAAGAAAACCATTTGGCCTAAAGGGGTGTACAGAAGGTAATGACTAAAGACATGTAAAGGGATTTGGAAAGATGGCAAAGAATTATACGGTTACAGTCGTGAATCTGGTTAATGGAAGAGGCATTACTAGGAATACCAGCATACCCCATCGAAACATCTCAATGTTTCAGTTTCACTGTGTACTGTTAAAAGAAAACTGATTTCCCGATTAGATACTTACTCCAGGGTATGTATTTACCAGGTATGAGTCTCACATCTGTATGGTTTTACAGATGATGAAGGGGAGTAAGTTATTGGGAATTAGGTGACCATCCTCATTATATCGGGATTCGTTGGAATTGGTGATATTTGAGGAAGCCACCTGGGTTGTTTGCCGGTCGGCAAATATTTGGTTTTGAATATCCGTTGTTATGCACCAATTTCAAATTGATATATCTGTACGTCTATTTTTATAGAGTGAGATATACTTTTTGAAATTATGTCTATGACATTTACCTATACCAGTGGATGGTTAGGTAAGGAGCATTGAACAACGGTGTAATTCTTCTTAACCAAAAGTACAGTTTTCAACCTACGACACACAGTGAATGAGTTGTTAGACTCAGCGGACTTATACAGAGTATTGTATATTGTCCAGTGTCCATTAGGACAGAGGGGTTGGTCCTCGTACTATATTCTGTTTCCTTTTAACTTCTCTAGTTCTTAGACATGTGTTTCGTAGAAACACAGGGTCTAAGTTTAGAGGAGTTATAGGTATAAGAATACAGTAGAGAACCAGGTATCGCAAGTATCGGGATTCTTCAAGGTGATCGAAGATGTAGATACTTGTGTATGGTATTCAGTTGATAGTAATGATTAAGAGAACTTGCTTCTTTTTCAGGTTACTCATAATTGGAAGTACTCCTAAGTTGAGTAACGCTGATCGGCCTCTCTTCCATTTAGTTGACATGCACTGGAGACAGCTGCATGATTTGAATCTGGTTCAATTAAATCAGTGCCTCTGTTTCTTGGATATAGAACAGTTCATATCTTGACATTGTTAAGATACGGGGAGTTGTCCGGCTTATGCTTAAAACCAGACTCTGGACAACTCAAGGCACGTTTCAGTAGTGGCTGTTTGTGGGTTGACCCGGGCTATGACGAGGGTTGATTTTCTACCATCTGGAAGATCAATAGTAATATTGTTCTTGACTCGCCACAGTTTTATCAAAAATGGATTTTTTCAGAAAAACAGTAGTGGGAGTATGGTAGAACTGGAAGTGATTCCAGAACTGCAAACGATTACTGAAGATTTGATAAGAACCTAAAGATTCAATCTGGTTTGACATTCCAATGGCCACTCCGCAGATATGGTGGGTAACCTCAGGCACCCGAGAGGTACTTCGGTATGCTCAAGGACGGTGGCGGGGAGGTTCTTGTTTACCCACACTTGCCATTGCTATTGGTCCAGGCTGCGAGACCCGGCGGAAGGATGAGTATAGCGTCGTTCTAAACTTGCTTTAGAAGCGTACGTGTATATGACTCTGCCAGAGAGTTGTCGTAGTCAGTGGGAGCAGCGGAAGCATTGGTGGATATCAGGCTTATGTCTATTTATAGACTTAAGCAGATATAGCGGAGATAGATCATCTATTTCTGATGTGACAGTCATAGGTTTGACTTCATCAGAATAGGGGATGGATCTGTTAAGAAGGTAGTAGGGTGTGATGTCCTGGTATTTGATGACATACACAGAGTAGGAAGTGATATTCCTATACTACGATAAGGTTATACTTTGGTCGTCACAATCGGAAGCAGTTTTAGAACATAAGTTGATATTCTAGGGAATTGATAACGGCAGCCTCCTTTAGGAGACGGTTATCATTCCAGGCTTCCAAGGTGACCTGGATGGCAGAGTGGCTGTCAGAGTTATAGTTTTCCCTCTGACGAGGGGCAGTATTTTGGACAGGTGGTCCAGGTGGATACTGAGGGAAGGCATGGCGCAGGATACTGATTAAGTTCAGTTGACAATACAGTCTAAGAAGTTTGGATTTGGAGTTCATTTATGAGCTAGGTCCCATCAGACATCCAGACATTCTAGGACAGGTATTGCTCATTTCGGGAGATAGTTTTCTCTGCGAACATGAGATATAAAGAGACATAGAAAGAAACATCAAAGCGGATCCACTCACTGAGGCTATTCCTCGAACGCAATAGTTTCGCAAACGGGCTTTGTGAGACTGACTAGTAGAGGAGTTGGGTGTTCGGTATCACACGGGCTGTGAGTATGCGACATCGCAATAATTAGCCTCGAGTGCAAGTGGGAGATTGTTGGAGATAGTGCCCTCAGAGTCAATTATTGGGTCACAGGCACGTGATTGCAATGATTGAGGGGAGGACCTATCCCGGTAGGACAGTCTTACTCGAGATGATAGTATGCTATCTGGTTTATCTTTATCATCGTGTACTGCTTTAGGTGACCTTTCGAGTCGCTATTACACGTTGATAAAGCCCCTTGGATTCTTGCTTGACCACCAGCAGTATGAGGGCGATCATATAAGTGGGAGCTGGGGGTCTACAAGCACATCCTTAAAAGGTCCCTAGTCGTGGGAGATTCGAGACAGGGCATCGTTTCTCCAGAGTAGACTAGTGTATACAGTCGAGACCCCGACGAGGGGCGGTGGCCGGTCTCACAAGCCACTGGTGTCAGTTGGTTCACCTAAGATGTATACAGGTGCTCATTGGGTTATGAGTACACCGGACAGGACTCGCCGGGAACCTGCTAGTTGGGATATACCAGACGTCAGATAGCAGTTCCCAGGTGACATGTGTACAGGTTAGTTCATCGACCTGGGATCGTCATTTGTCTCGTGTGAGTTCCCACTGTACTTTGATTACTACCCTACCACGGCTCAAAGGAGTCGTGCAAACAGGTTTTAGTTGGGTACAGTCCCGAGCCACATGGAGACAGTGAGCGGATCTGCAGGGGTTCGTCTCTCCCGGTATTGGGGGTGAGGTCGTGCTGTGTCTAGGAGAGCCAGAACATGAAAAGTCCTTGGCCAAGGCAGGAGATTTGCTGGTAGGTATTCCAGTAGTATCTCAGGGTGTTCTGGGCTACACTCCGACACGACTTGTACCGCTTTTGGGGGTCTGACTTTTACCAACCCCCTAGGCCCGCCATGCGATGCTCATAGACGAACGGACCGGACTGTACGGATATTGTCACTGACAGGCTCAGTAGGGTGTCAGGATTAGTTCGCTCATCGACGTCCCTTTTGGTCAATACCTGGTGGCCCGTCACGTATTGGCTTATACCTCTGACGTGCTAGTGGTTAAATCCACAGCCACAGTATTGACGAGTCTTTAGAGTCCACCACACAGACAGTTACTCAAGTTTCGGGCGAAACGCTGTAGAGGCCGTATGGAGATATGGCAGGGTTCGATCAGATACGTGCGGTATTGCACGGATCATGATCGGACAGATTTTACTAGCCGGCTTTGGCTTAAGCCGGATTCTTGTATTAGATAGTGTAGTTTTGTCTCTTTGCATTTGTGTTCAGTGGGAATACAAATGCGGGCATGTATTTGCAGTAGCGGGGTTTTCCTGTAATTTATTACGGGATCGGTTTTCTGGGGTTGCCAGTTTGCATTCCGTTCCGGCCGGTTTTCTTTTATTCCTTCACGGCCGGACTTTTCGTTGGAGGGGGTTAATTGCAAGTTTGCAATTAACTTAGTTGTGAGGGGTTTTCTTGCATATGTGGCTTCATGATTATCCTCTTCATCATGATATTCTATTTTGGTCATTTCATTTGCTTATCTTGTGAGTGGACTTTGATGAGATTGGAGGGTGACCCTTTTTCCATGCTTATCTCTCTTTTCCTTTTTTAATTAATCATTTCTTTTTAACCCCACCCAATTTAGTTTGGGCCGGCCATTGTTCTTTTTTTTTTAGTAGAGAGGGGTTTAATTTATGTGTGTATAATTCCTTGATGCTTAATTCGTGGGCCCCCCCCCCATTTGTATGAGTGTGCTGGTTGTTTTTGGTGAGGAGAGAATTCCTTTTACATGGAATTAATTTACATACACTCCCCACATGCAACATTTTCCAGTGAGCACTTCTTCCTTATTTTGGCCGAGCTCATTTTGCTTTTGATGCTCCATTCTTCATCTAGCATCAATCCATGAAAATCATTGTGCAAAATTCCTCCAACATGGCAACCTCTTAAACCCCAAAGAGACAACTATTCTACACTATTCTATAGCAAGTCTTGGACGCGTCGGCTAGCCAACTTCGCGCCCGAGTTGCCTCGGTCAAGAGGCGCGAGCCCGTAAAAGATTCCGGCTACGTGGTGCCCTTTCCGACGAGCGAGGAGGTGACGGAGATTCCGCGGGAGATCGGAGCGGAGACGAAGACCGAAGGACACGGATCGCTTGGTATAGCTTTTCTACTCTTTTCTTATTTGCTAGTTAGCTAGGTTAATGGCCTGATCCGGATGGAAAGTCCGCGGCGGTGCCGTTTTGCAAAGTTCGCAAAGTTTTTGTTTTCCGCGTTTCCGGCGTCGGATCGACGGCCGGGGCGCCCCTGCGGGCTTACAATATCTCAAATCATATCATGAGAAAACCGCAACTTTCATTTTAAAATGATAATCAGTTTATAAAATCCTAGCGGTTCCTCCAAATCTAGAAATCTCATGGAAACCCGAAATCCTAATCTCAAGTATAAATAAATAACGAATTCTAAAATATTGGGCTCCGGAAATCCGGACTGGCCCTAATAATAATGCATGAAAATGAACGTATAAATATGCATGACAACCACAGTAATAAATGCAATGTCTAAGCTATCAGCTAACAAGTGATATCAATGAATTAATATTCTCTACAGTGTATGTAGCATGGCAATTACCGATGATGATGCATGTGAGCCAGCAAGCAGGTGTACGTGGAACATACGCATCATCGGTAATGGTGCTGGTGTCCTGACAGTATGATTTCAATAATAGCATATGAAAACACAATATAAGCATGCAATGCGATGCGAACAGCAAGAATATGCGGGAGCTGAATAATAAACACAACAATAAATAATCTACATTAATATCTATGGGTCATACAGTTTTGCCGTTTGAAATAACACGAATCGTGGTGTTTAGAAAATAGGGCTACGATGTTTTTATGAAAAGGTACGTCCTTTGAAATATCAATAGAATCCCTTGGCATGTCTTTTAAAATACTCCCGATTCGTTCGTTTTGAAATAGGTATGACCCGAGTCTAGTCTAACATTTACATGTAAACTACTGGACTAAACTAACAGACTGATCGAAAGGGTAAGGAAAACCACCTAAATCTGAGTCGATATATATATATATATATATATATATATATATATATATATATATAGTCGGTGATCCCACCCTAATAGTATCACATACGATACACTATATATAATACGGCATTCTCGAGTCAAGAGTGTGGATCTATCATCAATATAGCTTGTACGGTAAATCCATCGTACGACATCCCCAAATCTGGGTACGGGTCGAATATCATATTATCTCATTATTCAACTGGTATCCTTATTATCATATATCATGAACTGGGGATACTGATCTAAGTCTAGTATAATACTGATACCATCTACATATGTATATGCGTGTGTATGAGACTGTAACACCTGAGTTGCGTTTGTGGTAATTGTGTGTTAATGTGGGGTTTTTGGTAAAAAAAAGTTTACCAAAATGGGTTTCTAATAATTTATCTGGTTTTATGGATATTTTATTAGATTTTTATCTCGACTGCACACACTTGTGCATGTTAACTAAGGTTAAGTCTAGGGTTGCCATGTTAGATGTGCATGTGGGTTAACCATGTTTAGGCAACCATAGTGGTCTAACCTCTTTTGTTAAGCTAATTAGTTTTAATTAACGGTTTTGGTTTTGTTTAAGGGTGATTAGGGGTTAGGGTTGACTTGTGGTGAGAGAGGGAGGTTATGATGGAGGTGCATGCAAGCATTTAATGAGAGAGAGAGGGAGGTGGCTCCAAGGTTATGTCACTATCCATCTCACCTCAAAACTTTTGCATGTCTCCCACACTCTCTTTCACACTCTCGTATCTTTCACATCTCTCCCTCTCACTCACACACACATACGCTCATCATACAAAAACAACACCACACCACAACTTCAGCCCCAAAATCAACCACAATACTACAGCTGCTGCAACAACAGCAACACAAAAAAAAAAAAAACAGAAGCAGCAGCAGCCTGAACAGCTTCAGCAACAGCAGCTGAACCAACATCAGCAACAGCATCAGCAACATCAGCAACGGCAGCAGCAGCAGCAACTCAGCAGCAGCAGCAACGTCATCATCTTCTTCTTCTTCTCTTCTCCTGTCCTAGGATTCTCCTGAGGTATAACCTCTTAACTTGACTTCCTTCTTGCCAAGTTATGGTAGTTTAAGCTTAAGTCTAGTTTAGTTAGTGGTTATTATATGTTTTAGTGCTAGTTTTGGGTAATTTAGGTGAGTTTTGGAAAAAGTGATGGTTGGGATGGTTAGTATAACCTTAGTAAGTGCTGTTAAGATTAGTGAAACCAGGATTTTCCCCAGATTCCATAAAAATACCAGATTTGTTCGAGTTGGCGTAATTTAGTGATTTTATCGACTTTTTAGCCTTTCTGGAATCTGCTTTTGACCCGAGCCTCTCAGGTAAAAATTGAGAAGACTGTAGCACAGTGACCATGTCAGACACACACACACAAAACATGGGGACCCACCTCCCATCCCTGGCCGCCGATTTCTTCCTTCTGGCCGCAAATTGCGGCCAGAGTAGGGGCTGGGGTGCTGGGGTTTTGCCTGTAGGTGTCTGTTGGGTAGATTAGGGTGTTGGTATCTGTAACTTTGTGAGTTTGGCCCTGAGGCAAAATCTGGAGCTTTAAACCATTTATCGACGTTTTTAAAACTTATACGACACGCGCGTGATCCGCGTAGTTCTGTGGCGCGCTGTGCGGCACAGTGCACCGGAGTGGGTTCTGGTGAGTTTGCGCGTGTCGCGACATATCGTGTGCACGCGCGTTTCATTTCACGCACGCGTTATCCTTTTTAGCGATATATCGCATTTTTGCAGGATTTGCCTTATGTGTGTGACTTTTGTAAATTCTAGGTTCGCCGGCGGAGATTTAGAGCGCCGCGGAGAAGGGAAAGCAGGTGGTCGGACACACCTAGCGTGGGATCACAGGTGAGTAGATGTAACATCTACGGGGGACGATCGTTTGGATGGCGCAAGTCGCCCGATAGATTTAGTAAATTTAAAATTGCTTGTGACATTAGAAATCATAATACTTGCTTGATATTTGCTACAATCAAGATCTATATGCTGTACCTACATATGCGAAATCATTCTGTAGGACACATGCACCATTACCAGGGTTTTTATATGCTGCACGAGCACTATTCATGTGTACACACACGACCTGGTAATTGCCATGTCACGACACTAGATAAATTATAATCTGAAACATGTTAATAATTGGTGCTTAGACCTGTGCGATTGCAATAAATCTTTAAAATAAAATTGTAGAATTGCTATTCAGGTGCATATACATCATTATATCATGGTTCATGCTTAGTTATTAATCATACATTGCAACTGGAACATTGATACCATATGCATCCATTATCATTGACATATGCACCCATGATGTTTTCTTGAGATTTTATGATATTTCTGGATTTCGGGGGAAAGCTGCAAGATTTAAAAACTTATTATCTTTTAAAATATGAAAAGTTGCGGTTTTATAGTGATGTAAAGTGTCGTCCACCATGAGTTTGCTGGGGTTTTCGAGAACCGTTTCGAGGAGGTGGATGAACCGTCTCGGGTACCTGGTGGGCCCGGTAAGGTATCCCGGGGCATGAAGATCGCAGGAGATGGCGTTGAGCCTGGCAGGGGACGGATTACCTACCGATGACTTCATTTGGCACGGCGGATATCCAGAGGATACCGACCGTGGCCGCGAGATGATGAGATATTGATATTTGAGATGGGTCAGCCGGACGGCTGAGGCCAGTGATACTGTAACATGGATATATGAGATTGAGACAGTTTTGAGGTGTCGTCGCTGGACACGGATTTTGTTGATTCTATGGATCTTATGCTGATATTTAAAAGAGTTTCAAAAACAAAAGAAAGAATAGTTCTTATACTTACATGTTGAGATCTTGTGTTGATTCATATGGCATACATACATGCTAGTACATTTATGTGGCATACACACCTGCTAGTACATTCATGTGGCATACATACCTGCTAGTACACTGATGTTGCATACACACCTGCTAGTACATCCAGCCATACCGGTTTTAGAGATGCTAGGATACTTGTGTGCATGCGTGCGATTGCCTTTGTAGATATTATTTATTACTCACGAGCTGGAAACTCACCCCCGTTGTGCCACAGCTTTGCTGCAGGTCCGCTCCGTCAGTACTGTAGCGGCGGACACATTAGCTTCTTTTGCCCTTTATGCTTGGACCCGAGGCTTTTGCTCATAGGTGGGTTATGTTATCTTTTTGTACCACCTTATATATTTATTGCATCTAAAATACTCCATCTACTATTTCAGTTGTACCAATTACTTGGATTATTGTATATTGACCTAGAGACGAGGCTGTGAGATTTGTGGATTTTATGTTATTTAGGGTCGAGCTCACTTGAGTCGACATGTTATTTTACTTGTGCTTTCTATGCTTATTTATATACATTGTTATTTTACATTGCGTGGGATTTGTGACTGTAAGGTTTTGAAAATCGTTTCGGTGAAATTTCGGAAAAATCGGTAAAATAAAGGGGTTTTCTGTAAAAAGTCAAAATACAAATATCTTTATTATAAAATTAAATATACATATTCTAGCTATGAAATTGCTAGTATTTGGTGTTTATTGAGCCACTGGTGAAATTTCAATTTTCTGAAATTAATTATTTTAATATTATTTTAAGCCGTCACTAATACATTTAATTAGGGAAAATTACAAATTGGAATGAGTTGAAACAAATTTTGTGCATCATAACACATTAAACAAAATTTTATCATGTGGTTTTTGAAATGAAATTGTTTGCGAAAACGGTTTAGAAAATATCGAAGAAAAAGGGCTTAAATGGTGAAATATAGCTAAATAGAATTGGGGTATGGTTGCATGTAGCTTAATATTCCTTATATACACACACACACCCTCACCCTCTCCTCTATTAGGGATAAATTCAGCAGCCCCCCACTCATCTCCACACTTAAAAGTCAAAGGAAACCAAGAAAAGAAAAAGAAAACAATAAAATATTGAGGTATGGTTTCTTTGTTGACTTGGGTAAATTTTTTCAACACAAACCAACACACCCACTCTCTCTCCTCTCCTCCCTAGACCTGGCCGAGCCCCTCCCTTGCTGTCCCAAAATTTTCGCCACCCTTTTCTCTTCAAAAATCCTTCAAAATTTCTTCAAAAACCCACATAAAACACCACAAATTTCCAAATCTAATCCCTACCCATATTCCTTTGCCATTCAAACTTGGATCTTGGTGAAAAGAGAGCATTTTGGGAGGCTAGATTTCATGTGAGATCTATAAAATTATGGAGGTATAATTTTAACCTTATAGTTAAATTGTTGATTATTGCTTATGATAGCTTAATTAAGTGTTTAATTAGGTGTTAACTTGGTTTACCCTTCAAGTTGAAAATTGTAAAGAATTGTGTTTGGATCAAGATAAGGGTTTTGATAAATTGTTCATGGTTTAATTGTGTAGTTGAACCTCTTAAGATTTGGAAAACTTAATCTTGTTGCATATTACAAATTGTTGCATGTAAATTGTCCAAATTAAGATTTCTATCAAACTAGGTTTTAGAATTTAATTGCAAATGTGAGGTTAAAATCTAGTTAGGGTTTTATATCATTTGAACATGGTTTAAGTGTGTAAGGTATCATATTAAGGCTTGTGAAATCAAACATAGTAGCTAGTTTACAAATTGTTATTTTAAAATTTACTAATTAAGCTAAATTGTAAACTAGAATTTCGGGTTAATGAAAGATAGTGAGATTAAAAATCTAATTAGGGTTTGTATGACTTATTTATAATGTTTAGTGGATATTATAGCAGCTAAATTTGTTTAAATATATCATGTTTTGTACTAAAACGGTAAACCTTGCTTGCTAGATTTACGGAAAAATAGCTTTTAAAGTGAGTTTGGGGTTTTTGTGAATTTTAACCTATTTCATATTATAATTAGTGTTTGTGAATGTGCAAATGAGTATGTTTGGGTTTTTCTTGATGGTTTGGCGTTTGTACGCCGACGTCGAGGGTTTTGGGTTGATTTGTGAAAGCAACCATAGGTTTTGACCTATATGGGATTCATGTGTCGTTTTGGTCATGAGTCGGATTTTAATGCGATGCGGTGCGTTATGATATGTAGGTACCCCATGTGGACTTCGAGACGACAAGCAAGCGCGTGGCGACGTCGGCACCGGCGAGCAAGGACCAGGTGAGTAGATTTATATCTACGGGCAGAAGTCGGGTGGATGGCGTATAGCACCCCCGCAGTCCGTAGTATAGTTCATATATATATGTTTATATAGGTGTTTTATGATACGAGAATGTTTATTCATGATATGTTTATGTGTTCATGGATTACCTTTGGGTTAGTTGCGAAACCCTAGAGTAGTTGTTATACCCACATACGCACACACAGACTTGCATACATTACTTTCCTGTGCGTAGATAGGGATGTGTATATATGTATATATGCGTGGGTATGGGACTATGCATATATACATTCATATACACATGCATGGATAATGAGGATAGTACTTGGGATTTAAGATGAGTCGATGAGATTTGATTTGAGGCCGTGAGATCGGTGGTATGGCAGGGTTCGTATTTGAGATACGACATGACGTTGTAGCGGGTCCTTGACGTAGTGTTTCACACACGTGCATGCATACTTAGGAGGTATCAGTATTGTACTAGACGTAGATCAGTACCCCGATCATGATATTTGATAAAGAGGATACCAGATGAATAATATGATGAATGTGATATTGACCCGTACCCAGATTTGGGATGTTGTACGACGGATTTACGTACGAGCTATATATTGATGATTGATCCGCACTCTTGACTTGGGATGTCTGATTATAGATATGGTATCGGATATGATATTATTGAGGCGGGATCACCGACTATACATATACAGGTATGTATATGTATCGACTCAGATGATAGGCGGTTTCCTTACCTGTAGTTCAGCCGTATAGTTTAGTGTAGTTGTTTGATTAGTTTAGACTCCAACCTATTTCAAAACTAGCGGATCGTGGGTATTTTAAAAGACAGGTCAAAGGATCTACGGATATTTCAAAAGACGTATCCTTACTTAAAACCACCGTAGCCCCTATTTTCAAAACCCCACGATTCGTGTTATTTCAAATAGCACCATTGTTTAATATTTAGCTCCCGCTCATTTTGGTTGCTCGCTCCGCATCGCATACTTACATTGTTATTTCATATTCCATTGTTGACATTATGCTGTTAGGACACCAGCACCATTACCGATGATGCGTATGTACCACGTACACTTACTTGCCGGCTCACACACATCTTCATCGGTAATTGCCATGTCACGTACACCTTAGAAAATATTATTGCTTAACTTAGCTTGATAGCTAGTAGTTTGACATAATATTAGTGTACTTACCTTATATGCCAGCTTAGATATTGTAGTTATTACTTGTCACTTCATGCATACTATTATTCATTGTTATGCCGTATTCATGGATTCTCATGCCTATATTCATGGGTTTATATGCTATTGATGATTTGGATTCGGATTTCTATGAGATTTTCTGGATTTGGGGGAAAACCGCAAAACATGTATAAGCTTCTTTCCACTCTTTTAAATAAAAAGTGCAGTTTTCCCATGATGTATGAGTCGTCCATCATGAGTTTGCTGATGGATTTCGAGACCCGATTCGAAGAGATGGATGAACCGTTTCGGGTACATGGTGGGCCCGGTGCGGTACCCCGGGGCAAGAAGATCGTGTTGTTGACGTTGAGCCTGTGCAGGGGAGCACGACCGACTAGTGATTTTACCCGACGCATCGGATATCCGGAGGATACCGTCGTGGTCTTGAGATGGATGGTAGGGGTCGGCCTGGACTGACGGCGCCCTAGTCATTGTGATTGAGACATTGAGATTTCGAGATATTGAGGTACAGAGACTGTGATACAGAGATATCGAGATATTGGGATTACGTTTTGTGCTGATGCTAGGCACTGTTTTATGCTGATTTCATTATGATACCTCATTTTAAAAATACAGAAATCTCACTAATTTATGAAAGCAGTTTTCTTCAGTACATGCATTCTGTTTCATGCATTCATACATCATACATATGATATATTGCTACCTGAGGCACTGACACGGGCATATGAGATTACGCTTTAGATATTTACCCTAGTCATTGTTATAGACTGCTGGTTATATTTGAGGATATATTATGATTGTTGACCTAGGATTGCATTGTTCATGCGATTTCTGTTCGTAGATGTTTTCTACTCACGAGTTGGCAACCCACCCCCGTTGTGCCACAGTTCTTGCAGGTTTTGCCGTACAGGTTTCATTACGGCTTTGCTGGCACTGCTTCTTTCGGGTGATTTGTTTGTAGGTGGGTTTATTGGTATCGTACCTATCATATTACTTTGTATAATATTATTCAGTTGTATCTAATAAATTCCGTCAACCAAACATGTATTTTATTTTTTAGATAGAGACTAATGATGTTATTCTTTCGACCTTAGAGTCGCGCGTTTTATTTCTTGTGGTTTTGAGTTTCCTTTTGTGTTTTGACCCTCGCCCTTGGCGTTGTATATTATATTGCTTGTGTGGTTGTGACCGTCGATCGATGAAGAGCTAGCTCCTGCTTGGGGATGCCTTTTATTGATTTCGTATACTGTTCATGTTGTATCCCGTTTGGAGGCCAGTATTTACAAAGGAGACTCTGCCGAAATTTTCAGTAAATATTTGATGTTTTTAAAAACGCATAATTCGGCTTATGCTATTAAAACTACTTGATTTAAATTGGTTTTCCTTCACTCTACTACTTTTCTTGTTTTGTTTTTTTGGGTTTTCGGTTTACTTAGATTACGTACGCCTTGAGACGTTTCGTAGTCTAAGTGCCGGTCATGTTCCGTACTTTCGGGTCGTGACAAAGTTTGTATCAGAGCGTTAGGTTTTTCTTTCGGAGCGTAGGATGACCCTTGGTTGATGGAATAGGTGACTAAAGTAGAGTGACGTACCGTGGGTATGTTCCGCGGCATACTTACGATACGCTACTCCACTTAAGAAGCCTTAGGATGTACATTTCTTTGTTCAGTATTATATTCATTCCTGATCTAGCCTCTTCGGTACCAGTTATAGTTTTGCTGCAAGGATTACGGGCGGGGGGAGCTACGGCTAGAGTTGCGGTCAGCACGAGCTGGTCATGAACGAGGAATGACCAGGGCGTAATTCCGGTGACACGCGATTGCGGAGATGTGTCTTTTTACTGTGTTTTCGCGCCACGAGCGTTTGATGGATCATTGTATGAGGTTACTCGGATGTGCTGATCGACACCAGAGGATCGAGCCAATGATAGAGGCCAACCAGATTTTTATGACCGTTGGTGTATTGCTTATTCATGATGTTTGAGGCACTGTTCAGCGTGCAGACGAGTGAGCCGGTTATTGCTGCGAACGACGAGATATCGCCCCAGATGTTGGAGCTATTGCAGTACGAGTTGTACTAAGAGATGATAGAAGGTCGCTAGTCACCGAGGATGAATGACTAGGACATGTGGTTCATTCGCTACCCCGATGCGAGGTCATCAGATAGATTGATTCCAGCTAGAGACGACTTCACGCGGATACGTTGAGAGTCGATAGAGACGATCGAATGTCAGAAACCTATTATTCTAAGTTTAAAGTATTCGGAAAGACATGCAGGCAATTCTATGGACCCTCTAGAAGAATGAAACCCTAACTCGACTTAATGACCGTGTGAAAGCCTTTGAACTTTAGGGTTTGCGGCAGTTCCGCGGCGCCATTAGTGAGGCTTGGGTTTGCCCTTCTAGGGCTGGACCATCGATGCTGTGGTACGTACTCGATACTGTTAAACTGTACCCATGATGTTGAGCTCTTGGGGGATTATGAGGTTTTGATGAATCGATCGGATGGTTCGACTTCATTCGGATGCTAGGTGGTGAGATGCATTTCTTGGGACACTCCAGATACGAGGATAGCCGTTGGAGCTCAGTCCATGCAGCCACGATGAGACGAGTCCGAAGCAGTCGACATTAAAGAAAGGGGAGTAAGAGGTTTGTACGAGATCTCGATGAGACGACTTTCCACTCCGCCAACATCAGAGATGCGATAGGCATGCCGAGGCATTGTACTTGGATATACCTTCCAGAAGGAGTCGTGATGAGTATGCAGCCGTTCCGGAACGAGAATAGATCCAGTAAGAGATGATGAATTCTGGACAGTTCAGCAGAGACGAGATTTGGGAGAGATCTTGACAGGACCTTTCTGTGATAAATTACGAGAAGACTTGGACCCAGGAGTGGTCATGTTACGCACACCGGCAGGACAGAGTCCAGGATCGTCGACGAGACATGCTATGAGTGACCACGACAGTTGGCCAGAGATTCTTGGAGGATGTGCTTGAGCGGGACTATTCCGCCATACTTGATTTTGCGTATTTTGGGCGATCTATTCGCATGATTGATTTTGATGATTGAGTTTCATGATATTTCTCTTCATGGACCATGGTTGCACCTGCTGAGTATTTATGATTTTTCCACGGTTGTTGCACCTGATATCGTTTTCGTACCTTGGTTTCTCATGTTTGTGATTATATGGATTTCATACAGTTGAGTTGATTTGTGTGTATGTACGCATACGTTTTGGGTTTTTGCACTCGGTTTAGTTCACATATGCTTGCAGTGCAATGATACGCATTTTGTGCACTTAGATGCATTTGACTTCGATTTCGATTGTGATACTCGATATTTGTTTTGTGCACCTTGTGCACCTGATTTGATTTTGCGCATGTTCGGCGCTTGATATTGGATTTCATGATTTCGTGCATAATGGATGCACCTGGTTTTTGATTTTCGTGCATGTTGAGCGCATGTTTTGAGAAGCGATTTCGGTGCACACCAGATGCACAAAATCGAGATTCTTCGTGCGTGTCAGACGCACCTGTCCTTGCTGTCAGGCGCACACGTTGCCTATGACCGTTGTTGTGTGCACCACCGTTGCACTTTGATGTTGTTTCTGTGTACATGTATGGTACATTCATGGATTTTGATTTCCGTGAGCACCGGACGCACAGAGTATTCATATGCGTATTTTGGGATTTATTTCTTATAGAGCAGTACGTTTTTATGATATTTGCTATGTGTTTTCGTACTGAGCAGGACTAGTCACAGGACAATACCTGAATGTATTTTGCATACATTGATAGCTATCGAAGGGAATTCCAAAAGAGAGCTATAGTCTCAGTATTTACCTACGTATCTGATATGACACGAAACGTTTTAAAAACAAGAAAACCCTTCTAAATTGTTTCCAAAATGGCGGAACGTACATGTTAAACAAAAGATATATACGTATATAGTTATCTTCTTATAAGAGGCGTCCGCCACTGTGCAGTGTTATGCGCATTGCACAGTGACTTTAAAAGATTTGGCATGCATTTCCTTCAGATATTTACATATATAGAGTTGATATTTACATGTATAGTTTCGAGATTATATCATATCGGTTTTGCTTTGGATTTGGCATACGTGTCTTCACCTTGACTCCGATGATTGCGGGATGCTGGATGGAGTTTTGATTTTGAGTTATATGCTCATTTTTCATGCGTATGCGCTGCGCTACGATTTGTTTTATGTATTTATGATTTCAGAGCCCCGACGACTTAATAGTTTTGCTTTGATGTTTTAGTATTTGGGGGGAGTTTTAATTTAAATCCGGGGACCGAATTTCTTTAAGGAGGGAAGATTGTAACGTTTTGAAAATCATTTCGGTGAAATTTCGGAAAAATCGGTAAAATAAATGGGTTTTCTGTAAAATGTCAAAATACAAATATTTTTATTATAAAATTAAATAAACATATTCTAGCTATGAAATTGCTAGTATTTGGTGTTTATTGAGCCACTGGTGAAATGTCAAATTTTCTGAAAAATTTTCCGAAATTAATTATTTTAATATTATTTTAAGCCGTCACTAATACATTTAATTAGGGAAAATTACAAATTGGAATGAGTTAAAACAAATTTTGTGCATCATAACACATTAAATAAAATTTTATCATGTGGTTTTTGAAATGAAATAGTTTGCCAAAACGGTTTAGAAAATATCGAAGAAAAAGGGCTTAAATGGTGAAATATAGCTAAATAGAATTGGGGTATGATTGCATGTAGCTTAATATTCCTCATACACACACACACACCCTCACCCTCTCCCCTATTAGGGCTGAATTCAGCAGCCCCCCACTCATTTCCTCACTTAAAAGTCAAAGGAAACCAAGAAAAGTAAAAGAAAACAATAAAATATTGAGGTATGGTTTCTTTGTTGACTTGGGCAAATTTTTTCAACACAAACCAACACACCCACTCTCTCTCCTCTCCTCCCTAGACTTGGCCGAGCCCCTCCCTTGCTGTCCCAAAATTTTCTCCACCCTTTTCTCTTCAAAAATCCTTCAAAATTTCTTCAAAAACCCACATAAAACACCACAAATTTCCTAATCTAATCCCTACCCATTATTTCTTTGCCATTCAAGCTTGGATCTTGGTGAAAAGAGAGCATTTTGGGAGGCTAGATTTCATGTGAGATCTATAAAATTACGGAGGTATAATTTTAATCTTATAGTTAAATTGTTGATTATTGCTTATGTTAGCTTAATTAAGTGTTTAATTAGGTGTTAACTTGGTTTACCCTTCAAGTTGAAAATTGTAAAGAATTGGGTTTGGATCAAGATAAGGGTTTTGATAAATTGTTCATGGTTTAATTGTTTAATTGAACCACTTAAGGTTTGGAAAACTTAATCTTGTTGCAGATTACAAATTGTTGCTTGTAAATTGTCCTAATTAAGATTTCTAGCAAACTAGGTTTTAGAATTTAATTGCAAATGTGAGGTTAAAATCTAGTTAGGGTTTTATATCATTTGAACATGGTTTAAGTGTGTAATGTATCATATTAAGGCTTGTGAAATCAAACATAGTAGCTAGTTTACAAATTGTTATTTTAAAATTTACTAATTAAGCTAAATTGTAAACTAGAATTTCGGGTTAATGAAAGATAGTGAGATTAAAAATCTAATTAGGGTTTGTATGACTTATTTATAATGTTTAGTGGATATTGTAGCCGCTAGATTTGTTTAAATATCAAGTTCTGTACTAAAACGGTAAACCTTGCTTGCTAGATTTTCGGAAAAATAGCTTTTAAAGTGAGTTTGGGGTTTTTGTGAATTTTAATCTATTTCATATTATAATTAGTGTTTGTGAATGTGCAAATGAGTGTGTTTGGGTTTTTCTTGATGGTTTGGTGTTTGTACGCCGACGTCGAGGGTTTTTGGGGTGATTTGTGAAAGCAACCATAGGTTTTGACCTATGTGGGATTCATGTGTCGTTTTGGTCACGAGTCGGATTTTAATGCGATACAGTGCGTTATGATTTGTAGGTACCCCATGTGGACTTCGAGACGACAAGCAAGCGCGTGGCGATGTCGGCACCGGCGAGCAAGGACCAGGTGAGTAGATTTATATCTACGGGGAGAAGTCGGGTGGATGGCGTATAGCACCCCCGCAGTCCGTAGTATAGTTCATATATATATGTTTATATAGGTGTTTTATGATATGAGAATGTTTATTCATGATATGTTTATGTGTTCATGGATTACCTTTGGGTTAGTTTCGAAACCCTAGAGTAGTTGTTATACCCACATACGCACACACAGACTTGCATACATTACTTTCTTGTGCGTAGATGGGGATGTGTATATATGTATATATGCGTGGGTATGGGACTATGTATATATATATTCATATACACATGCATGGATAATGAGGATAGTACTTGGGATTTAAGATGAGTCGATGAGATTTGATTTGAGGCCGTGAGATTGGTGATATGGCAGGGTTCGTATTTGAGATACGACATGACGTTGTAGCGGGTCCTTGACGTAGTGTTTCACACACATGCATGCATACTTAGGCGGTATCAGTATTGTACTAGACGTAGATCAGTACCCCGATCATGATATTTGATAAAGAGGATACCAGATGAATAGTATGATGAATGTGATATTGACCCGTACCCTGATTTGGGATGCCGTACGACGGATTTACGTACGAGCTATATATTGATGATTGATCCGCACTCTTGACTTGAGCAGTCTGATTATAGATATGGTATCGGATATGATATTATTGAGGCGGGATCACCGACTATACATATACAGGTATGTATATGTATCGACTCAGATGATAGGCGGTTTCCTTACCTGTAGTTCAGCTTGTTAGTTCAGCCGTATAATTTAGTGTAGTTGTTAGATTAGATCAGACTCCTACTTATTTCAAAAATAGTGGATCGTGGGTATTTTAAAAAACAGGTCAAGGGATCTACGGATATTTCAAAAGACGTATCCTTTCTTAAAACCACCGTAGCCCCTATTTTCAAAACCCCACGATTCGTGTTATGTCAAATAGCACCATTGTTTAATATTTAGCTCCCGCTCATTTTGGTTGCTCGCTCCGCATCGCATACTTACATTGTTATTTCATATTGCATTGTTGACATTATGCTGTTAGGACACCAGCACCATTACCGATAATGCGTATGTACCATGTACACTTACTTGCCGGCTCATACACATCTTCATCGGTAATTTCCATGTCACGTACACCTTAGAAAATATTATTTCTTAACTTAGCTTGATAGCTAGTAGTTTGACATAATATTAGTGTACTTACCTTATATGCCAGCTTAGATATTGTAGTTATTACTTGTCACTTCATGCATACTGTTATTCATTGTTATGCCGTATTCATGGATTCTCATGCCTATATTCATGGGTTTATATGCTATTGATGATTTGGATTCGAATTTCTATGAGATTTTCTGGATTTGGGGGAAAACCGCAAAACTTGTATAAGCTTATTTCCTCTCTTTTAAATAAAAAGTGCGGTTTTCCCATGATGTATGAGTTGTCCACCATGAGTTTGCTGATGGATTTCGAGACCCGATTCGAGGAGATGGATGAACCGTTTCGGGTACATGGTGGGCCCGGTGCGGTACCCCGAGGCAAGAAGATCGTGTTGTTGACGTTGAGCCTGTGCAGGGGAGCACGACCGACTGGTGATTTTACCCGACGCGTCGGATATCCGGAGGATACCGTCGTGGTCATGAGATGGATGGTAGGGGCCGGCCTGGACTGACAGCGCCCTAGTCATTGTGATTGAGACATTGAGATTTCGAGATATTAAGGTACAGAGACTGTGATACAGAGATATCGAGATATTGGGATTACGTTTTATGCTGATGCTAGACACAGTTTTATGCTGATTTCATTATGATACCTCATTTTAAAAATACAGAAATCTCACTAATTTATGAAAGCAGTTTTCTTCTGTACATGCATTCTGTTTCTTGCATTCATACATCATCCATATGATATATTGCTACCTGAGACACTGACACGGGCATATGAGATTACGCTTTAGATATTTACCCTAGTCATTGTTATAGACTGCTGGTTATATTTGAGGATATATTATGATTGTTGACCTAGGATTGCGTTGTTCATGCGATTTCTGTTCGTTGATGTTTTCTACTCACGAGTTGCCAACTCACCCCCGTTGTGCCACAGTTCTTGCTGGTTTTGCCGTACAGGTTTCATTACGGTTTTGCTGGCACTGCTTCTTTCGGGTGACTTTCTAGTAGGTGGGTTTATTGGTATCGTACCTATCATATTACTTTGTATAATATTATTCAGTTGTATCTAGTAAATTCCATCAACCAAACATGTATTTTATTTTTAAGATAGAGACCAGTGATGTTATTCTTTCGACCTTAGAGTCGCGCGTTTTTTCTTGTGGTTTTGAGTTTCCTTTTGAGTTTTGATCCTCGCCCTTGGCGTTGTATATTATATTGCTTGTGTGGTTGTGACCGTCGATTGACGAAGAGCTAGCTCCCTCTTGGGGATGCCTTTTATTGATTTCGTATACTATTCATGTTGTATCCCGTTTGGGGGCCAGTATTTACAAAGGAGACTCTGCCGAAATTTTCAGTAAATATTTGATGTTTTTTAAAACGCATAATTCGGCCTATGCTATTAAAACTACTTGATTTAAATTGGTTTTCCTTCACTCTACTACTTTTCTTGTTTTGATTTTCTGGGTTTTCGGCTTACTTAGATTACGTACGCTTCGAGACGTTTCGTAGTCTAAGTGCCGGTCATGTTCCGTACTTTCGGGTCGTGACAGTGACCGCCTTGAGGCGAAGAGCTCGCTCCCGCTTGGGGATGCCATTGTTCATGTTATTCATTTATATTCCTGTTTTGTACCCGTTTGGGGGCTTGTTTCACAATGGAGACTCTGCCAGAATTTTTGTAAAAAGGGATGTTGCTTTTAAAAAGACTCGATGTGATTTCATGGAACAAAGTGCTTTAAATAAATTGGTTTTTCCTTCACTCTATTTGTTAATCGGGTTTTGATTTCTGGGCTTCGGCTTACTTATTTTACGGATGTCTTGAGACGTTTCGTAACTTAAGTGCCGGTCACGTTCCGTACACTGCGGGTCGTGACAAAGTTGGTATCAGAGCGATATGTTTTACCTTTTTGAGTGTAGGATGACCCTTAGTAGATGGAGTAAGTGACTTAAGCAGGGTAGCGTAGCGTATGTATGTCCGCGGCATACTTGTGATACGGTACTCCGCCTAGGTGACTTTAGGGTATACTAACTAGAAATTCCTTCTTCAATTCCATGTATCCTATGATTCTATTGCACCGTCCTTATTGTCCTGTTTCCTGTACCAGTCACGATGCCGCAGAGGGCTACGAGAGCGCAGAGGGCTGCCGCCCGAGATGAGATTCGAGCTGGCTCGTCCGAGACGAAGACCGAGCAGGGTGGTATGCCTACGCCTCAGGGATAGACTGATCTGCCTTCCCCAGGCCGTATGGATAGGCTTGAGTCTGGTATGGAGGACCTACGACAGATGATTGGAGGGATGCAGGAGCTACGACAGATGGTAGGATCCTTATTAGCGGCCAGTCGTGCACCGAGGCCGGAGGACGTACCTACTACATTACAGACGACCATGATACCTGCTCCTACCACTACTACCGTGGCCATCCCAGTATCGCTGCAGGATTTCATGAGGCTGAGACCTCCAGTCTTCACGGGCACCGATGCAGCAGAGGATCCGCAGACGTTCCTTGACAGTTTAGCCAGGATTTGCCATTCGCTTAGATGTTCTGACGATCGATGGGTGGAGCTTGCGAGTTTCCGCCTAGATGGCCTCGCGCAGACATGGTGGGAGTCAGTCTTGAGAGGTCGAGCTGCAGGTCTACCGCCTATGACTTGGGCCGAGTTTACAGCAGTATTTCTAGCTCGTTTCCTTCCGGAGAGCGTTCGTGACGGCAGAGCTCGTAGTTTTGAGGCTTTGATCAAGACCCCAGGGATGACGGTGTCTGAGTATGACGTCCAGTTCACGCAGTTATCCAGATATGCTCCGTATTTGGTAGATACCGAAGAGAAGAGAGTGAAGTGGTTCGTACAGGGACTTGATGCCCAGCTGTTTCTTGCCGTCGACGCACAGCACTTCGACACTTATTCAGCTGCTATGGATACGGAATTACGGATGGAGGCACGTATTTCAGCGACTTCGACCATTTCTTGGCCGAAGAGGATTCGTACCTGTATGCCAGATCATAGGCAGCATGCCATGTTCTTTCCGAGAGATAGGGCTGGCAGAGGGTTTGGATGAGGTCAGCTGTATGGTTGGTATCCATAGGGACAGCAGCCGTCGCCAGGATGTTACGGGTGCGGGAGCCTGCACCATCGTGTCAAAGACTGTCCAGCGAGACGACAGGGAGTGGCGACAGTTCCGCATGTGACCCTACCACTATCACCACCCCCTCCTCAGAGAGCTCTACTTCCTGCCACCGGCGATGCTCCACACCAGTTAGGTGCACCCAGAGGCCGTGGACGCGGCGGACCTATCCAGAGGGGACGAGGAGGCAGAGGCGGAGGCTGAGGTCAGCCCGCTATTGGTTGAGGTCAGGCCCGAGTATTTGCGTTGACGTCGCAGGATGCACAGGCATCCAATGCCATCGTGACAGGTACCCTATCAGTATGTTCTGTTGATGCACACATGTTGTTTGATCCCGGATCCACGCATTCGTACATTTCCACACACTTCGTGCCGAGTTTGGGTAGAGAGTCCGGTTTGCTTGATCAGCCGCTTGTTGTGACCACTCCTGTGGGAGAGTCGTTTGTTGCTAGGCACGTGTTTCGATCCTGTATTGTCCGTATTGGCGAGAGAGAGCTGCATGTCGACTTGATCCTTCTTGAGATGTTGGACTTCGACGTTCTTTTAGGCATGGATTGGTTAGCCACGTGCTATGCATCTGTGGACTTCCGTAAGAAGACGATTAGGTTTTGTTTTCCCGGCGAGCTGACTTTTGTCGTGCAGGGGGACCGTGGTGCCGCCCCTCATATGTTGATTTCATCTCTTCGCGCTGGTCAGCTGTTGAGGAAGGGATGTCGGGGATTTGTAGCCTATGTTTGCGATACTAGAGCTACAGATGTTCCATTGGACCAGGTTCCGATTGTATGTGAGTTCCCCGATGTTTTCCCCGATGAGCTGCCAGGATTACCGCCTGAGCGCGACGTTGAGTTCTGTATTGATTTGATTCCCGGTTCGGTGCCTATTTCTATACCGCCTTATCGGATGGCCCCGATGGAGCTTAGAGAGTTGAAGGTTCAGCTGCAGGATTTGTTAGATAAGGGACTTATTCGACCCAGTGTTTCTCCATGGGGTGCTCCGATCCTGTTTGTCAAGAAGAAGGACGGAAGTTTGCGTTTGTGTATCGACTACCGCCAACTGAACAAGGTTACCGTGCGGAACAGATATCCCTTGCCACGCATCGATGATTTGTTCGACCAGCTTCAGGGGGCAGGTTATTTCTCGAGGATCGATTTGCGATCAGGATACCATCAGCTACGAGTTCGACAGGAGGATATAACGAAGACAGCTTTTCGTACGCGCTATGGCCGCTATGAGTTTTTGGTGATGTCGTTCGGACTCACCAACGCCCCAGCAGCATTAATGGATTTGATGAACCGTACAGTTAGGCCGTATCTCGACTTGTTCATCATAATGTTCATTGATGATATTTTGGTGTATTCCCGGAGCCGAGAGGAGCACGAGCAGCACTTGCGGATTACTTTACAGACTTTGAGAGAGCACCAGCTTTTCGCAAAATTTTCCAAGTGTGCATTCTGGTTGGACAGCGTTGGTTTCTTCGGTCATGTGATTACGAGAGATGGCATATGTGTGGACCCGAAGAAGATCGAGGCCGTTCAACAGTGGCCCAGACCAACATCGGTTACGGAGATCCGTAGTTTCTTAGGCCTGGCTGGCTACTCCAGGCGATTTGTACAGGATTTCTCCCGTATTGCTGCACCTTTGACCGGTTTGACCCGGAAGGGAGTTCCTTTCGTTTGGACGAAGGAGTTCGAGCACAGTTTTCAGCAGCTACGGACTTGCTTGACTACGACGCCGGTATTATCTTTGCCATCAGGATCAGGCAGATTTGTGGTCTATTGTGACGCTTCACGGGTGGGGCTAAGTTGCGTATTGATGCAACATGACAGGGTGATCGTGTATGCTTTCCGGCAATTGAAGAAACATGAACAGTACTACCCCACTCACGATTTGGGGATGGCTGCAGTAGTTTTTGCACTTAAGATCTAGCGACATTACCTATACGGCGAGTCGTGCCAGATATTCACTGACCACAAGAGCTTAAAGTATATATTTCAGCAGCGAGACCTGAACCTCAGACAGCGTCGTTGGATGGAGCTGGTGAAGGACTACGATTGCGAGATCTTGTACCACCCGGGCAAGGCTAATGTAGTAGCGGATGCATTGAGCAGGAGGCCCGGGGTAGTCTATCTTGTTTGCGCGCAGTGCAGAGACAGTCGTCAGCAGATTGGCAGATTTTATGCGACAGCCTAGTTGTGTTCGGGTTCACTCCGATAGGGGGACAGCTTGCACATGTTCGTGCACGCCCGCAGTTACTTGACCGTATTCGAGAGGCACAGCCCAGTGATGACCGTCTTTCAAAGATCATGGAGCAGGTTAGGCAGGGCAGAGATTCCGAGTTCGTGATCGATGATCAGGGAGTACTGCGATTTGGGACTCGACTGTGCGTACCAGATTCTGAGGGATTGCGACGTGAGATTCTTGAGGAGGCGCATAGATCTACTTACAGCGTTCATCCGGGTTCCACCAAGATGTACCGCGATTTGAGAGATGTGTATTGGTGGGATGGGATGAAAAGGGACGTCACAGACTTTGTATCGAGATGCCTGACTTGTCAGCAAGTCAAGGCCGAGCACCAGAGGCCAGCAGGAGAGTTGCAGCCTTTGCCCATTCCGGAGTGGAAATGGGAACAGATTTCGATGGACTTCGTGGTGGGTCTACCCAGGACCAGTCGAGGGTACGACTCCATTTGGGTGATCATGGATCGATTGACGAAAGCGGCTCACTTCCTGCCAGTGAAGACCACTTTCAGTTTTGCTCAGTATGCCCAGATTTACATCGACAAGATCGTGCGGTTGGATGGCGTACCGACTTGTATCGTGTCATATCGAGGCACCCAGTTTACCAGCCGACTATGGCAGAGACTTCAGGAGGCATTGGGCACCCGTTTGAGTTTCAGCACTGCATTTCATCCGCAGACCGACGGCCAGTCAGAGCGGACTATTCAAACTTTCGAGGACATGCTCAGAGCGTGCGTTTTGGACTTTGGTGGGAGCTGGGATCATCATTTACCGTTAGTGGAGTTCTCCTACAACGACAGCTTGCAGGATACTATTCAGATGGCACCTTTCGAGGTTTTGTATGGGAGGAGATGTAGATCGCCCGTCTGTTAGACTGAGCTGAGCGAGAGCAGTATTTTAGGGCTGCAGATCGTGCGTGAGACGACCGAGAAGGTACAGTTGATTCGAGATTGGATGAGAGAAGCTCAGAGCAAGCAGAAATCGTATGTAGACAGGCGCCGTCGCAGATTAGAGTTTGCAGTTGGCGATCATGTTTTTCTGAGGGTCTCTCCGATGAAGGGCGTGATGCGATTTGGGCGAAAGGGAAAGCTTAGCCCCAGATTCGTGGGTCCTTTCGAGATCCCCGAGCGTGTCGGTGCAGTTGCATATCGTTTGGCTCTTCCACCCAGCTTTTCAGATGTTCACCCCATCTTCCACGTGTCGATGCTACGCAGATATCTTCATGACCCTTCCCACATGATTCAGCATCAGACCGTTCAGCTTGAGCCTGACCTTTGGTTCACCGTGCAGCCAGTAAAGATATTGGATCGGCTGGTGAAGAAGCTTCGATCGAAGGTCCTGCCGTCTGTGAAGGTTCTTTGGCGCAGCCCGAATGGTGAGTAGATCACTTGGGAGGCCGAGGGAGAGATGCGGAAGAAATTCCCTCATCTTTTTAAAGGTATGCGTAGTTACATATTTTAAAATTCGGGGACGATTTTTCTTAAGGGGGGAAGACTGTAACACCTGAGTTGCGTTTTTGGTAATTGTGTGTTAATGTGGGGTTTTTGGTAAAAAAAAATTTACTAAAACGGGTTTCTAATAATTTATCTGGTTTTATGGATATTTTATTAGATTTTTATCTCGACTGCAAAAACTTGTGCATGTTAACTAGGGTTAAGTCTAGGGTTGCCATGTTAGATGTGCATGTGGGTTAACCATCTTTAGGCAACCATTGTGGTCTAACCCCTTTTATTAAGCTAATTAGGTTTAATTAAGGGTTTTGGTTTTGTTTAAGGGTGATTAGGGGTTAGGGTTGACTTGTGGTGAGAGAGGGAGGTTATGATGGAGTTGCATGCAAGCATTTAAAGAGAGAGAGGGGGAGGTGGCTCCAAGGTTATGTCACCATCCATCTCACCTCAAAACTTTTGCATGTCTCTCACACTCTCTTTCACACTCTCATATCTTTCACATCTCTCCCTCTCACTCACACACACACACCCTCATCATACAAAAACAACACCACACCACAACTTCAGCCCCAAAATCAACCACAATACTACAGCTGCTGCAACAACAGCAACAAAAAAAATAACAAACAGAAGCAGCAGCAGCAGCCTGAACAGCATCAGCAGCTGAAGCAACACCAGTAACAGCATCAGCAACATCAGCAGTGGCAGCAGCATCAGCAACTCAGCAGCAGCATCAACGTCATCTTCTTCTTCTTCTTCTCTTCTCCTGTCCTAGGATTCTCTTGAGGTATAACCTCTTAACTTGACTTCCTTCTTGCCAAGTTATTGTAGTTTAAGCTTAAGTCTAGTTTAGTTAGTGGTTATTATACGTTTTAGTGCTAGTTTTCGGTAATTTAGGTGAGTTTTGGTAAAAGTGATGGTTGGGATGGTTAGTATAACTTTAGTAAGTGCTGTTAAGACTTGTGAAACCAAGATTTTCCCCAGAATCCATAAAAATACCAGATTTGTTTGAGTTGGCGTAATTTAGCGATTTTATCGACTTTTTAGCCTTTCTGGAATCTGCTTTTGACCCGAGCCTCTCAGGTAAAAATTGAGAAGACTGTAGCACAGTGACCATGTCAGACACACACACACAAAACATGGGGACCCACCTCCCTTCCCTGGCCGCCGATTTATTCCTTCTGGCCGCAAATTGCGGCCAGAGTAGGGGCTGGGGTGTTGGGGTTTTGCTTGTAGGTGTCTGTTGGGTAGATTAGGGTGTTGGTATCTGTAACTTTTTGAGTTTGGCCCAGAGGCAAAATCTGGAGCTTTAAACCATTTATCGACGTTTTTAAAACTTGTGCGACACGCGCGTGATCCGCGTGGTTCTGTGGCGCGCTGCGCGACACAGCGCGCCAGAGTGGGTTCTGGTGAGTTTGCGCGCGTCGCGACGTATCGTGTGCACGCGCGTTTCGTTTCACGCACGCGTTATCCTTTTTAGCGATATATCGCATTTTTGCAGCATTTTCCTTATGTGTGTGACTTTTGTAAATTCTAGGTTCGCCGGCGGAGACATCGAGCGCCGCGAAGACGGGAAAGCTGGTGGTCGGACACACCTAGCGTGGGATCACTGGTGAGTAGATGTAACATCTACGGGGCACGATCGTTTGGATGGCGCAAGTCGCCCGATAGATTTAGTAAACTTAAAATTGCTTGTGACATTAGAAATTATAATACTTGCATGATATTTGCTACAATCAGGATCTATATGTTGTACCTCCATGTGCGAAATCATTCTGTAGGACACATGCACCATTAGCAAGGTTTTTTATGCTGCACGAGCACTATTCATGTGTACACACACGACCTGGTAATTACCATGTCACGACACTAGATAACTTATAATCTGAAACATGTTAATAATTAGTTCTTAGACCTGTGCGATTGCAATAAATCTTTAAAATAAAATTGTAGAATTGCTATTCAGGTGCTTATACATCATTATATCATGGTTCATGATTAGTTATTAATCATACATTGCAACTGGAACATTGATACCATATGCATCCATTATCATTGACATATGCACCCATGATGTTTTCATGAGATTTTATGATATTTCTGGATTTCGGGGGAAAGCTGCAAGATTTACAAACTTATTATATTTTAAAAGATGAAAAGTTGCGGTTTTCTAGTGATGTAAAGTGTCGTCCACCATGAGTATGTTGTGGTTTTCGAGACCCGTTTCGAGGAGGTGGATGAACCGTCTCGGGTACATGGTGGGCCCGATAAGGTACCCCGGGACAAGAAGATCGCAGGAGATGGCGTTGAGCCTGGCAGGGGACGGATTACCTACCGGTGACTTCATTTGTCACGGCGGATATCCAGAGGATACCGACCGTACCCGCGAGATGATGAGATATTGATATTTGAGATGGGTCAGCAGGACGGCTGAGGCCAGTGATACTGTAACATGGATATATGAGATTGAGACAGTTTTGATGTGTCGTCGCTGGACACGGATTTTGTTGATTCTATGGATCTTATGCTGATATTTAAAAAGAGTTTCAAAAACAAAAGAAAGCATAGTTCTTATACTTACATGTTGAGATCTTGAGTTGATTCATATGGCATACATACATGCTAGTACATTTATGTGGCATACACACCTGCTAGTACATTCATGTGGCATACATACCTGCTAGTACACTGATGTTGCATACACACCTGCTAGTACATCCAGCCATACCGGTTTTAGAGATGCTAGGATACTTGTGTGCATGCATGCGATAGCCTTTGTAGATGTTATTTATTACTCACGAGCTGGCAACTCACCCCCGTTGTGCCACAGCTTTTCTGCAGGTCCGCTCCATCAGTACTGTAGCGACGGACACATTAGCTTCTTTTGCCCTTTTTGCTTGGACCCGAAGCTTTTGCTCATAGGTGGGTTATGTTATCTTTTTGTACCACCTTATATATTATTGTTTCTAGAGTACTCCATCTACTATTTTAGCTGTACCAGTTACTTGGATTATTGTATATTGACCTAGAGATGAGGCTGTGAGATTTGTGGATTTTATGTTATTTGGGGTCGAGCTCACTTGAGTCGACATGTTATTTTACTTGTGCTTTCCATGCTTATTTATGCACACATTGTTATTTTACATTGCGTGGGATTTGTGACCGCCTTGAGGCGAAAAGCTAGCTCCAGCTTGGGGATGCCATTGTTCATGTTATTCATTTATATTCCTGTTTTGTACCCGTTTGGGGCCTTGTTTCACAAAGGAGACTCTGCCGGAATTTTTGGAAAATGGGATGTTGCTTTTAAAAAGACTCGATGTGATTTAATGGAACAAGGTGCTTTAAATAAATTTGTTTTTCCTTCACTCTATTTCTTAATCGGGTTTTGATTTCTGGGTTTCGGCTTACTTATTTTACGGATGTCTTGAGACGTTTCGTAACTTAAGTGCCGGTCACGTTCCGTACCCTGCGGGTCTTGAGACGTTTCCGCAAAAAGGTTTAGATTTTCTGGGCTTCGGCTTACTTGACTTACGTTACGCCTTTAGACGTTGCGTGATTTAAGTGTCGGTCACGTGCTAAATTATGGGTCATGACAAATTGCTATCAGAGCGTTAGTTTTAACCTTGGTTTGAGTCTAGGTTTGACTATGCGGAGTCTGGGGTGTAATATATTTTAAAACCTGGGCTTGACCTTACAGAACATAGACTTGACGGGGGCTATTAGACCCGAACTTTCGTTTCATAGGTTGACCTTGATTGATGGAGTAGGTAGCTTGAGTAGAGTGACATACCGTGCGTATGTTTCGCGGCATACTTACGATACGATACTCCGCTTAAGTAAGCTTAGGATGTACTTATCTCGAGATCTGTGATTCTCTTCGTTCCTATGATCATATATCCATTTTGGATCTGTTAATATCTTTCGTTCCTTTGATCTATCTTCTTCGATACCTGCTTGAGGTTCCTGTCACCATGGTTTGAGCGCAGATTGAGCTGCTGCTAGAGTTGCGATCAAGGCGAGCTCGTCATGGACGAGGGCTGACCATGATGTTTCTGGTGACATAGGGACGTATCGGTATAGTGTTTGTGTTGTGATCTCTCGTTTGAGGCGAGTGTTTGGATCTATACCGGATGATCAGGCCATTGATAGAGGCTGCCATATTGAGAGGACTGTTGATGTACAGCTTACCCCTGAGGTCGTGATGTTGTCTACCGTGCAGACAGATGACCCAGTTATTGCTGAAATAGATAGGATGTCGCTTCCAGAGTTTATGAGCAGAGATCGCTGGAGCTTTCAGGCAGAGATGTGACAAAAGATAGCTAGTCTATCTTGAGTTGAGCGACTAAGATGATTCGTATGATTTGATGTGCCGACACAGGCTCAGTTGAGTTGAAGAATTCCAATTGAAGGATCTTACTTAGATCTAGAGTAAGTCGATCAAGAGAGGACGTTGATCGTTGGATACTCCGATGTAGAATCGGTAAGTTGACCAGCTTTGGATAGAAATACCTCACCCAGATGCGTTGTGAGTTGATCGAGAATGGACAAATAAAGTGTATTCCTTCGATGATTGGGACGACATCCCGAGGACATGTTCGGCTAGATATCATCCATGGAGTGGTGAAGATACCGAGTTTGTAATTTCGAATCCTTGTGAGAGACTCCGGATTGACTGTAGCCGAAAATGAATTTCCGTACGAAAACAACAAGAGATGACATCGAAGTGGATGATAATGATGATGAGTGGAACAAGAGGTTCATGCGAGATGTTAACGAGCTGTTATTATTCCCCGTTGATACCAGAGGATTGACATGTATGCAGAGGTGTTGGATACGGCCGAATTTTAGAAGAAAGCTGTGCTGAGGACGTGACTGTCCGGTTATGAGAAAAAGAGTTAAGCAAGAGTGCCAACCTCCGTAAAGTTCAACATTGGTGAGATCGGAAGAAACCATGAGCAGGTTCTTTCCAGGACACCGCATCGATAAAGGATTTGCACTAGGATCAGTTATATCGCACTTATTGAGAGGGCCAGATGCCATCACCAGTGATGTGCTGCTTTACGAGTAGTCATGATAATTGGCCAAGAGAGGATCAGCGGAGTGCCATAGCGGACTGTTCCACTAGTACACCCGACCGGGCCAACGAGCCGAAAGATTGCGAGATTTGTAATCCATAGAGAAAACGAGGACCCAGAGACCGAAGACACCAGACCCTGAGCAAGAGGCAAGTAGATGTTCTTTCTCTGCCAGCTTTAGGCGCATGGCATTTTTCGACATTGTAAGAGGTGTACCTCAATGTCATTTATTGCGATTTGTGTTTCGTGATCCGAGTATCACACTTTTATCTCTTAGATTTGAGTTACGATGATTGAGTTTCATGATATTGTTTTCGTGCACCATAGCCGCACCTACTGGAGATTTACATTTTTGTACACTGTTATTGCACTCGATTTATGTTTACACACAGCTACATTGGTTTATGATTTGTGCATATCTATTGCACTTGATATCGGTTTTGTGCCTTGGCTGAACGTACTTATGATTTTGTGGATTTCGATACTGTCGATTTGATTTTTGCATGTGGTACGCACTCGATTTGATTTTTTGCACTCGGTATAGCTCACATGTGCTTGCAGTGCATTTATACGTGTTTTGTACACACAGTTGCACACGTTTATGATTTATACACCTTAGTACGCTCGGTATTGTTTTTGTACGCATTTAAGATATTGATGAGTTTTCGTGCACTTGTTGTACCAGATTTGTATTCGTGCATTGGTTGCACTAGATTTATACTCTGTGCATTTGTTGCACCCAATTTATGTTTTTGTGCATTTGTTGCACTAGATCTATATTTGCATGCCCCGTTGCACTTGACGTTAGTTTTCGTGCGCTTTACTGTACCAGGCATTTTGTGCAGACCTGATGCACTTGATTTGGATTACGCGCATATTGGGCGCATGGTAGGGGATTTTGTACCGGATGCACTTGATTGAGATTTTTATTCGTGCATGTTAGTTGCACTGGATCAAGATTTTCGTGCACTCTATATGCACTTGATGTTATTGCTGGGTTCCTTAGCACTCTCACTAGGTTTTATTAGTCATCCGGGTATGCACTTTTAAAAAAATTTAGAGAGCAAAGCAACCCAAACCAAGGATCTAACTAGAGAATTTGGGTTTAACTAAGCATGTAAAAAACTTTACTCTAAGTGAATAAGGAATACAACCTTTGTAGACCGGTCCTTCACTTTTAAAGCTCCGTGTAGTAGTCCCTTTGCTCTAAGTAGTGGTGTCCCGGGCTCTCATTTGGCTCCACTAGGTAAAAAGAAACAAGCTTGCTCAAGGATCTTCGAGGCCGAAGATGATCTACGTCGATGAATCTCTAACTCAAGCTACCCCTTCACTAATTGATGTGTTAGTTATATGTACGCCCAAGAGGCCATTCCTATACATAGGATGTATATTGTAGTGGATGCTTGGACATATATAGGGATGACTTTCTTGCTCGATATAATAGTATGCTATCTGGTTACTCTTTTACTTAACGTGTGCACTGATTGTCTCTCTGTTACATGTTGGTAAAGCCCTTAGGATGTGTACTTGACTACCTGGACTATGATGCGGATCATACTAATGGGGACATGGTAGTCCATAAGTACATCCTTCAAGGTCCCTAGTCGTGGGTGTATCGAGACAGGGCATCGATATACCAGAGTAGACTAGCGTGTACCTTCTCGACCCATATAGATGGGCGATGGATGATCCCATATCCATTGGTGTTTGACATCAGAGATGATATACTGGTGCTCAGTGTAGACTGGGTACACTGGACGGACTCGCCGAGAACTCCCAGATGGTATTATACCTCACGTCAGATGGCAGTTCTTTGGTGAGACTGGTACAGGTTAGTCTGTAGACCCGAGATCGTCATAGAGTCTTGTGTGATTCCCAGTGTGCTTTGATTTCCGTCATACCACGTCCAAAAGGGCGTGCAAAAAGGTGGCTTTTGGGTATAGTCCCGAATCACATGGAGGCAATGAGCGATAGGAGAGGTTTCGTCTCTCCCGGTATAGGGAGTTGATGTTGCGCTGTGCTCGATTGGCTATAACAGGAAGTCCTTGGCCAAGGATGCTTTAGGGATTTACTGATAAGTGTTACCAGTAGTTTCTCGACCCGTTATGAGCCTCATATCGACACGACTTATCGAGTTATTGGGGTCTGACGTTTACCACCCCTAGACGAGATATGCGACATATCAGACGAAGAGACCGGACTGTACGGTAGTGTTACTAGTTGGATTCACAGAAGTGTGAGCAGGCTTGCTTGTTGATCTTTTGATCGCTCAATACCCGGGTGGACGTTACGTTTAGCAGACTGCTTGCGGCTTGTGGGTGTTTGATATGATCATCACCTACTGCCGGCGTATTGACGAGTCTTTAGAGTCCAACACAGGGCTTTCCTGGCTCAAGCGAAACAAAATAGGAGCGCATATGAGATATGTGCGGGACCGAGAATAATACCAGTATGTGATACTGTATTCTATTCTCACGATTTGTGACATTGATCGGTTGTATGCGATATAGCCGGGTTATCGGATCAAGTGTTGATTCGAAAAGTTGTTACTATTGATATTAGTCGGTTATATGCAATATGACCCGATCGTTAAATCAAGTGTTGATTTAATGATTTAATTTATAATTATATATTTGATATATTACTTTACATTAACTAGTATTGGTTCACTTAAGATTGATTTTCTCACTTGATTGTGCACATTGTTTATATGTTATATATGCAAGTGTACATGTTTGTATCATGCTTGATGATACAAACAAGTTGTGTGTATGAGAATTATACCAAATCAAGGTTAAATTAGGGTTTACTATTTTCTTAACAAATAACAAAAGAGTGAGACTTTGGTCAAAGTTATCAAGCTTCATGAAGCTTGAAGAAACTTTGACAAAGTCAAATCTTTTGTCATTTCCTTATGATATTAGTTAACCCAACCCTTAACCTAATGCTTTGGTTAATTCTCTACATGAGTTAAGCATGAGAGCTTAACTCAACCAAGGTGCCATAATTAAAAGGATAAGTTTCATTTTATTCTATTATTCTTTTCTTCTTCTTCTTCATCATCAAGCTCCACAAAAGCTTGCTAGCTCCAATGGTGCCATGAGAAAAGGAGTGAGAAATCCAATTCTAAAGTGAACCCACTTCCTATTTCTTCATTCTCTACTACTTGCCATGTAGTATAGGGTGTTCTCTTCACAAAGTTTATGACCAAGTGAAGGAATAGCTTGAGTTTGAGTCTTCTCGACGTAGATCATGTTCGGCCTCGAAGTCAACGACCAAGCCCGCTCATTTCTCTAATGAAACCAATGCTAGGGTCCGGGATCCCGATGATCGCAGCGAAGGGACGTCAACACGGAGCTATTGAAGTGAAGGATCGGATCTACAAAGCTTGTAATCCCTTTCACTTACTAGTAAAGTAGTTTACTAGCTTTTCGTTTCACCTAATCTATAGTTAACGATCTTGCATAGAGTTGTTAGGAAAATAAAAATTTGAATTTGGCATGGTAGATGCCTTGTGGAACCTCTTGAGTGTGCCTAGTAACCCTACAGTGGTATCAGAGCCTAGCTAGAGCATTAGGCGATGTGTTATCGAAGTTAAAACTCCGAACGAACCCGAAGACGACAAAATAAAACCCTCTCTGTACATTTTTTAAAATCTGGGATTTTTCTGAATTAAAAATGCCTAAAAAAATCAGCAGGCAATTATAAGAAACACTGTGCAAAACGACACTGTTTGGCACCAAAGGCGCCGCGGAACCGCGGCACGAGCATGGCTCGTGCGGCGGTTCCGCGGCCATAATATAACGTCACCTCTGTCTGTTTGCACAGTAATGTTGCTTTTTAATTCCCTGATATTTTATGGGTATTTTTATCTGACTCAAGTGTTGAGTGTTTTTGGGTTTATTTTGTAGTCGTTGTTTCGATCGGAATATTTAATTTCGTTGGGTTTTCCGGATATTTAGAAACTGTTAAAATGTTCGATCTGACATCAATAACTCACTTTTTCCCCGACCCGGAAAATTTCCAAGTGTTGGATTTTTCCGTTGTTTGAGAACGTCTAAATCGTGCAAGTTACGCAATGGATCCTCTAGAAGACAACAAACCTTAACTCGATTATGTGACTGTCTTGAACTGCCCTTTGAACCTTAGGGTTTGGGGCAGTACGGCGTGCCACATGTGAGGCGACTTGACCCTTCTACGGCTGGACCGTTGGTACTGTGGCATGTGATGGATGTTTTTAAACCCCCCTCAAGTGTTGAGAACCATTAGGGAAAACTTGGGTGTTTGATCATTCGATCGGAAAGTTTAACATTGTCTATTTATCTGGAACGTGATACAATATTTGGAATCCACAAATAGTTATGAGATAACTAATTTGAATGTTATAAATCTAGCACTTTAGTCTCACATGATCGGTTGCCACGGAATTTTGATATGATCAAAAGTCCGTCGCAATCACGTTGCGTACGCGCATACTCGCCAGGTAAACTTAATAGATAGCCACGCCCCATAGCCCCGACCAAGTGACTGTACGAGAACTCCGTCGCCGAAAGCATCCGTTCGGGTACTCGCGGCAGCGGTGTTCCGCCTTAGTGCACTTCATTGACGGTATGGGGGTGCGGCCGTCTACTAAAGTTTGCGACGAGCATTCGTACCGGATGTTGGGAATCTTGTTGAATTGCCCGACTTGATAGTGAAAAGTTTTTTCGATATAGAGACTAAAATGCGGGGTTTATAACTGTTAGGCATGCCATGTCTAAGAAGGTTGCGGATTCCAAGTGTTGTAGTTTTACACATTCTTTTCTGGGACCGTAAGTGTAATATGTGATATCGCCGGTTTCGTTGCTATATGTCAACGACAATTGGGATGCGCACATTTACTTACGTTGATGACATGTGATGTTATGTGTTGCTGGATATGTTATATTGGATCGTCGTGTTTTGAATAGCCGGGGGTTTTATGTGAGATGAGAGTTTTTATTTTCATTCATGTAAAATTTGTTGTATGTAATATTCTTTTATTGGGGCACTTCCGGGTTGAGGTTAATGTCACCATTTGTATATTATTTACTTTTCCACACTACGATAGACCCAAGGAAGAGAGCACAAGTAACCGGGTTCTAGAGTCCAGTGGGAGACCAACTCGAGGAGTCGAGTCCGGGTCTCCTAACTCTAGAATTGGTAGGGTTGCTTGCCGCTCTCGTAAGGGTCTAGGGGTGTGGGTTTGGCTATTCATCGCGACCGTGGAATCCGTGTTTTATACAGGCTCGTATTGAAAACACGGACGTCCTAGTATATCCAATGTTTCATATGTTTCTTCTGCGGCGATATCTGTGATGTGATCATTTGATATGTTGTGATAGATACTGTATATAGTATATATGATATATTATATAGACGTTACTTATGTTTTACACCCGCGCTAGCCCTGCCCCGCTCTGTCGTTAGTTACCTAACCTAACGGTGCACGAGGGGACATCGAGGCGAATGCGGATGGCATAAGTGTACATCGTATTTATCTGTGATGTTTAGGTGATTTAAATGATGGGACTTCATTAATATGATTAATGAAATAAAAGAAACCTAAAAGATGTTGTGGAATCGAATTTTCAAAAACAGGTAGCTACAGTTCTTGCTTTGCATCGTGGTGTTCCTTGTAGAACATCCTGTACCTTATTCGATAAGGAAAGGGCCGAGATCCCTTCACCGGGAGTGACTCCTTTAGCAATGACTGGAAGATGCTACAACTCTCGGTTTGTCTTTTGATTGCTCCTATAGTTCTTGCTTTGCACAGCGGTATATATGATATATCACGCACCTTATTCGATGAGGAAAGGGCCGACTATCCCTTCACCGGGAGTGACTCCTTTAGCAAAACTAGAAAAGCCTAAAAAACACTCCATTTTAAAATCATTTGATTCTACAACGATATCAAGTTCATTACGCAATAGGTTTTCAGAAAAACCTGTCGTAGCCCTCCGTCATTTCAGATAAGTCCTACTTAGTATTCGTGCTGCGTTTGTTGGCCTTTGTCAAGGCGTAGTGTGCGGTAGCTGACTAGTTCTTATCTGCTTATGCATATGATGCAGATTGGGTTAGGATAGTCGTACGACCTTGTTGGCCTTTGTCAAGGGTCGTGCGGGTGGGTTTAATTCAATCAAGAAATGACGGGTTGAACTTAACTAGCATCTTATGGTTTGTTGGCCTTTGTCAAGGTCATAGGAGGTTAGGGGCAAAATATTATCGGGAATTTCAAGTGTTGAAATTTGCAATGAGATTGCATACCTTCTATGAGATAGTTGGATCCCGATACCCACTGCGAGTAATTGTTACTCCTGGGAGAGTTTTACACATTACAATTAGCCGATCAAGTAGGTGTCTAGAAAGGTGTCAACGGGGTTACGCCTCTGGGAAACAAGGTTTACTTTAATTAGGTCCATGCGAAAGCACGGGGAACCTCCCTCAAAGTACCGACACTGGTCTGGCTGAAAGATTGGCGAACTTGTAGCGTGTAATTAATCCCGGCTAGTCTTTCCTTTTATGGTTTGAAGGAAGATTTGATAAAAACAGTAGGATCCATCCTGATTAGATAAAATAATAACCAATCTGATCTTGCAAGAGCGCATGCAGAGTGTTTTCTTCTCTCTCTCTCCAGGTAGTGACCATGTCACGCCTTAATCAAGATAATAAAACGGATGTATTGACCGATCCCGCTTGTTATACCGAGTTGGGGAACGTTGGTCCCGCTCCAACTTATAAATGATTATAAGACAGAGCAAGATTTAGGGGATTACTAGAATTCCCGTGCCACCCAAACGAAGAAAGTGCATGCTGATGCATCATCTTCGGGTGTATTCATTACCGAGAACTGTTTCTCAGTGTCCTTTACGTCCTGGGTATTTGATACCGGATCAGGATCCCACATATGTTATGTATTACATGGGCTACAGAAAGGTAGAGAACTGAGAACGGGTGATAAGTTTCATGAGGCAGAAAACGGTGCAAGTGTTGCAGCCAAGTCTGTTGGTCACTGTCACCCTGTATTAACAGAGTACATTGATTCTAAACAAATGTTATTAGATACCGAACCTGATATAAAAAATCATATCAGTCTCTTTATTTAGATAAAGAAGGATATAATTTTGTATTGTTGGATAATGTTTTGAACATTTCCTAAATCAAGAGTTGATCGGTTCAGGCACGTTATTTAAAAGCATTAACATTCTAAATCAAACTACAGTTCTTAGTATACAGAACACACACAAGTGGAAGAGTTCAGAAATGAACGAATCCTTCTTGAGGCATTATAGACTAGGTCATATCAATGCGACCCGACTAGCTAAGTTACATTAAGATGCATTTTTAAATCAGTTTGAATTTACATCTTGTGAAACTTTCCAGTCATGTCACAAAGATAAGATGACCATAGCTCTGTTTACTGGAAACAGAGAAAGAGTTAATGAACTCTTGGGATGATACATGATGATGTATGAAGGTCCCCTGTCTACAAATGCCAAGACCGGTTCTTTGTACTTCATTAAATTCTCTGATGATCTCTCGAGATTAAGACATATGTTCCTGTTGAAACACAAGTCCGAAGCTTTTTAGATATTCACAGAATATAATTAAGAAGTAGAGAACCAACAACGGGTATAAGTATTATGTCCTTTGATGAGATCAAGGAGGAGAATAATTGAGCACGGAATTCCTGGATTATTCTAAAGAAGAATGAGATTCTCTCTCAGCATTACTCCTCCGGATACACCACACGACCTCGGTGTATCGGGGCGGAGCAATCACACCCTATTAGATATGGTGTGCTCTATGATGAGTACTACTGAGTTTCCTATTTCCTTTTAGGGAGTTATGCACTTATGAAGTTGCATACCTATTGAATCGGGTTCCGATCAAATCAGTTGCCTACCACTTCATATGTGATATGGAAAGGGAAGAGCCCATATCTTAAGTTTGTTAAGATTTGGGGTTGTCCGGCCTATGTCTGAAAAGAAAAATCTGGACAAGCTCGAGGCAAAGTCAGATCTGTGGAAGTTTGTTGGATATCCCAAGCATACGCAAGGGAATATCTTCTACCTAACCGAGGAATAAAAATGTTTTGTTTCTCAGCATGCCACCTTTGTGAAAGGGAATTTTCTTGTGAACAAATTATTGGTCATGAGATAGAACTGGAAACAGTTCGAGCTATACAAACTGCAGCTGATGATTTGGTAGAACCAAAGGATTCAATAGCAACCAACGAACCTCAGCCTCTCCGCCGATCTAGTAGGTTTCCTCACCCACCTGAGAGATACTCCGGTTTCTCTATGATAGTGGGAGCGAGGATTGCATCATGGGATGATGACCTAACTAGTTTCGAGCTGGCCATCAGGAGTGGGACTCAGTAAGAATGGCTGGATGTTTATCGATTTGAGATGGAATCCTTTTACACCAACAAAGTATGGACTTTGGTTGCTTTATCTGAAGGGTTAAATCCCCATCAGGAGCAAGTATATCTTGAGAAGATTACTTGGTGTACATAGAAAAGTTGAGACTTTCAAATCTAGACTTGTTAAAGGTTTGCATCATTGACCATGTATGGATTATGATGAAACATTTTCTAAGTACCTATGCTTAAGTCCATCCAGATCCTACTTGCCACGGCTACATACCATGACTACGATATCTGGCGGTTGCGTGTCATGACTGCTTTTCTAAATAAAGATTTAGAAGAGAGAGTCTATAAGTACACAGTCAGAGGGCTTCGTAGACAGTGGGAGCAGCGGAAACGTGTGCAAGATGTTTTATGTGATAAAGCAGGCATCGCGGAGTTGGAACGTCTGTTTTGATGTGGTAGTCAAAGAGTTTGACTTCATCAAAATGGTATATGAACCTTGTATATACAAAAAGGTAGTAGGGAGTATGGTGGTGATCTTCGTAGAGTACATGGATGGCATACTCATGATAGGGAAGGAGTTTCCTATGCTACGCTCGGTCAATCTCCGCTTATCACAAGGATTCTCCATATAGGAACAAAGTGATACCTCCTAAATCCTGGGTTTTTGATCTATGAGATAGATCTAATTGGATGTTAGGATACTCACTAGTTGTAGTGAGATGGTATCAATCGATCCTGGAGAGAATCACTGGAAAGGTTCCAGGGTGATAAAGACGACTGAATGTCAGTCGCAGGCATTGTCTTTACCCACAGTGGAGGGACGGTATGTTGGAAGAGTTCCAAGCTAGATACCGTGGCATACTAGACGATAAAGGCTGGATACATCGCTACCAAAGATGCTACCAAAGAGGCAGTCTAGGTGTATTTTAGTTCATGAGATGAACTTCGTTCCTCCCGTTGTGTGACAATGGAGTTGTGGCTTATGCCAAGGAACGCCCATCCCATCAGTGATCCGGACATATTCTTAGGCAGTATCACCTGATCGTGGAGATGATTGATCTCCAGGGGATCAAGGTTAGGAGAGTAGACTCAGAGGACAACACGGCGGATCCACTCACAAAGGCCTTTTTCCCAGAGAGAGACTTTCTTGGGATTTTTGAGTATGAGATACTACAACCACTGCTATCAGTTGACCCTAGTGCAAGTGGGAGATTGTTAGTTATATGTATGCCCCAGAGGCCATTACTATACATAGGATATATATTGTAGTGGATGCTTGGACATATATAGGGATGACTTTCTTGCTCGATATGATAGTATGCTATCTGGTTACTCTTTACCTTAACGTGTACACTGATTGTCTCTCTGTTACATGTTGGTAAAGCCCTTAGGATGTGTACTTGACTACCTGGATTATGATGCGGATCATACTAGTGGGGACATGGTAGTCCATAAGTACATCCTTCAAGGTCCCTAGTCGTGGGTGTATCGAGACAGGGCATCATATACCAGAGTAGACAAGCGTGTACCTTCTCGACCCATATAGATGGGCAATGGATGATCCCATATCCATTGGTGTTTGACATCAGAGATGATATACGGGTGCTCAGTGTAGACTGGGTACACTGGACGGACTCGCCGAGAACTCCCAGTTGGTATTATACCTCACGTCAGATGGAAGTTCTTTGGTGACACTGGTACAGGTTAGTCTGTAGACCCGAGATCGTCATAGAGTCTTGTGTGATTCCTACTGTGCTTTGATTTCCATCATACCACGTCCAAAAGGGCGTGCAAAAAGGTGGCTTTTGGGTAAAGTTCCGAATCACATGGAGGCAATGAGCGATAGGAGGGGTTTCGTCTCTCCCGGTATAGGGAGTTGATATTGCGCTGTGCTCGATTGGCTATAACAGGAAGTCCTTGGCCAAGGCTGCTTTAGGGATTTACTGGTAAGTGTTACCAGTAATTTCTTGACCCGTTATAAGCCTCATATCGACATGACTTATCGAGTTATTGGGGTCTGATGTTTACCACCCCTAGACGAGATATGCGACATATCAGACGAAGAGACCGGACTGTATGGTAGTGTTACTAATTGGATTCACAGGAGTGTAAGCAGGCTTGCTTGTTGATCTTCTGATCGCTCAATACCCGGGTGGCCGTTACGTTTAGCAGACCGCTTGCGGCTTGTGGGTGTTTGATATGATCATCACCTACTGCCGGCGTATTGACGAGTCTTTAGAGTCCTACACAGGGGTTTCCTTGCTCAAGCGAAACGAAATAGGAGCGCATATGAGATATGTGCGGTGTTAGTTTTATGTATGCCCTAGAGGCCAGTATTGTACAGATGATGTATATTATATTGGATGCTTGGACATATATAGAGATGACTTTCTTGCTCGATATGATAGTATGCTATCTGGTTACTTTTTATCTTAACATGTACACTTGTCTCTTTAAACTGTCTTATAGTTACATGTTGATAGAGCCCTTGGGATGTGTACTTGACTACCTGGACTATGATGCAGATCATACTAGTGGGGACATGGTAGTCCATAGGTACATCCTTCAAGGTCCCTAGTCGTGTGTGTATCGAGACGGGGCATCGATATACCAGTGTAGACTAGCGTATACGCTTCTCGACCCATGAGATGGGCGACGGATGATCCCATATCCATTGGTGTTTGACATCAGAGATGGTATACGGGTGATCAGTGGAGACTGGGTATACTGGACGGACTCGCCGAGAACTCCCAGACGGTATTATACCTCACGTCAGATGGCAGTTCTCAGGTGACACTTGTACAGGTTAGTCTGTAGACCCGAGATCGTCATAGAGTCTTGTGTGATTCCCACTGTGCTTTGATCTCCACCTTACCACGTCCATGAGGGCGTGCAAAACGGTGGTCTTTGGGTACTGTCCCGAGTCACATGGAGGCAATGAGCGATAGGATGGGTTTCGTCTCTCCCGGTATTGGGGGTTGATGTTGCGCAGTGCTCGATTGGCCGTAACAGGGAAGTCCCCGGCCAGGGCTGATCAAAGATTTGCTGGTAAGTGTTACCAGTAGTTTCTCGACCCGTTATGAGCCTCACATCAGCACGACTTATCGGTTATTGGGGTCTGACGTTTACCACCCCTATACTTAATATGCGACATATCAGACGAACAGACCGGACTGTATGGTAAGTGTTACTGGTTGGATTCACAGGAGTGTGTGTGGGCTAGCTCGTCGATCTTCTGATCGCTCAATACCCGGATGGCCGTTACGTTTAGCAGACCGCTTGCGGCTTGTGGGTGATTGATATGATCATCATCTGCTACCGACGTATTGACGAGTCTTTAGAGTCCTACACAGAGGTTTCCTGGCTCAAGCGAAACGAAATAGGGGCGCATATGAGATATGTGCGGGACCGAGAATGATGCATGTATGTGATACCGCATTTCATTCTCGCGATGAATGTTTCGATTGGTTGTATGTGATATAACCTAGTTATCGAATCAAAGATTGATTCGATAAGTCGATACATTGGATTCTAGTCGGTTATGTGCGACATGACCGGATCATTGAATCAAGTGTTGATTTAATAATTTAATGTATAATTATATATTTGATATATTACTTTGCATTAACTAGTACTGGTTCACTTTAAAGGGATTTTCTCACTTGAAAAGCACATTGTATATGTGATATATTTTGTGTGCACTTGATTGTATCATGTTTGATGTTGAATGCTTACTTGTGTTTTGTGTAAAGATTAAACCATGGTTGTGTAATGGCTAGGGTTTCCTTTTTACTACTCATTTATTTATTTATTGATTTTGGAAAGGATTATGAAGAAAAATGGTGGCTTTCTTTGTATTTAGTTGAAGCTTCATGAAGGTTTGACTTTGTTACCATTTTGTCTTCATCCTTAACCCTGACCATTCTAACTAACCATGATCTATTCTCTACACTTTACCATGGTTAGCATATGATAAGTATTGATTTTATTTTCATTTTAAAAGCAACACTTATCATATTCTTTCTTCTTCTTCATCATCTTCATCAAGAAAGAAAGCTTGATTCCATCAATGGCATCTTGAGCAAAAGTGTGAGAAATCCAATTCTAAAGTGAACCCACCTCCTATTTCTTCACCCTCTACCTCTTGCCAAGTAGTATAGGGTGTTTTCTTCACAAGTTTCACAACTTGGTGAAGTTGGAGCTTGATCTTGTGAAGCCTCGACGTAGATCATCTTCGGCATCGAAGCCGACGACTGTTCCGCTCATTTCTCCGATGAAGCCGATGCGAGAGTCCGGGATTCGAGATGGACAGCGAGGGGACAACCACGTGGAGCTAAGGAAGTGGATAACCGGATCTACAAAGGTTGTAGCATCTCACTTTTAGTTAAGATGTTAACTAGTTTCCTGTTTCGCCTAAATTTCTAGTTAACGATCCGTATTAGAGTTTCTCGGCACTTGTAAAATTTGAAATTGGCATGGTTGATATCTTGTGAGACCTCATTAGAGTGCCTAGGAACCCTACAGTGGTATCAGAGCCTAGCTAGAGCCTTAGGCGATGTGTAGACGACGTTTGAAACCCGATCGAACCGAAACCCTAAAAACCAAAATGCTCTCTGGACTTTTTCTAAAAACTGGGTTTTTTCCAGATTAAAAATGCTTAAAAAATTCAGCAGGGAATTATAAGAATTACGGTACAAAATTTTACCATTGATACCACAAACCTGCGGCGGAACCGCGACAGAAGCCTAGCTTCTGTGGCGGTTCCGCGGTCCTCTGATGACATCATCATTCCCTGTTTGCACAGTAACTCCTATTTTATTATTCTGAGTTTTCTGGGAATTTTTAATTTGACTCAAGAGTTGAGTATTCTGGGGTTGTATTGGGAATCAAAGATTCGATCGGTTTTTCAAATTTTGTCTGTGTGGTTTTCCGGATAATTTTCGAATATGTTAAAAAGTTCGACCGGATATAAATACCCAACTTTTCTCCTGCCGGAAAATTTCCAAGTGTTGGATTTTTCCGTGATTTAAAGACGTTCTGAGTAGTGCAAGTAACGCGATGGCCCCTCTAGAAGACAACAAACCTTAACTCGATTATGTGGCCGTCTTGAACTGCCCTTTGAACCTTCGGGTTTGGGGCAGTACGGCGTGCCACATGTGAGGCGTTGGCTTGACCCTTCTACGGCTGGACCGTTGGTACTGAGGCATGAAGTCAATGTCTTTGAACTTATTTCATGAGTTGAACGGTTTCGGGAAAACTTGGGTGTTCGAATGTTCGATCAGAAAGTTTAATATTTTCTATTTATCCGGAATGGGATACAATAATTGGAATTCACAAACAGTTATGAGATAACTGAATGAATGTTATGAATCTAGCGGTTTAGTCTCATTTGATATTGAAAAGAGTTTTCGATAATGGGACTAAAATGCGGGGTTTATAATTGTTAGGCATGTGATGTCTAAGTATTTCATTTGATTAGGCATGCGATGTCTAAAGAGGTTGCGGATTCCAACTGTTGTAGTTTTACACTTTCTTTTCTGTGACCGTAAGTGTAATATGTGATATCGCCGGTTTCGTTGCTATATGTCAACGACAATTGGGATGCGCATATTTACTTACGTTGATGACATGTGATGTTATGTGTTGCTGGATATGTTATATTGGATTGTCGTGTTTGAATAGCCGGGGGTTTTTATGTGAGATGAGTGTTTTTCATTTTCATTCATGTAAAAACTTGTATGTAATATTCTTTTATTTGGGGCACTTCCAGGTTGCGGAAGTTGTCACCTTTTGTATATTATTTACTTTTCCGCATTAGGATAGACCCAAGGAGGGGAGCACAAGTAACCGGGTTCTAGGGTCCAGTGGGAGACCATCTCGAGGAGTCGAGTCCGGGTCTCCTAACCCTAAAATTGGTAGGGTTGCTTGCCGCTCTCGTAGGGGTCTAGGGGTGTGGGATTGGCTATTCATCACGACTGTGGAATCCGTGTTTTATATTGGCTCGTATTGAAAACACGGACGTCCTAGTATATCCAATGTTTCATATGTTTTTTTCTGCTGCGATATCTGTGATGTGATCATGTGATGTTCTGTGATAGATACAGTATATAGTATATATGATATATTATATAGACGTTACTTATGTTTTGCACCCGCACTAGCCCTGCCCTGCTCTACCGTTAGTTACCTAACCTAACGGTGCACGAGGGGACATCCAGGCGAATGCGGATGGCATAAGTGTACGTCGTATTTATCTGTGATGTTTAGGTGACTTAAATGATGGGACTTCATTAATGTGATTAATGAAATAAAAGAAACCAAATGATGTTGTAGAATCAAATTTTAAATAAAACAGGTAGCTACAGTTCTTGCTTTGCATAGCGGTATATATGATATACCCTGCACCTTATTTGATGAGGAAAGGACCGAGATTCCTTCACCGGGAGTGACTCCTTTGGCAATAACTGGCAGATGCTACACACTCGGTTTGAATTTTGATTGCTTCTATAGTTTCTGCTTTGCACAGTGATATATATGATATATCCCGCACCTCATTCGATGAGGAAAGGGCCGACGATCCCTTCACCGGGTGTGACCCCTTTAGCAAAACTAGAAAAGCCTCAAAATCACACCATTTCAAAACTTCATTTGATTCTACAACGATATCAAGTTCATTACGCTCATGGTTTTCAGAAAAACCTGCGTAGCCCTCCGTCATTTAAGATAAGTACTACTTAGTATTCATGCTGCAGTAGTTTGGCCTCCATCAAGGCGTAGTGCATGGTAGCTAACTAGTGCTTATCTGCCAGCATATGATGCGATTGGATTAGGGTATTCGTACGGCGTAGTTTGGCCTCCGTCAAGGGTCGTACGGGTGGGTTTAATTCGATCAAGAAATGACGGGTTGAACTTGACTAGCGCCCTGTGGGTAGTTTGGCCTCCGTCAAGGTCACAGGACGCTAGGGGCAAAAGTATTATCGGGAATTTCAAGTGTTGAAATTTGCAATGAGATTGCATACCTTCTATGAGATAGTTGGATCTCGATACCCACTGCGAGTAAGAGTTACTCCTGGGAGAGTTTTACACATTGCAATTAGCTGATCAAGTAGGTGTCTAGAAAGGTGTCAACGGGGTTACGCCTCTGGGAAAACGAGGTTTACATTAATTAGGTTCGTGTGAAAGCACGGGGGACCTCCCTCAAAGTACCGACACTGGCCTGGCTGAAAGATTGGCGAACTTGTAGTGTGTAATTAATCCCGGCTAGTTTTTCCTTTTAGGGTTTGAAGGAAGATTTGATAAAAACCAGTGGGAGCCATCCTGATTAGATAAGATAATAACCAATCTGATCTTGCAAGAGCATACGCTAAAGTGTTTTCTTCTCTCTCTCTCCAGGTAGCGACCATGTCATGCCCTAATAAAGATAATAATATGGATGTATTGACCGAACCCGCATGTTATACTGTGCAGGGGAACGTTGAACCCGTTCTATCTTATAAGTGTTATAAGAATGAACAGGAAACAGGAGAATATCTGGATTCTCACACCGCCCAAACGGAGAATATGCATGTTGATGCATCATCTTCGGGTGTGTTTGTCATTGAGAACTGTTTCTCAGTTCACCCCACGTCCTGGGTATTAGATACCGGATCAGGATCCCACATATGTAAGATGTTACATGGGCTACGGAAAGGTAAAGAACTGGGAAAAGGTGATCATTCCGTTCAAGTTGGGAATAGGGCAAATGTTGTAGCCAAAGCAGTTGGCGAATATCACCTAGTATTACCAAGTGGTGATACACTGATTCTAAATGAATGCTATTATATACCGAACATGATGTGCAACATTATATCAGTTTCTTTATTAAGTAAAGAAGGATATAATTTTGTAGTAAAGGATAATGTTATGAACATATTCCTAGATCAAAAGTTGATTGCATCAGGCTCGATGTATAATGGCATATTCATTCTCAATCAAAATACAGTCCTCAATTTACAAAACACACACAAGAGGTAGAGTTCTGAACTGAACGAATCTTTCTTGTGGCATTGTAGACTGGGTCACATCAATACGACACGACTAGCTAAGTTGCATAAGGATGGATATTTAAATTCGTTTGAATTTTCATCTTATGACACTTGCCAGTCATGTCTCAAAGGCAAGATGACTAAAACTCCGTTTACCGGACACGGAGAAAGAGTTACCGAACTCTTGAGACTAATACATAGTGATGTATGCGGTCTTATGTCTACACATGCCAGGGATGGTTCTTCGTACTTCATTACATTCACTGACGATCTCTCTAGATTCGGATATGTGTTCCTGATGAAACACAAATCAGAAGCTTTTGAGAAATTTAGGGAATATAAACAAGAAGTAGAGAACCAAACGGGCAAAAGTAATAAGATCCTTCGATCTGATCGAGGAGGAGAATACTTAAGTAACGAATTCAGAGATTATCTAAAAGAGAATGGGATTCTCTCTCAGCTTACTCCTCCTTATACACCACAGCACAATGGTGTATCGGAGTGGAGAAATCGCACCCTATTAGATATGGTGCGCTCTATGATGAGTGCAGCCGAGTTACCTATTTCCTTCTGGGGATATGCACTGGAGACTGCTGCATACTTATTGAATAGAGTTCCAACCAAATCAGTGTCTACCACTCCATATTAGATATGGAATGGCAAGAGACCATGTCTTAATTTTATTCAGATATGGGGTTGTCCGACCTATGTTAAAACACAAAATCCGGACAAGCTCGAGGCAAGGTCTGTTCTATGTAAGTTTGTTGGATATCCCAAACATTCGCGAGGGTATATCTTCTACCACTCCGAGGAAAAAAAAGTGTTTGTTTTTCGACATGCCACTTTCTTAGAAAAGAGTTTTCTTATGAAACAGACAAGTAGCATTGAGGTAGAACTGGAAGAGATTCCAGCAACACAAAATGTAACAGAAGACTTGGTAGAACCAGAGGATTCAGTAGAACTCGACGAACCCCAGCCTCTCCGCCGATCTAGTAGGGTATCTCGTCCACCTGAGAGATACTACGGTTTTCTTATTGACGGTGGAAGCGAGGATTGCATCATGGAGGATGATGACCCAACTAGCTTCGAGCAGGCCATCACGAGTAGGGACTCAGTGAAATGGCTGGATGCTATGCGGTCCGAGATGGAATCCATGTACACCAACAAAGTATGGACTTTGGATGTTGCTCCTAAAGGGGTAAAACCCATCGGGAGCAAGTGGATCTTCAAGAAAAAACTTGGTGTAGATGGGAAAGTGGAGACTTTCAAAGCTAGACTTGTAGCAAAGGGTTTTCGTCAAAGACCAGGTGTGGACTATGACGAAACCTTTTCTCCAGTGACTATGCTTAAATCCATCTGGATCATGCTTGCCATCTCTGCATATCATGATTACGAAATCTGGCAAATGGATATTAAGACCGCCTTTCTAAATGGTGATTTAGAAGAGTGCATGTACATGACTCAGCCAGAGGGCTTCGTAGACAGTGGGAGCAGCGGGAAGGTGTGCAAGCTGCTTAAATCCATTTATGGATTAAAGCAAGTATCGCGGAGTTGGAACATCTGCTTTGACGTCGTTATCAAAGAGTTTGATTTCGTCAAAAATCCAGATGAACCTTGTATCTACAAGAAGGTGGCAGAGAGTAAGGTTGTCTTCCTCGTATTGTACGTGGACGACATACTCTTGATAGGAAATGATATTCCTATGCTGCAATCGGTCAAGCTCTTCTTATCACAAAGATTCTCAATGAAAGATCTTGGTGATGCCTCCTGCATATTGGGAATTAGGATCTATAGAGATAGATCCAAACGGATATTGGGATTGTCCCAATCCAGGTACATTGACACCATACTAAAGAGGTTTAGTATGGAAGAATCCAAGCGTGGGAACTTGCCCACGATCTCTGGAGTCACTCTCTGCAAAGAGATGTCTCCCAAGACTGATTTGGAGAGAGCTCACATGCAAGGGATACCCTATGCTTCGGCTGTAGGCTCTATCATGTATGCGATGCTATGTACCAGACCCGATGTAGCATACTCACTAAGTGTAGTGAGCAGGTATCAAGCTGATCCTGGAGAGAGTCACTGGACAGCTGTGAAGAGCATTCTCAACTACTTGCGAAGGACTAAAGAGATGCTCTTGGTGTATGGTAACGGAGAACTCCAAATGGAGTCCTTTACCGATTCGAGCTTCCAGAGTGATAAGGACGACTCTAAGTCGCAGTCGGGATTTGTCTTTACCCTTTACGGAGGGGCGGTTAGCTGGAAGAGTTCCAAGCAGGAAACCGTGGCAGACTCGACGATGGAGGCTGAATACATCGCTGCCAACGATGCTGCCAAAGAGGCTGTCTGGATCAAGAAGTTCATTACTGAACTTGGTGTGGTTCCATCCATTGAGCATCTAATACCTTTGTATTGCGATAACAATGGAGCAGTGGCTTTGGCCAAGGAACCTAGGTCCCATCAGCGATCCAGGCATATTCTGAGGCGGTATCACCTGATCCGGGAGATAGTTGATCGCCGGGAGATCGAGGTCTGGAGGGTTGACACGAAGAACAACACGGCGGATCCACTCACGAAGGCCATTCCCCAGATACAGTTTGAGAGACTCTTCGGGATGCTCGGTATGCGATACTACAGCAGCTGGCCCTAGTGCAAGTGGGAGATTGGTAGTTGTATGTATGCCCTAGAGGCCAGTATTGTACAGATGATGTATATTATATTGGATGCTTGGACATATATAGAGATGACTTTCTTGCTCGATATGATAGTATTCTATCTGGTTACTCGTTATCTTAACATGTACACTTGTCTCTTTAAACTGTCATATAGTTACATGTTGATAAAGCCCTTAGGATGTGTACTTGACTACCTGGACTATGATGCAGATCATACTAGTGGGGACATGGTAGTCCATAGGTACATCCTTCAAGGTCCCTAGTCGTGGGTGTATCGAGACGGGGCATCGATATACCAGTGTAGACTAGCGCATACGCTTCTCGACCCATGAGATGGGCGATGGATGATCCCATATCCATTGGTGTTTGACATCAGAGATGGTATACGGGTGCTCAGTGGAGACTGGGTACACTGGACGGACTCGCCGAGAACTCCCAGATGGTATTATACCTCACGTCAGATGGCAATTCTCAGGTGACACTTGTACAGGTTAGTCTGTAAACCCGAGATCGTCAAAGAATCTTGTGTGATTCCCACTGTGCTTTGATCTCCACCTTACCACGTCCATGAGGGCGTGCAAAACGGTGGTCTTTGGGTACAGTCCCGAGTCACATGGAGGTAATGAGCGATAGGAGGAGTTTTTTCTATCCCGGTATTGGGGGTTGATATTGCGCAGTGCTCGATTGGCCGTAACAGGGAAGTCCCTGGCCAGGGCTGATCAGAGATTTGCTGGTAAGTGTTACCAGTAGTTTCTCGACCCGTTATGAGCCTCACATCGGCACGACTTATCGGTTATTGGGGTCTGACGTTTACCACCCCTAGACTTGATATGCGACATATCAGACGAACAGACCGGACTGTACGGTAAGTGTTACTGGTTGGATTCACAGGAGTGTGAGCGGGCTAGCTCGTCGATCTTCTGATCGCTCAATACCCGGATGGCCGTTACGTTTAGCAGACCGCTTGCGGCTTGTGGGTGATTGATATGATCATCATCTGCTACCGGCGTATTGACGAGTCTTTAGAGTCCTACACAGAGGTTTCCTGGCTCAAGCGAAACGAAATAGGGGCGCATATGAGATATGTGCGGGACCGAGAATGATGCGTGTATGTGATACCGCATTTCATTCTCACGATGAATGTTTCGATTGGTTGTATGTGATATAACCTAGTTATCGAATCAAAGATTGATTCGATAAGTCGATACATTGGATACTAGTCGGTTATGTGCGACATGACCGGATCATTGAATCAAGTGTTGATTTAATGATTTAATGTATAATTATATATTTGATATATTACTATGCATTAACTAGTATTGGTTCACTTTAAAGGGATTTTCTCACTTGAAAAGCACATTGTATATGTGATATATTTTGTGTGCACTTGATTGTATCATGTTCGATGTTGAATGCTAACTTGTGTTTTGTGTAAAGATTAAACCATGGTTGTGTAATGGTTAGGGTTTCCTTTTTATTACTCATTTATTTATTTATTGATTTTGGAAAGGATTATGAAGAAAAATGGTGGCTTTCTTTGTATTTAGTTGAAGCTTTATGAAGGTTTGACTTTGTTACCATTTTGTCTTCATCCTTAACCCTAACCATTCTAACTAACCATGATCTATTCTCTACACTTTACCATGGTTAGCATATGATAAGTATTGATTTTATTTTCATTTTAAAAGCAACACTTATCATATTCTTTCTTCTTCTTCATCATCTTCATCAAGAAAGAAAGCTTGATTCCATCAATGGCATCTTGAGCAAAAGTGTGAGAAATCCAATTCTAAAGTAAACCCACCTCCTATTTCTTCACCCTCTACCTCTTGCCAAGTAGTATAGGGTGTTTTCTTCACAAGTTTCACAACTTGGTGAAGTTGTAGCTTGATCTTGTGAATCCTCGACGTAGATCATCTTCGGCATCGAAGCCGACGACTGTTCCGCTCATTTCTCCGATGAAGCCGATGCGAGAGTCCGGGATTCGAGATGGACAGCGAGGGGACAACCACGTGGAGCTAAGGAAGTGGATAACTGGATCTACAAAGGTTGTAGCATCTCACTTTTAGTTAAGATGTTAACTAGTTTCCTGTTTCGCCTAAATTTCTAGTTAACGATCCGTATTAGAGTTTCTCGGCACTTGTAAAATTTGAAATTGGCATGGTTGATGCCTTGTGAGACCTTGTCACGACCCGAAAGTACGGAACATGACCGGCACTTAGATTACGAAGCGTCTAGAGGCACCACGTAACCTAAGTAAGCCTAAGCCCAGAAATTTAAACCATAAAAGAAGAAGAAGAAGAAGAAGAAAACAAGTTTAAAAGCATCAGCAAATTTTCCCAAAAATTTCGGCAGAGTCTCCTCTGTAAAAACTGGCCCCAAACGGGTACAACAAGTATAAATATACATAAACAATAAAAAGCATCCCCAAACGGGAGCTAGCTCAACGCCAACAGGCTGAAACAACCACAACAAGCACAATAATATACAACGCCAAAGGGCGAGGCTCAAAACTCAAAAGAAAACAAAACCACCAGACAGAATAATACATGCGCGACTCTAAGGTCGAAATAAAAGACTGGTCCAATAAACTTATCAAGTAATACAAGTATGGTTGATGGAGCTTACTAGATACAAATGAAAGAATAAAAATACAATGGTGGTTCAGATACAAGTGAACCAACCTACCGTGAAAATCACCCTGAAGAAAAGAAGTGCCAGCAAGCTGCTAGGGAAACCTGTACATCGAACCTGTAATAAAATTTGGCACAACGGGGGTGAGTTGCCAACTCGTGAGTAGAAGACATCTACGAAAAGAAATCGAATGCACGACGCTATCCTAGGTCATAATAATACACTACTATATCCCAATCATCTAGTAATAGCAGGGTAATACAACGTGTAAGTGCAGATACTCCGTGCTCGTGTCAGTGCCTCATATAATACTATGTCATATGAAATGAAATGCATGCACCATAAATGTAAAGTAACAAATCCTGAAATCCAGATATATCTGTATAAGAAATCTTTAGCTGTTATCATAATAAAATGTGTATAAGAATCTGAAATCTCAACAATGAAATCCATGGAAATCCGTGTCAAGCATCGACACAACATATGTAATCTCAAGTCTCAATATCTCGGGCTCCGTCAGTCCGGATCGGCCCATATCATCAAATCTCATGACAACGGTCGGTATCCTCCGGATATCCGCCGCGCCAGACATCACCGGTAGGTAGCCTTCCCCTGCCAGGCTCATCGTCTACAACTCGATCTTCTTGCCCCGGGGTACCATACCGGCCCACCATGTACCCGAGACGGTTCATCCACTCCTCGAATCGGGTCTCGAAATCCATCAGAAAACATGAAATCTCATGGTGGACGACACATACATCACGAGAAAACCGCGTCTTATATTTTTAAAAAGAGAGGAGGAGAGAGAGAGAAGTTTTTATATATTCTTGCGGTTTTCCCCAAAAATCCAGAAATCTCATAGAAATCCAAATCTCAAAATCATGAGTAACTATATGATAAGTGTCGGCATATGCCCATAATACTGCATGATAACATGAAAATATGAATGCATGAATGTCTAAGTAATAAATATCATGTCTAGACTAATGTCAGAGAATAATCACAATATTATATTCGGTCTAGTTGTTAACTGATTCTATCCATAAAAGACAATATGATCTAAAGTGTACGTGACATAGCAATTACCGATGATGATGTGTGTGAGCCGACAAAGAAGTGTGCGTGGAATATGCGCATCATCGGTAATGGTGTTGGTGTCCTAACAGGTATGGTTTATACTGATTATAGCAACATATGTAAGAACATGCACCATGATGATTACAGTATGAATGTAAAGACAGATGTGCATTATCCACCCCTCTGCGACATACGAGTACAACTATCACTATATGAATCGAACCTAAACTAGTGTCCATCTAACCTCCTAAGGAACTTAACCTAAGAAACTAGTCAATAAGAAACAAGAGTCTACCTAAGGTCTGAATCAATATCTCTAATAGTCGGCGATCCAGCCTCAATAGCGTCACGTACGAAGTACGGCTTTCTCGAATCAAGAGTGCGGATCAATCATCATATATATGCCTCGTACGGTAAAATCCATCGTACGACATCCCAATATCGGGGTACGGGTCAAGTATCTCCTAGGTGTCTCATCATTCGTATAATGTCATCATCAACACATCTCATGATCAGGGTGCTAAACTGTAATCGCCTACATCAATCATATATCATTGCCATCATAATATGCATCATTAGTTTACCCTCAGAAATATCATGTCATATGTATCATAATGTGATTAAGTCATGCTGATATCATATTGTCATCAAGTCACACTTATGTGATATCGACATCAGGGCACACCTATATGATGTCGTAATCAAGTCATACATATCCCATATCGTGATCAATCACAAGTTACAGTCCGGGTACTATTTTAGAGTCCCATGTACTTCAATATCATCATCACCCATTATAATTTATGTACACATGTTCATTATCTCATTCTCTAATGATCCGCTAACACTTAATACGACTGTATAGCCAAGAATCACGGCATCAAGCCCAGTTATACTGTTTCATCATACCTCAGATATCATATCACATCAATGTATCCCATACACGTGTTGTATATATAAATATACCTATACCTAGTCCTATATGTATATACACATATACGTATACACCATGTCGAGTTTCAGTGTGTGCGTGTGTGTTTCTATCTGAAACCTACGAACCTCTTCCAAGGTATTCATCCACTGATATGGTTTTCCTAAATCAGTCTAGTCCAGCCTAGGGTCATTACTAGGGTCCTACTGATTAAGAATCTAAGGTCACATCTGGTTTCCTAATGTCAATAAGTACTATTCCTATTCTACGTTGCGGGGGTGCTAAACGCCATCCACCCGACTTCCCCCCGTAGATATGCATCTACTCACCTGGTCCATGTCTGCCGAAGACGGTGTCGCCATCCTCCTCTTCATCGACCGCAGTCCACATGAGGGGTACCTAAATGTAAACATATAAATAGCATCGTAAACTGAATCACATACAAAAGTCAAAACAACGCAACGAACAAGCATAGGTTAAAACCTATGTCCCGTCCACGCAAAAGCACCAAATATCGCTCGATATCGGCGTACAAACTCCGATGGATCGAGATAAACATCAACAAATAACTCGTAGTTTTAAAACACATTACTTATATTATAAAACATGATTAAATCCATCGAAACCCTAAAATCCATCAAACCGTCCAATTTCGTAAAACCCGAAAATGCCAATTTACCGTTTTTCATCAAAACATGACATTTAAATGAAACCAATGGTTATAAAACTCATTAAATAGCATAACTAGACTATACAAACCATTACTACATTTTTATTACACAAATTTGTATTAATTTGAAATTTCTAGTTTGCAACCTTTAACAATTTTCAACATTTTTCAAGCAAAATACCACAATTCCACCACAAAACATGATTTTGCATGAATTAATGTATTAAACCACAATTAATGATGATAATGATTTAATGAAACCATAAATTATATTTTTAATCTCATTTATTTAGGAATTTCTAAAATCTAGTTTACAAAATAGAATTTTTATCACAATTTATCAATTATCAATAGAAACTAGCAATCAATTTAAGTTTCCATTCCACCAACAAGTTAATACCCTTATTAAGACCAAAATCTAGTGTTACAAATGTTAATTGAAATTTATTTCACCAAAAATTATGTTTTATAGAAACCTAGTTAGTAAAAATTCCTAATTTAAACAATTTTAAATGAAAATTTTACAATTCAACAACCATGCAATATTTTCCAATTCTAAAAGTGTTAAACTAACTATTATAACCCTAATTAATTAATAAAAATCATAACTTGAATTTACAAACCCTAACTTACATTTTAAAAATTGAACATAGAATTAATTCATTAAATCTAAACATACTTAAAAGAAACATCTAATAACAAATAAGCAAAACAAGAAAATTATACCTCCAAAATATGTAATCCAAACAAGAAATGAGCCTCCAAAATGCATGCTTTCCATCTCCAAATTCCATATAAAAATGAGCAAAGAATGAAGGGTAAGAAATAAATAGGATTTTATGGAATTTTAATTGAATTTTTGATGTATTTTTGATAAATTTTGAATAAAAATGAGGTGGGAAATTGGGGGGGGGGGTACCATGAGGGTGTTGAGGCCGGCCACAATTAGGAGGAGGGGGTGGAGAATGAGAAAAGTGAAGAAAGAAGTAGAAAGTTCCCCCAAAATATCATATCATTATGTCTTTTCATGCTTTTATTAAATTTTCTTTTAATTCTTTACTATAGCAACTCAAGAAAACTCTAGAAAATTGGAAAAATTTGCAAATGAATTTTACATGATACTCACTAAATTATAATATGCCATGGCTCACTTTTACAAATTAAAACCATTCAAATTTGTAATTTACACTAATTTAGTGTAAAAAAATAAAGCTTATGTTAATATTTAAAATAATTAATTTAGGAAAAATATTTAATTAAACTAAAAATTTATAAGTGGCTAAATAAACACCATTTACTAGTAATTACATAATTAAAATAGGTATTTTTGAAATTATAATGAAAAACAATCACGGTTTAGTTTTACGAAAAATACATTTTACTTTACCGAAAATCATAAAATTCACTTAAACAATTTTATTCATTTAATTATTTATTTAATTATTTTTAAAACGTTACAGACCTCATTAGAGTGCCTAGGAACCCTACATGCGGGACCGAGAATAATACCAGTATTTGATACTGTATTCTATTCTCGCGATTTGTAACATTGATCGGTTGTATGCGATATAGCGGGTTATCGGATCAAGTGTTGATTCGATAAGTTGTTACTATTGATATTAGTCGGTTATATGCAATATGACCGGATCGTTAAATCAAGTGTTGATTTAATGATTTAATTTATAATTATATATTTGATATATTACTTTACATTAACTAGTATTGGTTCACTTAAGATTGATTTTCTCACTTGATTGTGCACATTGTTTATATGTGATATATGCAAGTGTACATGTTTGTATCATGCTTGATGATACAAACAAGTTGTGTGTATGAGACTTATACCAAATCAAGGTTAAATTAGGGTTTACTATTTTCCTAACAAATAACAAAAGAGTGAGACTTTGGTCAAAGTTATCAAGCTTCATGAAGCTTGAAGAAACATTGACAAAGTCAAATCTTTTGTCATTTCCTTAGGATATTAGTTAACCCAACCCTTAACCTAATGCTTTGGTTAATTCTCTACATGAGTTAAGCATGAGAGCTTAACTCAACCATGGTGCCATAATTAAAAGGATAAGTTTCATTTTATTCTATTATTCTTTTCTTCTTCTTCTTCATCATCAAGCTCCACAAAAGCTTGCTAACTCCAATGGTGCCATGAGAAAAAGAGTGAGAAATCCAATTCTAAAGTGAACCCACTTCCTATTTCTTCATCCTCTACTACTTGCCATGTAGTATAGGGTGTTCTCTTCATAAAGTTTATGACCAAGTGAAGGAATAGCTTGTGTTTGAGTCTCCCCGACGTAGATCATCTTCGCCTCGAAGTCAACGCCCTTGCCTGCTCATTTCTCCGATGAAACAAATGCTAGGGTCCGGGATCCCGATGATCGCAGCGAAGGGACGTCAACATGGAGCTATTGAAGTGAAGGACCGGATCTACAAAGGTTGTAATCCCTTTCACTTACTAGTAAAGTAGTTTACTAGCTTTTCTTTCGCCTAATCTCTAGTTAACGATCTTGCATAGAGTTGTTAGGCACATAAAAATTTGAATTTGGCATGGTAGATACCTTGTGGAACCTCTTGAGTGTTCCTAGAACCCTTCATGACGAACTAGTGATGAAACAACCTATACTAAATGGCTAGTTTAGTATATATTAGTGAAGTAGGAATTTTGCTCACTTTAGAATAATTTTTCTCTCTTTTTTTTCTTCACCTCACTCAAAGCTAGAGAGCAAAAAATTAGATAAAGAAGAAGCTCTCAACTGATCAAGTCTTGAACCATTGGTGAGAAAATATCTCATATAACTCATGTAGAGACTAAATCATGGTTAAACATAATGGTTAGGTTAATAAATATCTAGAGTAAAACAAAATTAGTGGACTAAACTCAAAGCTTCTCCATACTTCCACAAGCATCTTAGCCATGCTAATTTCCACCTAATTTTGATTTTCCCCTTAATATTTAAATACCCAAATTATCTTAAGTTTGGTATGAGTTTCATACACCCAAGTCCAATGTATCATCTCGCATGACACATATTAAATACATTAATATATATCATATATATATTTAAATGTATTTGGAGAAAACATTTTCTTAAGTGGGCTAATATTAGTTAAGGTATATTAATATATCAAATATATAATCATACATTAAATTATTAAATCAACACTTGATTTAAAAACCAAGCTGTATCGAATACAACCGACTCATATCATTTATATGTATATCACATATACATGTAACTAATCATTGAATCAACATTTGATTCAACAATCTGGTTATATCACATATAACATGTATCGTGAGATTTGAATACGGATTCAACAATACGGTATCACTGTAACACCTTAGGATGTGATTAGTGGCTAATTATACTCTAAGTACGGTTTTTAATTAAAAGTTTACCAAATCGATTTTTAAATATTTTATCAAATTTAATGAATATTTTAGTAGAATTTATTTGAGGCTTGCACACACATGTGCATGTAAACTAGGGTTAAAATTAGGGTTAAACCATGTTTAGCAACCATGGTGGATTAACCCATTTTCATTAAGTTTATTTTGTTTTAATTAAGGGTTGTTTTTTTTCTTTTAAATGGAAAAATCATTTGAATTTTAGTTGACTTGGTGAGAGAGAGAGGGAGAGAGAGAGAGAATGGCATCATGGTCTTGCCCTTGCTCTCATTTAATAAAGAGAGAAGGGGGGTTGTCACTTGTGCTCTCATTTTTTTTGTTTCTCACATCTCTCTCACTCTCACTCACACACACAACAACACAACTGCAGCAGCAGCACCAGAAGAAGAAGCAGCAGCACCAGCAGTCTCAGCAGCAGCAGCAAGCAACAACAACAACAACATGAAGCAGCAGCAGTAACAGAAGCAACAGCAGCAGCATCAACACCATTCTCAGCAGCAGCAGCAGCAGTGCAACACCTCCTTCTCCTCTTCTTCTTCCTCTTCTTCCTGCACACTAAGACCAGAGAGTGAGGTATAAAAATATGAGCCCAACTTCCTAGCTTGCTAAACTTGTGTGTTAATTAGCCTCGATTAGTGTTAAATGTGCGTTTTAGTGCTAAAATGGTGATTTGTGTGGAGTTTTGGCCAAGTGGTGATATTAATGGTTAACTTAACTTAACTAAGTGTTATTAGGCCCTTTTCACAGAGATTTAACCCCAGATTTCACTAAAATACCATAGGGTTTCATTTAGTGCAAAATTTAACATTTTAAAGCAAAACTTGGCCTTTCTGTGATCTGCTGTTGACCCGGTGGTTTCAGATAAAATCTGAGTTAACTATAGCATACTTTTTAGACCTTGATCACACCACTAGAGGACGAGACCCCCTACCCACATTATGGCCGCCGATTTAATCGTTTTGGCCGCAATTTGCGGCCAGATAGGGGAGCTAGGTGTTAGGGTTTTGCCTAGGGTAGTCTGCTGCATATTCTAGTGTTTTGGCATATGCAACTTTTCACTTTTGTGCCCGAGTCAAAATCTGGAGCCAAATATCGTTTTTCCTATACGTTTAGTTTGCGCGACACGTGTGATACGTGAGTGGGTTCTGTGTTCCAGCGTGTCGCGACGTGTCAGGGTAGTTTTAAATGCGTATACACACGTTTCAGCGTATCGGACACACGCGCGTTTATTTCACGACGCGGGTTTCTCGTTTGATTTCGATATCTCGTTTTTGTAGGATTTTGCTTATATATGGAATCTTTGTGTAAATTCTAGGTTCACAGGCGGGTATGTCGGACGCTGCAAAGAAAGGGAAGCAGGTGGTCGGCTATGCTTAGCATGAGACCAGGTGAGTAGATTTAACATCTACGGGGAAATCGCCCGTCTGGCGTTAAGCGTCAGGGTGTGATCGGATATTTAGTCGTATATGTTTATATGTACTATTGTAGCATACCTTCCTTGTTGCATATAGAAATGGTAGTTATAGAACACTGCACTGTCACTAACGGTTCAAGCTGCACGAGCACTATTTGCATGTTACACTCACACCGTTTGTTCCCCTCCGAACGGCGGCCGAGACATTAGGGCGTCTTTGCCTGAGGTTCGGGGCAGATGCTATTTGGTTTATCCGTCCACCTCTCCGAAGATGCCAAGTTGATTTATGGCACCGTGTATCGGAGGTTTAGACGGATGCGGCCGATGTAGCAGACTTCGTCAGATTCCCCCTCGCTAGAGGGGTTTTTGATTGTGGAGACGCTCTTCCCTGTAGGCGCAAGCCCCTGCAGTTAATTACGCCACCGCATCGCGGTAGCCACTTTCTCCTTCTCCAGAATTTCACTTCGTGTCGTGTGTGTTTGTTTTGTTTGTGGTTGCCCGTGGATTGTATACGGAGACTGAGTAATGCCGTCGCCCGTAGGACGTGGATTAGTCCAAATCCGTATTTACTTAGATTTGGGTTTGATATTTTAGTTTAAGGATACGTTAGCCTCGTTGAGGCTAAGATCAACTTAAACGTGATTTATTTAATATATGGCCATTGGGACTCGTCACCTCTCTGACGTCGTTGAAAGATTACAACGATAAGTGTCAGAGGAGTTCAGAGATGTACCCGCGAACCGAAGTTGATTTAGGGTTTTATAGTCCATTTGAATGTTTAAGGATACGTTAGCCGTGTTTGGGGCTAAGATCAACTTAATCGGGACCGTTTAGATCCGGCAAAAGAGCATTTGGAGGCTCTATTGTTCCAGTTTAGGGACGTAGTGGTCCATAGGTAGTTTAAGGACGTTGCGGTCCATATTCCAGTTTAGGGACGTTTCGGTCCATTATTGGTTTAAAGACGTTTCGGTCCGACATTAGTTTAAGGACGTTCCGGTCCATCATTAGTTTAGGGACGTTTCGGTCCGATATTAGTTTAGGGACGTTTCGGTCCACGAGTTTAAGGACCCCGCAGTCCATATTCATGTGTGGTCGTTGGGACCCGTCGCCTCTCTGACGTCGTTAAAGGATTACAACGACAGGTGTCAAAGGAGCTCGGAGATGTAACCTCGAACCGGATATAAATTTATTTAAAGGAGCAATCTTGCTCAATCAATTTAATTTGAGGACTTACGGCCAAAATTGGGCTAAGTCTAGTTGAAAATGTCCAACATTTTATTTGCTTTTGCATTGCATTTCTTTTTATTTTTATTTGGGCTTTGCCCAGAAAGGATGCAGAGCATCAATTTGTTTTGGGCTCTGCCCTTTATAAATGATGCAGAGCATCAATTTCATTTGGGCTCTGCCCTTTTATTGCTTTGCAATTTATTTTGGCCTGTTAGGTCTTTTTGAGTTGGGCCTGGCCCTTCAAGTAATGCATTGCATTTGTGCAAAGCACTAAGAATCTTTGTAGATTCAAGAACAGAAGTGCAAAGCACTTTTTGATCTCTTGATCTAAATTTGGATCAAAGAAAAACAAGTTTTTCCTTGTTTCAGAGAACCAAAGGTTCATTGCAAGTGCAAGGCACTATTTTTATTTTTTTTATTTTTTATTTCTTTATTTTTTTTTATTGAAGATCAATGATCTTGTTCTTAGATCAATGATCTGTTCATAAGAGAATTTTCTCTTCTTTTTGAAGGTTTTTACCTTTTTTTTATGCTCTTGAGGAGTTTCCAAGAATTCTCTTCTTTTTTTTTTAGCAAGATCTTCCCTCTCTTGAATTGAGGTCTGGGGTCCTTTTTATAGTGCTCATAAATTAGTTAAATTTGTTAAAGAGATCTTTTTCTGAGTGATTTGGGGAATTTTCCCCACCGTTGGATCTTTGATCCAAAGGTTCCTGTTTTACAGAAGAAAATCTTCTTGTTTTAACAAGAACTGTAGCGTCTTGAAAAGTCGTTTTGGTGTTTTCCTGAAAATCGGTGAAAATTCGGTATTTTTCCGAAAACCGTTTTTCTTGTTATTTTGCAGTTTAGGGCTAATTATACCTAAAATGGATAGGTAATTGCTTGTTTTTAGTAGCTAATGAGTTAATTATGAAATTATGGTCGTTTAAAAATTTTCCCTAATTTTTCAATTTTTTAATATTATTTTAAGCCGGTAAGAAAATACATTAAATTAGCGATAAATACAAATTTTTCCGGGCTAATTTTAATCTTTAAAATTATGATAATTAAAATCTAGTGGTAACATAAATTTTTAGTATTTTATTTTGATTTTTAACTAATTTTTATTATAGAAAACGAAATTTATTGAATTTTAAGCTAAAACTTGCAATTTTGGACTTGTGGGGGGTCTTTTTGCATAAAACCTCTTTGTATCCACTCCCACTCACCCCCACTCCCCTAGGCCGGCCCCACCACTGCTGCAGCAGCCCCCATCCCTCTCTTTTTGACTTTTAAATCATGTTAATGAATTGTTTGGAGTAGGATTTAAATATAGTAATTTGCATGTGGGTTTTTAGTGAGATGTGAGAGCTTTGACCTTGGAAAATTCCACATAACTCTCCCCCACTCCTCCCCTTACCTCTCCTGGCCAAGACCTGCACCCTCCCCCATTTCCATTATTTTCCTTCTCTTTCTCTCTCATTTTCTTCAAAAATTTGCAATAAAATTCAATAAAAATCAACAAATCCTTCACTTTTTCAACACAAAACCTTATTCCCTCTCTTCTCAAACCCAAATTGGTTCAAATCTTGGAGAAAGATGGTATCTTGGGAGGTTTTAGCAACTTAGGGATTGATCTTTTGAGGTATAATTTCTAAATCAAATGGTTAAATTGTAGTTTAAAGTGTGCTAATTGAACTTTGAAAATTGTTTTAGAGTTAATTTTAGTGTTAATTGCATACTAGTTTTTTTAAAGTGAATGGTTTGAATTGAATTAGGGTTTAGAAACCATTATTTAGTTGATTAAATCTAATTGCTATCTAGTTGTTTTGCTAACCTAATTTAGTAGGTTAACTTGCTAATTGAGTTATAAATTAGTGTTAATTTAAGGTTTTCATATATAGTTTGGATTAAGATTTGCTAGGTTATATAATTCAAGTAATGGTTGTTTATGGAAAATAGGTTTTGAATCTTTGCTAATGTGTTGTAATTATAGTGTTGTAGATTGCTTGTTATGTGGTCTTCAAATTATGCTAATTTAGTTAATTTTAATGTGTGAAATTAGTTTGTAATTGTTGTTTTATGAAAATCAAGAAAGGGGTTTGTGTATGGAAATGGGTTGTGAGGCATGATAAATGAGTTGAATTTATGTGATTGTGGCTAACTAGTTGTGTGGTTGGATATTGTGTTGGATTGTGATAACCGTATTGCTAATTTTCGATATTTGCACCAAAATTGCTAGTTTTGTGCTTACTAGGTTTTTGTTAAAATTAACTGGTGAATTATTTGTGATACCTTGGGGATGTTTTTAGCATCTCCTATGACGTTTAGGATGCGTGAGTGCGGAGTTTTGAGTAGTCGGGTTTTAGTTTTGCCGGGCGACCAAATCGGCGATTTTTGGCAGTTTTTGCGAATTTCGCGTGTGTTCCGCGGACCCTGTGCACGTTGTACCTAGCTAGTGAACTTTAGTAGTTTCGTTTGGGTTTTGCGTCGTTCTTGATATGTAACCTTATGTTTGGTATTGATGTAAATTCCAGGTTCGGTCGCGGAGACGTCAGACGCGGCGCGAAAGGGGAAAGCGGTGATTGGACACAGCTAGCCAGGGATTCCAGTGAGTAGATGTAACATCTACGGGGGACTATCGTTGGATGGCGCAAGCCGCCCGATAGTTTTAGTAACTTACAAGATTCTTAGTGATGTTAGTAATTAGGGATGAAATACGTATATGATTATTTGCTGCATCCATGCATTATATTGACATACATAGGCGAAACCATTTTATAGGACACCTGCACCATTGCCAGGTTTTTATATGCAGCACGAGCACTATTCATGCTTACACACACACCCTGGTAATTGCCATGCCACCACACTAGATAACCTTTAAATTGAAACCTTTTACTAATTGATACTAAAACTTGTGCTATTGCCTTTAATTCCTTAAAATGAAACCGTAGGATTGCTATTCATGTGCATGTACTTCATCATATTAATTGTTCATGCCTAATCTATTAATCACACATCGCAACTTGATTATTGATACCATATGCATTCATTATCATTGACATATGCACTTATGAGGATTTCTTGAGATTTTATGATATTTCTGGATTTCGGGGGAAAGCCGCAAAATTTCTAAACTTACTATATTTTTTAAAATATGTAAATTGCGGTTTTCTAGTGGTGTAAGTGTCGTCCACCATGAGTTTGCTGTGGTTTTGGAAATCCGTGTCGAGGAGTGGAGGAACCGTCACGGGTACATGGTGGGCCCGGTAAGGTACCCCGGGGCAAGAGGAATGTGGTGTTGACGTTGAGCCTGGCAGGGGACGGATTACCTACCGGTGACTGTTTGGGACGACGGATATCCAGAGGATACCGACCGTGGCCGCTAGATGATGAGATATTGATATTTGAGATGGGTCAGCCGGACGGCTGAGGCCAGAGACACTATGACATGGATTTATGAGATTTGAGACAGCTTTTAGGTGTCGTTGCTGGACACCGGTTCTCGTCGATTCCTTGAGTATTATGCTGTCATTCTAAAAGAGTTTCAAAAACAAAAAGAGATAAAATGTTTCTTATAGATACCTATTGAGACCTCAGATATTCATGTTGCATACATATTCGTACACTGATGTTGTATACACACCTGCTAGTGCATCCATTCATACCTGTATTTTAGATGCTAGGATGCTTGTGTGCATGCATACGATAGCCTTTGTAGATGTTATTTATTACTCACGAGTTGGCAACTCACCCCCGTTGTGCCTCAGCCTTTTTCAGGTCCGCTCCGTCAGTATAGTAGCGGCGGGCGCACTTGTTCTTTTGCCTCCTTTGCCTGGACTCGAGGTTTTGCTCTTAGGTGGGTTATATTACTATTTTGTACCACCTTGTATATTCTTTGTATCTAGTGTACTCCATCTACTGTTTCTACCAGTATTATTGTATTGACATAGAGATGAGACTGTGAGATTTGTAGACTTTTATGCTGTATTTTGGGGTCGAGCTCACTTGAGTCGACATGCTGTTTTTCTTATGCTTCATTATGATTATTTTGCTTGTTGCTTTATATTGCGTGGGATTTGTGACCGCCTTGTGGCGAAGAGCTAGCTCCCGCTTGGGGATGCCCTTTTTTTGTTGGATTCATATATATTTTTGTTGTACCCATTTTGGGGGCCAGTATTTACAAAGGAGACTCTGCCGAAATTTTCGGAAAAATTGGTATTGTTTTTAAAAAGGGTTTTACATGACTTATTTGATAAACTCGCTTTCAATTGATTGGGTTTTCTTCACTCTTTTGCTTAATTGGTTTTGTTTTCTGGGCTTTGGCTTACTTATTTTACGGACGTCTTTAGACGTTTCGTAAACTTAAGTGCCAGTCACGTTCCGTACCCTGCGGGTCGTGACAAAGTTGGTATCAGAGCGATAGGTTTTACCTTTTTGAGTGTAGGATGACCCTTGGTAGATGGAGTAAGTGACTTATATAGGGTAACGTAGCGTACGTATGTCCGCGGCATACTTGCGATACGGTACTCCGCCTAAGTGACTTTAGGATACTTGCTTGAAATTCCTTCTTCAATTCCGTGTATCCTATGATCCTATTGCACTGTTCTTACTATCTGTTTTCCTGTAACAGCCACTATGCCGCCGAAGGCTACGAGGGCACAGAGGGCTGCCGCCAGAGACGAGATTCGAGCTGGCTCGTCCGAGACTAGGACTGAGCAGGGTGGTATGCCTACGCCGCAGGGACAGACCGATCCACCTTCCCCAGGCCGTATGGATAGGCTCGAGACTGGTATGGAGGAGTTGCGACAGATGATGGGAGGCATGCAGGAGCTACGTCAGATGGTAGGATCCCTAGTTGCAGCCAGTCGTACACCGAGGCCGGATGACGTACCTACTACATCACAGACGACCATGATACCGGCTCCTACTACTACCACCGTGACCATCCCGGTTTCACTACAGGATTTCATGAGGCTGAGACCTCCAGTATTCACCGGCACCGAGGCAGCGGAGGACCCACAGACGTTCCTTGACAGTTTAGCCAGGATCTGCCGTTCGCTGAGATGTTCGGATGATCGATGGGTAGAGCTTGCGAGTTTCCGACTAGAGGGTCTCGTGCAGACATGGTGGGAGTCAGTCTTGAGAGGTCGAGCTGCAGGTCTACCGCCTATGATGTGGGCCGAGTTTACAGCGGTCTTTCTAGCTCGTTTCCTTCCAGATAGCGTTCGTGACGCCAGAGCTCGCAGTTTCGAGGCCTTAGTCAAGACACCTGGGATGACGGTGTCTGAGTATGACATCCAGTTTACACAGTTATCCCGATATGCTCAGTATTTGGTGGATACCGAGGAGAAGATGGTGAAGAGGTTCGTACAGGGACTTGATGCCCAGCTATATCTTGCCATTGGAGCCCAGCACTACGACACTTATTCAGCTGCTATGGATACGACATTGCGGATGGAGGCACGTATATCACGGACTTCGGCCATTTCTGGGCCGAAGAGGATTCGCACCGATGTACCGTCTCAGAGACAGCGTGCCAGATTCTTTCCGAGAGATAGGCCTGGCAGAGGATTTGGGCGGGGACAGTTATATGGTTCTTATCCCCAGGGGCAGCAGCCGTCGCCAGGGTGTTTTGGGTGCGGGGGTCCACACCATCTTGTCAGAGACTGTCCGGTGAGACGACAGGGAGCAGCGACAGTTCCGCATGTGACCCTACCACCATCACCACCCCCTCCTCAGAGAGCCCTACTTCCTACCCCAGGCGATGCTCCACGCCAGTTAGGTGCACCCAGAGGCCGTGGACACGGCGGTCCTGTTCAGAGAGGACGAGGAGGCAGAGGCCGAGGTCGAGGTCAGCCCGCTATCGGTGGAGGACAGGCCCGAGTTTTTGCTTTGACACCGCAGGATGCGTAGGCATCCAATGCCGTTGTGACAGGTACCTTGCCAGTTTGTTCTTTCGACGCACGGGTATTATTCGACCCAGGTTCCACACATTCGTACGTCTCTACACACTTTGCACCGATGTTGGGCCGTGAGTCGTCGTCGTTAGATCATCCGCTTGTTGTTGTTACTCCGGTAGGCGAGTCGTTTGTCGCTCGGTTTGTATTTCGTTTGTGTTCCGTTCGTATCGGGGAGAGGGATGCATCGGTTGATTTGATTCTCCTCGATATGTTGGACTTTGATGTGCTTCTGGGCATGGATTGGCTAGCCACTTGTTATGCTTCGGTGGACTGCCGTGAGAAGGCAGTCAGATTTAGCTTTCCGGGAGAGCCAGTCCTTGTTATTCAGGGAGACCGTAGTGTCACCCTTCCCAGCTTAATTTTGTCTTTTCGCGCTGGTCAGCTCTTGCGGAAGGGATGTCGGGGATTCTTAGCGTATATTTATGATACTCGAGCTGCAGAGGTTCCGTTGGACCGGGTCCCGGTAGTTCGTGAGTTCCCTGATGTTTTCCCTGATGAGCTACCTGGGCTACCGCCTGAGCGCGATGTTGAGTTCTGCATTGATTTGATTCCCGGCTCGGGGCCTATTTCTATACCGCCTTATCGGATGGCCCCGGCAGAGCTTCGAGAGCTGAAGGATCAGTTGCAGGATTTGTTAGATAAGGGGCTTATTCGACCGAGTGTTTCTCCGTGGGGTGCTCCGGTCCTGTTTGTCAAGAAGAAGGATGGAAGTTTGCTATTATGTATCGACTACCGCCAGCTGAACAAAGTTACCGTTCGGAACAGATATCCGTTGCCGCGCATTGATGATTTGTTCGACCAGCTTCAGGGTGCGGGGTATTTTTCAAGGATCGACTTGCGATCAGGATACCATCAGCTGCGAGTTCGACAGGAGGATATACCGAGGACAGCTTTCCGCACGTGCTGCGGCCACTACGAGTTTTTGGTGATGTCGTTCGGACTCACCAACGCCCCAGCAGCATTCATGGATTTGATGAACCGTACATTCAGGCCGTATCTTGACTTGTTCATCATCGTGTTTATCGACGATATCTTGGTGTACTCCCGGAGCAGAGAGGAGCACGAGCAGCACTTGCGGATTACGTTACAGACTCTGAGGGAGCACCAGCTGTTCGCGAAGTTCTCCAAGTGTGCATTCTGGCTGGACAGCGTCGGATTCTTGGGTCACGTGGTTACGAGAGACGGCATTTGTGTGGACCCGAAGAAGATTGAGGCTGTTCAGCAGTGGCCCCGACCTACATCGGTTACTGAGATCCGTAGTTTTCTAGGCCTGGCGGGCTACTACAGGCGTTTTGTTCAGGACTTCTCGCGTATAGCTGCACCGTTGACCGGTTTGACCCGGAAGGGAGTTCCTTTCGTCTGGACTGAGGAGTGCGAGCGCAGTTTTCAGCAGCTACGGACTTGTTTGACTACGGCGCCGGTATTATCTTTGCCTTCGGGATCGGGTGGATTTGTTGTCTACTGTGATGCTTCGCGAGTGGGATTAGGATGCGTATTGATGCAGCATGGCCGGGTGATCGCTTATGCTTCTCGGCAGTTGAAGAAGCATGAACAGAACTACCCCACTCATGATTTGGAGATGGCTGCAGTGGTCTTTGCCCTGAAGATTTGGCGACATTACCTTTACGGCGAGTCGTGTCAGATATTCACCGATCACAAGAGCTTAAAGTACATATTTCAGCAGCGAGACCTGAACCTCAGACAGCGTCGTTGGATGGAGTTGGTGAAAGACTACGACTGCGAGATCTTATATCACCCAGGCAAGGCGAATGTGGTGGCAGATGCGTTGAGTAGGAGGCCCGGGGGTAGTCTATCCTTTTTGCGCGCAGTGCAGAGGCAGTCGTCAGCAGATTGGCAGATGTTATGTGACAGCCGAGTTGAGTTCGAGTTCACTCAGACAGGGGGACAGCTCGCGCATGTTCGTGCATGCCCACAGTTGCTTGACCGTATATATGAGGCACAGCGCAGTGACGACCGTTGCTCAGAGATCATGGCACAGATGGGACAGGGCAGATTTTCCGAGTTCGTGATTGACGATCAGGGGATTTTACGATATGGATCTAGACTGTGCGTACCAGATGCTGATGGATTGCGGCGCGACATTCTTGAGGAGGCACACCGATCAGTGTATAGTGTCTACCCCGGTTCCACCAAGATGTACCATGATATGAGAGAGACCTACTGGTGGGACGGGATGAAGAGGGACATTGCGGAGTTCGTTTCGAGATGCCTGACTTGTCAGCAAGTCAAGGCCGAGCACCAGAGGCCCGCAGGAGAGCTACAGCCGTTACCCATTCCAGAGTGGAAATGGGAGCAGATTTCGATGGATTTCGTTGTGGGTCTACCCAGGACCAGTCGAGGGTACGACTCTATCTGGGTGATCGTGGATAGATTGACGAAAGCGGCTCACTTCCTGCCAGTGAAGACGACTTTCAGCTTCGCTCAGTATGCTCAGCTCTATATTGACGAGATCGTGCGACTACACGGCGTACCGACTTGTATCGTGTCAGATCGAGGAACTCAGTTCACCAGCCGACTTTGGCAGAGACTTCAGGAGGCTTTGGGCACTCGTTTGAGCTTCAGCACAGCATTTCATCCGCAGACCGAAGGACAATCAGAGCGGACCATTCAGACTCTCGAGGACATGCTCAGAGCGTGCGTTTTAGACTTTGGTGGTAGCTGGGATCGTCATTTACCGCTAGTGGAGTTCTCCTACAACAACAGCTTCCAGGATACTATTCAGATGGCACCTTTCGAGGCTTTGTATGGGAGGAGATGCAGATCGCCCGTTTGTTGGACAGAGCTCAGCGAGAGCGGTATTTTGGGGCCGCAGCTTGTTGAGGAGACGACAGCGAAGATACAGTTGATTCGAGACCGGATGAGGGCAGCTCAGAGCAGACAGAAATCCTATGCAGACAGGCGCCGTCGCAGATTAGAGTTCGTAGTTGGCGACCATGTTTTTCTGAAAGTCTCTCCGATGAAGGGCGTGATGCGTTTTGGGCGAAAGGGGAAGCTTAGCCCTAGATTCATAGGTCCCTTCGAGATCCTTGAGCGTGTCGGCGCAGTTGCATATCGTTTGGCTCTTCCTCCCAGCTTTCCCGATGTTCACCCCGTCTTCCATGTTTCGATGCTCCGCAAGTACCTTCACGACCCTTCGCATGCGATTCAGCACCCGACAGTCCAGCTAGAGCGCGACCTTTCTTTTGCAGAGCAGCCGGTAGCCATCCTGGATCGGCAGGTAAAGAAGTTGAGGTCGAAGATTATACCAACCGTCAAGGTCCTTTGGCGTAGCCCGAGCAGCGAGGAGGTTACCTGGGAGACCGAGGGCGAGATGAGGAAGAAATATCCCCATCTCTTTGAAGGTACGCATAGCTATATTTTTAAATTCGGGGACCGAATTTCTTTAAGGGGGAAAGATTGTATCGTCTTGAAAAGTCATTTTGGTGTTTTCCTGAAAATCGGTGAAAATTCGGTATTTTTCCGAAAACCGTCTTTCTTGTTATTTTGCAGTTTAGGGCTAATTATACCTAAAATGGATAGGTAATTGCTTGTTTTTAGTAGCTAATGAGTTAATTATGAAATTCTAGTCGTTTAAAAATTTTCCCTAATTTTTCAATTTTTTAATATTATTTTAAGCCGGTAAGAAAATACATTAAATTAGCGATAAATACAAATTTTTCCGGGCTAATTTTAATATTTAAAATTATGATAATTAAAATCTAGTGGTAACATAAATTTTTAGTATTTTATTTTGATTTTTAACTAATTTTTATTATAGAAAACGAAATTTATTGAATTTTAAGCTAAAACTTGCAATTTTGGACTTGTGGGGGGTCTTTTTGCATAAAACCTCTTTGTATCCACTCCCACTCACCCCCACTCCCCTAGGCCGGCCCCACCACTGCTGCAGCAGCCCCCATCCCTCTCTTTTTGACTTTTAAATCATGTTAATGAATTGTTTGGAGTAGGATTTAAATATAGTAATTTGCATGTGGGTTTTTAGTGAGATGTGAGAGCTTTGACCTTGGAAAATTCCACATAACTCTCCCCCACTCCTCCCCTTACCTCTCCTGGCCGAGACCTGCACCCTCCCCCATTTCCATTATTTTCCTTCTCTTTCTCTCTCATTTTCTTCAAAAATTTGCAACAAAATTCAATAAAAATCAACAAATCCTTCACTTTTTCAACACAAAACCTTATTCCCTCTCTTCTCAAACCCAAATTGGTTCAAATCTTGGAGAAAGATGGTATCTTGGGAGGTTTTAGCAACTTAGGGATTGATCTTTTGAGGTATAATTTCTAAATCAAATGGTTAAATTGTAGTTTAAAGTGTGCTAATTGAACTTTGAAAATTGTTTTAGAGTTAATTTTAGTGTTAATTGCATACTAGTTTTTTTAAAGTGAATGGTTTGAATTGAATTAGGGTTTAGAAACTATTATTTAGTTGATTAAATCTAATTGTTATCTAGTTGTTTTGCTAACCTAATTTAGTAGGTTAACTTGCTAATTGAGTTATAAATTAGTGTTAATTTAAGGTTTTCATATATAGTTTGGATTAAGATTTGCTAGGTTATATAATTCAAGTAATGGTTGTTTATGGAAAATAGGTTTTGAATCTTTGCTAATGTGTTGTAATTATAGTGTTGTAGATTGCTTGTTATGTGGTCTTCAAATTATGCTAATTTAGTTAATTTTAATGTGTGAAATTAGTTTGTAATTGTTGTTTTATGAAAATCAAGAAAGGGGTTTGTGTATGGAAATGGGTTGTGAGGCATGATAAATGAGTTGAATTTATGTGATTGTGGCTAACTAGTTGTGTGGTTGGATATTGTGTTGGATTGTGATAACCGTATCGCTAATTTTCGATATTTGCACCAAAATTGCTAGTTTTGTGCTTACTAGGTTTTTGTTAAAATTAACTGGTGAATTATTTGTGATACCTTGGGGATGTTTTTAGCATCTCCTATGACGTTTAGGATGCGTGAGTGCGGAGTTTTGAGTAGTCGGGTTTTAGTTTTGCCGGGCGACCAAATCGGCGATTTTTGGCAGTTTTTGCGAATTTCGCGTGTGTTCCGCGGACCCTGTGCACGTTGTACCTAGCTAGTGAACTTTAGTAGTTTCGTTTGGGTTTTGCGTCGTTCTTGATATGTAACCTTATGTTTGGTATTGATGTAAATTCCAGGTTCGGTCGCGGAGACGTCAGACGCGGCGCGAAAGGGGAAAGCGGTGATTGGACACAGCTAGCCAGGGATTCCAGTGAGTAGATGTAACATCTACGGGGGACTATCGTTGGATGGCGCAAGCCGCCCGATAGTTTTAGTAACTTACAAGATTCTTAGTGATGTTAGTAATTAGGGGTGAAATACGTATATGATTATTTGCTGCATCCATGCATTATATTGACATACATAGGCGAAACCATTTTATAGGACACCTGCACCATTGCCAAGTTTTTATATGCAGCACGAGCACTATTCATGCTTACACACACACCCTGGTAATTGCCATGCCACCACACTAGATAACCTTTAAATTGAAACCTTTTACTAATTGATACTAAAACTTGTGCTATTGCCTTTAATTCCTTAAAATGAAACCGTAGGATTGCTATTCATGTGCATGTACTTCATCATATTAATTGTTCATGCCTAATCTATTAATCACACATCGCAACTTGATTATTGATACCATATGCATTCATTATCATTGACATATGCACTTATGAGGATTTCTTGAGATTTTATGATATTTCTGGATTTCGGGGGAAAGCCGCAAAATTTCTAAACTTACTATATTTTTTAAAATATGTAAATTACGGTTTTCTAGTGATGTAAGTGTCGTCCACCATGAGTTTGCTGTGGTTTTGGAAATCCGTGTCGAGGAGTGGAGGAACCGTCACGGGTACATGGTGGGCCCGGTAAGGTACCCCGGGGCAAGAGGAATGTGGTGTTGACGTTGAGCCTGGCAGGGGACGGATTACCTACCGGTGACTGTTTGGGACGGCGGATATCCAGAGGATACCGACCGTGGCCGCTAGATGATGAGATATTGATATTTGAGATGGGTCAGCCGGACGGCTGAGGCCAGAGACACTATGACATGGATTTATGAGATTTGAGACAGCTTTTAGGTGTCGTTGCTGGACACCGGTTCTCGTCGATTCCTTGAGTATTATGCTGGCATTCTAAAAGAGTTTCAAAAACAAAAAGAGATAAAATGTTTCTTATAGATACCTATTGAGACCTCAGATATTCATGTTGCATACATATTCGTACACTGATGTTGTATACACACCTGCTAGTGCATCCATTCATACCTGTATTTTAGATGCTAGGATGCTTGTGTGCATGCATACGATAGCCTTTGTAGATGTTATTTATTACTCACGAGTTGGCAACTCACCCCCGTTGTGTCACAGCCTTTTTCAGGTCCGCTCCGTCAGTACAGTAGCGGCGGGCGCACTTGTTCTTTTGCCTCCTTTGCCTGGACTCGAGGTTTTGCTCTTAGGTGGGTTATATTACTATTTTGTACCACCTTGTATATTCTTTGTATCTAGTGTACTCCATCTACTGTTTCTACCAGTATTATTGTATTGACATAGAGATGAGACTGTGAGATTTGTAGACTTTTATGCTGTATTTTGGGGTCGAGCTCACTTGAGTCGACATGCTGTTTTTCTTATGCTTCATTATGATTATTTTGCTTGTTGTTGCTTTATATTGCGTGGGATTTGTGACCGCCTTGTGGCGAAGAGCTAGCTCCCGCTTGGGGATGCCCTTTTTTTGTTGGATTCATATATATTTTTGTTGTACCCATTTTGGGGGCCAGTATTTACAAAGGAGACTCTGCCGAAATTTTCGGAAAAATTGGTATTGTTTTTAAAAAGGGTTTTACATGACTTATTTGATAAACTCGCTTTCAATTGATTGGGTTTTCTTCACTCTTTTGCTTAATTGGTTTTGTTTTCTGGGCTTTGGCTTACTTATTTTACGGACGTCTTTAGACGTTTCGTAAACTTAAGTGCCAGTCACGTTCCGTACACCGCGGGTCGTGACAAGAACCGAAAGGATTTCTTTAAATCTTCATTCTGTTTTTGCGCAACTCCCCAGCGCGGGACACGTGTCGCGCGGCGCGGCGCGGCGCTTGCGCACCTGTGCTTGCGCAGTTGCGTTTGCGCAACAGCGCAGACACGTGTCGCGCAGCGCAGCGCTTGCGCAACTGAACATTGCATCTTTTTACTTTTTGTTTTTAAGAGAGCCTTGCTCTGAATGGACACAGTGCCTCGGGCGTTGCGTTGACGTATCAGTTTCTGACACGTGGCGCGTTGCTTGCAACGCACGGAATTTGAAGCGTTGCTTCAAAAATTTGAATTTTCAAAATTCAAACAGAGCCTTGCTCTGATTGGGGGAACAAATGCCCCCCACCGTTCCGCTCACGTGGCGCGCACGTGAGTGCAGCGGTGGCAAGATCCTGACCGTCGGATCAAAGGGGTCAGGTGAAAAAGCGCAGGCGCCTATAATAGGACCCTTGGTCCTTGGTAATTCTTTACCATTTTCAAGAATTTGAATTTCAGAGCCTTGCTCTTGCTTAAGAACTTTCAGAGCCTTGCTCTTGTAATTTCCCCAAGAACTTCAAAGTTCAGGACTTAGAAACACTCTAGGTAAAAAAATTTAAATTAAATTTAATTAATAGAACCTTGCTCTTATAGACCTTTGATCTAAAGAAAAACCCCTTTGGGGTTTCTTCAACAGAGCCTTGCTCTCAAAAACTTACAGATTTACAGGGATCTGGTCCATGGGTTTTAACCCATGAACAGAGCTTTGCTCTTGGATCAAATGTAGATCTTTTTAGATCTGAAAAATGAAGAATTTTTTTTTTATAAGTTTTCAGGGATTTTTTTCAAAATTCCAAAATTCTAATTCTTCTAAGTGTTAAACAAAATAAAATTGATCGATCTTTCCACTATTACCACAGAGCTATGCTCTTTTAAGGAATCTTGTTCCCTTGAGACCAGAGTTTGACAAATGTCACTCTGTGACAGAGCTTTGCTCTGAAAGAGAATATTTTCTCCTTGTCTCTAGGGATTTCCCATCAATGAAGATATTCTCTTGGGGACCTTTTCATTAATTGACAATCTCATCTAATGATGGGGTTGTCTTATTAAATGATGTACCGTCATCCAGATTTTGTGGGTCCCACTTTTGTCCCCTACCCACTGCATCACAGTGTGGAGTAAGATTTTAAAACGCCAAGTGTCAGAGCACTAACGGTTATTTTTGTCTTCCTACAGGAAACATGTCTGACGACTTGTCTTTCCCTTTTGTTCGCTCGGAAGGAGGGTTCCCCCATTCGCCAGTGGACCGGGTGGCGTTCGCTCTCATTAAAGATCATGACCCTGAGTGCAAAAAGCTCCACCTGTGGGGAAGGTGGTACAGCCAGATCATCCAAGGCCGTCGCAGCTTCAGTTCCGCCTCGCCGTCTGAGCCCATAGTCACGATCCCCTATGCGGACGAACCCCCGGTGAAGTATGCCGTGGAGGTTAAAAATTGGAATTCTGATGACCTCCTCCAGCCTGCGATCGGTGCCATCCCCGTGCAGCCGCCGCCGGAAATAGACATTCTGGGGAGGCTAATCTGTCAGGGTGAAGCACGCCCTTGGGGACAGGCTTACAATATTGGACTGATCCCGCGACCCCCCGCCGGATATTTGCAGTGGGCCCGGTACATCTTATCGGCGAAAAGGACTCATCTAACGAGGATTTGTTTATATTCAGCCATCTACGTTTCACTTTTCAAGTATCCCTCTCCTCCAACGTGGTGGATTAAGGCCTTCATTGAACAATGGAACATCCCCACCCACACCTTCCTGATGACGGATAGGGAGGTCTCTATCTCCTTGGAGGAGTTTGCTGAACTTACGGGTCTACCAATGAGGGGGGAGCACTACGAGGAGCTGCTTCCTCCTGATGAATACATCTTTGCCACCAAGCCGCTGGTGTTCGCCTTGACTCCGGAGAACGCCATTCAGCATCAGTATCCGGGCTTGGTGAAGGTGTTGGAGATCTATGAGGAACTCCATTTGGAATCGGGCGACCGGGGCGTCAGTTTTGCAGACTTTATTGCTCGCTTCATTCGCTCGGAGTTCCTATCAGAGCAGAGCGAGAAGTTCGCTCAGCTTGATGACCCTTTTGGTTTCGGCTTGGACCGCGACCCGTAACGGAAAATGACTAGAAGGATTTCTATCTCCCCAACGCTGCCATCGCTGCTTTCTCGGAAATTGCCGTCCCAGGCATGGATGAGGAAACCTTTTTTATTGGGTTCTTGGGCTTGTGGCTATGCAACTTTGCACTCCCCACGCACCCCGCCTCATGCGGCCCTCTGTCTTTTACCCAGCGCATCGGATGGTGGCTGGTTTGCAGTTATCGGTAGGAATCGCCGGGCTGGCTTACTTTTACCATGGACTTAGCGTAGCGGCGGACGCCAGTGAGCCTGGGGTACAGCCTGCTAACTTCCCGATGCACTACTTCACTTCTTGGATGGAGATGCATGTGCGAGGGGTGTTTGGCGCCCACAAGACTCCTTCGTTCTTTGAGAAATACAGATTCCCGAGAGTCATGCTGTTGGTCGGGGCTTCAATTGTGGTTCCAGCCCCGCGGGAGTCTAGAGGGCTGCTCCTTCATCCACATCTGGTCGGAGCGACGGTTTCCTTTGTGGATAAGGTCATAACCATAGGCTCAGAGACCACCAAGTCAGTGGTGCCCCTGCGTGATGACTTCAAAGATGGGGCTTCTGTGTTGAAAGCTCGGGAAATCCTCCATCTCTACTCCATTCGGCCGGGCTATCTAGTGTTTAGGCAGAATGAGACAGCTCTGTTTATGAGATATAGCCCACATCGATTTGCCCGGCAATCAAGCTACAACCAAGGGATCCCGATGGAAGCTTTTTTGGAAACGCCCGTGGTCGGCCCAGAGGGAATAAAGAATGCGATGCATCATTTTATACGGCTTAACACAGGTTCCTATTTCTTCATTAGTGAACCCAGCTGTGCTTCTAAGATGCTTAATTCATATGTGGCCTGGTATGCGCACGCGATGGGCCCAATTATCTTAACGGAGAAGCGTATGCTGGTTGACCGTAGGGGTGCGCCTCCTGGCGGCGATCGCAAGGCCCCCTTGCAGCCAAGGATCCCGGTCATCCCTCCGCTAAAAGATGCTGGAGTCGATCGACCGCGCGTGTTGAGCCCCCCGCGGGGATTGCCACTGCCCGCTACGGTGGATGCACCACCGGAGCCCCATGCTCCCACGAAGGCGGCTAATGTAGTATCGCCAGAGTCAGGCGTAGGAGCAGATATTGGGATCCTCCGCCCCAAAGTAACTGCCAAGCGCAAATCTATCCCGGGTGGATCTAAAGCCGGCGGGCAGAAGAAGAAAAAGTCCACCCTTTCCCTTGATGAGATCCTTAGCTTAGAGCCTGCGGCTCCTCCCAACGAAGGCATAAGTGAATATGGCAGCAACGAGGGCTTCTTGGTAGACGCTGCAGACACCAATTTGGCTGCAGCCATCGCAGCTTCGGAGCGATCGGCGAGGCTCGAAGCGAGGTTAAGTAAACTCGCTGAGTCAGGTAACCATCAGCCGCTTTCTTCGTCGTTTTATTGCACTTTTTATTATTATCTTTAACTAATATTTGCCCCATTCTCAACAGGTGTCTCTACTGAAGAGGCCATTTCTGCCTCTTTGAAGACCTTCCAAGAGGAGGAGGAGAAACGTGCTCTAGTAGGCGTTGGTGCGACCCACCCTTTTCTCTTTTATAAGGAAAGTTTGTTACCTCTTGTGATGGTCAACCTAACCTCCTTCTTTTGCTTCTTTGCAGGGGCTATGGCAGTGGATGCGGGGATCCTCCTCAAGCCTGTTACTGAAGTCCCGGTCTCGTCGGGGCTGCTGCAAGAGCCTCGGCTTGATTAAACGACGAGGGATGCCCTGAAAAATCTGGAGGCATCCCTTTTCACGGACGAAGACGCCTCACTCAAAGAAGCTCTAGTGGCATCCGTCTCAACAGCTCGTGAGGAGAGGAAGCGGTTGAGACGCGAAGCGAAGGCACGCAGAGCTGCTTTGGCCACGGGAGCGGGCCCTAGCACCATCCCTCAAACTGATACTCCTTCTGAAGAGGCCCCTGTCGCCCTTTCTACTGCTCATAGGCAAGTGGCGCGCGCGGCCCGAAGTGCAAATGATAAATCCTCTTATGGTAGCATTTCTTTCAGGACCTTGTTATGAGAATTATAAAGCCATTATTTCTCATGCATCCCATCTTGCAGGGCCAAGTATGACCGAGGGGGAGGCGGAGACCGTCGAACCCAGGGAAGCGGAGGAAGCGGTACTTGCCGAACCCGAGCCGACAGTAAGCAACATCGTCGGGGTCACGGGGCCTGAAACAGAGGTTGAGGGATCTGCAGCCGAGAGGGTCATTGATGCCGAACCTGAAGTGGCGGCAGATGAAATGATTGTCTTAACCGAGCCGAAGGCAGTAGAGGGCGAGGCGCTTGAGGCTGGAGACCTCGCGGTGCCGATGGACGAGACAACCGTGACCGCAGAACCCGAGGGAGTATCGTGTGAGGCAGCCACGATTCCTGAGGAGGAGCTAACCGCTCTTTCCCAGGAATCTGGCAATACTCCAATCATAGCCCTCCCCGCGTATGGTTCCCTGCCGTCTCCAGGGCTTGCGAGCACAACAACGGTTCCCATCGAGTCGGGTGATGAGGCTACGGGCGGTGGTCTCATGTCAATGGAGGAGGGGATTGCCTCAGTTTCGGCTGGCAGCTCGTCGGGTAAATTTTGAGTTACCAGCGTTCTTCTTTTTATATATCTTGCGATCTCTTCTAACAAGTTTGTCTTTGCAGGTGCGGCCAGTGCCGACGCTCCATTGCTCGAAGGAGCACCGTCAACTACTGCTTTGGCGGTGGTCACCTCCCCGCCTTCCCTTGTGCCATCGCGGATGTTGGAAGGTATGGATTTACGACTCATGAGTTAATCTTTTAAACGTGTAGCTTTTGTACTAACGTTATACCACTGTGCCCTTTCAGGAGTGCTCTTTGATCATCTATACCAAGTGTTGCTCCCACACTTCTCCTTCCCATCCGAACTCGCTTCTCCCTCTAGTAGTGCCGGTGAGTGTTATTTCGATGTCATTCGAGGGAGTATAAGATTATTTTTGACCTTTCTTCTTCCTGATTGTAGTGCCACGAATCGAAGGAGGGGACACAAGGCCTGCCATGCCACCGGCCCTTCCGGCTTTGCCATCCGTTGCAGCTGGTATAGTATATTTCCCCCCTTTTTTTTATGACCCTTCAACATCTCTTGAATCATTGTTTAACCATGTTTCATTTTGCAGCTATTGTTCCGGCTCCGGTCCCTCTTGAGTCTCGTGTCCTTTCACCGGCAGGCCCTTTCTTGAAACGTCCATCTTCAAAAGGTCCCGTGATGAGTTTGGGCATGCTGAGCGGGTATATCGAAGAGCTTAACATGGACGCTCTCCCTTCTGCCGTGGATTTCTCCATGGAGGTTAACCCGATGTTGGCGGCGCTCGTAAACTTTCACAACGAAGGCGTCGTTGAATCTTGGGTTAACCACTGCAGAAAGATTGAGGCCTGCCTGCATCGGTTGGAGTCGACGCGCCCTTCTCCCGAAGTTTTGGCCATGAGCACCCAACGGACAGCCTGGGTCGAGAAAAGCGCTTCTTATCTCCGCCATTTGGAGCAGGAAGCAGCTTTACGGTTGAAGGAGCGTCGGGAATCTTCAAGCGCAACCGCTCGCCTGCGCGCTGAAGTTAGGACGAATGCTGCTGAAGTGAAAGCCGTCTTTGAAGGCCTTCTGGAGCGTATCTCTAATGGGCTAGCACTGAAGCGGAAGCTTGATGCCGCTGAGCGTGATGCCCGAGGCCAAGAAGCAGCTCAGCAGGTCGTTGGGGAACAGCTCGCATCCTTCACGCAGCAGCGGGCTCAAGTAGAGGCCGAACTGGCGGTGGCAGCTGATCAGGAGAAGGCGTGGAAGGAAGTACGCGAGCAATTGATAGAGCTGTTCAAGAAGCTTCCTTCTCCCTGAATATTTTTGTATCATTTACACACCTGTAATTTGCATATAGTATATACACATTCTTGGTTCTTTATACGACCCGCCTTGTATTTTGATTGAATTTATGAATAAAGATACACATTCCTTCTTGCAATGTCTGGTACTATTTCTTTGCCTTCTCCCTTTTCATTAAGATGTTTTCGATGAACCTGATTGGCGGATGACTTTAACTTCTCTGAGAGATAGCGATGGCTTAGGCCGCAGGTTCAGATCTGCCGCCTAAGACTTTTCAACTTTATGAGCCGTGAGGGTCTCATAGAGACTTTTCTCCCTACGGATCGAGAGGATCTCGTAGGTGGGTTTTCTCCTTAGGAATCATGAGGATTCCTAAGTGTTGTTTTCTCTCATAAGTCGTAAGGATCCTACAAGAGAATTTTTCCCTCTTATGAGTCGAGAGGACCCGTAAGTGTTTGTTTCCCTCCTTGTCGAAACTCGACTTTGGAGAGTGAGACCCGTGAATAGTATGCAAGAGACCGTTTTGGGCCAACTTGCAGGGTCCCAGTGCTTAGGGAACAGGCTTCTTTTATGCCCACTGCCTAAGGCTTTATCTCACGAGTCGAGCCGTCTCAACAATTTTTTTCGCAAGTCGAGACGAATCGAGCGTTTCTCGCAAGAACATCTTAACGTTGCATTTAACCTCTGCTCTTTACGACAGAAGCCCGTTAAGGTTGGTGGTACTTAGGGTTTTGGCCATCGTACCGTCGCATAAGCTGATATAGTCCTCGATAGGCAATCGTGCTGTTCGAGTAGCCCTGCGACTGCCGTGTCTCTGATCCCTTCGGGGGCTCGATAAGACGTCTTCAAGCAATCTTCCTTGGCAGTTTGACCGTCGGAAGAGCAAGCGTTAGGAATTTGCCATGTCGCTTTTTACTTGAGGTTAGGCTTATTTTGGTGAGCCCCGATGAGTCATAACCACTCCGCGCTGGTGTGGGGATGATCTCCGATAGTCTTTCGGGCTTTATATGAGTTACCGTCAAGACCCTGAAGCTAGGAATTTGGCCTTTGCTTCGTTTGCTGGCATTGCGCCTGCTGTATCGAGACGAATGTTGCGGTGGGAACTAGGGATTTTGCCGTGGCTCTGTTTGTTTGATGACGTTGCGTCTGCTGTTTCGAGACGAACGTTGGGGTGACATCTCGTCTGCTGTATCGAGACGGACGTCGAGGTTGTCTCTAGGTTGCTGGTGAACCGCCGAGGTTTGGAACTAGGGATTTTGCCGTGGCTCCATTCGTTTAATGACGTTGCGCCTACTGTGTCGAGATGAACATTGGGGTGACATCTCGTCTACTGTATCGAGACGGACGTCGAGGTTGTCTCTAGGTTGCTGGTGAACCGTCAAGGTTTGGAACTAGGGATTTTGCCGTGGCTCCATTCGTTTATTGACGTTGCGTATGCTGTGTCGAGACGAACATTGGGGTGACATCTCGTCTGCTGTATTGAGACGGACGTCGAGGTGGTGACCATTCTGTGCTGGTGCGAGATGATCTCCGATTGTCTTTCCGGTTTTATATGAGTTACCGTCAAGACGTCGAAGCTAGGAATGTGGCCTTCGCTTCGTTTGCTTTGGTGTGTCCAAATCCTGTTGGAGGAAGAACGCTGGGGTTGACATTTCGTCTGCTGTATCGAGACGAACGTCAAGGTGGTGACCACTCTATGCTGGTGCGAGATGATCTCCGATTGTCTTTCCGGTTTTATGTGAGTTACCGTAAAGACGTTGAAGATAGGAATGTGGCCTTCACTTCGTTTGCTTTGTCACGTCCGAATCCCTGCTGGAGGAAGTACGCTGGGGTTGACATTTCGTCTGCTGTATCGAGACGAACGTCAAGGTGGTGACCACTCTGTGCTGGTGCGAGATGATCTCCGATTGTCTTTCCGGTTTTATGTGAGTTACCGTTAAAACGTTGATGCTAGGAATGTGGCCTTCGCTTCGTTTGCTTTGTCACGTCCGAATCCCTGCTGGAGGAAGAACGCTGGGGTGACAACTCGTCTGCTGTATCTGTTAGTGTATATGCCCTAGAGGCCATTACTGTATCATACTGGTTTGTATATTACTTAATGGATGCTTGGGATATTCACCTTGTATATACAATCTTGCTCAAAATAGTAGTATGCTACTTGGTTTGTTTCTACTTCAATGTGTACATGTGTTTATTTTTGTATATCGCCTATACACATTAGTAGAGCCCTTAGGATCTTTGCTTGATTACCAGCGATGTGATGGCCGTCACACTAGTGGGGCTGGGTAATCTATAAGCACATCCTTATGCAGGTCCCTGGTCGCAGGACTATCGAGACAGGGCATCGATACTCCGGAGTAGACCAGCGCATGCGCTTCTCATCCCAGTGTGGGAGACGGTCTGTCCCACAGCCGTCAGTACGTCGTACTTGAGATAGTATGCGGGTGCTCGTTAGGTTACGGGTACACTGGACAGGACTCGTCGGGAACTGACTAGTTGGTATTATACCTATCGTCAGTTATCAGTTCCCAGGTGACATGAGTACAGCTTAGTCCGCTGACTTGACACTGTCACTTCGCCTCGAGTGTGTTCCCACTGTACTTTGATCACTACCCTACCACGGCTCAAAGGAGTCGTGCAAACAGGTAGTGGTTTGGTGCAGTCCCGAAGCACTTGGAGGCAGTGACGGTTAGACAGGATTCGTCTCTCCCGGTATTGGGGGTTGACATCGCGCTGTGTCTAGGAGAGCCATTATACGAGTAGTCCCTGGCCAGGGCAAACGAGATATACTGGTAGGTTTCCAGTGTTATCTCAGGGTGTTTTGGGCTTCGCTCCGGCACGACTTGTACCGCTATTGGGGGACTGACGTTTACTGCCCCCTAGGCCCGCCATGCGATGTATCAGACGAACAGACCGGACTGTACGGAGAATGTCACACTCAGGCTCAGTAGGAGTTCAGATGGGTTTCGCCTCGTCGGTCTTCTTGTCGGCACTACCTGGGGACCGTTACGCACAGCTAGTGCCGCTTGCGGTCTGTGGTTAAACCTACTGCCAGCGTAATGTCGAGTCTTTAGAGTCCCACACAGAAAGCTTTTCACCTTTAGGCAAAAGAGTAGAGGTCGCATGGTATTGCGACAGGTCGCATGGTTTTGCGACAGGGTTCGGTCACATCCGTGCACTTGTGCACGTATAGTCTCCGGACAGTTTACACTAGCGGGCTTTGGTTTAAGCCAGATCCTAGTGTACCTTTTGGGATTGGATTTATCCAGTGTGCATTCGTGTTCCTCGGAACGCGGATGCGGGTGTGTATGCACAGTTGACAGGGAGGCAGAGGCAGCGGATTCTCATTAGGGTTGTTGACAGTTGACCGTTGACTATTTGACTTTTTGCTCAACCCTAATGAGAATATGATATGTGATTAACTATTATATTAATTAAGTATTATGGTGATATGGTTGTTGACTTTGTTGACTTGTTGACTTGTTGACTTTGTTGACTTGTTGACTTTTGTTGACTTGTTGACTTTGTTGACCGGTTGACTAGGCTTGACTAGTTGACCATCATGATAACCATAGCCATCATTTCATGGCAAAGACTTTTTCTTGCTTGCTCATTTGTGTAAAATGAGTGCATGAAATGTTATGGTTATGGTTGCTTCAAACCATCACATAAGACTTTTTTAGTATGATGAGTTATCATGACTTTGGATTATGAGAGGGTGAAAGACAAAAGAGAGCCTCATTCTTTCTTGCTCATTCTCTCTCTTGTTCTTGAGCTCTCCTTTTGCTCTCACCCTTTTGCTCTTGCTCCCTCTCTTTAATCTATGGTTCTCTTGTCTCATGAGTTGAGAATCAAGAACCATAGATAAAATCCCACACAAAGTATTCTCTACTCATTCTAGTTCACTAGGTTTAGCAAACCAAGTGAACTAGTTTCTTCAAAGAACGAAGAAGGAGCTAAAGGTTGGAGCTTTCAGGTGGATCTATCTTCGGCGTACGGACACGACGAGAAGAAGCCAATCGGACCACCATCGGAGCTTGAAGACGAAGGAGTTCAAGACAAGCAAGGTATAACCCCCTAACCGAGTAGCTAGAAACTCATAGTTAGGTTGTTAGATAGATGTTTAACCAAGATCCGGGTTTTAGGTCCATGTTACCACCTCCGTAAAAATCGTTTTTTACCAAATTCCGCATTCCCGAAAGTACCGGGAGAGGTAGCATGGACTTACAGTGGTATCAGAGCCTAGTTAAACTCTATCTAACAAGTTAGCAAGTAACTAGAAGATCGATCAAAGAAAAAGTCCCAAAAACGAACCCATGAATTTTCAACTTTCTGTCGATTTCAAAAGTAATGGAAAATTTTTTTGGAACACACCTAAAATCGACTCAGGCTTTTTTAAAGAAACTGCAAAAATTTGGGCCCCTGACTCGACCAAAGCGCCGCGTTTCCGCTGCGGGAGCACGCTCCCGCCGCGGAAACGCGGCCTAGTTGACTCGGTCAAGGGTTTTCTTTTTTGCAGTTTACTCATTGGGGTATTTTGGGATTTTTAGTACATATATTTTCAACCCAGATTTTCCAGAACGAAAATTTTATTTTGGGGTCCCGAAAATCCGTATTTTTGATCGAACTTCTAAAAGACTTTAGCTAACGGGTTTTTCTGTTATGTGATATTTGTATTGAACGTCTACTAATCGCTATATGTCGATTAGTAGGGGTTATACAAATTTGTGATCTGTAATGTTGCTGGAATGTGTATATGAATATGTTGGATTGTCGCGGGTGAATAGCCGGGGGTTGTGAGACGAGAGGTTTCTTTCTTTCAATTCATGTAAATTTGTAAATTGATGTAATAATTATTTGTATGGCCGCACAACCGGGTCGGGGTTGTAGCCGTCATTGTATAATTTCTTTTTACTGTTTTTGCTCCTAGGATAGACCCATGGAGGGGGTGCACAAACTACCGGGTATGCCGAAGTGTCGAGTGGCCTACTCATGGAGATGAGGGAGGTTACTACGCTTCGGGTACTTGGCGGGTAGTTTGCCGCACCCGTAGGGGTCTTGGGTGGGGTATTTGGCTATTCACCGCGACCGTGTAATTTGTCTTTCGTTACAGGCTCGTACGAATTACAGATTCCTAGTATATCCAATGTATTCATCTGTGATCTGAAATGTTTATCATTGCAGTATATCTATATATGATATTATTTAGGCGTTGCTTATGTTTTACAGACGCGCTAGCCCAGCCCCCGCTCTGTCCTTAGTTAAGTAACCTAACGGGTAATGACGGGGCCCCGTGGCGAATTCGAATGGCATAAGAGTACGTCATATTTTGGTTGTTTTCTGCAATGGTAGGATTAAATGATGGGACGCATTAAAAGAACTAATGCAAGAATATCACGCATTAAAAGAACTAATGCAAGATAATAAACCAAGTTAAAGTCGTTGGAACACTTTCGAAAAACCATTCGGTTCTTTTCAAAACCAACTTTTAAATGCGGAGCTTGAGCCACTCCTTTTAAAAGCTATCTCGTTCCATCGACCAAATCAAGTTCACTACGTTCACGGTTTTGCCAAAACCATTCGTAGCCCTCCGTCGTTTCGTATGAATATTCAATAGTATTCAAGCTGTGTTTGTTGACCTTCGTCAAGGCATAGTGATTGGTAGCTATTGGGTATTCATATGTAGCATAGATAGATGCGTTGGTTTGGGACATTCGCATTACCTTGTTGACCTTCGTCAAGGGTATATACGGGTGGATTCAAATTAACCTGGATAATGACGGGCAGAACTTGACATGTGACTTATGATTTGTTGACCTTCGTCAAGGTCATAAGAGCATGGGGCAAAAATCCACATCGGGAGTTTCATAAGTACTGAAACTTGCTAGATTTGCATACCATTTGGAGTGTGATGATTCTGGTAGGATTCCTTCAGTTTCGTCACGCAATGATATTTGGATCCCGATCCTACTGTGAGTATATGCTACTCCTCGGGAAATTTCTCACTTAACGATCAATGCTATAAACCTAGTAGGTGCCTAGAAAGGTGTTAGCGGGGCTACGCCCCCAGGGAAAAGAGGTTCTCTAATTAAGGAACTTCGCGAAAGCGTTGGAAAACCTCCCTCGAAGTACCGACACCGGCCTGGCTGAAGGTTAAGCAAGTATTGTGCGGTGGGATTGATCCCGGCTAATTCTTCCTTTATGGTTTGAGGAGGGATTCGAGAAACAGTGGGAGCCATCCTGTTTAGACAAACTAAAAACCACTCTAAACTTGCAAGAGCATCATGCTGAGTGTTTCTTCTTCTCTCTCCTAATTGCAGCGACCAATCAACATGACTGGACTTAAGTTACTCCTAGATAAAAACAAACTGACAGGGCCAAACTACAAAGATTGGCTCAGGAATGTCAAGATAGCAATCACTTACGACAAGCTGGGGTGTCTTCTTACCACCAAAGCTCCCCTTGTCCCTGGTCCAACTTCCAGCGTCGCGGATAAAGAAATCCGCAAGACTTGGGAGATTGATAGCGCGAAGGCCAAATGCCTCCTGCTTGCCTCGATGGACAACGAACATCAGAGGAGGCACGAGAATATGGACATGGAATCCATATTGCTTCATACAAAAGAACTGTATGGAGAGCAATCTCGTATCGCAAGATACGAAGCGTCGAAAAAGTTATTTTCGACAAGAATGGCCGTCGGATCATCAGTAGCCGAGCACGTGCTAAAGATGATCGGCTACATTGAAGAGCTCGCGGACCTAGGGATCACATTGGAGAGTGAACTATATACGGATATAGTTCTCCAGTCCCTTCCTTCCACTTACGCCCAGTTTATACTGAACTTCAACTTACAAGAAAAAGAGGTTGAACTTTCAGAGCTCCTCAACATGCTGAGGAGCGCAGAGGGCACCCTACAGAAAGGTAGTGATACATCCACTTTGTTTGTAGGAGGATCATCTTCTTCTAGGTCCAAGACGAAAGCCAAAGGAAAGAAGAAGAAGTACCCCGCCAAACCAAGGGGCGGTGTTAGTAAAGTGGATACAAAGGGAAAAGGTAAAGCAACAAAGATAGCGGGGAAGCTTGTGGATAAGGAAGAATGCTTCTATTGTCATAAGAAAGGACACTGGAAGAATGATTGCAGGGCCTGGAAGGCCAGAACATAGGAATTGAAGCAGGTTGCAGCTTCAGCTTCAGGTGTGTATGTTATTGAAAACTGTCTTTCAATAAACTCTACTTCCTGGGTATTGGATACCGGATCAGGATCTCATATCTGTAATTCTTTGCAGGCGTTGAGAAACCGTAGGGTTTTGAAGGCAGGTGACATGACCCTCAGAGTTGCGAACGGAGCTAGCATGGATGCTAAAGCCGTTGGGGACTATCACCTGGGAATGTCAGATGGACATGTTTTGGTTTTGCGTAATTGCTTTTTTGTACCCAACGCAACTTGTAATATCATTTCTGTATCTTTAGTTTCTAAAGAAGGTTATGAATTTGCGTTTGTAAGTAATGTTGTAAACATTCACCTTAATCAAGTTTTGATTGGGTCAGGTACATTGAGTAATGGTATATACGTATTAAACCAACCACAGATTTTCAATGTCCAGAATACACACAAAAGAAAGTCTCCGGAAATGAATCAGACTTTCTTGTGGCATTGTAGACTGGGTCACATCAATGAGAGAAGGTTGACGAAGTTACATACAGAAGGGTATTTGAATGCGTTCGAATATCAATCGTATGCCACTTGTCAATCTTGTCTCAAAGGAAAGATAACAAAGACTCCGTTTACTGGACATGGAGTAAGAGCGAGCGAGCTCTTAGGACTCGTACACAGTGACGTGTGCGGTCCAATGTCTACACATGCGCGAAGCGGATATTCTTACTTCATTACTTTTCCGGATGACTTCTCAAGGTACGGTTATGTCTTCTTAATGAAACATAAGTCCGAGGCCTTTGGAAAATTCCAGGAGTATAAGAATGAAGTAGAGAAACAGACCGGCAAAAGTATTAAGATTCTAAGATCGGATCGAGGTGGAGAATACTTAAGTGCCGAATTCCTGAATTACTTAAAAGAGAATGGTATTCTCTCTCAGCTTACTCCTCCATACACTCCGCAACATAACGGTGTATCGGAGAGACGGAACCGAACCCTATTGGATATGGTTCGGTCCATGATGAGTAACGCTGAGTTACCGCGATCATTCTGGGGATATGCACTAGAAGCAGCTGCATATCTCTTGAACAAGGCTCCCACCAAGACTGTGCCTACCACCCCATATGAGATGTGGACTGAGAAGAAACCCTGTCTTAAGTATCTTAAGATATGGGGATGTCCAGCTTTTGTAAAAAAGCAGCATGCGGACAAGCTTGAGGCACGTTCAGTACAGTGTAAGTTTGTGGGATACCCAAGGAACTCCAGGGGGTATCTTTTCTATTCCGCTGAGGAACAAAAGGTTTTTGTTTCTCAGCATGCCCACTTCTTGGAAACTGAGTTTTTGGAAACCCAGATAAGTGGGAGCACAATAGAACTGGAAGAAGTTCCAGAACCACAGACTGTTACTGAAAGCTTAGTGGAACCAGAGGGTTCAACAGAACAAGACATTCCTACGCCGCTCTGCAAGAGTAGTAGGTAGACTCATCCGCCCGAGAGATACTACGGTTTTCTCATAGACGGGGATAGAGAGGATTGCATCATAGAATATGATGAGCCTACTAGCTTCCAGCAGGCCGTTCAGAGCGTTGACTCAGTGAAATGGCTGGATGCAATGCGGACCGAAATGGAGTCCATGTACACCAACAAGGTATGGACGTTGGACATTGCTCCAGACGGGGTAAAACCCGTAGGATGCAAGTGGATCTTCAAAAGGAAGATTGGTGTAGATGGGCAGGTTGAGACCTATAAAGCTAGGCTGGTAGCAAAGGGTTTCCGTCAAAGACCTGGCTTGGACTATGACGAAACCTTTTCTCCAGTAGCCATGCTGAAATCCATTCGGATCCTTCTTGCCATTGCTGCCTTCCACGATTATGAGATCTGGAAAATGGACGTAAAGACCGCTTTTCTAAATGGAAATTTAGAGGAGTGTGTCTATATGGACCAACCAGAGGGTTTCATTCAGAGTGGGAGCAGCGGAAAGGTGTGCAAGTTGCTTAAGTCCATCTATGGACTAAAGCAGGCGTCGCGGAGTTGGAACATCTGCTTTGATGAGACGGTCAAAGAATTTGGCTTTATCAAAAATCCAGATGAACCATGCATCTATAGTAGATTTGTAGCGAGAACTGTAGTATTCCTCGTTTTATACGTGGATGACATTCTCTTAATAGGAAATGACATTCCTATGCTACAATCTGTCAAGGGGTTCTTGTCACACAGGTTCTCCATGAAAGACCTGGGTGATGCCTCATACATTCTGGGTATCCGGATCTACCGTGACAGATCGAAGAGGATATTAGGACTTTCTCAGTCCATGTACATCGACACCATGCTGAAAAGATTCAGTATGGAAGATTCCAAGCACGGTAACCTGCCGGCTTGTCACGGGATCACCCTCTCTAAAGAGATGTCTCCCAAGACTGATTTAGAGAGGGATCGCATGTCTATTATACCCTACGCTTCTGCGGTAGGCTCTATAATGTATGCGATGTTGTGTACCAGACCGGATGTAGCTTATGCACTGAGTGTGGTAAGCCGGTATCAGTCAAACCCTGGGGAGAAACACTGGATAGCGGTAAAGAACATTCTCAAGTATCTGAGAAGGACTAAGGAGATGTTCTTGGTGTATGGCGGAAAAGACCTCCAGATCGAGGCCTTTGCTGACTCCAGCTTCCAGAGTGACAAGGATGATTCCAAGTCCATGTCGGGTTTTGTCTTTACCCTCAATGGAGGGGCGGTGTGTTGGAAGAGTTCCAAACAGGAAACCGTTGCAGACTCGACGATGGAAGCGGAATACATCGCTGCATCTGATGCCGCAAAAGAAGCTGTCTGGATGAGGAAGTTCTTGAAAGAACTTCAGGTGGTTCCGTCCATTATTGATCCAATACCTCTGTATTGCGACAACAACGGGGCTATAGCTTTAGCGAAGGAACCCAGGTCCCATCAGAGATCCAGGCACATCTTGAGGCGGTATCACCTGATCAGGGAGATCGTGGATCGCCAGGAGATCGAGGTTCAGAGAGTCGCTTCAGAAGATAACACTGCAGATCCATTCACCAAGGCCCTGCCCCAGACTCAGTTCGAGCGGCTGATCGAGATGATAGGTCTTCGATACGCCAGTACATGGCCTTAGTGCAAGTGGGAGATTGTTAGTGTATATGCCCTAGAGGCCATTACTGTATCATACTGGTTTGTATATTACTTAATGGATGCTTGGGATATTCACCTTGTATATACAATCTTGCTCAAAATAGTAGTATGCTACTTGGTTTGTTTCTACTTCAATGTGTACATGTGTTTATTTTTGTATATCGCCTATACACATTAGTAGAGCCCTTAGGATCTTTGCTTGATTACCAGCGATGTGATGGCCGTCACACTAGTGGGGCTGGGTAATCTATAAGCACATCCTTATGCAGGTCCCTGGTCGCAGGACTATCGAGACAGGGCATCGATACTCCAGAGTAGACCAGCGCATGCGCTTCTCATCCCAGTGTGGGAGACGGTCTGTCCCACAGCCGTCAGTACGTCGTACTTGAGATAGTATGTGGGTGCTCGTTAGGTTACGGGTACACTGGACAGGACTCATCGGGAACTGACTAGTTGGTATTATACCTATCGTCGGTTATCAGTTCCCAGGTGACATGAGTACAGCTTAGTCCGCTGACTTGACACTGTCACTTCGCCTTGAGTGTGTTCCCACTGTACTTTGATCACTACCCTACCACGGCTCAAAGGAGTCGTGCAAACAGGTAGTGGTTGGGTGCAGTCCCGAAGCACTTGGAGGCAGTGACGGTTAGACAGGATTCGTCTCTCCCGGTATTGGGGGTTGACATCGCGCTGTGTCTAGGAGAGCCATTACACGAGTAGTCCCTGGCCAGGGCAAACGAGATATACTGGTAGGTTTCCAGTGTTATCTCAGGGTGTTTTGGGCTTCGCTCCGGCACGACTTGTACCGCTATTGGGGGACTGACGTTTACCGCCCCCTAGGCCCGCCATGCGATGTATCAGACGAACAGACCGGACTGTACGGAGAATGTCACACTCAGGCTCAGTAGGAGTTCAGATGGGTTTCGCCTCGTCGGTCTTCTTTTCGGCACTACCTGGGGACCGTTACGCACAGCTAGTGCCGCTTGCGGTCTGTGGTTAAACCCACTGCCAGCGTAGTGTCGAGTCTTTAGAGTCCCACACAGAAAGCTTTTCGCCTTTAGGCAAAAGAGTAGAGGTCGCATGGTATTGCGACAGGTCGCATGGTTTTGCGACAGGGTTCGGTCACATCCGTGCACTTGTGCACGTATAGTGTCCGGACAGTTTACACTAGCGGGCTTTGGTTTAAGCCAGATCCTAGTGTACCTTTTGGGATTGGATTTATCCAGTGTGCATTCGTGTTCCTCGGAACGCGGATGCGGGTGTGTATGCACAGTTGACAGGGAGACAAAGGCAGCGGATTCTCATTAGGGTTGTTGACAGTTGACCGTTGACTATTTGACTTTTTGCTCAACCCTAATGAGAATATGATATGTGATTAACTATTATATTAATTAAGTATTATGGTGATATGGTTGTTGACTTTGTTGACTTGTTGACTTTTGTTGACTTTGTTGACTTTTGTTGACTTTGTTGACCGGTTGACTAGGCTTGACTAGTTGACCATCATGATAACCATAGCCATCATTTCATGGCAAAGACTTTTTCTTGCTTGCTCATTTGTGTAAAATGAGTGCATGAAATGATATGGTTATGGTTGCTTCAAACCATCACATAAGACTTTTTTAGTATGATGAGTTATCATGACTTTGGATTATGAGAGGGTGAAAGACAAAAGAGAGCCTCATTCTTTCTTGCTCATTCTCTCTCTTGTTCTTGAGCTCTCCTTTTGCTCTCACCCTTTTGCTCTTGCTCCCTCTCTTTAATCTATGGTTCTCTTGTCTCATGAGTTGAGAATCAAGAACCATAGATAAAATCCTACACAAAGTATTCTCTACTCATTCTAGTTCACTAGGTTTAGCAAACCAAGTGAACTAGTTTCTTCAAAGAACGAAGAAGGAGCTAAAGGTTGGAGCTTTCAGGTGGATCTATCTTCGGCGTACGGACACGACGAAAAGAAGCCAATCGGACCACCATCGGAGCTTGAAGACGAAGGAGTTCAAGACAAGCAAGGTATAACCCCCTAACCGAGTAGCTAGAAACTCATAGTTAGGTTGTTAGATAGATGTTTAACCAAGATCCGGGTTTTAGGTCCATGTTACCACCTCCGTAAAAATCGTTTTTTACCAAATTCCGCATTCCCGAAAGTACCGGGAGAGGTAGCATGGACTTACAGTATCGAAACGAACGTCGAGGAGGTGACCACTCCATGTGAGATGATCTCCGGTGGTCTTTCAGGCTTTATATGACTTGCCGTTAAGACCTTGAAGCTAGGAATTTGGCCTTCGCTTCATTTGCTCACACTGCGTCTGGTGTATTGAAGCGAATGCTGAGGTGGAGCTGGGATTTTGCCGTCACTCCGCTTGGTTTCGACCATGGGGTCTTTTGTTAACTTTGCATGTACACCCTGCTGGACTGCGAAGGAACGCCGTTGTTGACATTGCGTCTGCTGTAACGAGACGAATGCTAAGGTGGAGTTAGGATTTTGCCGTTACTCCGCTTTGTTTCGACCGTGAGGTCTTTTGTTGACGTTGCATCTGCCTCCAGCTGGACTGCGGAGGAACGCTGTTGTTGACATTGCGTCTACTGTATCGAGACGAATGCTGAGGTGAAGCTGGGATTTTGCCATCGCTCCGCTTGATGGTGTAATATCTGTGTCCTGCTGGAATGAGGAGGCACACCGTTGTTGGTCTCCAGGCTGCAGATGTGGCCATTGAGATTTAGAACTAGAGACTTTGCCATGGTTCCGTTTCGTTGCGATTCTGAGGTCGGTTGTTGACGTCATGTCTACATCTAGTTGGAGTGAGGAGAAACGCCGTTGGTGATTTCTAAGTTGTCGATGTTGACGTCGAGACCCTGAAGCTCGGGATCTTCGTTTGCTTCATTTGTTGACATCGTGTCTGTAATATTGCGACAAATGTCGAGATTGTCTCTAGGTTGTCTATGAACCGTCGAGATTTGGCTTCGCTTTCTGATGGAGCCTGTTGGGAAGGTATGGTTCCCTCTTTATCTGCGCTCCTGGATTGTATACAGGGATCGATGCGATTTCATCTGTAGGGAAAAAAGTTTCATTCTTTCATTTTTTTTATTCTTGCCGCGATGCTCTATCATTTCAGCTTTTATATCGCGAAGGTCGCGATTGCCCAATCATTTAGGCTATTTTTCACGGTGCCCAATCATTTCGGCTGTTTATTTTGTTTTCACTCGCTACTTTTTATTGAGAGTTGCCCAATCATTTCGGCTATTTTGCATGCATACATTTTTACTTGCTGTTTTTTATTGCAAGTTGCCCTATCGTTTCGGCTATTTCATATGCATTTTTGGCTCGCTGATTTTTTTTATCGCGAGTGTGGGATTTGGGATCTGATACCAATCTTAGCATCAGCATCGCTGCGACCGGAATATTGCCAGGAGCGAATCATCATTTGCCGTAAAAGGACTTAGAATTTGATACCGTTTTAGGCATCAGCATCGCTACAACTGGGATATTGCCAGGAGCGAATCATCATCTGCCATGAAAGGACTTGGAATTTGATACCGATTTAGGCATCAGCATCGCTACAACTGGAATATTGCCAGGAGCGAATCATCATTTGCCTCTTTCGATGTCGAACAAAGGTGGCTTAGTAAACAGGATTAGGATCCCGTCGACTAAGGCTTTTGACTTCATGAGCCGTAAGGGTCTCATAAAGGTGTTTCTGCCTACGAGTCGTGAGGATCTCACAGGTGCGTTTTCTCCTTAGGAATCGTGAGGATTCCTAAGTGTATGTTCTTTTATAAGTCGTAAGGATCTTACAAAAGGGTTTTCTCCTCATAAGTCGAGAGGACTTGCAAGGGTCGTTCACCGTATGGACATATCCCCAGTCACGGATGGGACTTGGTTAGGGAATGTTTATTCGCGCCCGTGGATTGTATACAAGGGCCAATATAGGACCACTTGTAGGGCAATGTCGAAAGTTGTGGGGGTTTCTTAAGCACAGGTTTAGGCCTCTGTAACTTAAGACTTTCAAATCTTACGAGCCGTGAGGGTGCCATAAGAGCCTTCTCCTCACGAGTCGTGAGGATCTCGCAAGTGTATTTTCTCCTTAGGAATCGTGGGGATTCCTAAGCGTGTTGTTCCCTTGTGAGTCGTAAGGATCTCACGCGGGTGGTTTCTCCTTATAGGGTCGAGAGGCCCCTATAAGTGTTTCTTAACGAGGTTGCGCCCTTTCGGGTTTTCACAAACACTCGCCGGTAGTCCTGCTGTTTTTACTCACGGAGCCCTCTCGGGTTTTCATCCGTGCCCGTTTTGCTTATGGACATACCGTTTTTTTTTCTTTTATTCTTTTTATTTTCTTCTTCTTCTTTTTTTTTTACGAGGTCGCGCCCTTTCGGGTTTTCACGAACACTCGCCGGTAGTCCTGCTGTTTTTACTCATGGAGCCCTTTCGGGTTTTCATCCGTGCCCTTTTTGCTTATGGACATACCGTTTTTTTTTATTTTATATTTTTTTTATTTTTATTTTTTTATCTCGTCAGCCTAAGGATGCTGTGGTATTAGTTTAAAGACGTTTCGGTCTGCTATTAGTTTAAGGACGTCTCGGTCCGCTATTAGTTTAAGGACATTTCAGTCCATTGTCGCCGTATTTGAGGCGAATATCTGGTTTATTGACTTTTTGGTCTATGAGTCCTTCTCCATGAATGAACATGATGCCCCCGGCGTATCCATCTTCTTCGGAGCGTGCGGTTGTGGCGGACTCACCTTCCAGTTCTTAGACAGCGCAAACTTGCCCTGTTGGTATTGGTCTTCAACCCAGTTTTTGAAGACGGAGCAGTCTTCGATCAGGTGACCTACTGTTTGGTGGTAAGGGCAATAATTAGGATTATTAACATCGCCTGGCCGCAACGGACGTTTTGGACCCGGCAGATCGATGAGTCTGTCGCACACTGCCAGCTCGAACAGTCCCCTTGTTTTATCTTGTGGAAACGAGTAAGGACGTTTCAACTTTTTTTGGAGGGGTTGCCGCTTGTTGCTTTGGCAAGCAACCGGTCTAGGGTCACCTGATTGTTGTTGAGCGCTGGCGACGAGGGCCTTTTTTCCTTTTCTTTTATCCTTTTTGTTCGCTCCGTTATTTGCGGGGTTGGGATTTTTTCCGAGTAGCATGCGATTGCATGGCTGAACGTTCTCGCAGCTTCTCAATTCCTTTATTTTTGAAATAGATTCCCCGAGGGAAGAGTTGGGGATAGCTTCTTCGTCAGAGTTGCTTCCAAAGGTGATAATTTGCGATGCCTTAGAGTCGGCTATATGGCAATCGTCGGCGACTCTTTTGCGCTCATATATCGCATTTTTCCGATGTCCACAAGCTTCACACTTTGTCCCGTCGAAGTGTTGCTTTTGAGCGACATACCCTTGCCACCAACAGTTAAAGGACTCGCAGTCTTCGGTAGGATGTATGATCTTCTGATGATATAAACAAAAGTTAGGGTGCATCTCTGCCTCAGCGAGAGTATTTTCTTCAGAGGGCGGTAGCTTCATTCCTACTGACAGAGCTTTAGCGAACCTTTTCCCCGTCTTGAATTTGTTTTTACCCGCAGTGTATGGCTTCTGATTTGACGGGAATGCCTTGGCTCTTTCCAGTATGGCCATTTCATGCTCTTGATTGGCTTTTGCTTTCAGACGAATTTCATTTAGGAAGGCATCGATCAACTCGTCTGACGTCCGCGGAATTTCTGTTTCAGGGTCCGCCCTCATTTTCTCGGCGCAAGGAGCCTCTTTATTATCTGCCAATGAGTGAGAGATCACATGACAAGTTGCCCCCGGCGTGTTTGTCTTCTTTGGAGTATGCGGCTGTGGTGGGTTCACCTTCCAGCTTTCAGACAGCGCGAACTTGCCTTGTAGGTATTGATCCTCGATCCATCCCTTAAAGACGAAACAATCCTCAATTGGGTGACTTACCGTTTGGTGGTAAGGGCAATAATTGGGATTATTAAGATCGCCTGGCTGCGACAGACGCTTTGGGCTCGGCAGATTAATGAGTCTGTTGCGCACTGCCAGCTCGAACAGTCTTCCCGTTTTATTCTGAGGAAATGAGTAAGAACGTCCTAGCCTCTCTTCGAGGGATGGGCATGGACGCGCGTTGTTTGGGCGAACGACCGGCTTTGAGTTGCTCGACTGTTGTTGAGCATTGGCGACGACGATCGCTTTCCCTTTTCCTTTCTCATCTCGGGAATCTGATTTTGGAGGAGACGGTCTATGGCCCATCTGGTCCATTTGGGCTAATTTGTCAATCAAGGCCTAGAAGGTGGTCGGCCTGAAGAACATCATGAATTGTGAGATGGTCGCCTGCGGATCGAGAGTGCCCACAAACATGCCTACCGCAGGTGCCTCTTCTATGCGTTGTTCGCATTTCGACCATAGGTTCCGCCATCGTGTTGCGTATTGAACCCACGTTTCGCTTGGCCTTATCCTGGCATTTATTAGTGCTGTTATCAGGGTGCGTTCACTAGCACTCGCGAATCTTTGTGTAAACAGCAGTACCATCTCTGCAAATGTTTTGACAGAGTCGTTAGGTAGCTCCGAATACCATTCAAAAGCTGTTTTTGCTAAGCTGCCGACGAATTGACGTAGCAACAATTTGTCATCGCCTCCAGTATTGCCGCATAAGGCCCTGAATTGAGCGACATGCTGATGCGGATTCCCTGTCCCTTTATATACGTGGAATTTAGGGATCGTATATCCTGGCGGGTAACTGATTTGGTCATACCAGCTCGGATACGGTCCAGTTCTAACAATTTGCCCAGCCGCTTCATTCGCCTGATGAACCCGGATCTGCTGGGCTATATATTCGTCTAGGTCAACTTTGGAGATTGCCTCCTCCTTGGCTGTTGACAGAGCCGTCGGAGGATTTGGCGTTTCTCCCCTGTCATCTTCAAGGACGATCGGAGGATCTTCAGCAGGAGGGTCCGGCTGTAACATCATCCCTACCATATCTTGGAAGAGGAGCGCCATCTGTTTTATGTTAGCCGCTTGCTCTACAGCTTCTTTGTCCCTCTTTTCGAGGACTCTGCGTAAAAAGTCAGCGTCGGTTTCTTGTTCTTGACGCTCATCCGAAGACATTTCAGAGCTTTCTTTTGGCTCAGTGAGTGCAGCCATTGTAGTCATCATTTCCTAAAGTTTTTGTTGTTGCTCCTGGGCTTTCATCACGGATCGGGTGAGCGGTCGGTGGCCCGTAGAAGTGCGGCTTTCCTCCTTTCCAGAAGCCATATAAACAGTGTGCACCACCATGCCCCCAGACTTGGGGCGTTTGTGTTCGGTGTCTTCGCGATTTGCCGAAGACACAGGGGCTTTTTGTGGCCTCCTTTTTTGAGTGATTGGAGCTAAGGGAGCCGTTGTAGTGGGCACCCAAGTAGCTTTTGCTTTTTTTGGTTTGACAGAGTAATCCTTCCCCTGCCGAACCTTCATCTTTTTCTGTCGTCGGAGGCAGTCTTGATCGATCACCGACTCTTGGACCTGTCGCCAGACTTTGTAAATTTTAGAGGACAGCCGTTGAGGGGGCTGCTCTAACTTCTTCTCTGGAGTATTCTCCACAGGTGAAGGAGTTCGTTTCAACATCGCAGTAGGAGAGTTTCTGCGCACCGAGTTCAGCAACTCAAAGCTGTTCCTGGTTGGAACAGCAGTATCGATCCCCACCATTAGAGTTGGAGGAGTAAGTCCAGAGGGGGAGTTGCCCTCAGCCTTCCTCACTCGGCGCCAGTAGCGACGTCGGGCATGTCGTGCTGATGGAGTTGTTTCAGCTATAGGGGTGACCTCCTCATGCCCCCTGTGTTGGTCAGAATATACTGGTACCAGCTTTTTAAAGATCGACGTCCGTTGAACGGGGACGGCCAACTTGTCAGAAGCGGACTTCTGAACATGGGAAGCAACCTTGGTGATTTTGCCAGGAACAGGAGTTGGAATGGCTATCCGCTTCGGGATAACTCCTTCTGGTATGGCAGGCTTCTTCATGAGCCTGTTAGAGCTCTGGCCTAGTCCGTTAAAAACTGAAGAAGTGGAGTTGGACGACCCGTTGAGAGGGGTCGCGGCAGTGGTAAGTCGATCGAAGACCGACTTCTTTGGAGCTTCTTGCAATGTCATTGGGGAGTTGAAGCTCATTGGTGGGAGCATGGTCCCAAAAAATAGTCCAGTGGTGGCTTGAGCCACCTGCTCCACCGGCATTTTGAAAAGGGAGGCCGCTTGGGGCCCATAAGTCACTCCTCCAGCAATGATGGAGCGAGAGTTATCGCTGCGGGCGGTGCAGTTCGAAGCCATCGATTTTCTATTTTCTGCATAGAGCAAGACACCAAATCTTAGTACCTTGAATCCACAGGCAATCACAGCAAACCGCGATTTGTTCGCGAACACGACACACGAAGTGTGGAGTGGAAAGAGGAAGAGGTCCAACCGGGCGTGCCAGAATCTGTTCCCCTCCGAACGGCGGCCGAGACATTAGGGCGTCTTTGCCTGAGGTTCGGGGCAGATGCTATTTGGTTTTATCCGTCCACCTCTCCGAAGATGCCAAGTTGATTTATGGCACCGTGTATCGGAGGTTTAGACGGATGCGGCCGATGTAGCAGACTTCGTCAGATTCCCCCTCGCTAGAGGGGTTTTTGATTGTGGGGACGCTCTTTCCTGCAGGCGCAAGCCCCTACAGTTAATTACGCTACCGCATCGCGGTCGCCACTTTCTCCTTCTCCAGAATTTCACTTCGTGTCGTGTGTGTTTGTTTTGTTTGTGGTTGCCCGTGGATTGTATACGGAGACTGAGTAATGCCGTCGCCCGTAGGACGTGGATTAGTCCAAATCCGTATTTACTTAGATTTGGGTTTGATGTTTTAGTTTAAGGATACGTTAGCCTCGTTGAGGCTAAGATCAACTTAAACGTGATTTATTTAATATATGGCCATCGGGACTCGTCACCTCTCTGACGTCGTTGAAGGATTACAACGATAAGTGTCAGAGGAGTTTAGAGATGTACCCTCGAACCGAAGTTGATTTATGGTTTTATAGTCCATTTGAATGTTTAAGGATACGTTAGCCGTGTTTGGGGCTAAGATCAACTTAAACAGGACTGTTTAGATCCGGCAAAAGAGCATTTGGAGGCTCTATTGTTCCAGTTTAGGGACGTAATGGTCCATAAGTAGTTTAAGGATGTTGCGGTCCATATTCCAGTTTAGGGACGTGGTGGTCCATTATTGGTTTAAGGACGTTTCGGTCCGACATTAGTTTAAGAACGTTTCGGTTCGATATTAGTTTAAGGACGTTCCGGTCCATCATTAGTTTAGGGGCGTTTCGGTCCGATATTAGTTAAGGGACGTTTCGGTCCGATATTAGTTTAGGGACGTTTCGGTCCACGAGTTTAAGGACCCCGCAGTCCATATTCATGTGTGGTCGTTGGGACCCGTCGCCTCTCTGACGTCGTTAAAGGATTACAACGACAGGTGTCAAAGGAGCTCGGAGATGTACCCTCGAACCGGATATAAATTGATTTAAAGGAGCAATCTTGCTCAGTCAATTTAATTTGAGGACTTACGGCCAAAATTGGGCTAAGTCCAGTTGAAAATGTCCAACATTTTATTTGCTTTTGCATTGCATTTCTTTTTATTTTTATTTGGGCTTTGCCCAAAAAGGATGCAAAGCATCAATTTGTTTTGGGCTCTGCCCTTTATAAATGATGCAGAGCATCAATTTCATTTGGGCTCTGCCCTTTTATTGCTTTGCAATTTATTTTGGCCTGTTAGGTCTTTTTGACTTGGGCTTGGCCCTTCAAGTAATGCATTGCATTTGTGCAAAGCACTAAGAATCTTTGTAGATTCAAGAACAGAAGTGCAAAGCACTTTTTGATCTCTTGATCTAAATTTGGATCAAAGAAAAACAAGTTTTTCCTTGTTTCAGAGATCCAAAGGTTCATAGCAAGTGCAAGGCACTATTTTTATTTTTTTTATTTTTTATTTCTTTATTTTTTTTTATTGAAGATCAATGATCTTGTTCTTAGATCAATGATCTGTTCATAAGAGAATTTTCTCTTCTTTTTGAAGGTTTTACCTTTTTTTTATGCTCTTGAGGAGTTTCCAAGAGTTCTCTTCTTTTTTTTTAGCAAGATCTTCCCTCTCTTGAAATGAGGTCTGGGGTCCTTTTTATAGTGCTCATAAATTAGTTAAAATTGTTAAAGAGATCTTTTTCTGAGTGATTTGGGGAATTTTCCCCACCGTTGGATCTTTGATCCAAAGGCCCCTGTTTTACAGAAGAAAATCTTCTTGTTTTAACAAGAACAGAAAGGATTTCTTTAAATCTTCATTCTGTTTTTACGCAACTCCCCAGCGCGTGACACGTGTCGCGCAACGCAGCGCTTGCACATCTGTGCTTGCTCAGCTGCGCAGACACGTGTCGCGCAAGGCAGCGTTTGCGCAACTGTGCGCGGCGGTTGCGCAACTGCGCAGACACGTGTCGCGCAATGAGCGTGTGCGCAACTGCGCAGACACGTGTCGCGCAGCGCGGCGCTTGCGCAGCTGAGTTTGCGCAACTGCGCAGACACGTGTCGCGCAGCGCAGCACTTGCGCAACTGAACGTTGCATCTTTTTACTTTTTGTTTTTAAGAGAGCCTTGTTCTGATTGGACACAGTGCCTCGGGCGTTGCGTTGACGTATCAGTTTCTGACACGTGGCGCGTTGCGCGTAACGCACGGAATTTGAAGCGTTGCTTCAAAAATTTGAATTTTCAAAATTCAAACAGAGCCTTGCTCTAATTAGGGGAACACCGTTAGTGATTGCCATGACACTCGCACTATAGGATTGCTACGAATTATATATCGTCTTAATTACTGCATCATTGATGATTGTCATAACTTGTCGCATATTGGCATATACATATATTGATATCTTCATACTTGCGCACATGCACACTGTATATTCATACCAGTGCACACATATATTAATATATTCATACTTGCGTACATGCACACTGTATATTCAGACAAGTGCACACATATATTGATATCTTCATACTTGCGCATATGCACATTGTATATTCAGACCAGTGCACACATATATTGATATCTTCATACTTGCGCACATGCACACTGTATATTCATACTAGTGCACTGTAACGTTTTAGAAATCGTTTTGCGAATTTTCCCGTTTTAGGGCAAAATTGTCGGAATTTTCCGTTTTAACCCGATTTTGTTCAAACGTCCGTATAAGCTTTCCGGCACCTAGTTTAGCTAAAATAAAGCTAGTGTGCAAACTTTGGGAGTATTTGGGAGGTTTTGGTTCAGATAAAATTTTTCCCAAATAAAATATTATTTTAAGCGGTAAATTGTGCACGTAAATCGGGAAATTTCTTCTCTTGAGAATAAATTAATTTTTTGTCACTAGAAAATTTTGGAAACTTCCTTTCTAAATATCTAGATATTTTTAGAGTGCAAAAGGGTTTAATTCAAAAAGAAAAGAAAAGGTGTAAAGGTGGCAAAATTGCATTTATTACCTAATTTCCTAGAAATTTCTTCACACAAAATTCACAAAACTACCCCCAATGCCTCCTTGGCCGAGACATCCCCAAAATTCTGCCCTTTCATTTTCCCAAGCTCATTTCTCCATTTTCTTGCTCACTAAATCCTTGAAAAATCCCAAAAAATAATCCACAAAATCCTAAATAAAAATAAAACCATCTTTTCCTTCACTAATCCTTCTTGGATCTTCAACAAAGCATGGTTTTTTTTATGCTATGATGTGGGATTAAGTTTCATTTTGGTGTTCTTGAGGAGGTGTAATTTCTTACCTTAATCCTTAATTAATTGTTTAAATCTTAGTCTAGCTATTTAAGTTAGCTAATTATGTGTTTAATATAACTTTTAAATCATGATTAATTCATTTATTTTAATTTTTTTAGAAATTGAAGTTATGGTTAAAGTTTGATTAAGTGCTTAATGTTCATTAAAGTGTTAATTTGTGATTTGGAAAAGATCAACCTCGTAGAAAATGTTAATTTTTGCTAATGAACACTTTGTTTAATTATGCAATTTGCTTACTAGGTTTTTGCTAAAACTTAATTAGTAAGTGTTAAAAATATAGAAATGGTTTAGATAGTTAAGTTAAGCTATTATAAGGTGTTCGTAATCGCTAGATATGCGTTAGCTTGAAACTAGTGCGAAATATTGCGATAGGTTGCTTACTAGGTTTCGGGGTTTTTCCGACATGGGTTTGATTGGTCATTGCGAAGTTATATCTATTGTATTCCTCGTAATTGTTTGTATTATTTTGCGCGATCGGGACCATCGGGGTCTAGACTTGGTGTTTTGTAGTTTAGCGACCGCAGTTAGGGTTTTTGGTCGATATCGTGCGCGATAGATGCGCTAAGCGCGCAGTGTAATTTTCCGGGCGTTTTCATCGCGTTTCGTTGTCTTTTCGTCATTATAGGATATATAGCTTATGCGATGTGTTTGTGAAATTTTAGGTTCGCAAGCGGGGACTTCGGGCGATGCGAACAAGGGGAATCAGGTGCTCGGATTTTCATAGTTCGAGACCATCGGTGAGTTGATTTAACATCTACGGGGAAATCGCCCGTATGGCGTTATGCGTCGGGGCTGATATGATATGTTAGCTGCATGTTATTGCATATTGGTTAATTTCATATGAATGGCATTGCATAGTAGTATCTGTTGTACCTTTAGATATAACACATTACTGACGGTTCATATTGCACGAGCACTAAATTGTATACTACACCCTCATCGTCAGTAATTGCCATGACACGCACACACCACCTACATACATGATATGGTAGTCGATAGGGATAGTGGAGGTAGTAATTCTTATTCCTTTGTGCATAGGAGATATTGTTGACACCTACATACGTGTTATTGTGTTTGACATGGATAGTTAAGATAGTAACTCTTAATCCATTTCACGTATACCATAGTATAGCTACTTGTACATCTTGCATACATATTGACATGTACACCCGCATATTTTCTCTATAATTGTATGTACCCTAAGTGGTATTGTTTTGATATGTGATATTGAGTTGTTGATTATTGCGCTTATGAAATGCATCATACATACTTACTTACATGTAGATACTTAAACCTTGCTACACTTACATGTACACCACATATGATGCTGCACTTGTTTTTCGGAGGATTTTGGGAACCGCAAGATATATTTTAAAGATGGATTCATTTAAAAGAACGGATTTCCTTTGATATGCTCATATTGTTGTTTTATGTTGCATATATCAGTTTTTCATGGATTTACGCATTGAGATATGGATTTCATATGATTTATGGATTTGAGAACCGTGGGGGTATTTCAAGAAAACTATGTATTGTTTGAAAACCCGGTTTCTCTTAATATGATATTTCAGTGCGTCCACTATGTGATTTCTTGATTCTGAGATTTGGCTTGTGAAACCCGATTCGAGGAGCGGGAGGCACCGTCTGCGGGCACATGGTGGACCTGGTATGGTACCCCGGGGCGAGTGGTGATTTCATGGTGTAGACGATAAGCCTGGCAGAGGGACCACTAACTACCGGTGATAGTAATTGGACTCGGCAGTTATCGTGAGGATACCGACCGGAGTGATGTATGACATATCGTCAGGGCCAGTCATGGTGACAGCGCCTGAGTTATGGGGATTTACGTGTCGATGCTAGACACGATTTTCATGATGTTTCGGGTGTCGATGTTTGACACTCAGGTTCCATGAGACTTACCGGATGTGAGCGCCGATCTGAGGATGCAGTGCCTGAGGATTTGGGATTTGATGTTTCAGTGAGGGACACTGGTGTTTTCCCATGCTGATGATTTTGCATGAGGTTTTATTATATCATCCCACACACTCAGAATTATTCTGATATGCATTGATTCATGTAGTTGTAGTACCCAGCTCATGTACCTTTACATGATTTTGCATATCCATACTGCCATACTTGTTCTATCAGATTACAAGTGCTAGATTTATCGCTGTTCGTGCATACTTGCGATTACAGTATGATGTTATTTACTATCCACGAGTTGGCAACTCACCCCCGTTGTGCCACAGTGTTTTACAGGACTTACCCTCTGAGTAGTCGCGGCAGGGAGTGTTATCATCTCTACTTTTGTGGATACCGCTACGGTTGGCTGTGAGGCCTTGCTTTTAGGTGGGTTGCGGTTATCTGTTTATACATTGTATATCTTTTTGTTGGATCTAGTATTCTCCATCTACCACTAATTGTATATGACTTAGAGACAACTTGTGAGGATTCCGTGTTATGTTTTGTTGTGACTTTGGGTGCCGTGCTCGTGGAAGCCGGTTTTTTTGAAAAGTTTTACTTCTTTATGCAATTTTCTTTTATATTTCTTCGCTTCGGCGTCGTATATATGTTTTGGTGGTTGTCTCCGCCGTTGGGCGTGATTTGCTCCCGTTTGGGATGCTTTTATTATAATCTATGTTGTACCCGTTTTCGGGGCTAGTTTTTACAAAGGAGCTGCTGCCTAAATTTTTAAGAACGAAAACTAAACTTAAAGATTTTTACTTGAAAATTTCCGAATGTTTAAAATTATGTTTTCTCCGTTGATCCAGTTTTGGGTGGTTTAGATTTCTGGGTTTCGGCTTACTTAAGTTGCGTACGCCTATAGACGTTACGTAGTTTAAGTGCCGGTTATGTGCCAAATATTGGGTCGTGACAAAGTTAGTATCAGAGCGCTAGGTTTTACCTTTCGGAATGTAGGATGACCTTGGTATGATGGAGTAGGTAGCTTAAGCAGAGTGACATAGCGTGTGTATGTTCCGTGGCATATTTACGACATGATACTCCGCCTAAGTGAACTTAGGACTTATTGAAATTCTTTATAAGATTTCTTACATCCTTGTGATTCGATTTCTGTATCCTTATCGAATCTTTTTTCAATTTATAGCCTATATGCCACCGAAGACTGCGAGGGCACAGAGAGCGGCCGCGAGGGCCGAGGTCAGAGTCGACTCGTCTGAGGCGAGGACTGACTAGGGCGATACGCCTGTGGTACCGGAGCACATTGCTATGATTGGGGCTGGTACGCAGGACCTGCGCCAGATTGTGGGGACTTTAGTAGAGGCCATTCGAGCACAGGGGCAGGCAGTTGTTCCACCCGTTGCGGGCACCACGATGGTACCTACCATTCCGGCAGTCGCAGTTACAGCTCCAGAGGTTATTACCGTGTCGCTGACAGAGTTCATGAGGCTGAGGCCTCCGGTGTTTACTGGCACAGATGCTACTGAGGATCCGCAGTCGTTTATCGACCGGATGGCCAGGATTTGTCGTTCGCTCTGATGCTCCGATAAGAGGTAGGTGGAGTTCGCGAGTTTCCGGCTGGAGGGTCTGGCCAAGAAGTGGTGTGAGTCGTTGGAGAGGGGCAGAGCCACTGGTCTTGCTCCTATGACCTGGGCTGAGTTTGTGACTGTGTTTCTCACCCATTTTCTTCCACCGAGCGTCAGGGATGCGCGAGCGTGCAAATTTGAGTCGTTACGTCAGACCCCGGGGATGACGGTGTCTGAGTATGATGTACTGTTTACTGAGCTGTCGGTGTATGCTCCGTATTTGGTGGCGACTGAGGAGATGAGGGTGAAGAGGTTTGTTCGAGGCCTGCTTACCCAATTGTTCCTAGCCATCAGAAATCAGCATTGCGACACGTATGTGGCAGCTGTGGATGCAGCCCTATTGGTGGAGGAGCGTCTAGCTGAGTCATCGGTTGTTCCGGAACCGAAGAGGACTCGTACGGATGTACCAGCACGGAGACCGAGGTTTGCACGCTGAGGTAGAGTTCCTTCAGACTTGGGGAGTAGCAGAGATATGAGACGGGGCCAGTTATTCAGCTCTTACTCTTAGGAGGGCCAGCGGCCGTCTTATCGGTGCTTTGGGTATGGCAGTCTACATCACCTTATTCAGGATTGCGCCGTGGTGCGTCAGAGAGGGCCAGCGGTACCCCAGGTTACCTTACCACCTTCTCCGCCTCAGAGAGCGTTGCCTCTTGTTCCTGTTGTTGCGCCGCGTCAGACTCCTGTTCAGAGAGGTCGTAGTCGCGGGGGTTTTGTGCCGAGAGGTCGAGGTGGCGGAGGCAGAGGACAGCCAGTTGCCGGTAGAGGGCAGGCATGGGTTTTTGCCTTGACTCACCAGGACGCTCAGGCGTCCAATGCTGTGGTTTCAGGTACCCTTTCTGTATGTTCTTATGATGCACATGTTCTTTTCGATCCGGGATCTACGCATTCGTATGTTTCTACACACTTCGTGCCGAGGTTTAGCCGAGAGTCGTGTTTGCTAGATCATCCACTTGTCGTGACTACTCCTGTGGGAGAGTCGTTTGTTGCACGACAGGTGTTCCGGTCGTGTGCTGTCCGTATAGGGGAAAGAGATCTGTCCGTCAATTTGATCCTTCCTGAGATGTTGGACTTCGACGTTCTGTTGGGCATGGACTGGTTAGCTACTTGCTATGCGTCCATGGATTGCCGTGAGAAGACAGTTAGATTTTGTTTTCCCGACGAGTCAGTGTTTGTTATGCCGGGGGACCGTGGTGCCGCCCCTCACAGCTTGATTTCGGTCTTTTGCACTAGTCGGCTTTTGAGGAGAGGTTGTCGGGAATTCTTGGCTTTCATCCATGATACTGGAGCCACTGTGGGGTCGTTGGACCAGGTTCCTACCGTGCGAGAGTTTCTCGACGTCTTTCCCGATGAGTTACCTGGGATGCCGCCAGAGCGCGATATTGAGTTCTGCATTGATCTGATTTCTGGCACAGAGCCTATTTCTATACCGCCTTATCGGATGGCTCCGGCAGAGCTTAGAGAGCTTAAAGATCAATTGCAAGAGTTGCTTGATATGGGACTTATGCGTCCGAGTGTTTTTCCGTAGGGAGCTCCTGTTCTGTTCGTCAAGAAAAAGGTCGGCAGTTTGAGGTTGTGTATGGATTATCGTCAATTGAACCGAGTTACGGTGCGGAATAGGTATCCTTTACCTCGCATTGACGATTTATTTGATCAGCTCCAGGGTGGGAAGCATTTTTCTAAGATTGATTAGCGTTTGGGTTATCATCAGTTGCGGGTTCGGAATGATGACATTCCGAAGGCTGCTTTTCGTACGCGCTATGGGCATTATGAGTTTGTGGTGATGTCGTTCGGACTCACCAATGCGCCAGCAGCGTTCATGGATCTGATGAATCGGATTTTCAGGACGTTCCTTGACCAGTTCATTATTGAGTTTATTGATGACATACTGGTTTACTCTAGGAGTCGTGAGAAGCATGAGCAGCACTTGAGGATTGCTTTGCAGATATTGAGAGAGCACCAGCTGTATGCTAAATTCTCAAAGTGCACATTTTGGCTTGATAGTGTGGACTTCCTAGGTCATGTAGTGACTGGTTATGTTATTCTAGTGGACCCGAGGAAGATCGAGGCTGTACAGCTTTGGCCCAGACCTGTGTCAGTGACCGAGGTCCGTAGCTTTTTGTGCTTAGCTGGTTATTATCGCCGTTTTGTGCAGGATTTCTCGAGTATCGCTGCACCGCTGACTGGACTGACCCGGAAGGGAGTTCCTTTTCTTTGGACTGATGCGCGTGAGCAGAGTTTTAAGCAGTTGAAGACTCGGTTGACGACAGCACCAGTTCTATCTTTGCCTTCTGGATCGGGCGGCTACGCTGTTTACTGTGATGCTTCACAAGTGGGGCTTGGTTGTGTACTGATGCAGCATGATAGAGTGATTGCTTATGCTTCTAGGCAGCTGAAGAAGCACGAGCAGAATTACCCCACTCACGATCTTGAGATGGCTGCGGTGGTCTTTGCGTTGAAGATTTGGAGACACTACTTGTACGGGGAGTTGTGTTAGATCTTCACGGATCACAAGAGCTTGAAGTATATCTTCCAGCGGCGGGATCTGAATCTGAGACAACGCCATTGGATGGAGCTAGTGAAGGATTATGATTGTAAGATCCTTTATCACCCGGGCAAGACGAATGTGGTAGCTGATGCTTTGAGTCGTAGGCCCGGCGGTAGCTTGTCCCAGTTGAGCGTAGTTCAGCATCAGTCTTCTGCAGATTGGCACCTCTTGTATGATGGTAGAGTGCAGTTCGAGTTCATTTCCGCTGGGGGACAGCTTGCTCATGTCCGTCCACTACTATTTGAGCGTATCCGTGAGGCGCAGCCCAGTGATGCCCGTTTGACTGAGATTCTTGAGCTTGTTCGGCAAGGAAGAGTTTCGGAGTTCATGATTGATGACCAGGGTGTGCTACGATGCGGGACTCACTTATGTGTACTAGATGCTGATGGGTTGAGACGCGAGATCCTAGAGCAGGCACATCATTCGTCCTTTAGCGTTCATCCAGGTTCCACCAAGATGTACCGTGACTTGAGGGACTTTTACTGGTGGGAAGGGATGAAGTGTGTTATATCGGACTTCGCTTCGAGGTGCCTGACTTGTCAGCAAGTCAAGGCTGAGTATCAGAGATCGGCTGGAGAGTTGCAGCCTTTACCCGTTCCGGAGTGGAAATGGGAGCAGATTTCCATGGACTTCATTGTGGGTCTACCCAGGACCAGCCGAGGGTATGACTCCATTTGGGTTATTGTTAACCGGTTGACGAAAGCGACTTCCTTCCAGTGAAGACCACTTTCGGTTATGCTCAGTATGCTCAGTTGTACATAGATGAGATTGTGCGTTTGCATGGTGTTCCCATATGCATAGTATCCGACAGAGGCATCCAGTTTACTAGCCGTCTTTGGCAGAAGCTTCAGGAAGCTTTGGGTACCCGGCTGAGTTTTAGTACCGCTTTTCATCCACAGACCGATGGCCAGTCAAAGTGGACTATACAGACTCTGGAGGATATGCTCCGTCCATGTGTGCTTGATTTTGGTGGAAGTTAGGATTGTCACTTGCCGTTGATTGAGTTCTCCTACAACAACAGCTTTCAGGAGACTATTCAGATGGCACCTATTTGAGGCTTTGTATGGTAGGAAGTGTCGATCGCCAGTCTGTTGGACCGAACTCAGTGAGAGTAGAGTTTTGGGACCCCAGCTAGTTCAGGAGACTACAGAGAAAATCCAGCTGATTCAGGATAAGATGAAAGCGGTCCAGTGCAGGCAGAAGTCTTATGCCGACCGTCGTCGTCGCAGACTTGAGTTCGCAGTGGGGGATCATGTATTCCTGAGGATTTCTCCGATGAAGGGCGTTATGCGATTTGGGAAGAGGGGGAACTCAGTCCCAGATTTGTTGGTCCCTCTGAGATCCTTGAGCGAGTGGGTTCTGTTGCTTATCGTTTAGCGCTCCCGCTTAGTTTTTCGGATGTGCACCCCGTTTTCTATGTGTCGATGCTTCTTAGATATCTTCATGATCCTTCTCACATGATTCAGCATGAGACCGTTCAGCTTGAGCGCGATCTTTCGTTCACCGAGCAGCCGGTAGTTATTTTGGATCGGCAGGTGAAGAAATTTCGGTTAAAGGTCTTTCCATCTGTGAAGGTTCTTCGGCGTAGCCCGACTAGTGAGGAGATCACTTGGGAGGCCGAGAGCGAGATACGGAAGAAATTCCCTCATCTCTTTGAAGGTACGCGCAGTTAAATTTTAATTCGGGGACCGAATTTCTATAACGGGGGGAGATTGTAACATTTTAGAAATCGTTTTGCGAATTTTCCCGTTTTAGGGCAAAATTGTTGGTATTTTCCGTTTTAACCCGATTTTGTTCAAACGTCCGTATAACCTTGCCGGCACCTAGTTTAGCTAAAATAAAGCTAGTGTGCAAACTTTGCGGGTATTTGGGAGGTTTTGGTTCAGATAGAATTTTTCCCAAATAAAATATTATTTTAAGCGGTAAATTTTGCACGTAAATCGGGAAATTTCTTCTCTTGAGAATAAATTAAATTTTTGTCACTAGAAAATTTTGGAAACTTTTTTTCTAAATATCTAGATGTTTTTAGAGTGCAAAAGGATTTAATTGAAAAAGAAAAGAAAAGGTGTAAAGGTGTCAAAATTGCATTTATTAGCATTTAATACCTAATTTCCTAGAAATTTCTTCACACAAAATTCACAAAACTACCCCCCATCCCTCCTTGGCCGAGACATCCCCAAAATTTTGCCCTTTCATTTTCCCAAGCTCATTTCTCCATTTTCTTGCTCACTAAATCCTTGAAAAATCCCAAAAAATAATCCACAAAATCCTAAATAAAAATAAAACCATCTTTTCCTTCACTAATCATTCTTGGATCTTCAACAAAGCATGGTTTTTTTTATGCTATGATGAGGGATTAAGTTTCATTTTGGTGTTCTTGAGGAGGTATAATTTCTTACCTTAATCCTTAATTAATTGTTTAAATCTTAATCTAGCTATTTAAGTTAGGTAATTATGTGTTTAATATAGCTTTTAAATCATGATTAATTCATTTATTTTAATTTTTTTAGAAATTGAAGTTATGGTTAAAGTTTGATTAAGTGCTTAATATTCATTAAAGTGTTAATTTGTGATTTGGAAAAAATTAACCTAGTAGAAAATGTTAATTTTTGATAATGAACACTTTGTTTAATTATGCAATTTGCTTACTAGGTTTTTGCTAAAACTTAATTAGCAAGTGTTAAAAATATAGGAATGGTTTAGATAGCTTAGTTAAGCTATTATAAGGTGTTTGTGATCACTAGATATGCGTTAGCTTGAAACTAGTGCGAAATATTGCGATAGGTTGCTTACTAGGTTTCGGGGTTTTTCCGACGTGGGTTTGATTGGTCATTGCGAAGTTATATCTATTGTATTCCTCGTAATTATTTGTGTTGTGTTGCGCGATCGGGACGATCGGGGTCTGAACTTAGTGTTTTGTAGTTTAGCGACACCAGTTAGGGTTTTTGGCCGATATCGTGCGCGATAGATGCGCTAAGCGCGCAGTGTAATTTTCCGAGCGTTTTGATCGTGTTTCGATGTCTTTTCGTAATTATAGGATATATAGCTTATGCGATGTGTTTGTGAAATTTTAGGTTCGCAAGCGGGGAATTCGGACTCTGCGAATAAGGGGAAGCAGGTGGTCGGATTTTCATAGTTCGAGACCATCGGTGAGTTGATTTAACATCTACGGGGAAATCGCCCGTATGGCGTTATGCGTCGGGGCTGATATGATATGTTAGCTGCATGTTATTGCATATTGGTTAATTGCATATGAATGACATTGCATAATAGTATCTGTTGTACCTTTAGATATAACACATTACTGACGGTTCATGTTGCACGAGCACTAAATTGTATGCTACACCCACATCGTCAGTAATTGCCATGACACGCACACACCACCTACATACGTGATATGGTAGTGGATAGGGATAGTGGAGGTAGTAATTCCTATTCCTTTCTGCATAGGAGTTATTGTTGACACCTACATACGTGTTATTGTGTTTGAAATGGATAGTTAAGATAGTAACTCTTAATCCATTTCACGTATACCTTACTATAGCTACTTGTACATCTTGAATACATATTGACATGTACACCCGCATATTTTCGCTATAGTTGTATGTACCCTAAGTGGTATTGTTTTGATATGTGATATTGAGTTGTTGATCATTGCGCTTATGAAATGCATCATACATACCTGCTTACATGTAGATACTTAAACCTTGCTACACTTACATGTACACCACATATGATGCTGCACTTGTTTTTCAAAGGATTTTGGGAACTGCAAGATATATTTTAAAGATGGATTCATTTAAAAGAGCGGATTTCACTTGATATGCTCATATTGTTGTTTTATGTTGCATATATCAGTTTTTCATGGATTTACGCATTGAGTTATGGATTTCATATGATTTATAGATTTGAGAACCGTGGGGGTATTTCAAAAAAACTATGTATTGTTTGAAAACCCGGTTTCTCTTGATATGATATTTCAGTGCGTCCACCATGTGATTTCTCGGTTCTGAGATTTGGCTTGTGATACCCGATTCGAGGAGCGGGAGGCACCGTCTGCGGGTATATGGTGGACTCGGTATGGTATCACGGGGCGAGTGGTGATTTCGTGGTGTAGACGATAAGCCTGGCAGAGGGACCACTACCTACCGGTGATAGTAATTGGACTCGGCGGTTATCGTGAGGATACCGACCGGAGTGATGTATAACATATCGTCAGGGCCAGCCATGGTGATAGTGCCTGAGTTATGGGGATTTACGTGTCGATGCTAGACACGGTTTTCATGATGTTTCGGGTGTCGATGTTTGACACTCAGGTTCCATGAGACTTACAGGATGTGAGGGCCGATCTGAAGATGCGGTGCCTGAGGATTTAGGATTTGATGTTTCAGAGAGGGACACTGGTGTTTTCCCATGCTGATGATTTTGCATGAGGTTTTATTATATCATCCCACACACTCAGGATTATTCTGATATGCATTGCTTCATGTAGTTGTAGTACCCTGCTGATGTGCCTTTACATGAATTTGCATATCCATACTGCCATACTTATGCTATCAGATTACACGTGCTAGATTTATCGCTGTTCGTGCATACTTGCGATTACAGGATGATGTTATTTATTATTCACGAGTTGGCAACTCACCCCCGTTGTGCCACAGTGTTTTGTAGGACTTACCCTCTGAGTAGTCACGGCAGGACGTCTTATCATCTCTACTTTTGCGGATACCGTTACGGTTGGCTGTGAGGCCTTGGTTTTGGGTGGGTTGCGGTTATCTGTTTGTACATTTTATATCTTTTTGTTGGATTTAGTATTCTCTATTTACCACTATATTGTATATGACTTATGTTAGTGTATATGCCCTAGAGGCCATTACTGTATCATACTAGCTTGTATATTACTTAATGGAAGCTTGGGATATTCACCTTGTATATACAATCTTGCTCAAAATAGTAGTATGCTACTTGGTTTGTTTCTACTTCAATGTGTACATGTGTTTATTTTATTATATCACCTATACGCATTAGTGGAGCCCTTAGGATCTTTGCTTGATTACCAGCGTTGCGATGGCACTCACACTAGTGGGGCTGGGTAATCTATAAGCACATCCTTATGCAGGTCCCTAGTCGCAGGACTATCGAGACAGGGCATCAATACTCCAGAGTAGACTAGCGCATGCGCTTCTCATCCCAGTATGGGAGACGGTCTGTCCCACAGCCGTCAGTACGTCGTACTGGAGATAGTATGCGGGTGCTCGTTGGGTTATGAGTACACTGGACAGGACTCGTCGGGAACTGACCGGTTGGTATTATACCTATCTCCAGTTATCAGTTCCCAGGTGACATGAGTACAGCTTAGTCCGCTGACTTGACACTGTCACTTCGCCTCGAGTGTGTTCCCACTGTACTTTGATTACTACCCTACCACGGCTCAAAGGAGTCGTGCAAACAGGTAGTAGTTGGGTGCAGTCTTGAAGCACTTGGAGGCAGTGACGGTTTGACAGGATTCGTCTCTCCCGGTATTGGGGGTTGACATCGCGCTGTGTCTAGGAGAGCCATTACACGAGTAGTCCCTGGCCAGGGCAAGCGGGATATACTGGTAGGCTTCCAGTGTTATCTCAGGGTGTATTGGGCTTCACTCCGACATGACTTGTACCGCTATTAGGGGACTGACGTTTACCGCCCCCTAGGCCCGCCATGCGATGTATCAGACGAACAGACCGGACTGTATGGAGATTGTCACAGTCAGACTCAGTAGGAGTTCAGATGGGTTTCACCTCGTCAGTCATCTTGTCGGCATCTACCTGGGGACCGTTACGCACAGCTAGTGCCGCTTGCGGTCTGTGGTTAAACCCACTGCCAGCGTAGTGTCGAGTCTTTAGAGTCCCACACAGAAATCTATTCGCCTTTAGGCAAAAGAGTAGAGGTCGTATGGTTTTGCGACAGGTCGCATGGTTTTGCGACAGGGTCCGGTCACATCCGTGCACTTGTGCACATACAGTGTCCGGACAGTTAACACTAGCGGGCTTCGGTTTAAGCCAGATCCTAGTGTACGTTTTGGGATTGGTTTTATCCAGTATGTATTCGTGTTCCTCGGAACGCGAATGCGGATGTGTATGCACAGTTGACGGAGAGACAGAGGCAGAGGATTCTCATTAGGGTTGTTGACCGTTGACTGTTGACTATTGACTATTGACTTTTTGCTCAACCCTAATGAGAATATGATATATGTTTAACAATAATATTAATTAAGTATTGTGGTGACATGGTTGTTGAGGGGTTGACTTTGTTGACTTGTTGACTTTGTTGACCGGTTGACTAGGTTGGACTAGTTGACCATCATGATGACAATGGCTATCATTTCATGGCAAAGACTTTTCACTTGCTTGTTCTCTTGTGCAATATGAGTGCATGAAATGATATAGCCATTTTGACTTAAACCATTTACACAATACTTGATTACTATTTTTGTGATGATGGTTTTGGATTATGAGAGCCAAGAGAGAAAAGTCTTTCTCATTCTATCATTTTCATTCTCTCTCTTGTGTTCTTGAGCTCTCATATCCTTCCTCTTGCTCTCCCTCTCTTTAGTCTATGGTTCATTTGTCTCATCTGTTGAGAACCAAGAACCATAGAGAAAATCCCAACACACTCTCCTCTACTCACTCTAGTTCACAAGGTCTAGCAAACCGAGTGAACTAGTTTCTTCAAAGACCGAAGAAGAAGCCAAAGGTAGAAGCTTTCAGGTGGATCGATCTTCGGCGCAAGGAGACGTCGGGGTGAAGCCGATCCGGACAACCAACGAGGCTTGAAGACGAAGGAGTTCAAGAAAGAAAGGTATAACCCCCTAACCGAGTAGTTAACAACTCCTAGTTAGGTTGTTAGTTAGATGTTTAACAAAGATCCGGTTTTGAGTCCATGTTACCACCTCTAGAAAATTGTTTTTCACCAAATTCCACATGCCCGAAAGTACCGGGAGAGCTAGCATGGACTTACAGTGGTATCAGAGCCTAGTTAAACTCTATCTAACATGTTAGCATAGTAGCTAGAAATTCGATCGGAGAAAAAGTCCCGAAATAAACCCGAAATTCAAACTTTCTGTCGATTTTCAAAGTGCTGCAAAAATTATTTGAGATATACCAAAAATCGACTCAGGGTTTTTAGAAGAAACTGCAAAAATTCGACCCACTGAATCGATCAACGCGCCGCGTTTCCGCGGCGGGAGCTTGCTCCTGCCGCGGAACCGCGGCCGAGTTGACTCGGTCGTGGGGCTTTATTTTTGCAGTTTGTTCATAGGGGTATTTTGGGATTTTTGGAATATGTATTTTCTGCCCAGATTTTCCAGAACGAAAATTTTGTGTTTGGGGCCTGAAAATCCGTATTTTTGATCGAACTTCTAAAAGACTTAAGCTGACGGGTTTTTCTGTGATGTGATATTTGTATTGAACGTCTGCTAATCGCTATATGTCGATTAGTGGGGGTTATACAAATCTGTGATCTGTAATGTTATTGGAATGTGTATATGAATTCATTGGATTGTCGCGGGTGAATAGCCGAGGGTTGTGAGACGAGAGTTTTCTTTTCTTTCAATTCATGTAAATTTGTAAATTGATTTAATTATTATTTGTATGGCCGCACAACCGGGTCGGGGTTGTAGCCGTCATTGTATAATTTCTTTTTACTGTTTTTGCTCCTAGGATAGACCCATGGAGGGGGTGCACAAACTACCGGGTATGCCGAAGTGCCGAGTGGCCTACTCACGGAGTTGAGAGAGGTTGTTTCGCTTCGGGTACTTGGCGGGTAGTTTGCCGCACCCGTAGGGGTCTTGGGTGGGGTATTGGCTATTCACCGCGACCGTGTAATCTGCTTTTCGTTACAGGCTAGTACGAATTGCGGATTCCTAGTATATCCAATGTGTTCATTTGTGATCTGAAATTGCTATCATTGCAGTATATCTATATATGATATTATTTAGGCGTTGCTTATGTTTTACAGCCGCGCTAGCCCAGCCCCCGCTCTGTCGTTAGTTAAGTAACCTAACGGGTAATGACGGGGCCCCGTGGCGAATGCGAATGGCATAAGCATACGTCATATTTTGGTTGTTTTCTGCAATGGTAGGATTAAATGATGGGACGCATTAAAAGAACTAATGCAAGAATATCACGCATTAAAAGAACTAATGCAAGAAAATAAACCAAGTTAAAATCGTTGGAACACTTTCGGAAAACCACTCGGTTCTTTTCAAAACTAACTTTTAAATGCGGAGCTTGAGCCACTCCTTTTAAAAGCTATCTCATTCCATCGATTATATCAAGTTCACTACGTTCACGGTTTTGCTAAAACTATTCGTAGCCCTCCGTCGTTTCACATGAATAGTCAATAGTATTCAAGCTGTGTATGTTGGCCAAAGTCAAGGCATAGTGATTGGTAGCTATTGGGTATTCATGTGTAGCATAGATAGATGCGTTGGTTTGGGACAGTCGTACTACCATTTTGGCCAAAGTCAAGGGTAGGTACGGATGGATCCAAATTAACCTGGAGAATGACGGGTAGAACTTGACATGTGACTTATGATATTTTGGCCAAAGTCAAGGTCATAAGAGCATGGGGCAAAAATCCACATCGGGAGTTTCAAAAGAACTGAAACTTGCTAGTGTTGCATACCATTTGGAGTGTGATGATTCTGGTAGGATTCCTTCAGTTTCGTCACGCGATGATATTTGGATCCTGATCCTACTGTGAGTATATGCTACTCCTCGGGAAATTTCTCACTTAACGATCAATGCTATAAACCAAGTAGGTATCTAGAAAGGTGTTAGCGGGGCTACGCCCCCAGGAAAAAGATGTTATTTAATTAAGGAACTTCGCGAAAGCGTTGGAAAAACTCCCTCGAAGTACCGACACTGGCCTGGCTGAACGGTTAAGCAAGTATTGTACGGTGATATTGATCCTGACTAATTCTTCCTTTTTGGTTTGAGGAGGGATTCGAGAAACAGTGGGAGCCATCCTGTTTAGACAAACTAAAAACCATTCTAAACTTGCAAGAGCATCATGCTGAGTGTTTCTTCTCTCTCCTAATTGCAGCGACCAATCGACATGACTGGACTTAAGTTACTCCTAGATAAAAATATACTGACAGGGCCAAACTCCAAAGATTGGCTCAGGAATGTCAAGATGGCAATCACTTACGACAAGCTGGGGTATCTTCTTACCACCAAAGCTCCCCCTGTCCCAGGTCCCAAAACCAGCGTCGCAGATAAGGAAATCCGTAAGACCTGGGAATTAGACTGCGCGAAGGCCAAGTGCCTCGTGCTTGCCTCTATGGACAATGAACATCAGAGGAGGCACGAGAATATGGACCTGGAATCCATATTTCTTCATACAAAAGAACTGTATGGAGAGCAATCTCGTATCGCAAGATACGAAGTGTCGAAGAAGTTATTTTCGGCAAGATTGGCCGTCGGATCATCGGTAGCGGAACACGTGCTTAAGATAATTGGCTACATTGAGGAGCTCGCGGACCTTGGGACCACGTTGGAGAATGAGCTCTATACGGACTTGATTCTCCAGTCCCTTCCTTCCACTTACGCCCAGTTCATACTGAACTTCAAATTACAAGAAAAGGAAGTTGAACTTTCAGAACTCCTCAACATGCTGAGGAGCGCAGAGGGCACCCTACAGAAAGGTAGGGAAACATCCACTTTGTTTGTAGGAGGATCTTCTTCTTCTAGGTCCAAGGCGAAAGCCAAGGGAAAGAAGAAGAAAACTCCCGCCAAACCAAGGGGCGGTGTTAGTAAAGTGGATACGAAGGGAAAGGCAAAAGCAACAAAGAAAGTGGGAAAGCTTGTGGATAAGGAAGAATGCTTCTATTGTCATAAGAAGGGACACTGGAAAAATGATTGCAGGGCTTGGAAAGCCAGGACACAGGAATTGAAGCAGGTTGCAGCTTCAGCTTCAGGTGTGTATGTTATTGAAAACTGTCTTTCAATAAAATCTACTTCCTGGGTATTGGATACCGGATCAGGATCTCATATCTGTAATTCTTTGCAGGCGTTGAGAAACCGTAGGGTTTTGAAGGCAGGTGACTTGACCCTCAAAGTTGCAAACGGAGCTAGCATGGATGCTAAGGCCGTGGGGGACTATCACCTGGGGTTGTCAGATGGACACGTTTTGGTTTTGCGTAATTGCTATTTTGTACCCAACGCAACTTGTAATATCATTTCTGTATCTTTGACTTCTAAAGAAGGTTATGAATTTGCGTTTGTAAGTAATGTTGTAAACATTCACCTTAATCAAGTTCTGATTGGGTCAGGTACATTAAGCAATGGTATATACGTATTAAACCATCCACAGATTTTCAATGTCAAGAATACACACAAAAGAAAGTCTCCGGAAATCAATCAGACTTTCTTATGGCATTGTAGACTGGGTCACATCAATGAGAGAAGGTTGACGAAGTTACATACAGAAGGATATTTGAATCCGTTCGAATATCAATCGTATGCCACTTGTCAATCCTGTCTCAAAGGAAAGATGACAAAGACTTCGTTTACTAGACACGGAGTAAGGGCGAGCGAGCTCTTGGGACTCGTACACAGCGACGTGTGCGGTCCAATGTCTACACATGCGCGAAGCGGTTATTCTTACTTCATTACTTTTACGGATGAATTTTCAAGGTACGGTTATGTCTTCTTAATGAAACATAAGTCCGAAACCTTTGGAAAATTCCAGGAATATAAGAATGAAGTAGAAAAACAAACCGGCAAAAGTATCAAGATTCTAAGATCGGATCGAGGTGGAGAATACTTAAGTGCCGAGTTCCTGGACTATTTAAAAGAGAACGGAATTCTCTCTCAGCTTACTCCTCCATACACTCCACAACATAACGGTGTATCGGAGAGACGGAACCAAACCCTATTGGATATGGTATGGTCCATGATGAGTAACGCTGAGTTACCGCGATCATTCTGGGGGTATGCGCTAGAATCAGCTGCATACCTTTTGAACCGAGTTCCCACTAAGACTGTGCCTACTACACCATATGAGATGTGGTGTGGGAAGAGACCCTATCTTAATCACATTAAGACATGGGGAAGTCCAGCTTTTGTCAAAAAGCAGCATGCGGACAAGCTCGAGGCACGCTCGGTACAGTGCAAGTTCGTGGGATATCCAAAGAACTCCAAGGGATATTTCTTCTATTGCGAAGAGGAACAAAAGGTTTTTGTTTCTCGTCATGCCCACTTTCTAGAACACCAGTTCTTAGAAAAGGAAATTAGTGGGAGCGCAGTAGAACTGGAAGAAATTCCAGAACCACGAGCTATTACTGAAAGCTTAGTGGAACCAGAGGGTTCAAAAGAACAGGACATTCCTACGCCGCTCCGCAGGAGTAGTAGGCAGTCTCATCCGCCCGAGAGATACTACGGTTTTCTCATAGACGGGGATAGAGAGGATTGCATCATAGATTATGATGAGCCTACTAGCTTCCAGCAGGCCGTTCAGAGCGTTGACTCAGTAAAATGGCTGGATGCAATGCGGACCGAAATGGAGTCCATGTACACCAACAAAGTATGGACGTTGGACATTGCTCCAGACGGGGTAAAACCCGTATGATGCAAGTGGATCTTCAAAAGGAAGATTGGTGTAGATGGACAGGTTGAGACCTATAAAGCTAGACTTGTTGCAAAGGGTTTCCGTCAAAGGCCTGGCTTGGACTATGACGAAACCTTTTCTCCAGTGGCTATGCTGAAATCCATTCGGATCCTTCTTGCCATTGCTGCCTTCCACGATTATGAGATCTGGAAAATGGACGTAAAGAACGCTTTTCTAAATGGAAATTTAGAGGAGTGTGTCTATATGGACCAACCATAGGGTTTCATTCAGAGTGGGAGCAGCGGAAAGGTGTGCAAGTTGCTTAAGTCCATCTATGGACTAAAGCAGGCATCGCGGAGTTGGAACATCTGTTTTGATGAGACGGTCAAGGAATTTGGCTTTATCAAAAATCCAGATGAACCATGCATCTATAGTAGATTTGTAGCGAGAACTGTAGTATTCCTCGTTTTGTACGATGACATTCTCTTAATAGGAAATGACATTCCTATGCTATAATCTGTCAAGGTGTTCTTGTCACACAGGTTCTCCATGAAAGACCTGGGTGATGCCTCATACATCCTGGGGATCCGGATCCATCGTGATAGATCCAAGAGGATATTAGGACTTTCACAGTCCAGGTACATCGACACCATACTGAAGAGATTCAGTATGGAAGATTCCAAGCGCGGTAATCTACCGGCTTGTCACGGGATCACCCTCTCTAAAGAGATGTCTCCCAAGACTGATTTGGAGAGAGATCGCATGTCTATTATACCCTACGCTTCTGCGGTAGGCTCTATAATGTATGCGATGTTGTGCACCAGACCGGATGTAGCTTATGCACTGAGTGTGGTAAGCCGGTATCAATCAAACCCTGGGGAGAAACACTGGATAGCGGTAAAGAACATTCTCAAGTACCTGAGAAGGACTAAGGAGATGTTCTTGGTGTATGGCGGAAAAGACCTCCTGATCGAGGCCTTTGCTGACTCCAGCTTCCAGAGTGACAAGGATGATTCCAAGTCCATGTCGGGTTTTGTCTTTACCCTCAATGGAGGGGCGGTGTGTTGGAAGAGTTCCAAACAGGAAACCGTTGCAGACTCGACGATGGAAGCGGAATACATCGCTGCATCTGATGCCGCAAAGGAAGCTGTCTGGATGAGGAAGTTCTTGAAAGAACTTCAGGTGGTTCCGTCCATTGTTGATCCAATACCTCTGTATTGCGACAACAACGGGGCTATAGCTTTAGCGAAGGAACCCAGGTCCCATCAGAGATCCAGACACATCTTGAGGCGGTATCACCTGATCAGGGAGATCGTAGATCGCCAGGAGATCGAGGTTCGGAGGGTTGCTTCAGAAGATAACACTGCAGATCCATTCACCAAGGCCTTGCCCCAGACTCAGTTCGAGCGGCTGATCGAGATGATAGGTCTTCGATACGCCAGTACATGGCCTTAGTGCAAGTGGGAGATTGTTAGTGTATATGCTCTAGAGGCCATTACTGTATCATACTAGTTTGTATATTACTTAATGGAAGCTTGGGATATTCACCTTGTATATACAATCTTGCTCAAAATTGTAGTATGCTACTTGGTTTGTTTCTACTTCAATGTGTACATGTGTTTATTTTATTATATCACCTATACGTATTAGTGGAGCCCTTAGGATCTTTGCTTGATTACCGGCGTTGTGATGGCAGTCACACTAGTGGGGCTGGGTAATCTATAAGCACATCCTTATGCAGGTTCCTAGTCGCAGGACTATCGAGACAGGGCATCGATACTCCGGAGTAGACTAGCGCATGCGCTTCTCATCCCAGTGTGGGAGACGGTCTGTCCCACAGCCATCAGTACATCGTACTGGAGATAGTATGCGGGTGCTCGTTGGGTTATGAGTACACTGGACAGGACTCGTCGGGAACTGACCGGTTGGTATTATACCTATCGTCAGTTATCAGTTCCCATGTGACATGAGTACAGCTTAGTCCGCTGACTTGACACTGTCACTTCGCCTCGAGTGTGTTCCCACTGTACTTTGATTACTACCCTACCACGGCTCAAAGGAGTCATGCAAACAGGTAGTAGTTGGGTGCAGTCCCGAAGCACTTGGAGGCAGTGACGGTTAGACAGGATTCTTCTCTCCCGGTATTGGGGGTTGACATCGCGCTGTGTCTAGGAGAGCCATTACACGAGTAGTCCCTGGCCAGGGCAAGCGGGATATACTGGTAGGCTTCCAGTGTTATCTCAGGGTGTATTGGGCTTCTCTCCGACACGACTTGTACCGCTATTAGGGGACTGATGTTTACCGCCCCGTAGGCCCGCCATGCGATGTATCAGACGAACAGACCGGACTGTACGGAGATTGTCACCGTCAGACTCAGTAGGAGTTCAGATGGGTTTCACCTCGTCATTCTTCTTGTCGGCATCTACCTGGGGACCGTTACGCACAGCTAGTGCCGCTTGCGGTCTGTGGTTAAACCCACTGCCAGCATAGTGTCGAGTCTTTAGAGTCCCACACAGAAAGCTATTCGCCTTTAGGCAAATGAGTAGAGGTCGCATGGTTTTGCGACAGGTCGCATGGTTTTGCGACAGGGTCCGGTCACATCCCTGCACTTGTGCACGTACAGTGTCTGGACAGTTAACACTAGCGGGCTTTGGTTTAAACCAGATCCTAGTGTACGTTTTGGGATTGGTTTTATCCAGTATGTATTCGTGTTCCTCGGAACGCGAATGCTGGTGTGTATGCACAGTTGACGGAGAGACAGAGGCAGAGGATTCTCATTAGGGTTGTTGAACGTTGACTGTTGACTATTGACTTTTTGCTCAACCCTAATAAGAATATGATATATGTTTAACAATAATATTAATTAAGTATTGTGGTGACATGGTTGTTGAGGGGTTGACTTTGTTGACTTGTTGACTTTGTTGACCGGTTGACTAGGTTGGACTAGTTGACCATCATGATGACAATGGCTATCATTTCATGGCAAAGACTTTTCACTTGCTTGTTCTCTTGTGCAATATGAGTGCATGAAATGATATAGCCATTTTGACTTAAACCATTTACACAATACTTGATTACTATTTTTGTGATGATGGTTTTGGATTATGAGAGCCAAGAGAGAAAAGTCTTTCTCATTCTATCATTTTCATTCTCTCTCTTGTGTTCTTGAGCTCTCATATCCTTCCTCTTGCTCTCCCTCTCTTTAGTCTATGGTTCACTTGTCTCATCTGTTGAGAACCAAGAACCATAGAGAAAATCCCAACACACTCTCCTCTACTCACTCTAGTTCACAAGGTCTAGCAAACCGAGTGAACTAGTTTCTTCAAAGACCGAAGAAGAAGCCAAAGGTAGAAGCTTTCAGGTGGATCGATCTTCGGCGCAAGGAGACGTCGGGGTGAAGCCGATCCGGACAACCAACGAGGCTTGAAGACGAAGGAGTTCAAGAAAGAAAGGTATAACCCCCTAACCGAGTAGTTAACAACTCCTAGTTAGGTTGTTAGTTAGATGTTTAACAAAGATCCGGTTTTGAGTCCATGTTACCACCTCTAGAAAATTGTTTTTCACCAAATTCCACATGCCCGAAAGTACCGGGAGAGGTAGCATGGACTTACAACTTAGAGACGATTTGTGAGGATTCAGTGTTATGTTTTGTGGTGACTTTGGGTGCCGTGATCGTGGAAGCCGGTTTTGTTGAAAAGTTTTACTTCTTTATGCAGTTTTCTTTTATATTTCTTCGCTTCGGCCTCGTGTATATGTTTTGGTGGTTATCTCCACCGTTGGGCATGATATGCTCCCGTTTTGGATGCTTTTATTATTATCTATGCTGTACCCGTTTTCGGGGCTAGTTTTTACAAAGGAGGTGCTGACGAAATTTTTCAGAACAAAAACTAAACGTATTGATTTTTACTTGAAAATTTCCGAATGTTTAAAACTATGTTTTCTCCGTTGATCCAGTTTTGGGTGGTTTAGATTTCTGGGTTTCGGCTTACTTAAGTTGCGTACGCCTGTAGACGTTACGTAGTTTTAGTGCCGGTTACGGGCCAAATATTGGGTCGTGACATGCACACATATATTGATATCTTCATACTTGCGCACATGCACACTGTATATTAATACCAGTGCACACATAGATTGATATCATCATACTTGCGTACATGCACACTGTATATTCATACCAGTGCACGCATATATTGATATCTTCATACTTGCGCATATGCACACTGCATATTCATACCAGTGCACACATATATTGATATCTTCATACTTGCGTACATGCACATTGTATATTCATATTAGTGCATACATATTGATATATCCATACGTGCGCACATGCACACTGTATATTCACATTAGTGCATACATCTTTGATATAGCCATACCTGCGCACATGCACACTGTATATTCACATTAGTGCATACATTCTTGATATATCCATACTTGCGCACATGCACACTATATATTCACTTTAGTGCATACATCTTTGATATATCCATACTTGTGCACATGCACACTGTATATTAACATTAGTGCAAACATCCTTGATATATCCATACTTGCGCACATGCACACTGTATAATCACAATAGTGCATACATTTCTGATATATCCATACTTGCGCACATGCACACTGTATATTCATATTAGTGCATACATCTTGATATATCCATACTTGCGCACATGCACATGTTTGATATAGTGCCCTCAGAGTCAATTATTGGATCACAGGCACGTGATTGCAATGATTGAGTAAGGACCTATACCGGTAGGACAGTCTTACTCAATATGATAGTATGCTATCTGGTTTATCTTTATCATCGTGTACAGCTTCACGTGACATTACAGGTCACTATTACACATTGATAGAGCTCTTAGGATTCTTGCTTGACTACCAGGAGTATGGTGGCGATCATATACGTGAGAGTTGGGTAGTCTATAAGCACATACTTAAAGTGGTCCCTAGTCGTGGGAGTTTCGAGACTGGGCATCGATACTCCATTAGTAGACTAGTGTATACAGTCGAGACCCCGACGAGGGGCGGTGGCTGGTCTCACAAGGCATTGGTGTCAGTTGGATCACCTAAGATGTATACAGGTGCTTATTGGGTTATGAGTACACCGGAAAGGACTCGCCGGGAACATGCAAGTTGGTATGATACCTGACGTCAGATAGCAGTTCCCTGGTGACATGTGTACAGGTTAGTTCATCGACCCGAGATCGTCATTTGTCTCGTGTGAGTTCCCACTGTGCTTTGATTACTACCCTACCACGGCTTAAAAGAGTTGTGCATACAGGTTTTAGTTGGGTACAGTCCCGAGCCACATGGAGGCAGCGAGCGGATCGGCAGGGGTTTCGTCTCTCTCGGTATTGGGGGTGAGATCACGCTGTATCTAGGAGAGCCATTACACGAAGTCCTTGGCCAAGGCAGGAGATTTACTGGTAGGTATTCCAGTAGTATCTCAGGGTGTTCTGGGCTATACTCCGACACGACTTGTACCGCTTTTGGGGGTCTGACTTTTACCAACACCCTAGGCCCGACATGCGATGCTCATAGACGAACGGACTGTACGGATATTGTCACTGACAGGCTCAGTAGGATTTCAAGATGAGTTTGTAAGTGCACGGCGGCGCCCCGGCCGTCGATCCGACGGCCAAACGCGGAAGCGGTGAAAAACTTTAAATTTTGCGGACTTAGCAAACCGGCACCACCGCGCACTAAACCCCGGATCGTGCCATTAAACTAGTCTAAGCTATCAAGAGAGGGGGTAGAGAAGTATACCATACGATCCGAGTCCTCCGGTCTTCATCTCCACTCCGATCTCCTCGCGGAATCTCCGTCCATCTCCTCCTCGTCGGAAAGGGCACCACGAAGCCGGGTACTTTTACGGGCTCCCACCTCAATACCGAGGCAACTCGCGCATGAAGCCGGCAAATCGACATGCTCAAGATATGCTGTAGGAAGTGTAGTGTAGAATCATGGTCTCTTTTGGGGTTTGGTTGCCATTTGTGGATGATGGAGGAAACAAGACAAGAAAAATGGTGCTTGCATTTTTCTTAACATGAAATGAGATCAATCAAATGAAACACTCTCAAGGATGAAGATGAAACTCTCTTCTTCTCTTTTCTTTCTCTCTTTCTTTTTCTCAACCATGAACAAAAAACCTCTCATCTAGTGAGCATAAAAATGGTGGAGCAAAAACAATATGATAACAAGAGGGAGGTGAGTGTAGGATGCAAAAAGTGGTGACCACAACCTAAAACATAATCATCACTAAATCAACATCAAACCTCTTTTCATTTCTAATCTCATAAAGAAAAGAAAAGAAAGAAAAAGGATCTCATCATGAAAAGCCATCATGATGCCACCAATATGCAAGATACCCCCTCCACAAATGTTATTTGCACAATTGCAAATAACACCCTCCATCTGAAAAGTCCGGCCGGGAAAGAACAAAGGAAAACCGGCCGGAACGGAATGCAAACTGGCAACTCCAGAAAAATGGTCCCGTAATAAATTACAGGAAAACCCCCATACTGTGCATACACACCCGCATCTGTATTCCGTCCGGATACAAATGCAATGAGACAAAATCTACACTGTACTATACTAGGATCCGGCTTAAACCAAAACCGGCTAGTAATATCCGTCCGATCCTGATCCGTGCAATACCGCACGTATCTGATCGAACGCTGCCATATCTCCATACGGCCTCTACAGCGTTTCGCCCGAAAGCTTGAGTAACTGGAAGTGTGGTGGACTCTAAAGACTCGTCAATACTATGGCTGTGGATTTAACCACTAGCACGTCAGAGGTATAAGCCAATACGTGACGGGCCACCAGCTATTGACCAAAAGGGACGTCGATGAGCGAACTCATCCTGACACCCTACTGAGCCTGTCAGTGACAATATCCGTACAGTCCGGTCCGTTCGTCTATGAGCATCGCATGGCGGGCCTAGGGGGTTGGTAAAAGTCAGACCCCCAAAAGCGGTACAAGTCGTGTCGGAGTGTAGCCCAGAACACCCTGAGATACTACTGGAATACCTACCAGTAAATCTCCTTGCCTTGGCCAAGGACTTTGTGTAATGGCTCTCCTAGACACAGCACGACCTCACCCCCAATACCGGGAGAGACGAACCCCTGAAGATACGCTCACTGCCTCCATGTGGCTCGGGACTGTACCCAACTAAAACCTGTTTGCACGACTCCTTTGAGCCGTGGTAGGGTAGTAATCAAAGTACAGTGGGAACTCACACGAGACAAATGACGATCCCCAGGTCGATGAACTAACCTGCACACATGTCACCAGGGAACTGCCATCTGACGTCTGGTATATGACCAACTAGCATGTTCCCTACGAGTCCTGTCCGGTGTACTCATAACCCAATGAGCACCTGTATACATCTTAGGTGATCCAACTGACACCAGTGGCTTGTGAGACCGGCCACCGCCCCTCGTCGGGGTCTCGACTGTATACACTAGTCTACTAATGGAGTATCGATGCCCGGTCTCGAAACTCCCACAACTAGGGACCTTTTAAGGATATGCTTGTAGACCCCAAGCTCCCACTTATATGATCGCCCTCATACTGCTGGTGGTCAAGCAAAAATCCTAGGGGCTCTATCAACGTGTAATAGCGACGTGTCAGGTCACCTAAAGCAGTACACGATGATAAAGGTAAACCAGATAGCATACTATCATCTCGAGTAAGACTGTCCTACCGGGATAGGTCCTCCCTCAATCATTACAATCACGTACCTGTGACCTAATAATTGACTCTGAGGGCACTATCTCCAACAATCTCCCACTTGCACTCAAGGCTAATTATTGCGATGTCGCATACTCACAGCCCGTGTGATACCGAACATCCAACTCCTCTACTAGTCAGTCTCACAAAGCTCGTTTGCGGAACTATTGCGTTCGAGGAATAGCCTCAGTGAGTGGATCCGCTTTGTTGTTTCTTTTCATGTCTCTCTATATCTCAAGTTCGCGGAGAAAGCCATCTCCCGAAATGAGCAATACATGTCTTAGAACGTGTCTGGATGTCTGATGGGACCTAGCTCATAAATGAACTCCAAATCCAAACTTCTTAGACAGTATCGTCAACTGAACTTAATCAGTATCCTGCGCGCCATGCCTCCCTCAGTATTGCCTTGGACCACCTGTCCAAAATACTGCCCCTCATCAGAAGGAAAACTATAACTCTGACAACCTCCTTGTCGTCCATGTCACCTTGGAAGCATGGAATGATAACTGTCTCCTGAATGAGGCTGTCGTTATCATATCGCTAGAACATCCACTTATGTTCTAAAACTGCTTCCGATTGTTTCTCCAGGATTGGATTAATGTCAACTTATTGCAACTAGTGCAAGAACAACATCTGGTGTGGTACTTGACATCTCATGATTGACTCAATTGCCTAAGCAAGTGATCTGCCAATCATGCACGTCCCTCTCCCCTTTAGTCTGTAAGACACCTTTAGAGAGGGTGACTCCATTACCTGCAGGTACACTACCATGCCAGGAGTCGTCCATCCTAAATACTCTTAGAATGCTGTCAAGTACCCTGATTGGGAAACCATCCAAATCTAGATCTAAAACCATAGATCCAGTAACCAGTATGTCAGATATAATGTCCAAGTCCTGTGTGGAGAAACTACTGTGTGACGACCAAAGTATAACCGATCGTAGTGTAGGAGTTTCTTTTCCTACTCTGTGTATATCATCCAAATACCAGGATATCACACCCTACTACCTTCTCAACAGATCCATCCCCTATTCTGATGAAGTCAAACCTATGACTGTCACGTCAGAAATAGATGATCTATCTCCGCTATATCTGCTCTAGTCTATAAATAGACATAAGCTACCTGTCCACCAATGCTTCCGCTGCTCCCACTGACTACGACAACCCTCTGGCAGAGTCATATAGACGTACACTTCTAAAACTAGTTTAGAATGACGCTATACTCATCCTCCCGCCGGGTCTCGCAGCCTGGAACAACAGCAATGGTAATTGTGGGTAAACAAGAACTTCCCTGTCACCGTCCTTGAGGCTAACGTAGTGCCTCTCGGGTGTCTGAAGTTACCCACCTTATCTGCGGAGTGGCCAATGGAATGTCAATCCAGATTGAATCTTTAGGTTCCTTATCAAATCTTCAGTAATCGTTTGTGGTTCTGGAATTACTTCCAGTTCTACCATACTCCCACTACTGTTTTCTGAAAAAATCCATTTTTAATAAAACTGTGGCGAGTCTAGAACAATATCGCTATTGTTCATCCAGATGGTAGAAAGTCAACCCTCGTCATAGCCTGGGTCAACCCACAAACAGCCATTACAGAAACGTGCCTTGAGTTGTCCAGTGTCTGGTTTTAATCATAAACCGGAAAACTCCCCATACCTTAACATCGTTAAGATATGAACTGTTCTATATCCAATATAGAAACAGAGGCACTGATTTAATTGAACCAGATTCAAATCATGCAGCTGTCCCCAGCGCATGTCAACTAAATGGAAGGAGGCCGATCAGCGTCACTCAACTTAGGAATACTTCCAATTATGAGTAACCTGAAAAGAGAAGCAAAATCTCTTTATCATTACTATCAACTGAATACCATACACAAGTATCTACATCTTCGATCTCTTTGAAGAATCCCGATACTTGCTACACCTGGTTCTCTACTCTATTCAAATACCTATAACTCCTCAAAACTTAGACCCTGTGTTTCAACGAAACACATGTCTAAGAACTAGAGAAGTTAAAAGTAAACAGAATATAGTATGAGGACCAACCCCTCTGTCCTAATGGACCCTGGACAACATACAATCCTTTGTATAAGTCCCTTGAGTCTGATAACTCTTTCATTGTGTGTCGTAGGTTGAAAACTGTACTTATGGTTAAGAAGAATTACACCGCTGTTTAATGCTCCTTACCTAACCATCCACTGATATAGGTAAATATCGTAGACATAATTTCAGAAAGGTATATCTCACTCTATGAAAATAGACGTACAGATATATCAATTTGAAATTGGTGCATAACAGCGGATATTCAAAACCAAATATTTGCCGACCGGCAAACAGCCCAGGTGATTTCCTCAAATATCACCGATTACAACGAATCCCGATATAATGAGGATAATCACCCAATTCCCAATAACTTACTCCCACTCATCATCTGTAAAACCATAAAGATGTGAGAATCGTACCTGGTAAATACATACCCTGGAGTAAGTGTCTAATCGGGAAATCAGTTTTCTTTTAACAGTACACAGTTGAACTGAAACATTGAAATGTTTCGATGGGGTATTATGGTATTCCTAGTAATGCCTCTACCATTATCCAGATTCACAACTATAACCGTATAATTCTTTGCCACCTCTCCAAATCCCTTTATATGTCTTTAGTCATTACCTTCTGTACACCCCTTTAAGCCAAATGGTTTTCTTCCTTCCCTACCGTTCGGCACCAGCCTATGGTTTGGAAGAAGACTATCCAAAAAGCATAAAGGGTGTACTGTCCTAATCCTAGGAGCACTCGCAATGCGAGAGAAGGTGAAGATAAAAGACACCTGAATGTACTTTATTCCTATTTCTCCTAAACCAGGATCCATCCCCGAACTGGAACAAGTTCCTTTCGAGTTCGTATATAACCATACGATGGATTATCCAATAAAATGGGATCTTCGTAGTGATACGGAGTGTCCTGGAGAAATACAAAGGTGATTTAGGATTGGCGAAGAAATACTTGGTTTGGTCGTGAATATCTGTTGCAATTTACTTTGCCCTCTTACTAATCCCTTGCTTTGTCTTAACTTAATACCTTCTGCACACCATCGTTAGGCTAATTGGTTTTCTTCATTCCCCACCGGTCGGCACCAGCCTAAGGTTTGGAAGAAGACAATCCAATTTGCGTAATAGGTGTACTACCCCTAAACCAAGGAGTACTCGTAACCTGAGAGAGGGTAAAAGGAAAAGACAACTGAATAATCCTATCCGTTTTCTCCAGAACCGGAAACCATCCTCGAATAAATTCTTTCGAGTTCGTATCTAACCATACGATGGTTTTGTCCAATGGAAGTGGACGTTCGTAGTAAAACGGGGTGTCCTGGAGAAAAGGGTAAAAGTAGGAGTGGCAATGAGGTTTGCAACTCTGACAATCCAAAAGCCGGTGTTTAAGAAGGTTCGGTCAACTTGGTCACTGAGTCAAAGTCTTAGGGTCGGGTCAATGGTCACTGCCAAAGAGAGAGAGAAAAGAAAACACTCAACGTGCACTCTAACCTAGATCAGAATGGTCACCAATTTATCTAATCTGGAAACCTCCCACTGTACCTCAAATTCTCCTCCAAACCTGAAAGAAGAATTAGTCGGGGTTACCCGAGGAGTAAACTAACTCATCAGTGGGAATCGGGATCCAACTATCATCGCATGATAACGTGACGGAATCCGCTCACGTCATCACACTCCAGAAGGTATGCGCATATCTGGCAAGTTTCAGTTCGTTTGAAACTCCCGATGTGATTTCTGCCCCATGCTCTTATGACCTTGGCGAAGGTCAACAAATCATAAGTCACATGTCAAGTTCTACCCGTCATTATCCAGGTTAATTTGAATCCACCCGTACAAGCCCTTAACGAAGGTCAACAAGGCTATACGACTGTCCCAAACCAACGCATCTATCTATGCAGCAGAAAGGTAACAAGCAGCTACCATACACTATGCCTTGACGAAGGTCAACAAACACAGCATGAATACTACGTGCTACCCGTCTGAAACGACGGAGGGCTACGAATGGTTTCTGGCGAAAACCTTTAACGTAAAGAACTTGATATCGTTGAAGGAACTGATAGCTTTTTGAAAATATAGTGACGACAACCGTTGCTAAAGAGGTCACTCCCGGTGAAGGGATCTCGGCTCTTTCCCCGTAGAATGGGGTGCAGGATATTCCAACTGAATACCGCGATGCAAAGCAAAAGTAATCGGCTATAGTGAAGTTAATGCCCTGACGCAAACTTCTGTCCAAGGGGTCACTCCCGGTGAAGGGATCTCGGCCCTTGCCTCGTCGACTGAGGAGCAGGATATTCCAATGAATACCACGATGCAAAACAAAAGTAAACGTCCTTGCAATAACAGCCTTTTGAAAAGTGTTCCAACAACATCAGATTAGGTTTGTTTTAACTTGCATTGATTCGAATCAATGCAGTCCCATCAATTGATCACACCAAAAAGAACGAAAATATACTGATGTACGTATATGCCATCCGCATTCGCCACTGGGTCCCGTCATTACCCGTTAGGTTAGCTTACTAACGACAGAGCGGGGACTGGACTAGCGCGGATGCAAAACATATACAACATCTACTAATATATATACCAATATATTATATTTCGCTCAAGGCGTGAAAGAAATGCAACATCACAGCGAATGAACAGCATCACAGAAACAATACAGATATCTGGGATCCCCGGGTTTCACAGAGCCACTGAAACCCGACGTTCCCCTGGTCGTGTGGATAGCCTGTGCAATGAAAACCTAGACCCCTACGGGCGCGGCAAGTCACCCGCCAAAACCTGAAGCGAGGCAGCCCCCTTCAGCGCCGTGAATGGACCACCCAGCACTTCACGGAATCCGGCAACTTGGGCACCCCTCCTGGGTCAACCTGTACCCCCTACGAGTGCGGCGAATAGCCCGCCAATCCTAGAGTGAAGCCCCCTCCGTCTCAATGCCATGAGATGCGGGCTTGTTGCCCTCCAGAACCCGGCTATCCGTGCACCCCTCCGCGGGGCAATCCTAGTACAGAAAGTAAAATATACATACACCGGGTACATCGACCGCAACCAGGTCGTGCCCCAAAATAATAATACAATCAGGCAGTGACGGCAGTCCACATGTCGGACGCTCGCCCCGCAATATCAAATGTACATAATACAACAGCACAGTACTAGCATTGCATCCAGGCTATCCCCCACGACCGATCCGCAACATCACAACAAATACATAGAACATCAACGTGAAAGTCACGTTCGCAAATCCGTCTAACCGGGCTATAGCAGTTAGACCGGATTTACCGATCGAGTGACATTCACGGTCGCAGATATAATGTAAATACTGTGAAAAATGTGTTTAAAAAATTTCCGATTGATCAAACAATTAACAAGTGGGCCCCAAAGAAAACTGTAGCACTCACAGAAACAATTGGCCCAACTTTAATATTCCAAAGCCCATATTTTAAGCCCAGAAGGTCTCTGTAAAAAAATGGTGAAGTGATGTGAATAGTGCGCGGCGGAAGGGCCGCACAAATGGGGTTTTCGCTGCGGTTCCGCGCTCCAACTGTGGAGTTACTTCGTCAAATTTTTACAGAACTCTTAGATTTTCCAGTACATCAATATTTTACAACCTGAAAAATTTTTCGAGACCAAAAATTTTCAACAGAAACTGATGCGAACTAAAATGCAGTTTTGGAACTTTTTGATCGATCGGAAATGCAAACACATTACACAAAGCTAGACTAAGTTAATGGCGAGGCTCTGATACCACTGTAAGTGCACGGCGGCGCCCCGGCCGTCGATCCGACGGCCAAACGCGGAAGCGGTGAAACACTTTAAATTTTGCGGACTTAGCAAACCGGCACCACCGCGCACTAAACCCCGGATCGTGCCATTAAACTAGTCTAAGCTATCAAGAGAGGGGGTAGAGATGTATACCATACGATCCGAGTCCTCCGGTCTTCATCTCCACTCCGATCTCCTCGCGGAATCTCCGTCCATCTCCTCCTCGTCGGAAAGGGCACCACGAAGCCGGGTACTTTTACGGGCTCCCACCTCAATACCGAGGCAACTCGCGCATGAAGCCGGCAAATCGACATGCTCAAGATATGCTGTAGGAAGTGTAGTGTAGAATCATGGTCTCTTTTGGGGTTTGGTTGCCATTTGTGGATGATGGAGGAAACAAGACAAGAAAAATGGTGCTTGCATTTTTCTTAACATGAAATGAGATCAATCAAATGAAACACTCTCAAGGATGAAGATGAAACTCTCTTCTTCTCTTTTCTTTCTCTCTTTCTTTTTCTCAACCATGAACAAAAAACCTCTCATCTAGTGAGCATAAAAATGGTGGAGCAAAAACAATATGATAACAAGAGGGAGGTGAGTGTAGGATGCAAAAAGTGGTGACCACAACCTAAAACATAATCATCACTAAATCAACATCAAACCTCTTTTCATTTCTAATCTCATAAAGCAAAGAAAAGAAAGAAAAAGGATCTCATCATGAAAAGCCATCATGATGCCACCAATATGCAAGATACACCCTCCACAAATGTTATTTGCACAATTGCAAATAACACCCTCCATCTGAAAAGTCCGGCCGGGAAAGAACAAAGGAAAACCGGCCGGAACGGAATGCAAACTGGCAACTCCAGAAAACTGGTCCCGTAATAAATTACAGGAAAACCCCCATACTGTGCATACACACCCGCATCTGTATTCCGTCCGGATACAAATGCAATGAGACAAAATCTACACTGTACTATACTAGGATCCGGCTTAAACCAAAACCGGCTAGTAATATCCGTCCGATCCTGATCCGTGCAATACCGCACGTATCTGATCGAACGCTGCCATATCTCCATACGGCCTCTACAGCGTTTCGCCCGAAAGCTTGAGTAACTGGAAGTGTGGTGGACTCTAAAGACTCGTCAATACTATGGCTGTGGATTTAACCACTAGCACGTCAGAGGTATAAGCCAATACGTGACGGGCCACCAGCTATTGACCAAAAGGGACGTCGATGAGCGAACTCATCCTGACACCCTACTGAGCCTGTCAGTGACAATATCCGTACAGTCCGGTCCGTTCGTCTATGAGCATCGCATGGCGGGCCTAGGGGGTTGGTAAAAGTCAGACCCCCAAAAGCGGTACAAGTCGTGTCGGAGTTTAGCCCAGAACACCCTGAGATACTACTGGAATACCTACCAGTAAATCTCCTTGCCTTGGCCAAGGACTTTGTGTAATGGCTCTCCTAGACACAGCACGACCTCACCCCCAATACCGGGAGAGACGAACCCCTGAAGATACGCTCACTGCCTCCATGTGGCTCGGGACTGTACCCAACTAAAACCTGTTTGCACGACTCCTTTGAGCCGTGGTAGGGTAGTAATCAAAGTACAGTGGGAACTCACACGAGACAAATGACGATCCCCAGGTCGATGAACTAACCTGCACACATGTCACCAGGGAACTGCCATCTGACGTCTGGTATATGACCAACTAGCATGTTCCCTACGAGTCCTGTCCGGTGTACTCATAACCCAATGAGCACCTGTATACATCTTAGGTGATCCAACTGACACCAGTGGCTTGTGAGACCGGCCACCGCCCCTCGTCGGGGTCTCGACTGTATACACTAGTCTACTAATGGAATATCGATGCCCGGTCTCGAAACTCCCACAACTAGGGACCTTTTAAGGATATGCTTGTAGACCCCAAGCTCCCACTTATATGATCGCCCTCATACTGCTGGTGGTCAAGCAAAAATCCTAGGGGCTCTATCAACGTGTAATAGCGACGTGTCAGGTCACCTAAAGCAGTACACGATGATAAAGGTAAACCAGATAGCATACTATCATCTCGAGTAAGACTGTCCTACCGGGATAGGTCCTCCCTCAATCATTACAATCACGTACCTGTGACCTAATAATTGACTCTGAGGGCACTATCTCCAACAGAGTTCGCTCATCGACCTCCCTTTTGGTCAATACCTGGTAGCCCGTTACGTACAGCTAGTACCACTGACGTGCTAGTGGTTAAATCCATATCCAAAGTATTGACGAGTCTTTAGAGTTGCCCACAGAGAGTTTCTCAAATTTCGGGCGAAACGTTGTAGAGGCCGTATGATATATGGCAGGGTTCGATCATATACGTGCAGTAGTACACGGATCATGATCGGGCGGATCATACTAGTGGTCTTTGGTTTAAGCCGGATCCTATTATTAGATTTGTTGGATTACTTTATTCTCATCGCATTCATATTTAGTCGGAATGCGGATGCAGGTATGTATATACAGGTGAGGGGTATCCTTGTGATCCATTACGAGTTTACTTTAGATATTGCCGTATCTTTTTTTATTGTTGTAAACATTTGGATTAATGTTTACAAATGGAAATTGTGAGCTTAAGTCATCATTTTGTGCATTAAATGAGACATGTACTTCATAGGTGACTCATGGTCCCATTTCATGTGCAAATTTCACATTATTTGATGGATTTGTGAGTTGAAATGATAAGGAGAGAGAGAAGGGCAGCCATATGAGAGCTAGCTCTTGTATTTTTTATCTCACTCTCTCATTATTATCCTTGCAACAACACACAAAAGAAAGTTCTTCTTCTTCTTCTTGCTCTAGCTCACAACCTCCATTAATGGCATCATCTCCAACCTCCATCTATACACTCTCATGTGTTGAGAATCAATGGATGCTTGAGACAAAGAGATCACACACATTCTCTACTTCACCTTGGACACGTCGGCTAGCAAACTTCGTGTCCGAGTTGCTTCGGACGAAGCGGGAGCCCGTAAAAAGACTCATTGATGTGGTGCCCTTCCGAGTTGCTTCACCTTGGACACATCGGCTAGCTTTTCTAACCCTTCTTTAGTTTGCTAGTTATAGGTTAATGGTTCGATCCGGGATTAAAGTCTGCGATAGCGTCGGTTTCAAGTTTTGAAAAAGTTTTCGTTTTCGCATTTTGGCCTCGGACAGACGGTCGGGACGCTACCGTAGACTTACATGGTATCAGAGCCACGACATTAACCTTTACTAGCTTGCACTAATGTGTTTAAAAGATCGATCGAACGAAATTTCCGAAACCGCGATTCCATTTCATGAAGTTTCTGTCGAATTTTTTTTTGTGGTCTAAAAATTATTTTGGGTACGTCAGAAAATCAGGCAGGCTTTTCTAAAACCACTGTAGAAATTTGGTAGTGTAACTCCACCATAGCGCCGCGGAACCGCGGCATTACCCTCACTTTGGCCGCGGTTCCGCCGCACTACTGTAGCATTAGGGCACCATTTTTTCTACAGTGGTCTCTGACTTGGAATTAGGGTTTCTGGTATTTTTAGTTTTGGCCCAGATTATTTTGAGTACTGGGAATTGTGCTTGGGGCCCACTTCAGGAAATTTTGTCGATCGAAAATTTTAAATATGTTAGTTCACCGTGCTTACTTTATATCTGTGACCGTGAATGTCATTTGATCGGTAAATCTGGTCTAATTGCTATAGCTCTTTTAGACGGATTTGCGAACGTGACATTCACGTTGATGTTCTGTATTGTGCTGTGATGTTGCAGATTTGTCGTGGTGGATAGCCTGGTGCAATGGTAGTACAGTTTGGTTGTATTTGTACATTTGATATTGTGGGGTGAGCGTCCGACATGTGGACTTCCGTCACTGCATGTTTGTATATTATTCTTTTGGGGCACGACCTGGCTGAGGTCGATGTACTCGTTGTATATATTTTTACTTTCTGTACTAGGATTACCCCGCGGTAGGGTGCACGGATAGCCGGGTTCTAGAGGGCAACGGGCCCGCATCTCATGGCTTTGAGACGGATGGGGCTTCACTTTAGAATTGGCGGGCTATTCGCCGCACTCGTAGGGGGTATAGGTTGACCCAAGGAGGGGTGCCCAAGTTACCGGATTCCGTAAAGTGCTGGGTGGTCCATTCACTTTGTTGTAGGGGGCTGTCTCACTTCAGGTTTTGGCGGGTAACTTGCTGCGCCCGTAGGGGTCTAGGATTTCATTGCACAGGCTATCCACATGACCAGGGGAACGTCGGGTTTCAGTAGCGCCTCTATGAAACCTGGGTATCCCAGATTATCTGTATTGTTCTGTGATGCTTATTATATTTTTGTGATGTTGCATTTTATCACGCCTGGAGCGATTATTATTTATTGATATATATATATATACTAGTAGATGTTGTATATGTTTTACACACACGCTAGTCCAGTCCCCGCTCTGTCGTTAGTTAAGTAACCTAACGGGTGATGACGGGACCCAGTGGCGAATGCGGATGGCATATACGTACATCAAATTTTCGTTCTTTTGTGGTATGATCAATTGATGGGACTGCATTGATTCGGATCAATGCAAGCTAAACAAACCTGTTTGATGTTGTTGGAACATTTTTCAAAAAGCTGTTATTACAAGAACGTTTCTTTTTTTTCACAGTGGTATTCGGTTAGGAATATCCATCACCTCAGTTGACGAGCCAAGGGCCGAGATCCCTTCACCGGGAGTGACCCCTTGGACAGAAGTTTGCGTCAGGGTAATAACTTCACTATAGCCGATTGCCTTTTTTGCTTTGCATCGTGGTATTCAGTTGGAATATCCTGCACCTCATTCTACGGGGAAAGAGCCGAGATCCCTTCACCGGGAGTGACCTCTTTAGCAAAGGTTTTCGCCACTATATTTTTATAAAAAGCTATCATGTTCCTTCAATGATATCAAGTTCATTACGTTAATGGTTTTTCGCCAAAAACCATTCGTAGCCCTCCGTCATTTTAGACGGCTATTTGTTATCTTTCTGCTGCATAGATAGATGCGTTGGTTTAGGATAGTCGTACTGCTTTGTTGGCCAAAGACAAGGGTAGGTACGGGTGGGTTCAAATTAACCTGGATAATGACGGGTAGAACTTGACATGTGACTTATGATTTGTTGGCCAAAGTCAAGGTCATAAGAGCACGGGGTAAAAATCACATCGGGAGTTTCTAAAGAAACTGAAACTTGCCAGGCATGCGCATACCTTCTTGAGTGTGATAACGTGAGTAGATTCCATCACATTATCATGCGATGATAGTTGGATCCCGATTCCCACCGATGAGTTGTTTTACTCCTCGGGTGATCCCAACTAATTCTTCTTTCAGCTTTGGAGGAGAATTTGAGGTTACAGTGGGAGATTTCCTGATTAGATAAATTGATAACCATTCTGATCAAGGTTAGAGTGCACGCCGAGTGTTTCTTTTCTCTCGTTCTTTGGCAGCGACCATGGCCCGACCCTAGACTATGACTCAGTGACCAAGTTAACTGAACCTTCTTAAACACTGGATTTTGGATTGTCAGAGTTGCATACCTCATTGCCACTCCTACTTTTACCCTTTTCTCCAGAACACCCCGTATTACTACGAACATCCACTTCTATTGGATAAAACCATCGTATGGTTATATATGAACTCGAAGGAACTTGTTCTAGGTTCGAGGATGGTTTTTGGTTCTGGAGAAAATGAATAGGACTATTCAGTTGTCTTTTCCTTTTATCTTCTCTCAGGTTGCGAGTGCTCCTTGGATAAGGACAGTACACGTATTAGGCTAATTGGATAGTCTTCTTCCAAACCATAGGCAGGTGCCGAATGGTAGGGAATGAAGAAAACCAATTAGCTTAACGATGGTGTATAGAAGGTAATAAGTTAAGACAAATAAAGGGATTAGAAAGAGGGCAAAGTAAACTGCGACTGCTATTCACGACCAAACCAAGTATTTCATCGCCACTCCTACTTCACCTTTGTATTTCTCCAGGACACTCCGTATCACTATGAAGATCCACAGTTATTTGGATACTCCATCGTATGGTTATATACGAACTCGAAGGAACTTGTCTCAGTTCGGGGATGGATTCTGGTTCAGGAGAAATAGGAATAAAGTTTTATTCAGTTGTCTTTTATCTTTACCTTCTCTTGGGTTGCGAGTGCTCCTAGGATTAGGACAGTACGCCTATTACGCTTATTGGATAGTCTTCTTCCAAAGCATAGGCTGGTGCCGAACGGTAGGGAAGGAAGAAAACCATTTAGCCTAAAAGGGTATACAGAAGATAATGACTAAAGACATATAAAGGGATTTGGAGAGATGGCAAAGAAATATACGGTTACAGTTATGAATCTGATAATGGAAGAGGCATTACTAGGAATACCCGGATACCCCTTTGAAACATTTACATGTTTCTGTTTCACTATGTATTGTTAAGAGAAAACTGATTTCCCAATTAGCCCTTACTCCTGGGTATGTATTTACCAGGTTTGATTATCACATCTGTATGGTTTTACAGATGATGAGTGGGAGTAAGTTATTGGGAATTGGGAGATCATCCTCATTATATCGGGATTCGTTGTAATTGGTGATATTTGAGGAAATCGCCTGGGTTGTTTGCCGGACGGCAAATATTTATTTTTGAATATCCGTTGTTATGCACCAATTTCAAATTGATATATCTGTACGTTTATTTTTATAAAGTGAGATATAACTTTTTGAAATTATGTCTATGACATTTACCTATATCAGTGGATGGTTAGGTAAGGAGCATTAAACAACGGTGTAATTCTTCTTAACCATAAGTACAGTTTTCAACCTACGACACACAGGGAATGAGTTATTAGACTCAGAGGACTTATACAGAGTATTGTATGTTGTCCAGTGTCCATTAGGACAGAGGGGTTCGTACTCGTACTATATTCTGTTTACTTATGACTTCTCTAGTTCTTAGACATGTGTTTCATAGAAATACAAGATCCAAGTTTTGAGAAGTTATAGGTATAGGAATAAAGTAGAGAACCAGGCGTTGCAAGTATCAGGATTCTTCAAGGTGATCGAAGATGTAGATACTTGTGTTTGGTATTCATTTAATAGTAATGATTAAGAGAACTTGCTTCTCTTTCAGGTTACTCATAATTGGAAGCACTCCTAAGTTGAGTAATGCTGATTGGCCTCTCTCTATATAGTTGACATGCACTAGTAACAGCTGCATGATTTGAATCTGGTTCAAATTAAATCAGTGCCTCTGTTTCTATATTGGATATAGAATACTTCATATCTTAACATTGTTAAGGTACGGGGAGTTTTCCGGCTTATGGTTAAAACCAGACTCTGTATAACTCAAGGCACGTTTCTGTTATGGCAGTTTGTGGGTTGACCCGGGCTATGACGAGGGTTGATTTTCTACCATATGGAAGATCAATAGTGATATTGTTCTTGACTCGCCACAGTTTTGATAAAAATTGATTTTTTCAGAAAACAGTAGTGGGAGTTGGTAGAACTGGAAGTGATTCGAGAACCACAAACGATTACTGGACATTTGATAAGAACCTAAAGATTCAATTAGGATAGTCATTCCATTGGCCACTCCGCAGATATGGTGGGTAACCTCAGGCACTCGAGAGGTACTTCGGTATGCTCAAGGACGGTGACAGGGAGGTTCTTGTTTACCCTGACTTGCCATTGCTGTTGCTCCAGACTGTGAGAGCCGTCAGGAGGATGGGTATAGCGTCGTTCTAAACTAGCTTTAGAAGTGTACGTATATATGACTCTTCCAGAGGGTTGTCGTGGTCAGTGGGAGCAGCGGAGGCATAGTAGACAAGTAGCTTATGTCTATTTATGGACTAAAGAAGATATAGCGGAGATACATCATCTATTTCTGATGTGACGGTCATAAGTTTGACTTCATCAGATTAGGGGATGGATCTGTTAAGAAGGTAGTAGGGTGTGATGTCCTGGTATACGGATGACATACACATAGTAGGAAGTGAAATTCCTATACTACGATCGGTTATACTTTGGTTGTCACACAATGGTTTCTCCATATAAGATATAGATATAATATCAGACATTCTGGTTACTAGATCTATGGTTTTAGATCTAGATTTGGGTAGTGTCCCAATCTGGGTACTTAGACAACATTCTACAGGTGTTTTAGAATGGACGACTCCTGGCACGGTAGTGTACCTGGAGGTGATGGAGTTACCCTCTCTAAAGGTGTCTTACAGACTAAAGGGGAGAGGGATGTGCATGATTGGCTGATCAGTTGCTTAGGAAATTGAGTCAATCATGAGATGTCAAGTACCACACCAGATGTTGTTTTTGCAATAGATGCAAGAAGTTGATATTAATCCTATCATGGAGAAACGTTCGGGAGCAGTTGTAGAACATAAATGGATGTTCTAGGGATATTATAACAACAGCCTCTTTTAGGAGACGGTTATCATTCCAGGCTTCCAAGGTGACCTGGATGACAGAGTGACCGTCAGAGTTATAGTTTTCCCTCTGACGAGGGGCAGTGTTTTGGACTGGTGATCTAAGCGGACACTGAGGGAGGCATGGCGCAGGATACTGATTAAGTTCAGTTGACGATACAGTCTAAGAAGTTTGTATTTGGAGTTCATTTATGAACTAGGTGTTGCAGATAGTGCCCTCAGAGTCAATTATTACATCACAGGCACGTGATTGCAATGATTGAGGGAGGACCTATACCGGTAGGACGGTCTTACTCAAGATGATAGCATGTTGTCTGGTTTATCTTTATCATCGTATACCGCTTTAGGTGACATTACTGATCACTATTGCACGTTGATAGAGCCCCTAGGATTCTTGCTTGACTGCCAGCAGTATGAGGGCGATCATATACATGGGAGGTGGGGTCTATAAGCACATCCTTAAAAGGTCCCTAGTCGAGGGAGTTTCGAGACAGGGCATCGATACTCCAGAGTAGACTAGTGTATACAGTTGAGACCCCGACGATGGGCGGTGGCCGGTCTCACAAGCCACTGGTGTTAGTTGGTTCACTTAAGATGTATACAGGTGCTCATTGGGTTATGAGTACACCGGACAGGACTCGCCGTGAACATGCTAGTTGGTATTATACCTAGCGTCAGATGGCAGTTCCCTGGTGACATGTGTACAGGTTAGTTCATCGACCTGAGATCGTCATTTGTCTCGTGTGAGTTCCCACTGTACTTTGATTACTACCCAACCACGGCTCAAAGGAGTCGTGCAAACAGGTTTTAGTTGGGTACAGTCCCGAGCCACATGGAGGCAGTGAGCGGATCTGCAGGGGTTCGTCTCTCCTGGTATTGGGGGTGAGGTCGCGCTGTGTCTAGGAGAGCCATTACATGAAGTCCTTGGCCAAGGCAGGAGATTTACTGGTAGGTATTCCAGTAGTATCTCAGGGTGTTCTGGGCTACACACCGACACGACTTGTACCGCTTTTGGGGGTCTGACTTTTACCAACCCCCTAGGCCCGACATGCGATGCTCATAGACGAACGGACCGGACTATACGGATATTGTCACTGACAGGATCAGTAGGGTGTCAGGATGAGTTCGCTCACAGACGTTCCTTTTGGTCAATAACTGGTAGCTCGTTACGTATGGCTAATACCTCTGACGTGCTAGTGGTTAAATCCATAGCGAAAAGTATTGACGAGTCTTTAGAGTCCCCCACAGACAGTTTCTCAAGTTTCGGGCGAAACGTTGTAGAGGCCGTATGGAGATATGGCAGGGTTTGATCTTATACGTGCGGTATTGCACGGATCATGATCGGACGGATAATACTAGCGGGCTTTGGTTTAAGCCGGATCCTAGTATTGTACAGTGTAGATTTTGTCTCTTTGCATTTGTATTCGGTCGGAATACAAATTCGGGTATGTATATACGGTCGCGGGGTTTTCCTGTAATTTATTACGGGATCAGTTTTTGGAGTTGCCAGTTAGCATTCCGTTTCGGCCAGTTTTTCTTTGTTCCATCATGGCCGGATTTTTCTGATGGAGGGGCTAATTTGCAGTTGTGCAAATTAACAATTGTGGAGGGGGTTTTTGTGACTTGGATGGTTCATGATTATTCAAGCATCTTTGCTTTTTCATTCATCATGGTTTTGCATTAATGAGAAAGGATTTGAGATTGGATTGATTTGGATTATGATGTGAGTTTTGCTTTTGGGTTATGGTCACCATTTTCTTTTCCTACGCTCACCTCCCTTGTATATTTTCCCTCCTCCTCTTTTGATGAGGCCGGCCACTACTTGATAGGGAGAGATTTATTTTTTTGGTGTGGAAAAATTCTTCATCTCATTCTTTGCATGCACCAAAAATCCTAAGCTCATTTTCCATTGCTCATTCCTCCATCACAAAGGCAACTTCAACAACCCTATGAGATAAAGCATTCTACACTAAGCCTACAGCATTCTTGGACACGTCTGCTCGCCAACTTCGTGCCCGAGTTGCCTCGGTCCAGAGGTGGGAGCCCGTAAAAGAACCCGACGATGTGGTGCCCGTTCCGACGAGGAGATGAAGACCGGAGATTCCGCGAGGAGATCGGGACGGAGACCGAAGACCGAAGGACACAGATCGCTCGGTATAGCATTCTACCTCTTCTCTTGTTCGCTAGAATTAGGTTAATGGCCCGATCCGGGTTTTATAGTGCGCGGTAGTGCCGGTTTACAAGTTTTGTAAAAGTTTCGTTTCCGCATTTCCGGCTTCGGATTGACGGCCGGGGCGCTGCCGTGCACTTACATTGGTATCAGAGCCACGCCATTAACCAAGTCTAGCTTGCTCTAACGTGTTTACAAGTTTGATCGAACGGATTTTCCAAAAACCGCGTTTCCATGTCGTACTTTCTGTCGAATTTTTCTGTGCTCTAAAAAATATTTAGTACATTGGAAAATTACGTGCAGGGTTTTTTATGCATTCTGTGAAAATTTGGTAGGCTGAAGTTACTGTAGCGCGGCGGATCAGTGGCCAAAACCACGTTTTGGCCGCGGATCCGCCGCCTGGCTTCACTGCATCAAATTTTTACAGTGGCTCTGCGACATGGAAATAGGGTTTCTGGTATATTCTATTTGGGCCCAGATGTTTTTGAGTGCTACAGTTGTGCTTGGGGCCCGCTTCGGGAAATTTAGTCGATCGAAAATTTTAAACATGCTAGTTCACAGTATTTACATTATATCTGCAACCGTGAATGTCATTTGATCGGTAAATCCTGTCTAACTACTATAGCCCTTTTAGACGGATTTGCGAACGTGGCATTCATGTTGATGTTCTGTGTTGTGCTGTGATGTTGCGGATTTGTCGTGGGGATATCCTGGATGCAATGTTAGTACAGTTTGGTTTTTTATGTACATTTGATATTGCGGGACGAGCGTCCGACATGTAGACTGCCGTCACTGCCTGTTTGTATATTATTCTTTTGGGGCACGACCGGGCTGAGTTCGATGTACCCGTTGTATGTTTTACTTTCTGTACTAGGATTACCCCGCGGAGGGGTGCACGGGTAGCCGGGTTCTAGAGGGCAACGGGCCCGCATCTCATGGATTTGAGACGGAGGGGGCTTTATCTTAGAATTGGCGGGCTATTCACCGCACTCGTAGGGGGTATAGGTTGACCCAGGAGGGTGCCCAAGTTACCGGATTCCGTGAAGTGCTGGGTGGTCCATTCATGTTGCTGAAGAGGGTTGCCTCACTTCAGGTTTTGGCGGGTAACTTGCCGCGCCCGTAGGGGTCTAGGATTTCATTGAACAGGCTATCCACACGACCAGGGGAATGTTGGGTTTCAGTAGCGGCTCTATGAAACCCGGGGATCCCAGATATCTGTATTGTTCTCTGATGCTTATTACATTTCTGTGATGTTGCATTTTATCATGCCTTGAGCGAATATTATATATTGATAAATATACTAGTAGATGTTGTATATGTTTTGCATCCGCGCTAGTCCAGTCCCCGCTCTGTCGTTAGTTAAGTAACCTAACGGGTGATGACGGGACCCAGTGGCGAATACGGATGGCATATACGTACATCATTATTTTCGTTCTTTTATGGTGTGATCAATTGATGGGACTGCATTGATTCAGATCAATGCAAGCTAAACAAACCTATTCTGATGTTGTTGTAACAATTTTTAAAAAAAATCTGTTATTGCCCGGACGTTCTCTTTTGTTTTGCACAGTGGTATTCGGTTATGAATATCCAGCACCTCTGTCGACGAGGCAAGGGCCGAGATCCCTTCACCAGGAGAGACCCCTTGGACAGAAGTTTGCGTAAGGGCAATAACTTCACTATAGACGATTACTTTTGCTTTGTATCATGGTATTCAGTTGGAATATCCTGCACCTCATTCTATGGGGAAAGAGCCGAGATCCCTTCACCGGGAGTGACCTCTTTAGCAAAGATTTTTGTCACTATATTTTTATAAAAGCTATCCAGTTCCTTCAATGATATCAAGTTCATTACGTTAAAGGTTTTTCGCCAAAAACCATTCGTAGACTTCCGTCATTTCAGTTAAATGTTCGGTAGTATTCAACTATGTATTTTGACCTACGCCAAGGCATAACCCGATATTTATCTGCTGCATAGATAGATGCGTTAGTTTGGGACAGTCGTACTACTATTTTGGCCTATGTCAAGGGTATGTACGGGTGGGTTCAAATTAACCTGGACAATGACGGGTAGAACTTGACATGTGACTTATGATATTTTGGCCTACGTCAAGGTCATAAGAGTATGGGGCAAAAATCACATCGGGAGTTTCTAAAGAAACTGAAACTTGCCAGATATGCGCATACCTTCTGGAGTGTGATAACGTGAGCGGATTCCGTCACGTTATCATGCGATGATAGTTGGATCTCGATTCCCACTAATGAGTTGGTTTACTCCTCGGGTGATCCCGACTAATTCTTCTTTCAGGTTTGGAGGAGAATTTGACGGTACAGTGGGAGGTTTCCAGATTAGATAAATTGATAACCATTCTGATCTAGGTTAGAGTGCACGCTGAGTGTTTCTTTTCTCTCTCTCTTTGGCAGCGACCATGGCCCGACCCTAGACTATGACTCAGTAACCAAGTTGACCGAACCTTCTTAAACACTGGTTTTTGGATTGTCAGAGTTGCAAACCTCATTGCCATTCCTACTTTTACCCTTTTCTCCAGGACACCCCGTATTACTACGAACGTCCACTTCCATTGGATAAAACCATCGTATGGTTATATACGAACTCGAAGGAATTTATTCGAAGATGGTTTCCGGTTCTGGAGAAAACGAATAGGACTATTCAGTTGTCTTTTCCTCTTACCTTCTCTCAGGTTGCGAGTGTTCCTTGGATTAGGACAGTACACCTATTACGCAAATTCGATAGTCTTCTTCCAAACCATAGGCAGGTGCCGAACGGTGGGAAATGAAGAAAACCAATTAGCTTAACGATGGTGTGCAGAAGGTATTAAGTTAAGACAAATAAAAGGATTAGAAGGAGGGCAAAGTAAATTGCGACTACTATTCACGACCAAACCAAGTATTTCATTACCACTCCCACTTCACCTTTATATTTCTCCAGGACACTCCGTATCACTACGAAGATCCACAGTTTATTGGATATTCCATCGTATGGTTATATACGAACTCGAAAGGAACTTGTTCCAGTTCGGGGATGGATTCTGGTTCAGGAGAAATAGGAATAAGGTTTATTCGGTTGTCTTTTATCTTCACCTTCTCTCGCATTGCGAGTGCTCCTAGGATTAGGACAATACGCCCATTATGCTTATTGGATAGTCTTCTTCCAAATCATAGGCTGGTGCCGAAAGGTAGGGAAGGAAGAAAACCATTTAGACTAAGAGGGTGTACAGAAGGTAATGACTAAAGGCATATAAAGGGATTTGGAGAGATAGCAAAGAAATATACGGTTACAGTTGTGAATCTGGATAATGGAAGAGGCATTACTAGGAATACCCGGATACCCCAACAAAACATTTCAATGTTTCAGTTTCACTGTGTATTGTTAAAAGAAAACTGATTTCCCAATTAGTCCTTGCTCCAGGGTATATATTTACCAGGTTTGATTCTCACATCTGTATGGTTTTACAGATGATGAGTGGGAGTAAGTTATTGAGAATTAGGTGATCATCCTCATTATATCGGAATTCGTTGTAATTGGTGATATTTGAGGAAATCGCCTGGGCTGTTTGCCGGACGGCAGATATTTGGTTTTGAATATCCGTTGTTATGCACCAATTTAAATTTGATATATCTGTACATCTATCTTTATAGAGTGAGATATACAGGAGATGAACGAGAAGATACAGCTGATTCGAGATAGGATGAGGACAACTCAGAGTAGGCAGAAATCGTATGCTGACAGACGCCGCCGCAGATTAGAGTTCGCAGTTGGCGATCACATTTTTCTGAGGGTCTCCCCGATGAAGGGAGTGATGAGGTTTGGACGGAAAGGGAAGCTTAGCCCCAGATTCATAGGTCCCTTCGAGATCCTCGAGCGAGTGGGCACAGTAGCATATCGTTTGGCTCTTCCACCCGACTTCCCAGATGTTCACCCCGTATTCCACATGTCGATGCTTCGCAGATACCTACATGACCCTTCTCACATAATTCAGCATCAAACCGTTCAGCTTGAGCACGATCTTTCGTTCACCGAGCAACCAGTCGTGATATTGGACCGGCAGGTGAAGAAACTTCGATCGAAGGTCTTGCCATCTGTGAAGGTGCTTTGGCGCATCCCGAATGGTGAAAAAACTCACTTAGGAGGCCGAGGGCGAGATGCGGAAGAAATTCCCTCATCTCTTTGAAGGTAAGCGTAGAAATATATTTGTAAATTCAGGGACGAATTTCTTTAAAGGGGGAAGATTGTAACACCTTAGGATGTGATTAGTAGCTAATTATACTCTAAGTATGGTTTGTAATTAAAAGTTTACCAAATCGATTTTTAAATATTTTATCAAATTTAATGAATATTTTAGTAGAATTTATTTGAGGCTTGCATACACATGAGCATGTAAACTAGGGTTAAAATTAGGGTTAAACCATGTTTAGCAACCATGGTGGATTAACCCATTTTCATTAAGTTTATTTGGTTTTAATTAAGGGTTTTTTCCTTTTAAATGGAAAAATCATTTGAATTTTAGTTGACTTGGTGACAGAGAGAGAGAGAATGGCATCATGGCCTTGCCCATGCTCTCATTTAATGACGAGAGAGGGGGGGTTGACTCTTATGCTCTCATTTCTTTTGTTTTTCACATCTCTCTCACTCTCACTCATACACACAACAACACAACTGCAGCAGCAGCATCAGAAGAAGAATTAGCAGCACCAGCAGTATCAGCAACAGCAGCAAGCAACAACAACAACAACATGAAGCAGCAGCAGCAACAGAAGCAGCAGCAGCAGCAGCATCAGCACCATTCTCAGCAGCAGCAGCAGCAGTGCAACACCTCCTTCTCTTCTTCCTCTTCTTCCTGCACACTAAGACCAGAGAGTGAGGTATAAAAATCTGAGCCCAACTTCCTAGCTTGCTAAACTTGTGTGTTAATTAACCTCGATTAGTGTTAAGTGTGCGTTTTAGTGCTAAAATGGTGATTTGTGTGGAGTTTTGGCCAAGTGGTGATATTAATGGTTAGCTTAACTTAACTAAGTGTTATTAGGCCCTTTTCACTGAGATTTAACCCCATATTTCACTAAAATAACATAGGGTTTCATTTAGTGCAAAATTTAACGTTTTAAAGCCAAACTTGGCCTTTCTATGATCTGCTGTTGACCCGGTGGTTTCAGATAAAATCTGAGTTAACTATAGCATACTTTTTAGACCTTGATCACACCAGAGGATGAGACCCCCTGCCCACCTTATGGCCGCCGATTTAATCGTTCTGGCCGCAATTTACGGCCAGATAGAGGAGCTAGGTGTTAGGGTTTTGGCTAGGGTAATCTGTTGCATATTCTAGTGTTTTGGCATATGCAACTTTTCACTTTTGTGCCCGAGTCAAAATATGGCGCCAAATATCGTTTTTCCTATACGTTTAGTTTGCACGACGCGTGTGATACGTGAGTGGGTTCTATGTTCCAGCGTGTCGCGACGTGTCAGGGTAGTTTTAGACGCGTATACACACGTTTCAGCGTATAGGACACACGCGCGTTTAGTTCGCAACGCGAGTTTCTCGTTTGATTTCGCTATCGCGTTTTTGTAGGATTTTGCTTATATATGGATTCTTTGTGTAAATTCTAGGTTCGCAGGAGGGTATGTCGGACGCCCAAAGAAAGGGAAGCAGGTGGTCGGCTATGCTTAGCACGAGACCAGGTGAGTAGATTTAACATCTACGGGGAAATCGCCCGTATGGCGTTAAGCGTCAGGGCGTGAAAGGATATTTAGTCATAGATGTTTATATGTACTATTGTAGCATACCTTCCTTGTTGCACACATATATTGATATCTTCATACTTGCACGCATGCACCCTTTATATTCATACCAGTGCACACATATATTGATATCTTCATACTTGCGCGCATGCACACTGTATATTCATACCAGTGCACACATATATTGATATCTTTATACTTGCGCACATGCATACTGTATATTCATACTAATGTACACATATATTGATATCTACATACTTGCGCACATGCACACTGTATATTCATAGGAGTGCACACATATATTGATATCTTCATACTTGCGCACATGCACACTATATATTCATACCAGTGCACACATATATTGATATCTTCATACTTGTGCACATGCACACTGTATATTCATACCAGTGCACACATATATTGATATCTTCATACTTGCGCACATGCACACTGTATATTCACATTAGTGCATACATCGTTGATATATCTATACTTGCGCACATGCACACTGTATATTCACATTAGTGCATACATCGTTGATATATCCATACTTGCGCACATGCACACTGTATATTGACATTAGTGCATACATCCATGATATATCCATACTTGCGCACATGCACACTGTATATTCACATTAGTGCATACATCATTGATATATCCATACTTGCGCACATGCACACTGTATATTCACATTAGTGCATACATCTTTGATATATCCATACTTGCGCACATGCACAATGTATATTCATATTAGTGCATACATATTGATATATCCCTACTTGCGCACATGCACACTGTATATTCATAGTAGTGCTACACTCATATTCGCGTATATATCCATTTGCACATCCATACCTACATACATACATATGTTATATACATGGATGATATTGACTTGATTTCAAGAAAATAGGGACCGCATGAGATACTTTCAAAACTGGATTCTTTTAAAAGAGCGGTTTTCCCCTTTTACTCTTCGTGTCATGCGACACATTGCATAGATTTACGCATTGAGTTTGGATTTATGGGATTTCTGGATTTGAGAACCGTGGTATTATTTTTAGAAAATACGCACTGTTTTAAAAAGCCGGTTTCTCTTGATATGATATTTCTGTGCGTCCACCATGAGTTTTCTCGGTTCTAGAGAGCGTGTGTGAGTATACCCGATTCGAGGAGTGGTAGGCACCGATTGCGGGTACATGGTGGACCCGGTATGGTACCCCAGGGCAAGAAGACAAGTATTTTTAGACGGCGAGCCCGGCGATGGGACTACTACCTACCGGTGATTGGTTGGACCTGGCAGTCATCCGGAGGATACTGACCAGAGCTGAGAGATGGATACGGACCGACCCGTACTGCCGGGGCCGAGGGCCGATTCCGCAGACGGAGCCTATGGGCCGATCCGGACTGACGGAGGCCGATTTATGAGGATTTACGTATCGATGCTAGACACGATTATTTTATGATATTTCGAGTGTCGATATTAGGCACTCACGATTCCATGAGCTATACAGGATTTAAGGGCTGGTTAGAGAGACGGCGCCTGAGTTTTACTGGGATTTGGGTGTATTGATGGACACCGGTTATTTTCCACGTTGACATTCCGTGTAGATGTTATTTATTCCCATGCTCGGCATTCAGTGTTATACATCTCATCCTGTATCTGTAATACCTGATAGAGTACGCTTGCTATGCACGATTATTGCATACCCTGCTCATCCTATATAGATGTTATTTGATTGCATATGATATGCACGATTATTGCATACCCTGCTCATTCTATATAGATGTTATTAAATTGCACATGCTATACACGATTATTGCATACCCTGCTCATCATGTTGAGATTTTATTAGATTGCACTTGTTGCATGATTATTACGCATCCAGCTCATCATTTAGATGTTATCTGTTGCCATAGGTTAGAGTATCGCTGTACGTGCATACTCGCGATTAACATTATATGTTATCTACTATTCACGAGTTGGCAACTCACCCCCGTTGTGCCACGGTGTTTGCAGGTTGCCCCTCAGAGTAGTCGGGGCAGGCTGCTTTCCTGCATCTTTTGATACAGATACCACTGCAGTTGGCGCGTGAGCCCTTTTGCTGATAGGTGGGTTTTGTGCGGTATCTGTTTATTTTCCTGTTGCATACACTGTTGTATCTAGTACTCTCCATCTACTACTTATGTGTTGACTTAGAGACCAGTTGTGAGGACGATGTATATTATTTGGTACTCTGGTGTCGAGCTCGTTGTGAGCCGACTTTATTTACGCTGTTTTATATTTCATGTTGTCTTCACTTATTTATACTCATTCTTCGCTACAGCGTCGTACATTATTATCGTGGTGGTTGTTTTTGCCTTTAGGCGTGATTGCTCCCGTTTGGGAAGCTTTATTCTTATTGTATATCATTTTACTCATATATTGCCTTGTACCCGATTTCGGGGATAGTTTTTACAAAGGAAATGCTGCCAAAATTTTTAAGATAATAATTTGAACTTTAAAGAATTTTACTAAATTACTTAAGGTTTTCTAAACGTTTTAACAAATGTTTCTATCAAATTTTTTCACACTCATTACTTTTAATGGTTTTGATTTCTGGGTTTCGGCTTACTTAGTCGCGTTACGTCTGTAGACGTTACGTGGTTAAGTGCAGGCCACGGGCCGAACTTTGGGTCGTGACAATCATATACACGTATTAAGCTCACTAATTATTTTCTTTTCTTTATATATATATGATATATATATATATATGTATATATATATAATGTAGCATGGTTGGATTTTCTATTTTGTGAAAATAGAAAAGTGGTGGAAAATGAGGAATGGGGTGAAGTATGGCTTTTATATTTATTTATTCATTTGGACATACTATTGAAGCACGGTTCCAATTGATTATTGGAAAATATTGATGCGGCAATAATTGTGTGAATAAAGAAGCCATTCTTCATTTGCTAATAGAGAAGGCTTGCACACTTTTTCTTGTTCTTCACTTAAGCTCATATGATGAGTTCTCCTCTCTTGCTCTTCCATCTTCTTCATCCTTTACCTCCAAGCTCAATCCCACACATGAGTTGTGAGACCATAAGATTGTGAGAACCCTAGTGAGTTTTGAACCCCTACTTCACCATCCTTGTTTAAATTAGCAATTTGAACTAGTGTGTTTCCTTCACTAAAAAGTTTTGTGAAGAGGTAGCTTGGGTTAGCGGAGGTTCGGGTGGATCATCTTCGGCACGAAGATCGCAAAGGAAGCTCGATCCAACTTCAAGTGGAGCTTTGTGGAGTCGCGTGGACTACTACACAGAGCTTTAGAAGAGAAGGACTCGATCTACTAGGTTGTAATTCTCTTTCACTTCTTATTGTTTAGTTTATATCAATGTTTAAACCCTAATCATCTAGTTAGATCTTTATATAGTGTAGCTTAGCACCATCAATTTTTTAAAAATGGAATGCATGATGCTAATGAAAACCCAGCGGTGGTGCTAGGGTATACTTTCATGGTATCAGAGCCAAGATAGAATAGAATTCATGAGATGAACTAGGTTCCTACAATTGGGCATCCAATACCTGTGTATTGTAATGACAATGGAGTTGTGTCTTTGGCCTAGGAACTCCGGTCCCGTCAGTGATCCAGACATATTCTTAGACAGTATCACCTGATCAGGGAGATTGTTGATCTCCGAGAGATCGAGGTCAGGAGAGTTGACACAGAGGATAACACAGCGGATCCACTCACCGAGGGCATCCCCCAGATGTTATTCGAAAGACTTTTAGAACGTTGGGTAGGAGATACTACAACAACTGTCCTTAGTGAAAGTAGGAGATTGTTAGGAATATGTATGCCCTAGAGGCCATTATTGTTGATATAGTGGATGCTTGGACATATATATAGAGGACTTTCTTGCTCGACATGATAGTATGCTATCAGGTTACCTTTATCTTAACATAAAGACTAGTATTTATACTGTCTGTCTCTTACATGTTGATAAAGCCCTTAGGATATGTACTTGACTACCAAGACTAGGATGAGATCATACTAGTGGGCCAGGGTGGTCCAAAAGTACATCATTTAATCAGTTCCTAGTCGAGGGAATATCGAGACTAGGGTGTCGATATTCCAGAGTAGACTAGTGTGTACGTTACTTGTCCCTTATAGGGTGATGGTTGATCCCACAACCCTTGGTGTGTGACATCAAAGATTGTACACATGTGCTCATTGGAGAATGGGTACACCGAATAGGACTCGCCGAGGACTCCTAAGTAGTGGTATACCTATCGTCAGATAGCAGTCCTCTGGTGACACTGGAACAGGTTAATCTGTAGACCCGAGATCGTCATAGAGTCTTGTGCGGCTCCCACTGTGCTTTGATTTCCTCCCTACCACCCTCAAAGGAGACATGCAAACAGGTGGATTTTGGGTGTAGTCCCGAGTCGCATGGAGGCAATGAGCGATAGGAAGGGTTTCGTCTCTCCCGGTATTGGGGGTAGATGTTGCGCTATGCTCGATTATCTATAACTGGAAGTCTCTGGCCAGGGCTGCTTATGAGATTTACTAATAAGTGTTATCAGTAGTTTCTCGAACCGTTATAGGCCAGACATCGGCATGAATTATCACGTTACTGCAGTCTGACGTTTACCATCCCTAGACATGATAAGCGACATATCAGACGAAGAGACCAGACTGTACGGTAGTGTTACTGATAGGCTTCATGGAGACTATGGACAAGCTTGCTTGTTGATCTTCATATCGCTCAATACCCGGGTAGCCATTACATCCAGCTAGTACCGCTGATGGCTTGTAAGTGACCGATGTGATCATCATGTAGGGTTACTAGGCACACTCAAGAGGTTCCATGAGGCATCAACCATGCCAAATTAAAATTTACCGGTGCCGAGAAACCCTAAACTAGATCGTTAACTAAAGATTAGGCGAAAAAACATGCAAGCAAACGACTTTGTTACTAAGTGAAAGGGATTACAACCTTTGTAGATCCGGTCCTCCACTTCTTTAGCTCCGTGTTGACGTCCCTCCGCTGCGATCATCGGGATCCCGGACTCTAGCAATGGTTTCGTCGGAGAAATGATCGGGCTAGGTCATTGACTTCGAGGCCGAAGATGATCTACGTCGGGGAGACTCAAACTCAAGCTATTTCTTCACTTGGTCGAAAACTTTGTGAAGAGAACACCCTATACTACATGGCAAGTGGTAGAGGATGAAGAAATAGGAAGTGGGTTCACTTTAGAATTGGATTTCTCACTCTTTTTCTCATGGCACCATTGGAGCTCTCAAGCTTTTGTGAGCTTGATGAAGATGAACAAGAAGAAAGAATCATATCAATTAAAAGAATAATATGAATACTTATCCTTTTAATCATGGCACCATGGTTGAGTTAAGCCCTCATGCATAACTCATGTAGAGATTTAACCATAGCATTAGGTTAAGGGTTGGGTTAGCTAATATCTTGAACAAATGACAAAGAGAGTTGACTTTGTCAATGTTTATCAAGCTTCATGAAGCTTGATAACTTTGACCAAAGTCACACTCTTTTGTTATTTGTTTAGGAAAATAGTAAACCCTAATCTAACCTTGATATGGTTCATGTCTCATACACACAACTTGTTTGTATCATCAAGCATGATACAAACATGTACACTTGCATATATCATATATAAACAATGTGCACATTCAAGTAAGAAAATCAATATTAAATGAACCAATACTAGTTAATGTAAAGTAATATATCAAATATATAATTATATATTAAATCATTAAATCAACACTTGATTTAACGATCCGGTCATATCGTATATAACCGACTAACATCAATAGTAACAACTTATCGAATCAACACTTGATCCGATAACCCGGCTATATCGCATACAACCGATCAATGTCACAAATCGCGAGAATAGAATACAGTATCCCATACTGGGATTATTCTCGGTCCCGCACATATCTCATATGCGCTCCTATTTCGTTTCGCTTGAGCCAGGAAACCCCTGTGTAGGACTCTAAAGACTCGTCAATACGCCGGCTGCAGGTGATGATCATATCAAACACCCACAAGCCGCAAGCGGTCTGCTAAACGTAACGGCCACCCGGGTATTGAGCGATCAGAAGATCAACGAGCAAGCCCGCTCACACTCCTGTGAATCCAACGAGTAACACTACCGTACAGTCCGGTCTGTTCGTCTGATATGTCGCATATCTCGTCTAGGGGTGGTAAACGTCAGACCCCAATAACTCGATAAGTCGTGTCGATATGAGGCTCATAACGGGTCGAGAAACTACTGGTAAAACTTACCAGTGCATCCCTAAAACAGCCTTGGCCAAGGACTTCCTGTTATAGCCAATCGAACACTGCGGAACATCAACTCCCTATACCGGGAGAGACGAAACCCCTCCTATCGCTCATTGCCTCCATGTGATTCGGGACTGTACCCAAAAGCCACCGTTTTGCACGCCCTCTTGGACGTGGTATGATGGAAATCAAAGCACAGTGGGAATCACACAAGACTCTATGACGATCTCGGGTCTACAGACTAACCTGCACCAGTGTCACCAGAGAACTGCCATCTGACGTAAGGTGTAATACCATCTGGGAGTTCTCGGCGAGTCCGTCCAGTGTACCTAGTCTCCACTGAGCACCCGTATATCATCTCTGATGTCAAACACCGATGAATATGGGATCATCCATCGCCCATCTGTATGGGTCGAGAAGGTATATGCTAGTCTACTCTGGTATATCGATGCCCTGTCTCGATACACCCACGACTAGGGACCTTGAAGGATGTACTTATGGACTACCATGTCCCCACTAGTATGATCCGCATCATAGTCCAGGTAGTCAAGTACACATCCTAAGGGCTTTACCAACATGTAACAGAGAGACAATCGGTGTACACGTTAAGGTAAAGAGTAACCAGATAGCATACTATCATATCGAGCAAGAAAGTCATCACTATATATGTCCAAGCATCCACTACAATATACATCCTATGTATAGTAATGGCCTCTAGGGCATACATATAACTAATAATCTCCCACTTGCACTAGGGCCATCTGATAGCAGTGGTTGTAGTATCTCATACTCTACCATCCCATAAAAGTCTCTCTCTGGGAAAAGGCCTTTGTGAGTGGATCCGCCGTGTTGTCCTCTGAGTCTACTCTCCTAGCCTTGATCCCCTGGAGATCAACCATCTCCATGATCAGGTGATACTGCCTAAGAATATGTCTGGATCACTGATGGGATGGGCGTTCCTTGGCATAAGCCACAACTCCATTGACACACAATGGGAGGAACGAAGTTCATCTCATGAACTAATTTACACCCAGACTTCCTCTTTGGTAGCATCTTTGGTAGCGATGTATCCAGCCTTTATCGTCTAGTGTGCCACGGTATCTTGCTTGGAACTCTTCCAAAATACCGTCCCTTTACTGAGGGTAAAGACAATGCCTGTGACTGACATTCAGTCGTCATTATCACCCTGGAACCTTTCCAGTGATTCTCCCCAGGATCAATTGACACCTTCTCACTACAACTAGTGAGTATCCTAACATCCAATTAGATCTATCTCATAGATCCAAAATCCAGGATTCAGGAGGTATCATTATGATCCTATATGGAGAACCCTTGTGATAAGCGGAGATTGACCGAGCGTAGCATAGGAAACTCCTTCCCTATCAAGAGTATGTCATCCACGTACTCTACGAGGATCACCAGCATACTCCCTACTACCTTTTTGTATATACAAGGTTTATCTACAATTTTGATGATGTCAAACTCTTTGACTAACTCATCAAAACAGATGTTCCAACTCCACGATGCCTGCTTTATCATATAAAACATCTTGCACATGTTTTCGCTGCTCCCACTGTCTACGAAGCCCTCTGACTGTGTACTTATAGACTCTGTCTTCTAAATCATTATTTAGAAAAGCAGTCATGACACCCAACCGCCAGATATCGTAGTCATGGTATGCAGCCGTGGCAAGTAGGATCTGGATGGACTTAAGCATAGGTACTTAGAAAAGGTTTCATCATAATCCATACGTGGTCAATGATGCAAACTTTTAACAAGTCTAGCTTTGAAAGTCTCAACTTTTCCATATACACCAAGTAATCTTCTCAAGATATACTTGCTCCTGATGGGGATTTAACCCTTCAGATAAAGCAACCAAAGTCCATACTTTGTTGGTGTATAAGGATTCCATCTCAGATCGATAAGCATCCAGCCATTCTTACAGAGTCCTACTCCTGATGGCCACCCCGAAACTAGTTTGGTCATCATCTCATGATGCAATCCTTGCTCCCACTGTCATAGAGAAACCGAAGTATCTCTCAGGTGGGTAAGGAAACCTACTAGATCGGCGGAGAGGCTGAGGTTCGTTGGTCGCTATTGAATCCTTTGGTTCTACCGAATCATCAACTGCAGTTTGTATAGCTGGAACTGTTTCCAGTTCTACCTCATAACCAATAATTTATTCACAAGAAATTCCCTTTCACAAAGGTGGCATGCTGAGAAAAAAAACATTTTTGTTCCTCGGTTAGGTAGAAGATATTCCCTTGTGTATGCTTGGGATATCCAACAAACTTCCACAGATCTGACTTTGCCTCGAGCTTGTCCGGATTTTGCTTTTAGACATAGGCCGGACAACCCCAAATCTTAACTGACTTAAGAGATGGGCTCTTCCCTTTCCACATCTCATATGAAATGGTAGGCAACTGATTTGATCGGAACCTTATTCAATAGGTATGCAACTTCATAAGTGCATAACTCCCTAAAAGGAAATAGGAAACTCAGTAGTACTCATCATAGAGCACACCATATCACATAGGGTGCTATTGCTCCGCCCCGATACACCGAGGTGCTGAGCTGTATACGGAGGAGTAATACTGAGAGAGAATCTCATTCTTAGAATAGTCCAGGAATCCCGTGCTCAAGTATTCTCCTCCTTGATCACATCAAAGGACATAATACTTATACCCGTTTTTGGTTCTCTACTACCAACTTATATTCTATGAATATCTCAAAAGGTTCGGACTTGTGTTTCAACAGGAACATATGTCTGAATCTTGAGAGATCATCAGAGAATGTAATGAAGTACAAAGAACCGGTCTTGGCATGTGTAGACAGGGGACCTTCATACATCAACATGTATTATCCCAAGAGTATACTAACTCTTTCTCTGTTTCCAATAAACAGAGCTATGGTCATCTTATCTCTGTAACATGACTGGCAAGTTTCACAAGATGTAAATTCAAACTAATTTAAATATGCATCTATATGTAACTTCAGCCAGTCGGGTCGCATTGATATGACCTAGTCTATAATGCCTCAAGAAGGATTCGTTCATTTCTGAACTCTTCCTCTTGTGTGTGTTCAATATACTAGGAACTGTAGTTTGATTTAGAACGACAATGCTTTTAGATAACGTGCCTGAACTGATCAACTATTGATATAGGAAATGTTCAAAACATTATCCAATCAATACAAAATTATTGTAACGTTTTGAAAATCGTTTCGGTGAAATTTCGAAAAATCGGTAAAATAAGGGGGTTTTCTGGAAAAAGTCAAAATACAAATATCTTATTATAAAAATTAAATATACATATTCTAGCTATGTAATTGCTATTATTTGGTGTTTATTGAGCCGCTGGTGAAATTTCAAATTTTCTGAAAAAAATATTATTTTATTATTATTTTAAGCCGTCACTAATACATTTAATTAGGGAAAATTACAAATCGGAATGAGTTGAAACAAATTTTGTGCATCATAAAACATTAAATAAAATTTTATCATGTGGTTTTTGGAACGAAATCATTTGCCAAAACGGTTTAGAAATTATTGAAGAAAAAAGGCTTTTTTTAGCGTAAATGGATGTTTGGGGTATTGTATTTATCATTTTTCATCACCCCACACCCGTACCCACACCCACACACCCCCACTTACTCCTCCCCATGGCTGAATTCAGCACCCACCATAATTTTTCCCCACTTGATTTCAAAGGAAAAGAAATGAAAGAAAAGAAAAGAAAATGGGTGAATTAGGTGGACTTTTGACCTTACCTTGACCTTGACTTTCCTCCCTTGCATTTTCTCTACCTCCCTCTCTCTCTTCACTCCCATTTCTGGCCTCCCAACAGCAGCAGCCCCCCCTCAAATCCCACTCTTTCTTCATCAAAAAAATCCACAAATCACTTCAAAATCCATGCAAATTCAAATCTAAATCCAAATCCGACTCCTACCCATTTTAGCTTAGCCCGTATAGCGTGTATCCTTGTGAAAAGAGAGTATTTTGGAGGGCCATGGATGCTTGTGGACCTTCATATATTTTTGGGTATAATTCTAAAACTTTTTGCTTAAATTGTTACTTGTTTCTTAAAGCTAATTTAAATTAAGTGTTAACTTGGATATGTGAGTTTAATTGCAAGTTTTGGATTTCAAGTTAGGGTTTGTTGTGGAAATGAGTTGTGTTTGATTGTGCATGGTTTAGTGAAGTGGTTTAACATAATTAGTTTTGTAGAAAACTAATTTAGTTGTTAATTACAAGTTGTTACTTGAAAAATTGTGTTAATTTGCTAATTGCTTACTAGGTTTTTGAAATTTGTTAAATTCTTGGGATTAAAAATGTGATTAGGGTTTTCTTGGCTTCATTAACTTTATTAAGTGTGGTTTAATGCTTTGGATCATGCAAATCTAAGCTAGATTGTAGTTTGTGCATTTTTGCTTTGAAATTGTTAAAAAAGGGTATTTTTGTAAACTAGAATATTAGGATTTTTGGAATTTAATGAGATTAAATTCCGGAAATTGTTTATACGACTTATTTAAGATATTTAATAAGTATATTGGCCACTACTTTCATTTAAACATCATGTTTTGTACAAAACGGCGAATTGTGCTTGCTAGATTTTCGGAAAAATGACTTTTTAAGTGAAAATGGGGTTTTTGTGAGTTTTAACCTAGTTTATATTAAAATTAGTGTTCGTGAATGTGCAAATGAGTGTGATTGGATTTTTCTCGATGGTTTGACGTTTGTACATCGACATCGAGGGTTGGTTTTACTATTCTTGCATGCGTAGGCGATAGGTTTGGACCTATGCGTGATACGCGTGCCGATTTGATTTTCGTATGCCGTTTCGATCTCGAATTTAGTTTTAATGCGATATGGTGCGTTATGATATGTAGGTACCCCCACGTAGACTTCGAGACGACAAGCAAGCGCGTGGCGACGTTGTAGGGTTCCTAGACACCCTAGTTAAGTCTCACAAGTGATCAAACATGCACAAATAAAATTTTACGGGTGCCTACAAACCCGACTACGGATCGTTTACTAGATATTTAGGCGAAACAAGCAAACTAGTTAACACTTAACTACAAGATACGGAAATACAACCTTTGTAGATCCGGTGCTCCACCTCCATAGCTCCGCAACGAGGTCCTCTCCGCTGTCCAAATCAAATCCGGGCTCTAGCGTCGGCTTCGTCGGAGAATGGGCAAGCTAGGTCGTCGATGTCCATGCCGAAGATGATCTACGTCGAGGCATCGCTAAATCAAGCTCCACCTTCACCAAACCATGATGACTTGTGAAGGAAACACACTCTACTACTTGGCAAGAGGTAGAGGATGAAGAAATAGGAAGTGGGTAGACTTTAGAATTGGATTTCTCACTCATTTGCTCAATTCACCATTGATGAAGAAAGCTTTTTCTTCCTTGCTCATGAAGAAGAAGAAGAAAGAAAAATATGATTAGTTAATTAAAAAAAGAAAAGAATAATCCATTCTTATCATAACACTAACCATGGTAATGTGTAGAGAATCAATCATGGTTAAATGGGATGGTTAGGGTTAAGCATGAGACAAAATGGTTGCTAAAGTCAAAGTCTTCATGAAGCTTCAACAAGCTTCCAAATAAAGCCACCATTTTGCATTATGCTTATCATTTTCCAATAATGAATAAACAAATAAATAAATAGATATGAAAATGAAAACCCTAACCATTACATAACCATGGTTTAAACTTTACACAAAACACAAGTTAGCATGCATCATCAAACATGATACATACAAGTGCACAAAAGTATATCGCATATACAATGCGCACATCCGAGTGAGAAAATCCATCTTAAGTGAACCAATACTAGTTAATGCAAAGTAATATATCAAATATATAATTATGCATTAAATCATTAAATCAACACTTGATTCAATGATCCGGTCATGTCGCACACAACCGACTAGTATACAATGTATCGGCTTATCGAATCAATCCTTGATTCGATAACTAGGTTATATCACATACAACCATTGGACACATTCATCGCGAGAATGGAATACGGTATCACATACACGCATTATTCTCGGTCCCGCACATATCTCATATGCGCTCCTATTTCGTTTCGCTTGAGCCAGGAAACCTCTGTGTAGGACTCTAAAGACTCGTCAATACGCCGGCAGCGGATGATGATCATATCAAACATCCACAAGCCGCAAGCGGTCTTCTAAACGTAACGGCCACCCGGGTATTGAGCGATCTGAAGATCGACGAGCAAGCCCGCTCACACACCTGCGAATCCGACCAGTAACACTACCGTATAGTCCGGTCTGTTCGTCTGATATGTCGCATATATCGCCTAGGGGTGGTAAACGTCAGACCCCAATAGCTCGATAAGTCATGCCGACGTAGGGTCCATAACATTCGTGAAACTACTGATAACTCTTACCAGTATATCACTGCAACCCTGGCCAGGGATTTCCTGTTATGGCCAGTCGAGCATAGCACAACATCAACCCCCAATACCGGGAGAGACGAATCCCCTCCTATCGCTCATTGCCTCCATGTGAATCGGGACTGTACCCAAAAACCACCTGTTTGCACGACTCAGTAAAGCCGTGGTAGGGTGGAAATCAAAGCACAGTGGGAGACACACAAGACTCTATGACGATCTCGGGTCAACAGACTAAGCTGTACCAGTGTCACCAGAGAACTGCCATCTGACGTGAGGTATAATACCATCTGGGAGTTCTCGGCGAGTCCGTTCAGTGTACCCAGTCTCCACTGAGCACCCGCATATCATCTTCGATGTCAAACACCAATGGATATGGGATCATCCATCGCCCATCGCATGGGTCGAGAAGATATGCGCTAGTCTACTCTGGAATATCGATGCCCCGTCTCGATATTCCCACGACTAGGAACAATGAAGGATGTACTCATTGACTACCCAGGCCCCACTAGTATGATCTACATCATAGTCCTGGAAATCGAGTATACATCCTAAGGGCTTTATCAACATGTAATCAGAGAGACAGAAAGTATACATGTTAAGATAAAGTGCAACCAGATAGCGTACTATCATGTCGAGCAAGAAAGTCCTTCCTATATATGTCCCAGCATCCACTACAATATACATCCAATGTACAGTAATGGCCTCTAGGGCATACATATAACTAACAATCTCCCACTTGCACTAGGGCCAACTGTAGCAGTGGTTGCAGTATCACATACTCAACCATCCCCTAAATTGTCTCTCTTTGGGAAAAGGCCTTCGTGTGTGGATCCGCCGTGTTGTCCTCTGAGTCTACTCTCCTAACCTCGATCACCCTGGAGATCAACTATCTCCATGATCAGGTGATGCTGCCTCAGAATTTGTCTGGGTCACTGATGGGACTAGGGTTCCAGGGCCGAAGCCACACTTCCATTGTCATACAATGGCAGGAACCTAGTTCATCTTATGAACCAATATACACCCAAACTGCCTCTTTGGTAGTATCTTTAATAGCGATGTTACCAGCCTTTATCGTCTAGTTTGTCACGGTATCTAGCTTGGAAATCTTCCAACATACCGTCCCTTTACTGAGGGTAAAGACAATGCCTGTGACTGACATTCAGTCGTCTTTATCACCCTGGAACTCTTCTAGTGATTCTCCCTAGGATCGATTGATACCATCTCACTACACCTAGTGAGAATCCTAGCATCCAATTACATCTATCTAATAGATGAAAACTCAGGATTTAGGAGGTATCACTTTGATCCTATTTGGAGAATTCTAGTGATAATAGGAGATTGACCGATCGTAGTATGGGAAACTCTTTTCCTATCAAGAGTATGTTGTCTACGTACAATATGAAGATGACCACCTTACTCTCTACTACCCCTTTTTATATACAAGGTTCGTCTACCATTTTGATGAAGTCAAACACTTTGACTATCACATCAAAACAGACGTTCCAACTCCGCGATGCCTGCTTCATTATGTAAAGCAACTTGCACACGTTTCCGCTGCTCCCACTGTTTACGAAGACCTCTGGCTGTGTTCTTATAGACGTTCTCTTCTAAATCAGTATTTAGAAAAGCAGTCATGGCACCCAACCGCCAGATATCGTAGTTATGGTATGTAGCCGTGGTAAGTAGGATCTGGACAGACTTAAGCATAGTTACTGGAAAAAGGTTTCATCATTATCCACGCCTGGTCGATGACGAAAACCTTTAACAAGTCTAGCTTTGAAAGTCTCAACTTTTCCATCTACACCAAGTAATCTTCTCAAGATATACTTGCTCCTGATGGGGATTTAACCCTTCAGATATAGCAGCTAAAGTCCCTACTTTGCTGGTGTACATGGATTCCATCTCAGATCGCTAAGCATCCAGCCATTCTTACAGAGTCCCTACTCTCGATGGCCTGCTCGAAACTAGTTGGGTCATCATCTCATGATGCAATCCTAGCTCCCACTGTCATCGAGAAACCGAGGTATCTCTCAGGTGGGTGAGGAACCCTACTAGATCGGCGGAGAGGCTGAGGTTCGTCGGAAACTATTGAATCATTTGGTTCTGTCAAATCATTAGCAGTTTTGTACAGCTGGAACCTTTCCAGTTCTACAGAACTGATCTTGCCTCGATCTTGTCCGGATTTTGCTTTTGACATAGGCCGGACAATCCCAAATCTTAACTTACTTAAGAGATAGGATCTTCCTATACCATATCTCATATGGAGTGGTAGGCATTGATTTGATTCAAACCTAATTCAATAGGTATGTAGCTTCTCAAGTGCATAACCCCAAAAGGAAATAGGTAACTCAGTAATACTCATCATAGAGCACACCATATCTAATATTGTGCAATTGCTCCGCCCTGATACACCGTTTTGCTGTGGTGTATTCAGAGGAGTAACACTGAGAGAAAATCTCATTTTCTTTTAGAATAGTCCAGGAATGCTATGCACAAGTATTCTCCTCCCTGATATCATCATAGGACATAATACTTATACCCGTATTTTGGTTCTCTACTTCCTACTTATATTCTGTGAATACCTCAAAAGGTTCGGACTTATATTTCAACAGGAATATATGACTAAATCTTGAGAGATTATCAGAGAATATAATGAAGTATAAAGAACCAGTCCTGGCATGTGTAGACAGGAGACATTGTATACATCATCATGTATCAGTCCCAAGAGTTTGCTAACTCTTTCTCTGCTTCCAGTAAACAGAGCTAGTGTCATTATATCTTTGTGACATGACTGGCAAGTTTCACAAGACGTAAATTCAAACTGATTTAAATATGCATCTAAAATGTAACTTCAGCCAGTCGGGTCGCATTGATATGACCTAGTCTACAATGCCTCAAGAACGAATCGTTCATTCTTGAACTCTTCCTCTTGTGTGTGTTCTGTGTACAAGGAACTGTAGTTTGATTTAGAACGTCAATGCTTTTAGATAACGTGCCTGAACCGATCAACTTTTGATATAGGAAATGTTCAAAACATTATCCATCAATACAAAATTATATCCTTTCTTTACTAATAAAGAGACTGATATGATTTTGTATATCAGGTTCGGTATCTAATAGCATTTGCTCAGAATCAATGTATTCTTAATACAGGGTGACAGTGACCAACAGACTTGGCTGTAACACTTGCCCCGTTTTCTGCCTCATGAAACTTATCACCCGTTCTCAGTTTTTCTACCTTTTTGTAGCCCTATGTAACAGATTACATATCTGGGATCCTGATCCGGTATCATATACCCAGGATTCAGAGGATACTGAGAATTAGTTCTTTGTAATGAACACACCCGAAGGAGATGCATCATATGCACTGTCTTCGTTTGGGCGGCATAGGAATTCTGGTATTCCCTATTTCCTGCTCTGTCTTATAACAATTATAAGTTAGAGCGGGACCAATGTTCCCCAGCTCAGTATAAAAAGAGGGTTCGGTCAATACATCCGTATTATTATCTTGATTAAGGCGTGATATGGTCGCTACCAGGAGAGAGAGAGAAGCAAACACTCTGCGTGCGCTCTTGCAAGATCAGATTGGTTATGTATTTTATCTAATCAGGATGGCTCCCACTGTTTTTATCAAATCTTCCTTCAAACCCTAAAAGGAAAGACTAGCCGGGATTAATTACACTCTACAAGTTCGCCAACCTTTCAGCCAGGCCAGTGTCGGTACTTAGAGGGAGGTTCCCCGTGCTTTCGCACGGACCTAATTACAGTAAACCTCGTTTTCCCAGAGGCGTAACCCCGTTGACACCTTTCTAGACACCTACTTGATCGGCTAATTGCAAAATGCAAAACTCTCCCAGGAGTAACAATTACTCGCAGTGGGTATCGGGATCCAACTATCACATAGAAGGTATGCAATCTCATTGCAAGTTTCAACACTTGAAACTCCCGATAAAGGTTTTTACCCCTAGCACCTATGACCTTAACTATGGTCAACAAATCATAAGTACTAGTCAAGTTCTACCCGTCATTTCGTGATTAATTAGACCCACCCACATGACCCTTAACTAAGGTCAACAAAGTCACGCGACTGTCCTAACTAATTGCATCATATGCGGTGTAGGAAGACATCACTTAGCTACCGTACACTGTGCCTTGACTATGGTCAACAAACACAGCACGAATACTAAGTACTCTACTTCCTAAAATGACGGAGGGTTGCGGCTGGTTTTTGTGAAAACCTTTAACGCTTTGAACTTGATCTCGTTGCGGAATCAAATGGTTTTTAAATGGAATGTTTTCGAGGCTTTTCTGGTTTTGCTAAAGGGGTTACTCCCGGTGAAGGGATCGTCGGCCCTTTCCTCGTCGAATGAGGTGCGGGATATATCATATATATCACTGTGCAAAGCAGAAACTATAGAAGCGATCAAAGACAAACCGAGGATTGTAGCATCTGCCAGTTATTGCTAAAGGAGTCACTCCCGGTGAAGGGATCTCGGTCCTTTCCTTATCGAATAAGGTGCAGGATGTTCTACAATGAACACCGCGATGCAAAGAAAGAACTGTAGCTACCTGTTTTATTTTGAAATTCGATTCCACAACATCAATTAGGTTTATTTTCTTTCATTAATCTCATTAATGAATATCCCATCATTTAAATTACCTAAACATCACAGATAGATATGACGTACACTTATGCCATCCGCATTCGCCTCGATGTCCCTTCGTGCACCGTTAGGTTAGGTAACTAACGGCAGAGCGGGGCAGGGCTAGCGCGGGTGTAAAACATAAGTAACGTCTATATAATATATCATATATACTATAATATCTGTCACAGAGCACAGAACATCGCATGATCACAGATAAAACACAGCAGAAGAAACATATGAAATATTGGATATACTAGGACGTCCGTGTTTTCAATACGAGCCAGTATAAAACACAGATTCCACGGTCGTGATGAATAGCCAATCCCACACCCCTAGACCCCTACGAGAGCGGCAAGCAACCCTGCCAATTCTAGGGTTAGGAGACCCGAACTCGACTCCTCGAGTTGGTCTCCCACTGGACCCCAGAACCCGGTTACTTGTGCTCCCCTCCTTGGGTCTATCCTAATGCAGAAAAGTAAATAATATACAAACGGTGACTACTTCCGCAACCTGGAAGTGCCCCAATAAAAGAATATTACATACAAGTTTTTACATGAATGAAAATGAAAAACACTCATCTCACATAAAAAACCCCCGGCTATTCAAACACGACGATCCAATATAACATATCCAACAACACATAACATCACATGTCATCAACGTAAGTAAATATGCGCATCCCAATTGTCGTTGACATATAGCAACGAAACCGGCGATATCACATATTACACTTACGGTCACAGAAAAGAAAGTGTAAAACTACAACAGTTGGAATCCGCAACCTCCTCAGACATCGCATGCCTGACCAAATGAATTACTTAGACATCGCATGCCTAACAATTATAAACCCCGCATTTTAGTCTCATTATCGAAAACTCTTTGCAATATCAAGTCAGGCAATTCAACAGGATTCCCGACATTCTGATCGAATGCTCGTCGCAAACTTCAGTAGACGGCCGCACCCCTGATACCGTCGACTAAGTGCACCAAGGCGGAACACCGCTACCGCGAGCACCCGAACGGATGCTTTCGGCGACGGGGTTCTCCTACAGTCACTTGGTCGGGGCTATGGAGTGAGGCTGTCTATTAAGTTTACCCGGCGAGTATCCGCGTACGCTACGTGATTGCAACGGACTTTTGATCACATCAAAATTCCGTGGCAACCGATCAAATGAGACTAAACTGCTATGTTTATAACATTCATTCAGTTATCTCATAACTTCTTGTGAATTCCAATTATTGTATCACATTCCGGATAAATAGAAAATGTTAAACTTTCCGATCGAACAATCGAACACCCAAGTTTTCCCGATACAGATCAACACATGAAACAAGTCTAAAAACATTCAGTTCGTGCCTCAGTACCAACGGTCCAGCCGTAGAAGGGTCAAGCCAACGCCTCACATGTGGCACGCCGTACTGCCCCAAACCCGAAGGTTCAAAGGGTAGTTCAAGACGGTCACATAATCGAGTTAAGGTTTGTTGTCTTCTAGAGGGACCATCGTGTTACTTGCACTACTTAGAACGTGATTAAACTACATAAATATCCAACACTTGGAAATTTCCCGACAGGGGAAAAATTGGGTATTTATATCCGGTCGAACATTTTAACATATTCAAAAAATTATCCGGAACGACACATAGACAAAGTTTGACAATCCGATCGAATGTATGAACTCCCAATACAACCCAAAATACTCAACTCTTGATTTCAGATTAAAAATTCCCAAGAAAACCAGCACTGAAAAATAGGAGTTACTGTGCAAAATTCAATGGCAGATAAGACAAAAGTGCGGCGGAAGGGCCGCATTAGCACACTAATACCGCGGTTCCGCCGCAATTTAGAAAGATCATTAGGTAATTTTTGCATCGTAATTCTTAGATTTACCTGCTGATTGTTCTGCATATTTGTAATTTGCAAAAATCCACATTTTACAAAAATGTCCAGAAAGCATTTTAAAGTCGGGGTTTCGGGTCGATCGGACTTCTAACTCCGTTTACGCAACGCCTAAGGCTCTAGCTAGTCTCTGATACCACTGTAGGGTTCCTAGACACCCTAGTTAAGTCTCACAAGTGATCAAACATGCACAAATAAAATTTTACGGGTGCCTACAAACCCGACTACGGATCGTTTACTAGATATTTAGGCGAAACAAGCAAACTAGTTAACACTTAACTACAAGATACGGAAATACAACCTTTGTAGATCCGGTGATCCACCTCCATAGCTCCGCAACGGGGTCCTCTCCGCTGTCCAAATCAAATCCGGGCTCTAGCGTCGGCTTTGTCGGAGAATGGGCAAGCTAGGTCGTCGATGTCCATGCCGAAGATGATCTACGTCGAGGCATCGCTAAATCAAGCTCCACCTTCACCAAACCATGATGACTTGTGAAGGAAACACACTCTACTACTTGGCAAGAGGTAGAGGATGAAGAAATAGGAAGTGGGTAGACTTTAGAATTGGATTTCTCACTCATTTGCTCAATTCACCATTGATGAAGAAAGCTTTTTCTTCCTTGCTCATGAAGAAGAAGAAGAAAGAAAAATATGATAAGTTAATTAAAAAAAGAAAAGAATAATCCATTCTTATCATAACACTAACCATGGTAATGTGTAGAGAATCAATCATGGTTAAATGGGATGGTTAGGGTTAAGCATGAGACAAAATGGTTGCTAAAGTCAAAGTCTTCATGAAGCTTCAACAAGCTTCCAAATAAAGCCACCATTTTGCATTATGCTTATCATTTTCCAATAATGAATAAACAAATAAATAAATAGATATGAAAATGAAAACCCTAACCATTACATAACCATGGTTTAAACTTTACACAAAACACAAGTTAGCATGCATCATCAAACATGATACATACAAGTGCACAAAAGTATATCGCATATACAATGCGCACATCCGAGTGAGAAAATCCATCTTAAGTGAACCAATACTAGTTAATGCAAAGTAATATATCAAATATATAATTATGCATTAAATCATTCAATCAACACTTGATTCAATGATCCGGTCATGTCGCACACAACCGACTAGTATACAATGTATCGGCTTATCGAATCAATCCTTGATTCGATAACTAGGTTATATCACATACAACCATTGGACACATTCATCGCGAGAATGGAATACGGTATCACATACACGCATTATTCTCGGTCCCGCACATATCTCATATGCGCTCCTATTTTGTTTTGCTTGAGCCAGGAAACCTCTGTGTAGGACTCTAAAGACTCGTCAATACGCCGGCAGCGGATGATGATCATATCAAACATCCACAAGCCGCAAGCGGTCTGCTAAACGTAACGGCCACCCGGGTATTGAGCGATCTGAAGATCGACGAGCAAGCCCGCTCACACTCCTGCGAATCCGACCAGTAACACTACCGTATAGTCCGGTCTGTTCGTCTGATATGTCGCATATATCGCCTAGGGGTGGTAAACGTCAGACCCCAATAGCTCGATAAGTCATGCCGACGTAGTGTCCATAACATTCGTGAAACTACTGATAACTCTTACCAGTATATCACTGCAACCCTGGCCAGGGATTTCCTGTTATGGCCAGTCGAGCATAGCACAACATCAACCCCCAATACCGGGAGAGACGAATCCCCTCCTATCGCTCATTGCCTCCATGTGAATCGGGACTGTACCCAAAAACCACCTGTTTGCACGACTCAGTAAAGCCGTGGTAGGGTGGAAATCAAAGCACAGTGGGAGACACACAAGACTCTATGACGATCTCGGGTCAACAGACTAAGCTGTACCAGTGTCACCAGAGAACTGCCATCTGACGTGAGGTATAATACCATCTGGGAGTTCTCGGCGAGTCCGATCAGTGTACCCAGTCTCCACTGAGCACCCGCATATCATCTTCGATGTAAAACAGCAATGGATATGGGATCATCCATCGCCCATCGCATGGGTCGAGAAGATATGCGCTAGTCTACTCTGGAATATCGATGCCCCGTCTCGATATTCCCACGACTAGGAACAATGAAGGATGTACTCATTGACTACCCAGGCCCCACTAGTATGATCTACATCATAGTCCTGGAAGTCGAGTATACATCCTAAGGGCTTTATCAACATGTAATCAGAGAGACAGAAAGTATACATGTTAAGATAAAGTGCAACCAGATAGCGTACTATCATGTCGAGCAAGAAAGTCCTTCCTATATATGTCCCAGCATCCACTACAATATACATCCAATGTACAGTAATGGCCTCTAGGGCATACATATAACTAACAGACGTCGGCACCGGCGAGCGAGGACCAGGTGAGTAGATTTATATCTACGGGGAGAAGTCGGGTGGATGGCGTATAGCACCCCCGCAGTTCGTGGTGATGTATACGAATACGTATACACACACATATATATATTTTGACTATAATTTGTTTGATATTATCGATGATATAGATACTTGGTGTGTTGGACTATTTTTAGTGTTGCGAACCCTAGGGTAGTGTTACACACACATACACACATACATACTTGCATACATTCCTATTGATATGTGCTCATGGGATTCTTTATAGTTATGTGTTCACATGGGTATGGGACTATGTGTTCACATACGGATTGAGGATGATACTTGGGATTGAGCTGAGTCGATGAGATTTGATTTGAGGCCGTGAGATCGGTGATATAGCAGGGTTCGTATCTTAGATACGACATGACGTTGTAGCGGGTCCTTGACGTAGTGTTTCACACACGTCCATGCATACGTAGGCGGTATCAGTATGGTACTAGACGTAGATCAGTACCCCGATCATGATATTTGATAAAGAGGATACCAGGTGAATAGTATGATGAATGTGATATTGACCCGTACCCAGATTGGGATGTCGTACGACGGATTTACGTACGAGCTATATTGATGATTGATCCGCACTCTTGACTTGGGATGCCTGATTATAGATATGGTATCGGATATGATATTATTGAGGCGAGATCACCGACTATACATATACAGGTATGTATATGTATCGACTCAGATGATAAGCGGTTTCCTTAGCTGTAGTTCAGCTTGTAGTTCAGCCGTATAGTTTAGTGTAGTTGTTAGATTAGATTAGACTTCTTACCTATTTCAAAAAAACTAACGAATCGTGGGCATTTTTAAAGACAGCTCAAGGGAATCTACGGATATTTCAAAAACGACGTATCTTTTCATAAAAACACTGTAGCCCCTATTTTCAAAACCCCATGATTCGTGTTATTTCAAAAGGCACCATTCGTAGGACTTATATTAGATTATTGCAGATTAGTTATCGTTGTGTCTAGTATTCAGCTCCCGCACATTATTGCTGTTCGCTCTGCCTCGCATATTTATTTTGCTGCATATTCCATATTTGATATCATGCTGTTAGGACACCAGCACCATTACCGATGATGCGTATGTACCACGTACACCTACTTGCCGGCTCACACACATCTTCATCGGTAATTGCCATGTCACGTACACTTTAGAGAATATAATTGCTTGACTTAGATTGTTAGCTAGTAGTGTTGACATGATATTAGTGTACTTCTCTTATATGACATATTAGACATTGTAGTTATTACCTACCACTTCATGCATACTGTTATTCAGTTGTTCATGCCTAGTTCATTATCATTGACATATGCACTTGTGATGATTTCTTGAGATTTATGATATTTCTGGATTTCGGGGAAAGCCGCAAAATTTACAACTTATGATCTTTTAAAATATAAAATGTTGCGGTTTTCTATTGATGTAAAGTGTCGTCCACCATGAGTTTGCTGTGGTTTTGGAGATCCGTGTCGAGGAGTGGAGGAACCGTCACGGGTACATGGTGGGCCCGGTATGGTACCCCGGGGCAAGAGGAATGTGGTGTTGACGTTGAGCCTGGCTGGGGAGCACTACCTACCGGTGATATTACCCGACGCGTCGGATATCCGGAGGATACCGTCGTGGTCTTGAGATGGATGGTAGGGGCCGGTCTGGACTGACGGCGCCCTAGATATTGAGATTGAGACATTGATATTTCGAGACAGTGAGATTTATGTTTTGTGTCGATGCTAGACACTGTTGATACTGATTTCATTATGATACCTCAGTTTAAAAACCAGAAGGAAATCTCACTAATTTATGAAAACAGTTTCTTCATTTACATGTATTCTGTTTTCATGCATTCATACCTCATTCATATGATATATTGCTACCTGAGGCACTGACATGGGCACATGAGATTACACTCGGTTAGATATTACCCTAGCCATTGTTATAGGCTGCATGTTATACATATTTTTGAGGATATATTATGATCATTGACCTAGGATTGCGTTATTTATGCGATTTCTGTGCGTAGATGTTTTTCTATTCACGAGTTGGCAACTCACCCCCGTTGTGCCCCAGTTTCTTGCAGGTTGCCGTACAGGTTCATTACGGCTTTGCGGGCATAGTTTCATTCGGGTGATTTGCTAGTAGGTGGGTTTACTTGTATCATACCCCCATTATTTATCTTGTATATCATTATTCTGTTGTATCTAGAATTCCATCAACCAAACATGTATTTTTTTGAGATAGAGACCAGTGTTGGTTATTCTTTCGACCTTAGAGTCGCTCGTTATTTTTCTGGTGGTTTTGAGTTTCCTTTTGAGTTTTGATCCTCGCCATTGGCGTTGTATATTATATTTCTTGTGTGGTTGTGACCGTCGATTGACGAAGAGCTAGCTCCCGCTTGGGGATGCCTTTTTCTTAATTTCGTATACTATCATGTTGTATCCCGTTTGGGGGCCAGCATTTACAAAGGAGACTCTGCCGAAATTTTCAGTAAATTTTTGATGTTTTAAAAACCGCATAATTCGGCTTATGGTATTGAAATTACTTGCTTTAAGTTGTTTTTCCTGCACTCTACTATTTTCTTGGTTTGGATTTCTGAGTTTTCGGTTTACTTAGATTACGTACGCCTCGAGACGTTCGTAGTTTAAGTGCCGGTCATGTTCCGTACTTTCGGGTCATGACAATTATATCCTTCTTTATCTAAATAAAGAGATTGATATGATTTTGTATATCAAGTTCGGTATCTAATAACATTTGTTGAGAATCAATGTATTCTGGTAATACAGGGTGATAGTGACCAACAGACTTGGCTGCAACAATTGCCCCATTTTCTGTCTCATGAAACTTATCACCCGTTCTCAGTTCTCTACCTATCTGTAGCCCATGTAACAGATTACATATGCGGGATCCTGATCCGGTATCACATACCCAGGACGTAAAGGATACTGAGAAACAGTTCTCTGCAATGAACACACCCGAAGATGATGCATCAACATACACTTTCTTCGTTTGGGCGGCACGGGAAATCTGGTATTCCCCAATTTCCTGCTCTGTCTTATAACAATTATAAGTTGGAGCGGGACCAATGTTCCCCAGCTCAGTATAACAAGCGGGTTCAGTCAATATATCCGTTTTTGTTATCTTGATTAAGGCGTGATATGGTCGCTACCTGGAGAGATAGAGAAGAAAACACTCAGCGTATGCTCTTGCAAGATCAGATTGGTTATTATTTTATCTAATCAGGATGGCTCCCACTGTTTTTATCAAATCTTCCTTCAAACCCTAAAAGGAAAGACTATCCGGGATTAATTACACGCTACAAGTTCGCCAATCTTTTAGCCAGGCCAATGTCGGTACTTTGAGGGAGGTCCCCCGTGCTTTCGCACGAACCTAATTAATGTAAACCTCGTTTTCCCAGATGCGTAACCCCGTTAACACCTTTCTAGACACCTACTTGATCGGCTAATTGTAATATGTAAAACTCTCCCAGGAGTAACAATTACTCGCAGTGGGTATCGGGATCCAACTATCTTATAGAAGGTATGCAATCTCATTGCAAATTTCAACACTTGAAATTCCCGATAATATTTTGCCCCTAGCGTCCTATGACCTTGACAGAGGTCAACAAACCATAGGCTGCTGGTCAAGTTCAACCCGTCATTTCCTGATTGAAGTAAACCCACCCGCACGACCCTTGACAGAGGTCAACAAGGTCGCACGACTACCCTAAATCAATCACATCATATGCTTATACAGATAAGCACTAATCAGCTACCGCACACTACGCCTTGACAGAGGTCAACAAACGTAGCACTAATACTAACCAGTACTTATCTGAAATGACGGAGGGCTACGACAGGTTTTTCTGAAAACCTATTGCGTAATGAACTTGATATCGTTGTAGAATCAAATGATCTTGAAATGGAGTTTTTTTGAGGCTTTTCTAGTTTTGCTAAAAGGGTCACTCCCGGTGAAGGGATCGTCGGCCATTTCCTCGTCGAATGAGGTGCGGTATATATCATATATATCACTGTGCAAAGCATAAACTATAGAAGCTATCAAAAGACAAACTGAGTGTCTAGCATCTGCCAGTTATTGCTAAAGGGGTCACTGCCGGTGAAGGGATCTCGGCCCTTTCCTCATCGAATAAGGTGCAGGATATATCATATATACCGCTGTGCAAAGCAAGAACCGTAGCTACCTGTTTTTGAAAATTCGATTCCACAACATCTTTAGGTTTCTTTTTCTTTCATTAATCATATTAATGAAGTCCCATCATTTAATCACCTAAACATCACAGATAAATACGACGTACACTTATGCCATCCGCATTCGCCTCGATGTCCCCTCGTGCACCGTTAGGTTAGGGAACTAACGGCAGAGCGGGGCAGGGCTAGCACGGGTGTAAAACATAAGTAACGTCTATATAATATATCATATATATCATATACCGTATCTATCATCACATATCAAATGATCACATCACAGATATCGCAGCAGAAGAAACATATGAAACATTGGATATACTAGGACGTCCGTGTTTTCAATACGAGCCAGTATAAAACACGGATTCCACGGTCGCGATGAATAGCCAAACCCACACCCCTAGACCCCTATGAGAGCGGCAAGCAACCCTACCAATTCTAGAGTTAGGAGACACGGACTCGACTCCTCGAGTTGGTCTTCCACTGGACTCCAGAACCCGGTTACTTGTGGTCTCCTCCTTGGGTCTATCCTAGTGCGGAAAAGTAAATAATATACATCAACGGTGACATCTTCCGCAACCTGGAAGTGCCCCAATAAAAGAATATTACATACAAGTTTTTACATGAATGAAAATGAAAAACACTCATCTCACATAAAAAACCCCGGCTATTCAAAACGCGACGATCCAATATAACATATCCAGCAGCACATAACATCACATGTCATCAACGTAAGTAAATATGCGCATCCCAATAGCAACGAAACCGGCGATATCACATATTACACTTACGGACACAGAAAAGAAAGTGTAAAACTACAACAGTTGGAATCCGCAACCTTCTTAGACATCGCATGCCTAACCATCTGAATTCCTTAGACATCACATGCCTAACAATTATAAACCCCGCATTTTAGTCTCATTATCGAAAACACTTTTCAATATCAAGTCGGGCAATTCAACAAGATTCCCGACATCCTGATCGAATGCTCGTCGCAAACTTCAGTAGACGGCCGCACCCCCGATGCCGTCGACGAAGTGCACCAAGGCGGAACACCGCTGCCGCGAGCACCCGAACGGATGCTTTCGGCGATGGGGTTCTCCTACAGTCACTTGGTCGGGGCTATGGGGTGTAGCTGTCTATTAAGTTTACCCGGCGAGTATCCGCGTACACTACGTGATTGCGACGGACTTTTGATCGCATCAAAATTCCATGGCAACCGATCAAGTGAGACTAAAGTGCTATGTTTATAACATCCAAATCAGTTATCTCATAACTACTTGTGGATTCCAAATATTATACCACATTCCAGATAAATAGAAAATGTTAAACTTTCCGATCGAACAATCAAACGCCCAAGTTTTCCCTAAACAGCTCAACTCTTGAAATAAGTTCAAAAACATCCATTTCATGCCACAGTACCAACGGTCCAGCCGTAGAAGGGTCAAGACAACGCCTCACATGTGGCACGCCGTACTGCCCCAAACCCTAAGGTTCAAAGGGCAGTTCAAGACGGTCACATAATCGAGTTAAGGTTTGTTGTCTTTTAGAGGGTCCATCGCGTTACTTGCACTACTTAGAACATTCTTAAACCACGGAAAAATCCAACACTTGGAAATTTCTCGGCAGGGGAAAAAGTGGATATTTATATCCGGTCGAATTTTTTAACATATTCTAAAATTACCTGGAAAAACACAAAGACAAAGTTTGACAATCCGATCGAATCTACGAACTCCCAATATAACCCAGAAAACTCAACTCTTGAGCAGTAATTAAAATTACCCAGAAAACACAGGCATTACAGATGGGGGTTACTGTGCAAAGAAAGTGACAAGAAGCTTCTTTATGGCCGCGGAACCGCCGCAAATGCCAGGGTATGGCCGCGGTTCCGCGGCGCTTTAGTCGATTCATGGACATGTACTTCACAGTAACCCCTAGAAAACCCAACTGAATTTTTTGGATATTTTTAATTCACAAAATTCACAGTTTTTAAAAATTGTACAGAGAAGGCTTAGAATTAGGGTTTCGGGGTTCGATCGGGTTTCTAACATCGTCTACGCATCGCCTAAGGCTCTAACTAGGCTCTGATACCACTGTAGAGTTACTAGGCACACTCAAGTGGTTCCACAAGGCATCAACCATGCCAAATTAAAATTTTCCGGTGCCGAGAAACCCTAAACTAGATCGTTAACTAGAGATTAGGCGAAAAAACATGCAAGCAAACGACTTTGCTACTAAGTGAAAGGGATTACAACCTTTCTAGATCCGGTCCTCCACTTCTTTAGCTCCGTGTTGACGTCCCTCCATTGCGATCATCGGGATCCCGGACTCTAGCAATGGTTTCGTCGGAGAAATGATCGGGCTAGGTCATTGACTTCGAGGCCGAAGATGATCTACGTCCGGGAGACTCAAACTCAAGCTATTCCTTCACTTGGTCGAAAACTTTGTGAAGAGAACACCCTATACTACATGGCAAGTGGTAGAGGATGAAGAAATAGGAAGTGGGTTCACTTTAGAATTGGATTTCTCACTCTTTTTCTCATGGCACCATTGGAGCTCTCAAGCTTTTGTGAGCTTGATGAAGATGAACAAGAAGAAAGAATCATATCAATTAAAAGAATAATATGAATACTTATCCTTTTAATCATGGCACCATGGTTGAGTTAAGCCCTCATGCTTAACTCATGTAGAGATTTAACCATAGCATTAGGTTAAGGGTTGGGTTAGCTAATATCTTGAACAAATGACAAAGAGAGTTGACTTTGTCAATGTTTATCAAGCTTCATGAAGCGTGATAACTTTGACCAAAGTCACACTCTTTTGTTATTTGTTTAGGAAAATAGTAAACCCTAATCTAACCTTGATATGGTTCATGTCTCATACACACAACTTGTTTGTATCATCAAGCATGATATAAACATGTACACTTGCATATATCACATATAAACAATGTGCACATTCAAGTGAGAAAATCAATCTTAAATGAACCAATACTAGTTAATGTAAAGTAATATATCAAATATATAATTATACATTAAATCATTAAATCAACACTTGATTTAACGATCCGGTCATATCGCATATAACTGACTAATATCAATAGTAACAACTTATCGAATCAACACTTGATCCGATAACCCGGCTATATCGCATACGACCGATCAATGTCACAAATCGCGAGAATAGAATACAGTATCCCATACTGGTATTATTCTCGGTCCCGCACATATCTCATATGCGCTCCTATTTCGTTTCGCTTGAGCCAGGAAACCCCTGTGTAGGACTCTAAAGACTCGTCAATACGCCGGCAACAGGTGATGATCATATCAAACACCTACAAGCCGCAAGCGGTCTGCTAAACGTAACGGCCACCCGGGTATTGAGCGATCAGAAGATCAACGAGCAAGCCCGCTCACACTCCTGTGAATCCAACGAGTTACACTACCGTACAGTCCGGTCTGGTCGTCTGATATGTCGCATATCTCGTCTAGGGGTGGTAAACGTCAGACCCCAATAACTCGATAATTCATGTCGATATGAGGCTCATAACGGGTCGAGAAACAACTGGTAACACTTACCAGTACATCCCTAAAACAGCCTTAGCCAAGGACTTCCTGTTATAGCCAATCGAACAATGCGCAACATCAACTCCCTATACCGGGAGAGACGAAACCCCTCCTATCGCTCATTGCCTCCATGTGATTCGGGACTGTACCCAAAAGCCACCTTTTTGCACGCCCTCTCGGACGTGGTATGATGGAAATCAAAGCACAGTGGGAATCACACATGACTCTTTGACGATCTCGGTGTTAGTTATATATATGCCCTAGAGGCCATTACTATACATAGGATGTAGATTGTAGTGGATGCTGGGACATATATAGGGAGGACTTTCTTGCTCGACATGATAGTATGCTATCTGGTTGATCTTTAGCTTAACGTGTACACTGATTGTCTCTCTGTTACATGTTGGTAAAGCCCTTAGGATCTGTGCTTGACTACCTGGACTATGATGCGGATCATACTAGTGGGGACATGGTAGTCCATAAGTACATCCTTGAAAGTCCCTAGTCGTGGGTGTATCGAGATGGGGCATCGATATACCAGAGTAGACTAGCGTATACCTTCTCGACCCATACAGATGGGCGATGGATGATCCCATATCCATTGGTGTTTGACATCGGAGATGATATACGGGTGCTCAGTAGAGACTGGGTACACTGGACGGACACGCCGAGAACTCCCAGATGGTATTATATCTCACGTCAGATGGCAGTTCTCTGGTGACACTGGTACAGAGTAGTCTGTTGACCCGAGATCGTCATAGAGTCTTGTGTGGTTCCCACTGTGCTTTGATTTCCATCTTACCACGTCCAAGAGGGCGTGCAAAACGGTGGTTTTTGGGTATAGTCCCGAGTCACATGGAGGCAATGAGCGATAGGAGGGGATTCGTCTCTCCCGGTATAGGGGGTTGACGTTGCGCTGTGTTCGATTGGCTATAACAGGAAATCCCTGGCCAGGGTTGCTGAGATTTACTGGTAAGTGTTACCAGTAGTTTCTCGAATTGTTATAGACCTCATATCGACGCGACTTATCGAGCTATTGGGGTCTGACGTTTATCACCCCTAGGCGAGATATGCGACGTATCAGACGATCAGACCGGACTGTACGGTAGTGTTACTGGTCGGATTCACTGGAGTGTGAGCGGGCTTGCTCATCGATCTTCAGATCGCTCAATACCCGGGTGGCCGTTACGTTTAGCAGACCGCTTGCGGCTTGTGGGTGTTTGATATGATCATCGCCTGCTGCCGGCGTATTGACGAGTCTTTAGAGTCCTACACAGAGGTTTCCTGGCTCAAGCGAAACGAAATAGGAGCGCATATGAGATATGTGCGGGACCGAGAATAATGCGTGTATGTGATACCGTATTCCATTCTCGCGATGAATGTATCGATTAGGTTATATGCGATATACCCTAGTTATCGAATCAAAGGTTGATTCGATAAGCCGATACATAGGATACTAGTCGGTTATATGCGATATGACCGGATCGTTAAATCAAGTGTTGATTTAATGATTTAATGTATAATTATATATTTGATATATTACTTTGCATTAACTAGTATTGGTTCACTTTAAGATGGATTTTCTCACTCGGATGTGCGCATTATATATGTGATATGATTTTGTGCACTAGCTTGTATCATGTTTGATGATACATGCTTTTTGGTTATGTGTAAAGTATTAAACCTTGGTTAATGAATAGGTTAGGGTTTATTATTTGTTATTCATTTATCTTATTTAATTATCCATTTATTTATGATAAATGAATAAAAGAAAATGAAATGAAATGGTGGCTTTCATTTGTTGTTTTCATGAAGCTTCATGAACACTTTGACTAAGTGACCATTTTGTCTCTAGCTTGACCCTAACCATTCCTTTAACCATGATTGATTCTCTACACATTACCATGGTTAATGTTATGATAAGAATGGATTATTCTTTTCTTTTTTAATTAACTTATCATATCATTTCTTCTTCTTCTTCCTTGAACTCAAGAAGAAAACCTTGAGGTCATCAATGGTGATTGATGATAAAGAGTGAGAAATCCAATTCTAAATTGAACCCACTTCCTATTTCTTCATCCTCTACCTCTTGCCAAGTAGTAGAGTGTGTTTCCTTCAGAAGTTTTCATGGCTTGGTGAAGGTGGAGCTTGATCTAGCGATGCCTCGACGTAGATCATCTTCGGCACGAAGCCGACGACCTTGCCCGCTCTTTCTCCGATGAAGCCGATGCTAGAGCCCGGATTTTGATTTGGACAGCGGAGATGAATTCATCACGGAGCCGTGGAGGTGGAGGACCGGATCTACAAAGGTTGTATTTCCGTATCTCTTAGTAAAGTAGTTTACTAGTTGCTTTTTCGCCTAGACATCTAGCAAACGATCCGTAGTTTAGGGTTTCTCGGCACCGTAAAATTTGAAATTGGCATGGTTGATGCCTTGTGAGACCTCTTGAGAGTGCCTAGGAACCCTACAGTGGTATCAGAGCCTAGCTAGAGCCTTAGGCAAAGTCCAGACGGAATTTGAAGTCCGATCGACCCGAAACCCAAACCCTTAACATGCTCTCTGGACATTTCTGTAAATTGTGGATTTTTTGGAATTAAAAATATGCAGAGAAATGTGCAGGAAATTCTAAGAAAAACTGGAGAAAACGACAACCTAACTCAACAGTACGGCCGCGGAACCGCGGCGTTGACCCCACTTTTGCGGCGGTTCGGCGGCCGTCTGTGATGATCAGGATGTGTGTTTTCTTCAGTTGTTTCTGTTGGTGTTTCTTGTGTGTTCTGGATGTTTTTAATATTTTTCCAGAGTTGTATTTTCTGGGATTATTTTGGGGATTCGGTGTTTCGATCGGAGTATCAAATTTTGTCTGTGTGGCTTTCCGGATAATTTTTAGAATATGTTAAAAAGTTCGACCGGATATAAATACCCAATTTTTCCCCTGTTGGGAAATTTCCAAGTGTTGGATTTTTCCGTAGTTTGACGACGTTCTAAGTAGTGCAAGTAACGCGATGGACCCTCTAGAAGACAACAAACCTTAACTCGATTATGTGACCGTCTTGAACTGCCCTTTGAACCTTCGGGTTTAGGGCAGTACGGCGTGCCACATGTGAGGCGTTGGCTTGACCCTTCTACGGCTGGACCGTTGGTACTGAGGCACGAACTGAATGTTGTTAGACTTATTTCATGTGTTGATCTGTATTGGGAAAACTTGGGTGTTCGATTGTTCTATCGGAAAGTTTAACATTTTCTATTTATCTGGAATGGGATACAATAATTGGAATTCACAATAAAGTTATGAGATAACTGAATGAATGTTATAAACATAGCACTTTAGTCTCACTTGATAGGTTGCCACGGAATTTTGATGTGATCAAAAGTCCGTCGCAATCACGTAGCGTACGCGGATACTCGCCGGGTAAACTTAACAGACAGCCTCACTCCATAGCCCCGACCAAGTGACTGTAGGAGAACCCCGTCGCCGAAAGCATCCGTCCGGGTGCTCGCGGTAGCGGTGTTCCGCCTTGGTGCACTTCGTCGACGTTATCGGGGGTGCGGCCGTCTACTGCAGTTTGCGACGAGCATTCATCAGGATGTCGGGAATCTTGTTGAATTGCCCGACTTTATATTGAAAAGTGTTTTCGATTTGGAGACTAAAATGCGGGGTTTATAATTGTTAGGCATGCGATGTCTAAAGAATTCATTTGATTAGGCATGCGATGTCTATGCAGGTTGCGGATTCCAACTGTTGTAGTTTTACACTTTCTTTTCTGTGACCGTAAGTGTAATATGTGATATTGCCGGTTTCGTTGCTATATGTCAACGACAATTGGGATGCGCATATTTACTTACGTTGATGACATGTGATGTTATGTGTTGCTGGATATGTTATATTGGATCGTCGTGTTTGAATAGCCGGGGTTTTTTTTATGTGAGATGAGTGTTTTTCATTTTCATTCATGTAAAAACTTGTATGTAATATTCTTTTATTGGGGCACTTCCAGGTTGCGGAAGATGTCACCCTTTGTATATTATTTACTTTTCCGCACTAGGATAGACCCAAGGAGGGGAGCATAAGTAACCGGGTTCTGGGGTCCAGTGGGAGACCAACTCGAGGAGTCAAGTCCGGGTCTCCTAACTCTAGAATTGGTAGGGTTGCTTGCCGCTCTCGTAGGGGTCTAGGGGTGTGGGTTTGGCTATTCATCGCGACCGTGGAATCCGTGTTTTATACTGGCTCGTATTGAAAACACGGACGTCCTAGTATATCCAATATTTCATATGATTCTTCTGCTGCGATATCTGTGATGTGATCATGTGATGTTCTGTGATAGATACAGTATATAGTATATATGATATATTATATAGGCGTTACTTATGTTTTACACCCGCGCTAGCCCTGCCCCGCTCTGCCGTTAGTTACCTAACCTAACGGTGCACGAGGGGACATCGAGGCGAATGCGGATGGCATAAGTGTACGTCGTATTTATCTGTGATGTTTAGGTACATTAAATGATGGGACTTCATTAATGTGATTAATGAAATAAAAGAAACCTAAGATGTTGTAGAATCGAATTTCAAAATAAAACAGGTAGCTACAGTTCTTGCTTTGCATAGCGGTATATGTGATATATCCTGCACCTTATTCGATGAGGAAAGGACCGAGATCCCTTCACCGGGAGTGACTCCTTTAGCAATAACTGGCAGATGCTACACACTCGGTTTGTCTTTTGATTGCTTTTAAGAGTTTTTGCTTTGCACAGTGATATATACGATATATCCCGCACCTCATTCGACGAGGAAAGGACCGACGATCCCTTCACCGGGAGTGACTCCTTTAGCAAAACTAGAAAAGCCTCAAAAGCACTCCATTTTAAAATCATTTGATTCTACAACGATATCAAGTTCATTACGCAATAGGTTTTCAGAAAAACCTGTCGTAGCCCTCCGTCATTTTAGGAAGTAGAGTACTTAGTATTCGTGCTACGTTTGTCGACCATAGCCGAGGCGTAGTGTGCGGTAGCTAAGTGATGTCTTCCTACACAGCATATGATGCGATTAGTTAGGACAGTCATGTGGCTTTGTTGACCTTAGCCAAGGGTCATGTGGGTGGGTCTAATTAATCACGAAATGACGCGTAGAACTTGACTAGTACCTATGATTTGTTGACCGTAGCCAAGGTCATAGGTGCTAGGGGTAAAAACCATTATCGGGAGTTTCAAGTGTTGAAACTTGCAATGAGATTGCATACCTTCTATATGATAGTTGGATCCCGATACCCACTGCGAGTAAGAGTTACTCCTGGGAGAGTTTTACACATTACAATTAGCCGATCAAGTAGGTGTCTAGAAAGGTGTTAACGAGATTACGCCTCTGGGAAAACGAGGTTTTCATTAATTAGGTTCGTGCGAAAGCACGGGGGACCTCCCTCAAAGTACCGACACTGGCCTGGCTGAAAGATTGGCGAACTTGTAGTGTGTAATTAATCCCGGCTAGTCTTTCCTTTTAGGGTTTGAAGGAAGATTTGATAAAAAGCAGTGGGAGCCATCCTGATTAGACAAAATAATAACCAATCTATTCTTGCAAGAGCGCACGCTGAGTGTTTTCTTCTCTCTCTCTCCTGGTAGCGACCATATCACGCCTTAATCAAGATAATAATACGGATTTTTGACCGAACCCGCTTGTTATACTGAGCTGGGGAACGTTGGTCCCGCTCCAACTTATAATTGTTATAAGACAGAGCAGGAAATTGGAGATTACCAGAATTCCCGTGCCGCCCAAACGAAGAGAGTGCATGCTGATGCATCATCTTCGGGTGTGTTCATTATACAGAACTGTTTCTCAGTATTCTTTACGTCCTGGGTATGTGATACCAGATCAGGATCTCAGATATGTAATCTGTTACATAGGGCTACAGAAAGGTAGAGAACTGAGAACGGGTGATAAGTTTCATGAGACAGAAAATGGGGCAAGAGTTGCAGCCAAGTCTATTGGTCACTGTCACCCTGTATTACCAATATATTGATTCTGAACGAATGTTATTAGATACCGAACCTGATATACAAAATCATATCTCTCTCTTTATTAGTAAAGAAAGGATATAATTTTGTATTGTTGGATAATGTTTTGAACATTTCCTATATCAAAAGTTGATCGGTTCAGGCACGTTATCTAAAAGCATTAATGTTCTAAATCAAACTACAGTTCTTTAGTATACTGAACACACACAAGAGGAAAAGTTCAGAAATGAACGAATCCTTCTTAAGGCATTGTAGACTAGGTCATATCTATGCGACCCGACTGGCTGTAGTTACATGTAGATGCATATTTAAATAAGTTTGAATTTACATCTTGTGAAACTCGCTAGTCATGTCACAAAGATAAGATGACCATAGCTCCGTTTACTGGAAACAGAGAAAGAGTTAATGAACTCTTGGGATGATACATGTTGATGTATGAAGGTCCCCTGTCTACATATACCAGGACTGGTTCTTTGTACTTCATTACATTCTCTGATAATCTCTCAAGATTCAGATATATGTTCCTGTTGAAACACAAGTCAGAACCTTTTGAGATATTCACAGAATATAAGTTAGAAGTAGAGAACCAATAAGGGTATAAGTATTATGTCCTTTGATGAGATCAAGGAGGAGAATACTTGAGCACGAAAATCCTGGATTATTCTAAAGGAGAATGAGATTCTCTCTCAGCATTACTCCTCTGAATACACCATAGCACGATGGTATATCGGGGCGGAGCAATAACACCCTATATGATAAGGTGTGCTCTATGATGAGTACTACTGAGTTACCTATTTCCTTTTTGGGAGCTATGCACTTGAGAAGCTGCATACCTATTGAATAGGGTTCAAATCAAATCAGTTGCCTACCGCTTCATATGTGATATGGAAAGGGAAGAACCCATATCTTAAGTTAGTTAAGATTTGGGGTTGTCCGGCCTATGTCTAAAAGCAAAATCCGGACAAACTCGAGGCAAAGTCTGTTATGTAGAACTGGAAATGTTCCAGCTATACAAACTACAGCAGATGATTTGATAGAACCAAAGGATTCAGTAGATACCAACGAACCTCAGCCTCTCCGCCGATCTAGTAAGGTTCCTCACCCACCTGAGAGATACTTCGGTTTCTCTATGACAGTGGGAGCGAGGAATGCATCATGAGATGATGACCCAACTAGCTTCGAGCTGGCCATCGAGAGTAAGACTCTGTAAGAATGGCTGGATGTTTATCGATCTGAGATGGAATCCTTATACACCAACAAAGTATGGACTTTGGTTGCTATATCTGAAGGGTTAAATCCCCATCAGGAGCAAGTATATCTTGAGAAGATTACTTGGTGTACATCGAAAAGTTGAGACTTTCAAAGCTAGACTTGTTAAAAGTTTGCATCATTGACCAGCTATGGATAATGATGAAACCTTTTCAAGTACCTAAGCTTAAGTCCATCCAGATCCTACTTGCCACGGCTGCATACCATGACTATGATATCTGGTGGTTGGGTGTCATGACAGCTTTTCTAAATGATGTTTTTGAAAAGGGCGTCTATAAGTACACAGCCAGAGGGCCTCGTAGACAGTGGGAGCAGCGGAAACGTGTGCAAGATGCTTTATAGGATAAAGCAGGCATCGCGGAGTTGGAACATCTGTTTTGATGTGTTAGTCAAAGAGTTTGACATCATCAAAATGGTAGATGAACCTTGTATAAACAAAAAGGTAGTAGGGAGTATGGTGACGATCCTCGTAGAGTACGTGGATGACATACTCTTGATAGGGAAGGAGTTTCCTATGCTACGCTCGGTCGATCTCCGCTTATCACAAGGATTCTCCAATAGGATCAAAATGATACCTACTAAATCCTGGGTTTTGGATCTATGAGATAGATCTAAATGGATGTTAGAATTCTCACTAGATGTAGTGAGATGGTATCAATCGATCCTGGGGAGAATCACTGGAAGGGTTCCAGGGTGATAAAAACGACTGAATGTCAGTCACAGGCATTGTCTTTACCCTCAGTAAAGGGACGGCATGTTGGAAGAGTTCCAAGCAAGATACCGTGACATACTAGACGATAAAGGCTGGATACATCGCTACTTAAGATGCTACCAAAGAGGCAGTCTGGGTGTATATTGGTTCATGAGATGAACTTTGTTCCTCCCATTGTGTGACAATGGAGTTGTGGCTTATGCCAAGGAACGCAGGTCCCATCAGTGATCCAGACATATTCTAAGGCAGTATTACCTGATCATGGAGATAGTTGATCTCCAGGGAGATCGAGGTTAGGAGAGTAGACTCAGAGGACAACACAGCGGATCCACTCACAAAGGCCTGTTCCCAAAGAGAGACTTTTATGGGATGGTTGAGTATGAGATACTGCAACCACTGCTATCAGATGGCCCTAGTGCAAGTTGGAGATTGTTAGTTATATGTATGCCCTAGAGGCCATTACTATACATAGGATGTAGATTGTAGTGGATGCTGGGACATATATAGGGAGGACTTTCTTGCTCGACATGATAGTATGCTATCTGGTTGATCTTTACCTTAACGTGTACACTGATTGTCTCTCTGTTACATGTTGGTAAAGCCCTTAGGATCTGTGCTTGACTACCTGGACTATGATGCGGATCATACTAGTGGGAACATGGTAGTCCATAAGTACATCCTTGAAAGTCCCTAGTCGTGGGTGTATCGAGATGGGGCATCGATATACCAGAGTAGACTAGCGTATACCTTCTCGACCCATACAGATGGGCGATGGATGATCCCATATCCATTGGTGTTTGACATCGGAGATGATATACGGGTGCTCAGTAGAGACTGGGTACACTGGACGGACTCGCCGAGAACTCCCAGATGGTATTATACCTCACGTCAGATGGCAGTTCTCTGGTGACACTGGTACAGAGTAGTCTGTTGACCCGAGATCGTCATAGAGTCTTGTGTGGTTCCCACTGTGCTTTGATTTCCATCTTACCACGTCCAAGAGGGCGTGCAAAACGGTGGTTTTTGGGTACAGTCCCGAGTCACATGGAGGCAATGAGCGATAGGAGGGGATTCGTCTTTCCCGGTATAGGGGGTTGATGTTGCGCTGTGTTCGATTGGCTATAACAGGAAATCCCTGGCCAGGGTTGCTGAGATTTACTAGTAAGTGTTACCAGTAGTTTCTCGAATTGTTATAGACCTCATATCTACGCGACTTATCGAGCTATTGGGGTCTGACGTTTACCACCCCTAGGCGAGATATGCGACGTATCAGACGATCAGACCGGACTGTACGGTAGTGTTACTGGTCGGATTCACTGGAGTGTGAGCGGGCTTGCTCGTCGATCTTCAGATCGCTCAATACCCGGGTGGCCATTACGTTTAGCAGACCGCTTGCGGCTTGTGGGTGTTTGATATGATCATCGCCTGCTGCCGGCGTATTGAAGAGTCTTTAGAGTCCTACACAGAGGTTTCCTGGCTCAAGCGAAACGAAATAGGAGCGCATATGAGATATGTGCGGGACCGAGAATAATGCGTGTATGTGATACCGTATTCCATTCTCGCGATGAATATATCGATTAGGTTATATGCGATATACCCTAGTTATCGAATCAAAGGTTGATTCGATAAGCCGATACATAGGATACTAGTCGGTTATATGCGATATGACCGGATCGTTAAATCAAGTGTTGATTTAATGATTTAATGTATAATTATATATTTGATATATTACTTTGGATTAACTAGTATTGGTTCACTTTAAGATGGATTTTCTTACTCGGATGTGCGCATTATATATGTGATATGATTTTGTGCACTAGCTTGTATCATGTTTGATGATACATGCTTTTTGGTTAAGTGTAAAGTATTAAACCTTGGTTAATGAATAGGTTAGGGTTTATTATTTTTTTTTTCATTTATCTTATTTAATTATCCATTTATTTATGATAAATGAATAAAAGAAAATGAAATGAAATGGTGGCTTTCATTTGTTGTTTTCATGAAGCTTCATGAACACTTTGACTAAGTGACCATTTTGTCTCTAGCTTGACCCTAACCATTCCTTTAACCATGATTGATTCTCTACACATTACCATGGTTAATGTTATGATAAGAATGGATTATTCTTTTCTTTTTTAATTAACTTATCATATCATTTCTTCTTCTTCTTCCTTGAACTCAAGAAGAAAACCTTGAGGTCATCAATGGTGATTGATGATAAAGAGTGAGAAATCCAATTCTAAATTGAACCCACTTCCTATTTCTTCATCCTCTACCTCTTGCCAAGTAGTAGAGTGTGTTTCCTTCACAAGTTTTCATGGCTTGGTGAAGGTGGAGCTTGATCTAGCGATGCCTCGACGTAGATCATCTTCGGCACGAAGCCGACGACCTTGCCCGCTCTTTCTCGGATGAAGCCGACGCTAGAGCCCGGATTTTGATTTGGACAGCGGAGATGACTTCATCACGGAGCCGTGGAGGTGGAGGACCGGATCTACAAAGGTTGTATTTCCGTATCTCTTAGTAAAGTAGTTTACTAGTTGCTTTTTCGCCTAGACATCTAGCAAACGATCCATAGTTTAGGGTTTCTCGGCACCGTAAAATTTGAAATTGGCATGGTTGATGCCTTGTGAGACCTCTTGAGAGTGCCTAGGAACCCTACACTCGGGTCTACAGACTAACCTGAACCAGTGTCACCAGAGAACTGCCATCTGACGTAAGGTATAATACCATCTGGGAGTTCTCGGCGAGTCCGTCCAGTGTACCCAATCTCCACTGAGCATCCGTATATAATCTCTAATGTCAAACACCAATGGATATGGGATCATCAATCGCCAATCTGTATGGGTCGTGAAGATATACGCTAGTCTACTCTGGTATATCGATGCCCTGTCTCGATACACCCACGACTAGGGACCTTGAAGGATGTACTTATGGACTACCATGTCCCCACTAGTATGATCCGCATCATAGTCCAGGTATTCAAGTACACATCCTAAGGGCTTTACCAACATGTAACAGAGAGACAATCAGTGTACACGTTAAGGTAAAGAGTAACCAGATAGCATACTATCATATCGAGCAAGAAATTCATCCCTATATATGTCCAAGCATCCACTACAATATACATCCTATGTATAGTAATGGCCTCTAGGGCATACATATAACTAACACATCACCTACTGCTGGCGTATTGATGAGCCTTTAGAGTCCCACAAAGAAGTTCCTTGATTCAAGCGAAACAAAGTAGGACACATATACGATATGTGTGTGGGCCTGATTAAATACGTGTATGTGATACCGTATTATAATCTGGCAGTTATCTGATATCGGTTCGGTTATATGTGATATAACCAGATTGTCGAATCAAGTGTTGATTTGATAATGTGATATACAGATAAATGATATTAGTCGGTCTTATGTGATATAACCGGATTATTAAATAAAGTGCTGATTTAATAATATGATATAAATTATATGTGATATAATTATATCTTAACTAATATCATTAGCTCACTTATTATTCTTCATTATATATATATATATTAATATATATGATATATATATATATATATATATATATATATATAATGAAGCATGGCTTGATTTTTTATTTTTGAGAAAAATAGAAATGAGGTGTAAATTGAGAGCATGGTTGCAAGCATGGGTGTTATATTTTTTTATTCATCTTGACTCACTATTCAAGCATGGTTGAAATTTTGTATTGTAAAATTCCATGCTTGAATGAGTGGGGGTCAAGAGTTTCCATTCATTCTTTTGCTCATTCTCAACACTTTGTCATTTTCTTGAGTTGGTCACATGGTTGCTCTCTAGCTTCATCTTCTTCCTCAATTGCCATGGTTCAAGCTTCAACCCTCACATGAGATGTGAATCATGAAGCTTGAACACAAAATTATGAGCTTTTAATATCCCCTACTTCACCATCCAACACTTGACTTGCGATCGAGTGTAGCGTGTTTACTACGCTAAAGAGTTTAGTGTAGAGGTAGCTTGAGGTGGAGGGACTTCGTGTGGATCATCTTCGGCACGAAGGTCATCGGAGGAAGCTTGTCCATAGCCTCAAGTAGAGCCTAGTAGATTCGTGGGACTACTACATGGAGCTATTGAAGAGATGGACTCGAACTATAAAGGTTGTATGCTCTTTTCTTATGTTTAGTTCATCACATCACAAAGGCAAACCATAATATTCTAGAAAAGATCTTGTTTGTCTAACTTAGCACCTAATAAAATTTGAATTTGGCATGCTTGATGCCTCTAGAACCTCATGGTTGTGGTAAGTTATGAATATCATGGTATCAGAGCCAAGCTAGAACATTAGGTTAACTTGTAGCAACGTTAGAAATCCGCCGTTTTTGTCGCGCAAAAACTGCTGATAAAAACAGTTTTCCAAAATGATGTTTTGAATTACTTGCACACCCCGCAGGCTCATGGTTGTAGGGTTACGTTGTGCGGAAGCAAGGTTTCGGGAGGCATCGTCCATGCCGTTTTCAAAATTTTGCCGAACTAAAGAATCCTAACCCTTGAATCTTAACTAGAGATTTGAACAAAATAACAAGCAAACAACTTTGCAACTAAGTGAATGCGGAATACAACCTTTGTATACCGGTCCTTCACTTCTAAAGCTCTATGTTGTAGTCCCTTCGCTGTGAATGGTGAACACACGGATCTAGAAAGGGTTCACTTAAAGAAACGAACAAGCTTGCTCAATGTTTTCAAGGCCGAAGATGATCTACATCGAGGAGACTCGAGCTCATGCTACCTCTTCACTAATTGTAGATTAGTGAAGCAAATACCCTAAACTAAATGGCTAATAGTAGAGGATCATGAAGTAGAAAGTGGGCTCACTTTAGATTTATTTTTCTCACAATATTTCTTCTCATCTCCAAACCCTAGAAAGCTTTTTGAGCTGATGAAGAAGATGAAGATGAAATTAACAAGAGAATAGAATGATGTTAAAATTGCAACCTTTGGTTAGTTAATGTCATACACTAACCATTGTAGAGACTTAACCATGTCATATGATAAAGGTTGGGTTAACAAAATATCTTAAAGTAAAACAAATTTGGTGGACTTAGTCAATGTTTAGCAAGCTTCTCCAAGCTTCTAGCCATGACAATTTCCAACCAATTTTGTTAATTACTAAGATAAATAAAACCCTAATTTTATCATTGTTATGGTGTAAGTCTCACACACCCAAGTTGCATATATAACCTAGCATGATATATAATATATATCACATATATATAATGTACGCAAAGTGAGAAAAGGAAAATGGTCAAGTGAGCAATATTAGTTAATGTAAACTCATATATGAAATATATAATTATACATTAAATAATTAAATCAACACTTGACTTAAGGATCCGGATATATCACATATAACCGACTAATATCAATAATATCAACTTACCGAATCAACACTTGATTCGATAACCCGGCTAAATCACATATACCCGTCCGATATCACATATCGCGAGAATACAATACGGTATCACATACTCGTATCAATCTCGGTCCCGCACATATCACATATGTGCTCCTACTTCGTTTCATGAACCAGGAAACCTCTGTGTAGGACTCTAAAGACTCGTCAATACGCCGGCAGTAGGTGATGATCATATCAAACACCCACAAGCCGCAAGCCGTCTGGTAAAAGTAACGGCCACCCGGGTATTGAGCGATCAGAAGATCGACAAGCAATCCTGCTCATACTCCTGCGAATCCAATCAGTAACACTACCGTACAGTCCGGTCTCTTCGTCTGATATGTCGCATATCACAGCCTGGGGGTGGTATAACGTCAGACCTCAATAGACTGATAAGTCATGCCGATGCAAGGTCTATAATGGTTCAAGAAACTACTGATAACTCTTACCAGTAAATATCAGCTGTAGGGTTCCTAGGCACACTAATGAGGTCACACAAGGCATCAACCATGCCAATTTCAAATTTTACGGGTGCCGAGAAACCCTAATACGGATCGTTAACTAGATATATAGGCGAAACAAACAACAAGTTAACAACTTAACTAAGTGAACGGAAATACAACCTTTGTAGATCCGGTTCTCCACCTCCATAGCTCCGTGATGAAGTCCCCTTGCTGTCTAAATTGAGTCCCGGGCTCTAGCGTCGGCTTCATCGGAGAAATGGACGGGCTAGGTCGTCGACTACGATGCCGAAGATGATCTACGTCGAGGCAACACAAGATCAAGCTCCCACTTCACCAAGTCATAAAACTTGTGAAGAAAACACCCTATACTACTTGGCAAGAGGTAGAGGATGAAGAAATAGGAGGTGGGTTCACTTTAGAATTTGATTTCTCACTCATTTTCACTAGTTGCCATTGATGGTAGCTAGCTTTTTCTTCTTGAAGAAGAAGAAGAAGATGAAGATGAATATTATGATAAGTTAATTAAAAAGGAAATGAAAAAGAATACTTATCATAATAATAACCATGGTCAAGTGTAGAGAATGAACTAGGGTTATGTGGAATGGTTAGGGTTAAGCATGAGACAAAATGGTCACTTAGTCAAAGCTTCATGAAGCTTCAAAATCAAACAAAATAAGCCACCATTTTCTTTCATTATCTTTTCCATAAAGAAATAAATAAATGAATGAATGAATAAATAAAAGGAAAACCCTAACCATTACACAACCATGGTTTAATCTTTACACTTAGCCAATTTTGCATGCATCATCAAACATGATACAAACTAGTGCACAAAATTATATCGTATATACAATGTGCACATCCGAGTGAGAAAATCCATCTTAAGTGAACCAATACTAGTTAATGCAAAATAATATATCAAATATATATTTATGCATTAAATCATTAAATCAACACTTGATTTAACGATCCGGTCATATCGCATATAACCGACTAATATCCAATGTATCGATTTATCGAATCAATCCTTGATTCGATAACTAGGTTATATCGCATACAACCAATCGACACATTCATCGCGAGAATGAAATACGGTATCACATACACGCATTATTCTCGGTCCCGCACATATCTCATATGCGCTCCTATTTCGTTTCGCTTGAGCCAGGAAACCTCTGTGTAGGACTCTAAAGACTCATCAATACGCCGGCAGCAGATGATGATCATATCAAACACCCACAAGCCGCAAGCGGTCTGCTAAACGTAACGGCCACCCGGGTATTGAGCGATCAGAAGATCGACGAGTAAGCCCGCTCACACTCCTGTGAATCCAACCAGTAACACTTACAGTACAGTCCGGTCTCGTCGTCTGATATGTCGCATATCTCGCCTAGGGGTGGTAAACGTCAGACCCTAATAGCTCGATAAGTCGTGTCGATATGAGGTCTATAACAGTTCGAGAAACTACTGGTAACACTTACCAGTAAATCTCAGCAACCCTGGCCAGGGATTTCCGGTTATAGCCAAACGAACACAGCGCAACATCAACCCCCTATACCGGGAGAGACGAATCCCCTCCTATCGCTCATTGCCTCCATGTGATTCGGGACTGTACCCAAAAAACCACCGTTGTGCACGCCCTCTTGGACGTGGTAAGGTGGAAATCAAAGCACAGTGGGAACCACACAAGACTCTATGACGATCTCGGGTCAACAGACTACTCTGTACCAGTGTCACCTGAGAACTGCCATCTGACGTAAGGTATAATACCATCTGGGAGTTCTCGGCGAGTCCGTCCAGTGTACCCAGTCTCCACTGAGCACCCGTATATCATCTCTGATGTCAAACACCAATGGATATGGGATCATCCATCGCCCATCTGTATGGGTCGAGAAGGTATACGCTAGTCTACTCTGGTATATCGATGCCCCGTCTCGATACACCCACGACTAGGGACTTTGAAGAATGTACTTATAGACTATCTGTCCCTACTAGTATGATCTGCATCATAGTCCAGGTAGTCAAGTACACATCCTAAGGGCTTTACCAACATGTAACAGAGAGACAATCAGTATACACGTTAAGGTAAAGAGCAACCAGATAGCATACTATCATGTTGAGCAAGAAAGTCCTCCCTATATATGTCCCAGCATCCACTACAATGTACATCCTATGTACAGTAATGGCCTCTAGGGCATACATATAACTAACAATCTCCCACTTGCACTAGGGCCATCTGTAGCAGTGGTTGCAGTATCTCATACTCAACCATCCCATAAAAATCTCTCTCTGGGAATAGGCCTTCGTGAGTGGATCCGCCGTGTTGTCCTCTGAGTCTACTCTCCTAACCTCGACCCCTTGGAGATCAAACATCTCCATGATCAGGTGATACTGCCTTAGAATATGTCTGGATCACTGATGGGACGGTTGTTTCTTGGCATAAGCCACAACTCCATTGTCACACAATGGAAGGAACGAAGTTCATCTCATGAACTAATACACACCCAGACTTCCACTTTGGTAGCATCTCAAATAGCGATGTATCCAGCCTTTATCGTCTAGTATGCCACGGTATCTAGCTTGGAACTCTTCCAACATACCGTCCCTTTACTGAGGGTAAAGACAATGTCTGTGACTGACATTCAGTCGTCCTTATCACCCTGGAACCCTTCCAGTGATTCTCCCCAGGATCGGTTGATACCATCTAACTACAACTAGTGAGAATCCTAACATCCAATTAGATCTATCTCATAGATCCAAAACCCAGGATTTAGGAGGTATCACTTTGATCCTATATGGAGAATCATTGTGATAAGCGGAGATTGACCGAGCGTAGCATAGGAAACTCCTTTCTTATCAAGAGTATGTCATCCACGTACTCTACGAGGATCATCACCATACTCCCTACTACCTTTTTGTATATACAAGGTTCATCTACCATTTTGATGATGTCAAACTGTTTGACTACTACATCAAAACAGATGTTCCAACTCCGCGATACCTGCTTTATCTTATAAATCATCTTGTGCACGTTTATGCTGCTCCCATTGTCTACGAAGCCCTCTGGCTGTGTACTTATAGACTCTCTCTTCTAAAACATCATTTAGAAAAGCAGTCATGACACCCAACCGCCAGATATCGTAGTCATGGTATGTAGCCGTGGCAAGTAGGATCTGGATGGACTTAAGCATAGCCACATGAAAAGGTTTCATCATTATCCATGCCTGGTCGATGACGAAAAAGCTTTAACAAGTCTAGCTTTGAAAGTCTCAACTTTTCCAAGTACACCAAGTAATCTTCTCAAGATATACTTGCTTCTGATGGGGATTTAACCCTTCAGATTTAGCAACTAAAGTCCATACTTTGTTGGTGTACATGGATTCCATCTCAGATCACTAAGCATCCAGCCATTCTTACAGAGTCTCACTCCTGATGGCCAGCTCGAAACTAGTTGGGTCATCATCCCATAATGCAATCCTCGCTCCCACTGTCATAGAGTAACCGAAGTATCTCTCAGGTGAGTGAGGAACCCTACTAGATCGGCAGAGAGGCTGAGGTTCGTTGGAATCTACTGAATCCTTTGGTTCTATCAGCTGCAGTTTGTATGGCTGGAAAATTTCCAGTTCTACATTACAGACCTTGCCTCGAGCTTGTCCGGATTTTGCTTTTAGACATAGGCCGGACAACCCCAAATCTTAACTAACTTAAGATATGGGCTCTTCCCTTTCCATATCACATATGAAGTGGTAGGCAACTGATTTGATTCGAACCCTATTCAATAGGTATGCATCTTCTCAAGTGCATAACTCCCAAAAAGGAAATAGGTAACTCAGTAGTACTCATCATAGATTACACCTTATCATATAGGGTGTGATTGCTCCGCCCCGATATACCATCGTGCCATGGTGTATACGGAGGAGTAATGCTGAGAGAGAATCTCATTCTCCTTTAGAATAATCCAGGATTTCCGTGCTCAAGTATTCTCCTCCTTGATCTCATCAAAGGACATAATACTTATACCCGTATTGGTTCTCTACTTCTAACTTATATTCTGTGAATATCTCAAAAGGTTCTGACTTGTGTTTCAACAGGAACACATGTCTGAATCAAAAGAGATCATCAGAGAATTTAATGAAGTATAAAGAACCGGTCTTGGAAAATGTAGACAGGGGACCTACATACATCAACATGTATCATCCCAAGAGTTCACTAACTCTTTCTCTGTTTCCAGTAAATGGAGCTATGGTCATGTTATCTCTGTGACATGACTGGCAAGTTTTACAAGATGTAAATTCAAACTGATTTAAATATGCATCTACATGTAACTTCAGCTAGTCGGGTCGCATTGATATGACCTAGTCTACAATGCCTCAAGTAGGATTCGTTCATTCCTGAACTCTTCCTCTTGTGTGTGTTCCGTAGACTAAAGAACTGTAGTTTGATTTAGAACATTAATGCTTTTAGATAACGTGCCTGAACCGATCAACTTTTGATATAGGAAATATTCAAAACATTATCCATCAATACAAAATTTTATCATTTCTTTACTTCTAAAGAGACTGATATGATTTTGTATATCAGGTTCGGTATCTAATAACATTCATTCAGAATCAATGTACTGATAATACAGGGTGACAGTGACCAACAGACTTGGCTGCAACACTTGCCCCGTTTTCTGTCTCATGAAACTTATCACCCGTTCTCAGTTCTCTACCTAGCTGTAGCCCTATGTAATAGATTACATATCTGGGATCCTGATCTGGTATCACATACCCAGGACGTAGAGGATACAGAGAAACAGTTCTTTGTAACGAACACACCCGAAGATGATGCATCAGCATGCACTCTCTTCGTTTGGGCGGCACGGGAATTCTGGTAATCCCCAATTTCCTACTCTGTCTTATAACAATTATAAGTTGGAGCGGGACCAACGTTCCCCAGCTCAGTATAACAAGCGGGTTCAGTCAATACTTCCGTATTATTATCTTGATTCAGGCGTGATATGGTCGCTACCTGGAGAGAGAGAGAAGAAAACACTCTGCGTGCGCTCTAGCAAGAATAGATTGGTTATTATTTTATCTAATCAGGATGGCTCCCACTGTTTTTATCAAATCTTCCTTTAAGCCCTAAAAGGAAAGACTAGCCGGGATTAATTACACACTACAAGTTCGCCAATCTTTCAGCCAGGCCAGTGTCGGTACTTTGAGGGAGGTCCCCCGTGCTTTCGCACGAACCTAATTAATGTAAACCTCATTTTCCCAGAGGCGTAACCCCGTTGACACCATTCTAGACACCTACTTGATCGGCTAATTGTAATGTATAAAACTCTCCCAGGAGTAACTCTTACTCACAGCGGGTATCGGGATCCAACTATCTCATAGAAGGTATGCAATCTCATTGCAAATTTCAACACTTGAAATTCCCGATAATATTTTGCCCCTAGCACCCTATGACCTTGACGGAGGTCAACAAACCATAGGCTACTAGTCAAGTTCAACCCGTCATTTCTTGATCGAATTAAACCCACCCGCACGACCCTTGACGGAGGTCAACAAGGCCGCACGACTACCCTAATCCAATCTGCATCATATGCATAAGCAGATAAATACTAGTTAGCTACCGCACACTACGCCTTGACGGAGGTCAACAAACGTAGCACGAATACTAAATAGGACTTATCTGAAATGACGGAGGGCTACGACAGGTTTTTCTGAAAACCTATTGCGTAATGAACTTGATATCGTTCTAGAATCAAATGATTTTAAAATGGAGTGTTTTTGAGGCTTTTGTAGTTTTGCTAAAGGAGTCACTCCGGATGAAGGGATCGTCGGTCCTTTCCTCGTCGAATGAGGTGCGGGATATATCATATATATCACTGTGCAAAGCAAAAACTCTTAAAAGCGATCAAAAGATAAACCGAGTGCGTAGCATCTGCCAGTTATTGCTAAAGGAGTCACTCCCGGTGAAGGGATCTCGGTCTTCCCTCATCGAATAAGGTGCTGGATATATCACATATACCGCTGTGCAAAGCAAGAACTGTAGCTACCTGTTTTATTTTTGAAATTCGATTCCACAACATCTTAGGTTTCTTTAATTTTCATTAATCACATTAATGAAGTCACATCATTTAAGTCACCTAAACATCACAGATAAATACGACGTACACTTATGCCATCCGCATTCGCCTGGATGTCCCCTCGTGCACCGATAGGTTAGGTGACTAACGGCAGAGCGGGGCAGGGCTAGTGCGGGTGTAAAACATAAGTAACGCCTATATAATATATCATATATACTATATACAGTATCCATCACAGAACATATCACATGATCACATCACAGATATCGCAGCAGAAGAAACATATGAAATATTGGATATACTAGGACGTCCGTGTTTTCAATACTAGCCAGTATAAAACACGGATTCCACGGTCATGATGAATAGCCAAACCCACACCCCTAGACCCCTACGAGAGCGGCAAGCAACCCTACCAATTCTGGAGTTAGGAGACTCGGACTCGACTCCTCGAGTTGGTCTCCCACTGGACTCCAGAACCTGGTTACTTGTGCTCCCCTCCTTGGGTCTATCCTAGTGCGGAAAAGTAAATAATATACAAACGGTGACATCTTCCGCAACCTGGAAGTGTCCCAATAAAAGAATATTACATACAAGTTTTTACATGAATGAAAATGAAAAACACTCATCTCACATAAAAACCCCCGGCTATTCAAACACGACGATCCAATATAACATTTCCAGCAACCCATAACATCACATGTCATCAACGTAAGTAAATATGTGCATCCCAATTGTCGTTGACATATAGCAACGAAACCGGCGATATCACATATTACACTTACGGTCACAGAAAAGAATGTGTAAAACTACAACAGTTGGAATCCGCAACCTGCATAGACATCGCATGCCTAATCACATGAAATACTTAGACGTCGCATGCCTAACAATTATAAACCCCGCATTTTAGTCTCATTATCGAAAACTCTTTTCAATGTCAAGTCGGGCAATTCAGCAAGATTCCCGACATCCTGATCGAATGCTCGTCGCAAACTTTAGTAGGCGGCCGCACCCCCGATACCGTCGACGAAGTGCACCAAGGCGGAACACCGCTGCCGCGAGCACCCGAACGGATGCTTTCGGCGACGGGGTTCTCCTACAGTCACTTGGTCGGGGCTATGGAGTGAGGCTGTCTATTAAGTTTACCCGGCGAGTATCCGCGTACGCTACGTGATTGCGACGGACTTTTGATCACATCAAAATTCCGTGGCAACCGATCAAGTGAGACTAAAGTGCTATGTTTATAACATTCAAATCAGTTATCTCATAACTACTTATGAATTCCAATTATTGTATCCCATTCCAGATAAATAGAAAATGTTAAACTTTTCGATCGAACAATCAAACACCCAAGTTTTCCCGAAACAGATCAACACATGAAATAAGTTCAAAAACATTCAGTTCGTGCCTCAGTACCAACGGTCCAGCCGTAGAAGGGTCAAGCCAACGCCTCACATATGGCACGCCGTACTGCCCCAAACCCGAAGGATCAAAGGGCAGTTCAAGACGGTCACATAATCGAGTTAAGGTTTGTTGTCTTCTAGAGGGACCATCGCGTTACTTGCACTACTTAGAACGTTATTAAACCACGGAAAGATCCAAAACTTGGAAATTTCCCGATAGGGGAAAAATTGGGTATTTACATCCGGTCGAACTTTTTAACATATTCTAAATATCCGGAAAAACACATAGACAAAGTTTGATAATCCGATCGAATATACGAAACCCCAAAGCAACCCAGAATATTCAACTCTTTAATAAATATTAAAAATTCCCAGAAAATCCAGCACCATAAAAGAGGAATTACTGTGCAAAATTGGTTGGCAGATATGACAATTTGGCCGCGGAACCGCCGCACAAGCCATACTTGTGCCGCGGTTCCGCCGCGCTTTGAGGGAATCATGGGTACGGGCTTCACAGTAATTCTTACAATTCCCTGCTGAATTTTCTGCATATTTTTAATGTGGAAAAACTCCAGATTTCAGAAAAAGTCCAGAGAGCGATTTTGTTTTAGGGTTTCGGTTACGATCGGGTTTCAAACATCGTCTAAGCATCGCCTAACGCTCTAGCTAGGCTCTGATACCACTGTAGGGTTCCTAGACACACTAATGAGGTCACACAAGGCATCAACCATGCCAATTTCAAATTTTACGGGTGCCGAGAAACCCTAATACGGATCGTTAACTAGATATATAGGCGAAACAAACAACAAGTTAACAACTTAACTAAGTGAACGGAAATACAACCTTTGTAGATCCGGTTCTCCACCTCCATAGCTCCGTGATGAAGTCCCCTTGCTGTCCAAATCGAGTCCCGGGCTCTAGCGTCGGCTTCATCGGAGAAATGGACGGGCTAGGTCGTCGACTACGATGCCGAAGATGATCTACGTCGAGGCAACAAAAGATCAAGCTCCCACTTCACCAAGTCATAAAACTTGTGAAGAAAACACCCTATACTACTTGGCAAGAGGTAGACGATGAAGAAATAGGAGGTGGGTTCACTTTAGAATTTGATTTCTCACTCATTTTCACTAGTTGCCATTGATGGTAGCTAGCTTTTTCTTCTTGAAGAAGAAGAAGAAGATGAAGATGAATATTATGATAAGTTAATTAAAAAGGAAATGAAAAAGAATACTTATCATAATAATAACCATGGTCAAGTGTAGAGAATGAACTAGGGTTATGTGGAATGGTTAGGGTTAAGCATGAGACAAAATGGTCACTTAGTCAAAGCTTCAAGAAGCTTCAAAATCAAACAAAATAAGCCACCATTTTCTTTCATTATCTTTTCTATAAATAAATAAATAAATAAATGAATAAATAAATAAAAGGAAAACCCTAACCATTACACAACCATGGTTTAATCTATACACTTAGCCAATTTTGCATGCATCATCAAACATGATACAAACTAGTGCACAAAATTATATCGTATATACAATATGCACATCCGAGTGAGAAAATCCATCTTAAGTGAACCAATACTAGTTAATGCAAAGTAATATATCAAATATATATTTATGCATTAAATCATTAAATCAACACTTGATTTAACGATCCGGTCATATCGCATATAACCGACTAATATCCAATGTATCGATTTATCGAATCAATCCTTGATTCGATAACAAGGTTATATCGCATACAACCAATCGACACATTCATCGCGAGAATGAAATACGGTATCACATACACGCATTATTCTCGGTCCCGCACATTGTTAGTTATATGAATGCCCTAGAGGCCATTGCTATACATAGGATGTATATTGTAGTGGATGCTGGGACATATATAGGGAGGACTTTCTTGCTCGACATGATAGTATGCTATCTGGTTGCTCTTTACCTTAACGTGTACACTGATTGTCTCTCTGTTACATATTGGTAAAGCCCTTAGGATGTGTACTTGACTACCTGGACTATGATGCGGATCATACTAGTGGGGACATGGTAGTCCATAAGTACATCCTTCAAAGTCCCTAGTCAAAGGTATATCGAGACGGGGCATCGATATACCAGAGCAGACTAGCGTATACCTTCTCGACCCATGCAGATGGGCGATGGATGATCCCATATCCATTGGTGTTTGACATCAGAGATGATATACGGGTGCTCAGTGGAGACTGGGTACACTGGACGGACTCGCCGAGAACTCCCAGATGGTATTATACCTTACGTCAGATGGCAGTTCTCAGGTGACACTGGTACAGAGTAGTCTGTTGACCCGAGATCGTCATAGATTCTTGTGTGGTTCCCACTGTGATTTGATTTCCACCTTACCATGTCCAAGAGGGCATGCAAAACGGTGGTTTTTGGGTACAGTCCCGAATCACATGGAGGCAATGAGCGATAGGAGGGGATTCGTCTCTCCCGGTATAGGGAGTTGATGTTGCGCCGTGTTCGATTGGCTATAACCGGAAATCCCTGGCCAGGGTTGCTGAGATTTACTGGTAAGTGTTACCAGTACTTTCTCGAACTGTTATAGACCTCATATCAACACGACTTATCGAGCTATTGGGGTCTGACGTTTACCACCCCTAGGCGAGATATGCGACATATCAGACGATCAGACCGGACTGTAAGGTAGTGTTACTGGTTGGATTCACTGGAGTGTGAGCGGGCTTGCCCGTCGATCTTCTGATCGCTCAATACCCGGGTGGCCGTTACGTTTAGCAGACCGCTTGCGGCTTGTGGGTGTTTGATATGATCATCATCTGCTGCCGGCGTATTGACGAGTCTTTAGAGTCCTACACAGAGGTTTCCTGGCTCAAGCGAAACGAAATAGGAGCGCATATGAGATATGTGCGGGACCGAGAATAATGCGTGTATGTGATACCGTAGTTCATTCTCGCGAAGAATGTGTCGATTGGTTGTATGCGATATAACCTAGTTATCGAATCAAAGATTGATTCGATAAATCGATACATAGAATACTAGTCGGTTATATGCGATATGACCGGATCATTGAATCAAGTGTTGATTTAATGATTTAATGTACAATTATATATTTGATATATTACTTTGCATTAACTAGTATTGGTTCACTTTAAATGGATTTTCTCACTTGAGGTTCACAAGTTGTATATGTGATATACTTTTGTGCACTTGATTATATCATGTTTGATGATACATGTTATCCTAGGGTTTTTGTGTAAAGATCAAACCATGGTTACATGATAATGGTTAGGGTTTTGCTTTTCATTTTCTTGTTCATTTATTTACTTGTTTATTCATTTTGGAAATGATAAGAAAAGAATGGTGGCTTTATTTGGAGTTTAGTTGAAGCTTCATGAAACTTTGACCTAGTCCACCATTCTTGTCTCTTGCTTAACCCTAACCATCATATCTAACCATGGTCTATTCTCTACACTAAACTAGGGTTAGTATTATGATAAGTATTGTTTTTCCTTTTCATTTATAATAACTTATCATAATATATCTTCTTCTTCTTCTTCTTCTTCTTCAAGATGAAGAAGCTTCACTTCATCAATGGTGGATTGATGAAATGAGTGAGAAATCCAATTCTAATGTGAACCCACTTCCTATTTCTTCATCCTCTACCTCTTGCCAAGTAGTAGAGTGTGTTTCCTTCACAAGTTTTCTAGACTTGGTGAAGTTGGAGCTTGATCTAGCGATGCCTCGACGTCGATCATCTTCGGCACGTCGTCGATGACCTAGCCCGCTCTTTCTACGTTGAAGCCGACGCTAGAGCCCGGATTTTGATTTGGACAGCGGAGAGGACTTCATCACGGAGCCGTGGAGGTGGAGGACCGGATCTACAAAGGTTGTATTTCCTTTTACCATTTAGTTTAGTTGTAAACTAGTTTCTTTTTCGCCTAAACTTCTAGCCAACGATCCGTATTAGGGTTTCTCGGCACCGTAATTTTTGAAATTTGCATGGTTGATGCCTTGTGAGACCTCTTGAGTGTGCCTAGGAACCCTACAGTGGTATCAGAGCCTAGCTAGAGCCTTAGGCGAAGTCTAGACGGAGTTTGAAGTCCGAACGAACCGAAACGCCAAAATTTCCATGCTCTCTGGACTTTTTCTAAATTCTGGGATTTTTCCAGATTAAAAATTCGTAAAAAATTCAGTAGGGAAATCTAAGAATTACGGTGCAAAAAGTTTTCCATGAACTGTTCATAGTGCGGCGGAACCGCGGCAGAAGCCTGGCTTCTGCGGCGGAACCGCGGCAGAAGCCTGGCTTCTGCGGCGGAACCGCGGCAGAAGCCTGGCTTCTGCGGCGGTTCCGCGGTCAAATGATGGGTGTTGACTGTGGTTTTTGCACAGTAATTCCTCTTTTCTAGTGCTGAGTTTTATGGCAATTTTTTTTATTTATTCAAGAGTTTAATTTTCTGGGGTTGTTTTGGGGATTCGGTGTTTCGATCGGAGTATCAGATTTTGTCTATGTGGCTTTCCGGATAAATTTTAGAATATGTTAAAAAGTTCGACCGGATATAAATATCCAATTTTTCCCCTGTCGGGAAATTTCCAAGTGTTGGATTTTCCCGTGGTTTAACGACGTTCTAAGTAGTGCAAGTAATGCGATGGACCCTCTAGAAGACAACAAACTTTAACTCGATTATGTGACCGTCTTGAACTGCCCTTTGAACCTTCGGGTTTGGGGCAGTACGGCGTGCCACATGTGAGGCGTTGGCTTGACCCTTCTACGGCTGGACCGTTGGTACTGAGGCACGAACTGAATGTTGTTAGACTTGTTTCATGTGTTGATCTGTATCGGGAAAACTTGGGTGTTCGATTGTTCGATCGGAAAGTTTAACATTTTCTATCTTATTCGGAATGTGATACAATAATTGGAATTCACAAGTAGTTATGAGATAACTGAATGAATGTTATAAACATAGCAGTTTAGTCTCACTTGATCGGTTGCCACGGAATTTTGATGTGATCAAAAGTCCGTCGCAATCACGTAGCGTACACGGATACTCGCCGGGTAAACTTAATAGACAGCCTCGCTCCATAGCCCCGACCAAGTGACTGTAGGAGAACCCCATCGCTGAAAGCATCCGTTTGGGTGCTCGCGGTAGCGGTGTTCTGCCTTGGTGCACTTCGTCGACGGTATCGGGGGTGCGGCCGTCTACTGAAGTTTGCGACAAGCATTCGATCAGGATGTCGGGAATCTTGTTGAATTGCCCGACTTGGTATTGAAAAGTGTTTTCGATTTTGAGACTAAAATGCGGGGTTTATAATTGTTAGGCATGCGATGTCTAAGAAATTCATTTGGTCAGGCATGTGATGTCTGAGGTGGTTGCGGATTCCAACTGTTGTAGTTTTACACTTTCTTTTCTGTGACCGTAAGTGTAATATGTGATATCGCCGGTTTCGTTGCTATATGTCAACGACAATTGGGATGCGCATATTTACTTACGTTGATGACATGTGATGTTATGTGTTGCTGGATATGTTATATTGGATCGTCGTGTTTGAATGGCCGGGGGGTTTTATGTGAGATGAGTGTTTTCATTTTCATTCATGTAAAAACTTATATGTAATATTCTTTTATTGGGGCACTTCCAGGTTGCGGAAGTTGTCACCCTTTGTATATTATTTACTTTTCCGCACTAGGATAGACCCAAGGAGGGGAGCACAAGTAACCGGGTTTTGGAGTCCAGTGGGAGACCAACTCGAGGAGTCGAGTCCGGGTCTCCTAACTCTAGAATTGGTAGGGTTGCTTGCCGCTCTCGTAGGGGTCTAGGGGTATGGGTTTGGCTATTCATCACGACCGTGGAATCCGTGTTTTATACTGGCTCGTATTGATAACACGGACGTCCTAGTATATCCAATATTTCATATGATTCTTCTGCTGCGATATCTGTGATGTGATCTTGTGATGTTCTGTGATAGATACAGTATATAGTATATATGATATATTATATAGGCGTTACTTATGTTTTACACCCGCGCTAGCCCTGCCCCGCTCTGCCGTTAGTTACCTAACCTAACGATGCACGAGGGGACATCGAGGCGAATGCGGATGGCATAAGTGTACGTCGTATTTATCTGTGATGTTTAGGTACTTAAATGATGGGACTTCATTAATGTGATTAATGAAATAAAAGAAACCTAAGATGTTGTAGAATCAAATTTCAAAATAAAACAGGTAGCTACAGTTCTTGCTTTGCACAGCGGTATATATGATATATCCTGCACCTTATTCGATAAGGAAAGGACCGAGATCCCTTCACCGGGAGTGACTCCTTTAGCAATAACTGGCAGATGCTACACACTCGGTTTGTCTTTTGATTGCTTTTAAGAGTTTTTGCTTTGCACAGTGATATATATGATATATCCCACACCTCATTCGATGAGGAAAGGACCGACGATCCCTTCACCGGGAGTGACTCCTTTAGAAAAACTAGAAAAGCTTAAAAAACACTCCATTTCAAAATTCATTCGATCCTACAACGATATAAAGTTCATTACGCAATAGGTTTTCAGAAAAACCTGTCGTAGCCCTCCGTCATTTCAGATAAATACTAGTTAGTATTTGTGCTGCGGTTGTTTGGCATGCGTCAAGGCGTAGTGTACGGTAGCGAACTAATGCTTATCTGCTAGCATACGATGCGATTGGATTAGGGTATTCGCACGGCGTTGTTTGGCATGCGTCAAGGGTCGTGCGGGTGGGTTTAATTCAATCAAGAAATGTACGGGTTGAACTTGACTAGCGGACTATGGGTTGTTTGGCATGCGTCAAGGTCATAGAACGCTAGGGGCAAAATATTATCGGGAATTTCAAGTGTTGAAATTTGCAATGAGATTGCATACCTTCTATGAGATAGTTGGATCCCGATACCCGCTGCGAGTAAGAGTTACTCCTGGGAGAGTTTTACACATTACAATTAGCCAATCAAGTAGGTGTCTAGAAAGGTGTTAACGAGGTTACGCCTCTGGGAAAACGAGGTTTACATTAATTAGGTTCGTGCGAAAGCACGGGGGACCTCCCTCAAAGAACCGACACTGGCCTGGCTGAAAGATTGGCGAACTTGTAGTGTGTAATTAATCCCGGCTAGTCTTTCCTTTTAGGGTTTGAAGGAAGATTTGATAAAAAGCAGTGGGAGCCATCCTGATTAGATAAAATAAAAACCAATCTATTCTTGCAAGAGCGCACGCTGAGTGTTTTCTTCTCTCTCTCTCCAGGTAGCGACCATATCACGCCTTAATCAAGATAACAATACGGATTATTGACCGAACCTACTTGTTTTACTGAGCTGGGGAACGTTGGTCCCGCTCCAACTTATAATTGTTATAAGACAGAGCAGGAAATTTGGGATTACCAGAATTCCCGTGCAGCCCAAACGAAGAGAGTGCATGCTGATGCATCATCTTCGGGTGTGTTCATTACAGAGAACTGTTTCTTAGTATCCTTTACGTCCTGGGTATATGATACCAGATCAGGATCCCAGATATGTAATCAGTTACATAGGGCTACAAAAAGGTAGAGAACTGAGAACAGGTGATAAGTTTCATGAGGCAGAAAACGGGGCAAGTGTTGCAGCCAAGTCTGTTGGTCACTGTCACCCTGTATTATCAATACATTGATTCTGAACGAATGTTATTAGATACCGAACCTGATATACAAAATCATATCTGTCTCTTTGTTAGTAAAGAAACGATAAAATTTTGTATTGTTGGATAATGTTCTGAACATTTCCTATATCAAAAGTTGATCGGTTCATGCACGTTATCTAAAAGCATTGATGTTCTAAATCAAACTACAGTTCTTAGTATACAGAACACACACAAGAGGAAGAGTTCAGAAATGAACGAATCCTTCTTGAGGCATTGTAGACTAGGTCATATCAATGCGACCCGACTAGCTGAAGTTACATGTAGATGCATATTTAAATCAGTTTGAATTTATATCTTATGAAACTTGCCAGTCATGTCACAAAGATACGATGACCACAGCTCTGTTTACTGGAAACAGAGAAAGAGTTAGTAAACTCTTGGGATGATACATGTTGATGTATGTAGGTCCCCTGTCTACACATGCCAAGACTGGTTCTTTGTACTTTGTTACATTCTCTGATAATCTCTCAAGATTCAGACCTATGTTCCTGTTGAAACACAAGTCCGAACCTTTTGAGATATTCACAGAATATAAGTTAGAAGTAGAGAACCAAAATACGGGTAAAAGTATTATGTCCTTTGATGTGATCAGGGAGGAGAATACTTGAGCACGGAATTCCTGGACTATTCTAAAGGAGAATGAGATTCTCTCTCAGCATTACTCCTCCGTATACACCATAGAACGATTGTATATCGGGGCGGAGCAATCACACCCTATATGATAAGGTGTGCTCTATGATGAGTACTACTGAGTTACCTATTTCCTTTTTGGGAGTTATGCACTTGAGAAGCTGCATACCTATTGAATAGGGTTCAAATCAAATCAGTTGCCTACCATTCCATATGAGATATGGTATGGGAAGAGCCCATGTCTTAAGCTAGTTAAGATTTGGGGTTGTCCGGCCTATGTCTAAAAGCAAAATCCGGACAAACTCGAGGCAAGATCTGTTATGTACAACTGGAAAGGTTCCAGCTATGCAAACTATAGCAGATGATTTGGTAGAACCAAAGGATTCAATAGATACCAACGAACCTCAGCCTCTCCGCCGATCTAGTAGGGTTCCTCACCCACCTGAGAGATAATTCGGTTTCTCTATGACAGTGGGAGCGAGGAATGCATCATGAGATGATGACCCAACTAGTTTCGAGCTGGCCATCAGGAGTGTGACTCTGTAAGAATGGCTGGATGCTTAGTGATCTGAGATGGAATCCTTATACACCAACAAAGTATGGACTTTGGTTGCTATATCTGAAGGGTTAAATCCCCATCAGGAGCAAGTATATCTTGAGAAGATTACTTGGTGTACATCGAAAAGTTGAGACTTTCAAAGCTAGACTTGTTAAAAGTTTGCATCATTGACCAGCCGTGGATAATGATGAAACCTTTTCAAGTACCTATGCTTAAGTCCATCCAGATCCTACTTGCCACGGCTACATACCATGACTACGATATCTGGTGGTTGGGTGTCATGACAGCTTTTCCAAATGATGTTTTAGAAGAGTGCGTCTATAAGTACACAGCCAGAGGGCTTCGTAAACAGTGGGAGCAGCGGAAACGTGTGCAAGATGCTTTATAGGATTAAAGCAGGCATCGCGGAGTTGGAACATCTGTTTTGATGAAGTAGTCAAAGAAGTTGACATCATCAAAATGGTAGATGAACCTTGTATATACAAAAAGGTAGTAGGGAGTATGGTGGTAATCCTCGTAGAGTACGTGGATGATATACTCTTGATAGAGAAGAAGTTTCCTATGCTACGCTCGGTCAATCTTCGCTTATCACAATGATTCTCCATATAGGATCAAAATGATACCTCCTAAATCCTGGGTTTTGGATCTATGAGATAGATCTAATTGGATGTTAGGATTCTCACTAGTTGTAGTGAGAAGGTATCAACCGATCCTGGGGAGAATCACTGGAAGGGTTCCAGGGTGATAAGGACGACTGAAAGTCAGTCACAGGCATTGTCTTTACCCTCAGTAAAGGGACGGTATGTTGGAAGAGTTCCAAGCTAGATACCGTGACTAACTAGACGATAAAGGCAGGATACATCGCTACTTAAGATGCTACCAAAGAGGCTGTCTGGGTGTATATTAGTTCATGAGATGAACTTAGTTCCTCCCATTGTGTGACAATGGAGTTGTGGCTTATGCTAAGGAACGCCGGTCCCATCAGTGATCCAGACATATTCTAAGGCAGTATCACCTGATCATGGAGATGCTTGATCTCCAAGGGATCGAGGTTAGGAGAGCAGACTCAGAGGACAACTCGGCGGATCCACTCACAAAGGCCTTTTCCCAGAGAGAGACTTTTATGGGATGGTTGAGTATGAGATACTACAACCACTGCTATCAGATGGCCCTAGTGCAAGTGGGAGATTGTTAGTTATATGTATGCCCTAGAGGCCATTGCTATACATAGGATGTATATTGTAGTGGATGCTGGGACATATATAGGGAGGACTTTCTTGCTCGACATGATAGTATGCTATCTGGTTGCCCTTTACCTTAACGTGTACACTGATTGTCTCTCTATTACATATTGGTAAAGCCCTTAGGATGTGTACTTGACTACCTGGACTATGATGCGGATCATACTAGTGGGGACATGGTAGTCCATAAGTACATCCTTCAAAGTCCCTAGTCAAAGGTATATCGAGACGGGGCATCGATATACCAGAGCAGACTAGCGTATACCTTCTCGACCCATGCAGATGGGCGATGGATGATCCCATATCCATTGGTGTTTGACATCAGAGATGATATACGGGTGCTCAGTGGAGACTGGGTACACTGGACGGACTCGCCGAGAACTCCCAGATGGTATTATACCTTACGTCAGATGGCAGTTCTCAGGTGACACTGGTACAGAGTAGTCTGTTGACCCGAGATCGTCATAGAGTCTTGTGTGGTTCCCACTGTGCTTTGATTTCCACCTTACCATGTCCAAGAGGCCGTGCAAAACGGTGGTTTTTGGGTGCAGTCCCGAATCACATGGAGGCAATGAGCGATAGGAGGGGATTCGTCTCTCCCGGTATAGAGAGTTGATGTTGCGCCGTGTTCGATTGGCTATAACCGGAAATCCCTGGCCAGGGTTGCTGAGATTTACTGGTAAGTGTTACCAGTAGTTTCTCGAACTGTTATAGACCTCATATCAACACGACTTATCGAGCTATTGGGGTCTGACGTTTACCACCCCTAGGCGAGATATGCGACATATCAGACGATCAGGCCGGACTGTACGGTAGTGTTACTGGTTGGATTCACTGGAGTGTGAGCGGGCTTGCTCGTCGATCTTCTGATCACTCAATACCCGGGTGGCCGTTACGTTTAGCAGACCGCTTGCGGCTTGTGGGTGTTTGATATGATCATCATCTGCTGCCGGCGTATTGACGAGTCTTTAGAGTCCTACACAGAGGTTCCCTGGCTCAAGCGAAACGAAATAGGAGCGCATATGAGATATGTGCGGGACCGAGAATAATGCGTATATGTGATACCGTATTTCATTCTCGCGAAGAATGTGTCGATTGGTTGTATGCGATATAACCTAGTTATCGAATAAAGGATTGATTCGATAAATCGATACATAGAATACTAGTCGGTTATATGCGATATGACCGGATCATTGAATCAAGTGTTGATTTAATGATTTAATGTATAATTATATATTTGATATATTACTTTGCATTAACTAGTATTGGTTCACTTTAAATGGATTTTCTCACTTGAAGTTCACAAGTTGTATATGTGATATACTTTTGTGCACTTGATTATATCATGTTTGATGATACATGTTATCCTAGGGTTTTTATGTAAAGATCAAACCATGGTTACATGATAATGGTTAGGGTTTTGCTTTTCATTTTCTTATTCATTTATTTACTTGTTTATTCATTTTGGAAATGATAAGAAAAGAATGGTGGCTTTATTTGGAGTTTAGTTGAAGCTTCATGAAACTTTGACCTAGTCCACCATTCTTGTCTCTTGCTTAACCCTAACCATCATATCTAACCATGGTCTATTCTCTACACTAAACTAGGGTTACTATTATGATAAGTATTGTTTTTCCTTTTCATTTATAATAACTTATCATAATATATCTTCTTCTTCTTCTTCTTCAAGATGAAGAAGCTTCACTTCATCAATGGTGGATTGATGAAATGAGTGAGAAATCCAATTCTAAAGTGAACCCACTTCCTATTTCTTCATCCTCTACCTCTTGCCAAGTAGTAGAGTGTGTTTCCTTCACAAGTTTTCTAGACTTGGTGAAGTTGGAGCTTGATATAGCGATGCCTCGACGTAGATCATCTTCGGCACGTCGTCGATGACCTAGCCCGCTCTTTCTCCGTTGAAGCCGACGCTAGAGCCCGGATTTTGATTTGGACAGCGGAGAGGACTTCATCACGGAGCCGTGGAGGTGGAGGACCGGATCTACAAAGGTTGTATTTCCGTTTACCATTTAGTTTAGTTGTAAACTAGTTTCTTTTTCGCCTAAACTTCTAGCCAACGACCCGTATTAGGGTTTCTCGGCACCGTAATTTTTGAAATTGGCATGGTTGATGCCTTGTGAGACCTCTTGAGTGTGCCTAGGAACCATACACACATATCTCATATGCGCTCCTATTTCGTTTCGCTTGAGCCAGGAAACCTCTGTGTAGGACTCTAAAGACTCGTCAATACGCCGGCAGCAGATGATGATCATATCAAACACCCACAAGCCGCAAACGGTCTGCTAAACGTAACGGCCACCCGGGTATTGAGCGATCAGAAGATCGACGAGCAAGCCCGCTCACACTCCTATGAATCCAACCAGTAACACTTACCGTACATTCCGGTCTCGTCGTCTGATATGTCGCATATCTCGCCTTGGGGTGGTAAACGTCAGACCCCAATAGCTCGATAAGTCATGTCGATATGAGGTCTATAACAGTTCGAGAAACTACTGGTAACACTTACCAGTAAATCTCAGCAACCCTGGCCAGCGATTTCCGGTTATAGCCAATCGAACACAGCGCAACATCAACCCCCTATACCGGGAGAGACGAATCCCTTCCTATCGCTTATTGCCTCCATGTGATTCGGGACTGTACCCAAAAACCACCGTTTTGCACGCCCTCTTGGACGTGGTAAGGTGGAAATCAAAGCACAGTGGGAACCACACAAGACTCTATGACGATCTCGGGTCAACAGACTACTCTGTACCAGTGTCACCTGAGAACTGCCATCTGACGTAAGGTATAATACCATCTGGGAGTTCTCAGCGAGTCCGTCCAGTGTACCCAGTCTCCACTGAGCACCCGTATATCATCTCTGATGTCAAACACCAATGGATATGGGATCATCCATCGCCCATCTGTATGGGTCGAGAAGGTATACGCTAGTCTACTCTGGTATATCGATGCCCCGTCTCGATACACCCACGACTAGGGACTTTGAAGGATGTACTTATAGACTATCTGTCCCCACTAGTATGATCTGCATCATAGTCCAGGTAGTCAAGTACACATCCTAAGGGCTTTACCAACATGTAACTGAGAGACAATCAGTATACACGTTAAGGTAAAGAGCAACCAGATAGCATACTATCTTGTTGAGCAAGAAAGTCCTCCCTATATATGTCCCGGCATCCACTACAATGTACATCCTATGTACAGTAATGGCCTCTAGGGCATACATATAACTAACATCAGCAACCCAGACCAGGGATTTCCTGTTATGGCCAATCGAGCATAGCGCAACATCAACTCCCAATACCAGGAGAGACGACACTTCTCCTATCGCTCATTGCCTCCATGTGACTTAGGATTGTACCCAAAAACCACCATTTTGCACGATCTCTTGACCGTGGTATGGTGGAAATCAATGTACGGTGGGAATCACACAAGACTCTATGACGATCTCGGGTCTACAGACTAACCTGTACCAGTGTCATCAGAGAACTGCTATCCGACGATAGGTATAATACCGTCTAGGAGTTCTCGGCGAGTCCGTCCAGTATACCCAGTCTCTACTGAGCACCCGTATACCTTCTTTGATGTCAAACACCAGTGGATGTGGGATCATCCATCGCCCATCATATGGGTCGAGAAGCGTATACGCTAGTCTACTCTGGAGTATTGATGCCCTGTCTCGATACTCCCACGACTAGGAACAATTGAAGGATGTACTTACCGACTACTCTGTCCCTACTAGTATGATCTGCATCATAATCCTGGTAGTCAAGTACTCATCCTAAAGGCTTTATCAACATTTAATAGAGAGACAATAAGTGTTCATGTTAAGATAAAGTGCAACCAGATAGCATAGTATCATGTCGAGCAAAAAAGTCCTCCCTATATAAGTACAAGCAACCACTACAATATATATCACATGTACAGTAATGGCATCTAAGGCATATATATAACTAACAATGGTTTGAACCGAGAAGCCGCGGGGTGAAGCATGCGCACTGCGGAGACACCCCGGGGGGGAGACCAAACGACAGGGCTCAATCCCTAAGACCACCACAAGGTGGTCTTGGCGGTGGGGACCCAAAACTGCCCTACCATAGGCAGTTTCGGGTCTGCCTCACCCCATGGCCACCTCGTGGTGGCCTCAGGGGTGGGATACCCCCTCTATGCCCCCATTCAATAGTTATTTTTTGGATCTTCGTCCCTACGAAGATTCAAGCGGGTTTCGAGTTCATTTCGACTCCAGGATTGGCTTAAAACGATCGGTTTTGGAACTTTAGCTCACTGGATTTTTCATGTCTTGGAAAAATTGGTTTAGTTTGCTAATTGCGTGCGGAATTCTAATGTCGCGGTTACTTTACAAGCTTTTTGATGTGTGATACAATTATTAGAATCCGGATTAATTAGTTTTATGAAAACTAGTTAGTATATTGTAAACCTAGCCGTTTAGTCTCAATTGATCGATTGCCACGAATTTTTGATTCGAATCAAAACTCCATCGCAATTGCGTATTATACACGATCACTAAGTCGAGAATCTTGTTGAATTATCCGACAACCAATTGAAAAGATTTTTCAATTTGAGACTAAAATGCAAGTTTTATAAGTTAGGCATGAAATCCGGAATATGAGACATTCTGGGTTTATGATGTCTAAGGATATTGCGGATTCTAATTATTGTAGTTTTCTGTTTTGTTTTCTGCGACCGTAAGTGTAATATGTGGAGTATCCCAATTTCGTTGCTATATGTCAATAAGTTTTAGGGATACGTATATTTGCTTACGTTGATGATATGTGATATCATGTGTTGTTGTTGATATGATTTATTGGATCGTCGTGAAAGAATAGCCGGGGGGTTCTATGTGAGATGAGAGTTTTTATTTTCATTCATGTAAAATCTGTATGTAATATTCTTTTATTGGGAAACTTCCGGGTGGAGGATGATGTCACCATTGTTGTTTATTATTTACTTTTCCGCATTAGGATAGAACCAAGACGGGGAGCACAAGTAACCGGGTTCTAGAGTCTAGTGGGAGACCATCTCAAGGAGTTGAGACCGGGTCTCCTAACTCTAAAATTGGCAGGGTTACTTGCCACTCTCGTAGGAGTCTAGGGATGTGGGTTTGGCTATTCATCACGACTGTGGAATCAATGTTTTACATTACTTGCTAAATTTAAAACACGGACATCCTAGTATATCCAATATTTCATATATTTCTTCTGCTGCTTGATTCTTTGATGTTGATCATATAACTGCATAAGACGAATGTACTATTATATATATAATATATAATAAACGTTGCTTATGTTTTGCACCCGTGCTTGTCCAGCCCTCGATCTGCCGGTAGTTAAGTAACCTAACGGTGCTTGACGTGGCCCCGTGGCGAATGCGAATGGCAAAAGTATACGTTCTATTTTCGTTTCATTTTTCTGTAATGTTTAGGAAACATTAATTGATAGGACTTCATTAATGAGATTAATGAAAAGAAAGAAACCTAAAGATGTTGTGGAATCAAGTTTTGAAAAAGGATAGCTCTAGTTTTTGCTTTGCATAGTGATATTTCTTGATGAATATCCAGCACCTCATTCGATGAGGAAAGAGCCAAGATCCCTTCACCAGGAGTGAGCTCTTTAGCGAAACTGTAACGTTTTGAAAATCGTTTTGGTGAAATTTCGGAAAATCGGTAAAATAAGAGGGTTTTCTGTAAAAAATCAAAATATAAATATCTTTATTATAAAATTAAATACACATATTCTGGCTATAAAATTGCTAATGTTTAGTGTTTATTGAGCCACTTGGAAAATTTCTAATTTTCTTAAAATTTTTACGAAATTGATTATTTTAATATTATTTTAAGTTGTTAACAATACATTAAATTAGCGATAAAAACAGATTTGGATAGGCTAATTACACCCTATAGAACCATGACAACTAAAATCAAGTTAGTAATATAAATTTTTAGCAATTTATTTCAACTTCTAATTGGTTACAATTAAGGAGAAAACTAAAATTTAAATAATTAAACAAAAACTTGCATTTTTGTAACTTGAGGGGTTCTTTTTGCATGAAAATTTCTTGTACACTCTTTCACACACCCTCACTTCCACTTGGCCAGCCCCACCACCTTGGCAGCAGCCCATAATTTTGCCATCTCCAATTTGTGTTCTTCAACTCTCTTAAAGTGTTTTAAAAAGGGGTTTTTATATATTAAATTGAGGTATGGGTTTAAGGGGTATGGGGGGCTTTGACCTTTGACTTTTTCCACACAAATTCCCTCACTCTCCTCCCCATCTCCTCTGGGCGAATTCATTCCAGCTGCTGTCCCCAAAAATCCCCTTGTCTTTTCTCTTCAAATTTCATCAAAAAACACATCAAAATCCACCAATTTTCATCAAAATTGAAATCAAAGCCCTACCCAATTTTCCTTAGCCCATTATAACATGATTCTTGGAGAAAAATTTGCATTTGAGAGGCTAGATTGCAAGGTTTGATCCATGGTTTGTGAGGTATAAAATCTTGATCTTTTGTTACATTATTTGTTATTACTTCAAATTAAGTTAGTAAAGGGGTTAATTTTAGGTTTGAAATTTGCAAGTCCAAATTCATGAGATTAGGGTTTGTGAAAATGTAGTTAGGGTTTTGGGAAATGAGATTATAGTTGTGTGATGTATTTAACATGTTAATACTATGCAAAATTAATCTAGTTGCTATTTTCCAAACTGTAACATTTAAAATGTCCAAAATAAGTTTTTTTGCAAACTAGGTTTTGGAATTTAATTGCATCTGTGAGATTAAAAATGTAATTAGGTTTTTCAAGACTTCATTAACATTTTAAAATGTAGTTTAATGCTTTAGATCATGCAAATCCAAGCTAGATTGTTGTATGTGCATTTTTTCTATAAAATGGTCGAAATTGGTTAAAATTGCAACTAGGTTTTTGAAATTGAATTGAATTAAATTGTGGGTTTAAAATTTACGTAATGGTTTCTATGGCATAATTAAGATATTAAGTTATCATCTTGGTCACTAGAATTGTTAAAACATCATGTTTTGCACAAAAACGGTAAACCTTGCTTGCTAGGTTTTCAGAAAAATAGCTTTTAAAGTGAGTTTGGGGTTTTTGTGAATTTTAAGCTATTTCATATTATAATTAGTGTTTGTGAATGTGCAAATGAGTGTGTTTGGGTTTTTCTCGATGGTTTGATGTTTGTACATCGACATCGAGAGTTAGTTTAGCTATTGTTGCATGCGTAGACGATAGGTTTTGACCTATGCGTGATACGCGTGCCGAATTGGTTTTCGTATACCGTTTCGATTTCGGATTTGGTTTTTATGCGTTATGATACGTGGCGACATATAGGTACCCCAGGTGGACTTCGAGACGACAAGCAGGCCTGTGACGGCGTCGGCACCGGCGAGCTCAGATCAGGTGAGTAGATTTATATTTACGGGGAGAAGTCGGGTGGACGGCGTATAGCACCCCGCAGTTCATGGTGATGTATACGAATATGTATATACACATATATTGACTATATATTGTTGAGATTATCGATGATAAAGATGGATTCTAGGTGTGATTGGATTGGTTTAGTGTCGCGAAACCCTAGAGTAGTGGTTGCACCACACATACACACACACCCATACTTGCATACATTCTTCTTTCATATGTGCGTATATGGGATTATACATTTATGTGTTCACATGGGTATGGGACTATGTGTTCACATACTGGATTTGAGGATAGTATTTGGGATTTGAGGTGAGTCGATGAGATGTGATTTGAGACCGTGAGATCGGTGATGTGGCAGAATTCGTATTTGAGATACGTCATGATGTTATTGCGGATCTTTGGACAACGATACCATGTGAATAGTGATAATAATGAATTGGTCGACATGTGATTGTGATATGAGTTATGATATGCTAGGATATTTATAATAGGTCGCATTGGGCGATGTATACTTCTTTTTGATGATATGTGCCGATGATATCGGTTTGTATGAGACTGTCGATCAGTAGTCAGATCATGATTATATTGACGATATTAGTATTGTACTAGATATAGATCAGTACCCGGATTATGGTCTTGGATAAAGAGGATACCAGATGAATAATTTGATGAATGTGATATTGACCCGTACCCAGATTTGGGATGTCGTACGACGGATTTACGTACGAGCTATATATTGATGTTTGATCCGCACTCTTGACTTGGGGATATCTGATTATAGATATGGTATCGGATGTGATATTATTGAGGCACGATCACGGACTCTTATATATATATATATGTGTGTGTGTGTATCGACTCAGATATTAGGCGGTTTCCTTACCTTCAGTTAGCCGGTTAGATCAGTCCTATAGTTAGTGTAGCTGTATGACTCATATTACATTAAATGCAGATTTGTTATCATTGTGTCTAGTATTTAGCTCCCGCTCATTATTGTTGTTCGCTCCGCATCTCATACTTACATTGTGATTCTTATTCCAGTATTGATATCATGCCGTTAGGACACCAGCACCATTACCGATGATGCGTATGTACCACGTACACTTACTTTCCGGCTCACACACATCTTCATCGGTAATTGCCATGTCACGAACACTTTAGAAAATACTATTTCATTGGCATAGTTTGTTAGCTAATATTTTAGACATGACATTAGTGTACTTGCCTTATATGCTAGTTTAGACATTGTAGTTATTACTTGCTACTTCATGCATGTTATTATTCACTGTTATGCCGCATTCATGGATTTTCATGCCTATATTCACTGTTTACTTCTATTGAGAATTTGGATTCGGATTTTCATGAGATTTCCTGGATTTGGAGGAAAACCGCAAAAACAATTATAAACTTCTTTCCTCTATCTTTTTAAATGAAAAGCGCAGTTTTCCCATGATGTATGAGTCGTCCACCATGAGTTTGCTGATTGATTTCGAGACCCGGTTCGAGGAGTTGGATGAACCGTTTCGGGTACATGGTGGGCCCGGTAAGGTACCCCGGGGCAAGAAGCTCGTAGTGATGACGATGAGCCTGGCAGGGGAAGACTACCGACCGGTGATTTTACCCGACGCGTCGGATATCCGGAGGATACCGTCGTGGTCTTGAGATTGATAGTAGGGGCCGGTCCGGACTGACGGCGCCCTAGATAGTGAGATTGAGATATTGAGATTTTAGACATCGAGGTACTGAGATTGATGATCCAGGCCAGTCCGGATAGCCGGAGCCTGAGATATTGAGATATTGGGATTTATGTTTTGTGTCGATGCTAGACACTGTTTATGCTGATTTCATTTCTGATACCTCGTTTTGAAAATACAGAAATCTCACTAAATTATGTAAGCAGTTTGTTCATTTACATGTATTCCGTTTTCATGCATTCATACCCCATCCATATGATATATTGCTACCTGAGGCACTGACACGAGCACTTGGTATTACCGTTGTTTAGAGGTATACCCTAGCCATTGTTATAGGCTGCAGATTATACATTTGAGGATATATTATGATCATACGACCTAGGATTGTGTTGTTCATGCGGTTTCTGTTCGTAGATGTTTTTCTACTCACGAGTTGGCAACTCACCCCCGTTGTGCCACAGCTTCTTGCAGGTTTTGCCGTAGTAGGTGGGTTTATTTGTATCTTACCCATCATTATACCTTGTATATTATTATTCTGTTGTATCTAGAAGTTCTATCAACCAAACATGTATTTATTTCAGATATAGAGACCGGTGATGTTTATTCTTTCGACCTTAGAGTCGCGCGTTGTATTTATATGGGTTTCCTGCTGTTTTGAGTTTCCTTTTGAGTTTTGATCCTCGCCCTTGGCGTTGTATATTATATTGCTTGCGTGGTTGTGACCGTCGATTGAAGAAGAGCTAGCTCCCGCTTGGGGATGCCTTTTTATCGATTTCGTATACTATTTATGTTGTATCCCGTTTGGGGGCCAGTATTTACAAAGGAGACTCTGCCGAAATTTTCAGAAAATACTTGATGTTTTTTTAAAACGTATAATTCGGCTTATGCTGTTAAAACTACTTGCTTTTAGTTGGTTTTCCTTCACTCTACTGCTTCTTTGGTTTTGATTTCTGGGTTTTCGGCTTACTTAGATTACGTACGCCTCGAGACGTTTCGTAGTCTAAGTGCTGGTCATGTTCCGTACTTTCGGGTCGTGACAAACTTGGTATCAAAGCATTAGGTTTTACCTTAGGAGCGTAGGATAACCCTTTGTTGATGGAATATGTGACTAAAGTAGAGTGACGTACCATGGGTATGTTCTGCGGCATACTTACGATACGCTACTCCGCTTAAGGAGCCTTAGGATGTACATTTCCTTGTTCAGTATTATATTCATTCTTATGATCTAGCCTCATCGATATCAGTTATGGTTTTGCTGCCACGACTACGGGCAGGGAGAGCTACGGCTAGAGTTGCGGTCAGCACGAGCTCGTTACGAACGAGGACTGACCAGGGCGTAATTCCGGCGACACACGATTGCAGAAATGTGTCTTTTTATTGTGTTTTCGCGCCACGAGCGTCTGATGGATCGCTGTATGAGATTACTCGGACGTGCAGAGGATTGAGCCAATGATAGAGGCCAACTAGATTTTGATGACCGTTGATGTATTGCTTATTCATGACGATTGAGGCACTGTTCAGCGTGGAGACGAGTGAGCTGGTTGTTGCTGCGAACGACGAGATATCGCCCCAGATGTTGGAGCTATTACAGTACGAGATGTACTAAGAGCTGATAGAATGTCGCGAGTCACCGAGGATGAATGACTAGGACATATAGTTCGTTCGCTACCGATGCGAGGTCATCAGATAGATTGATTCCAGCTAGAGACGACTTCACGCGGAGATGTTGAGAGTCGACAGAGACGATCGAATGTCAGAAACCTATTATTCCAAGTTTAAAGTATTCGGAAAGACATGCAGGCAATTCTATGGACCCTCTAGAAGAATGAAACCCTAACTCGACTTAATAACCGTGTGAAAGCCTTTGAACCTTAGGGTTTGCGGCAGTTCCGCGGCGCCATTAGTGAGGTTTTGGTTTGCCCTTCTACGGCTGGACCATCGATGCTGTGGTACGTACTCGATACTGTTAAACTGTACCCATGATGTTGAGCTCTTGGAGGATTTTGATGTTTTGACGAATCGATCGGATGGTTCTGTAAGTGCACGGCGGCGCCCCGGTCGTCAATCCGACGGCCAAATGCGGAAACGGTGATAAACATTAATTTTGCGAACTTAGCAAACCGGCACCACCGCGCACTAAACCCCGGATCGGGCCATTAAACTAGATCTAGCTAACAACAAGACGGGTTAGAGATATACCGAGTGATCCGAGTCCTCCGGTCTTCTCGTCGTCGTCCCGATCTTCCGCGGAAACTCCGGTGGTCGCCTCCTCGCCGGAAGGGCACCACGTAGCCGGATTCTTTTACGGGCTCCCACCTCTATACCGAGGCAACTCGGGCGCGATGTTGGCTAGCCGACGCGCCCAAGATATGCTGTAGAATAATGTAGAATCGTTGTCTCTTTGGGGTTTAATATGGTTGCCATGATGGAGGAATTTTTCACAAGGATTATTCATGAAGGCTTGAAGAAAATTGGAGCATCTCATGAAAATGAGCTCGGCCATCAAAACAGAAATGAGCTCCCAGGAAAAAGAATGAAGCCAGCTCTCTCTGGAGAATGCAACCAAAGGAATAAATAAATATTAATATATCAAAACCATGCATCAAAAACCTATACTCCTAAAGAATCTCCAGCACACACACATATATTCTCCCCTTTCTAATAAATTAATCCCTCAAAACAATACACACTCCATACACCCACAGTGGCCGGCCCATTTCCAATTTCCATCACAATAAATGCATGAATAGCAAAGAAGATTTCATAATCAAGCCTTTTGCAATAAACCCCTCCACAATGCGTTATTTGCAAACTTGCAAATAACCCCCCTCCAACGTAAAGTCCGGCCGAGAAGGAACAATGAAAAACCGGCCGGAACGGAATGCAAACTGGCAACCCCAGAAAACTGGTCCCATAATAAATTACAGGAAAACCCCGATACTGTGCATACACAGCCGCATCTATATTCCGTCCGGATACAAATGCAAAGAGACAAAATCTACACTGTACTAAACTAGGATCCGGCTTAAACCAAAACCGGCTAGTAATATCCGACCGATCCTGATCCGTGCAATACCGCACGTATCCGATCGAATCCTGCCATATATCCATACGGCCACTAGTACAAACCGTCCGATCCTGATCCGTGCAATACCGCACGTATCTGATCGGACCCTGCCATATCTCCATACGGCTTCTACAGCTTTTCGCCCGAAAGCTTGAGTAACTGAATGTGGGGGACTCTAAAGACTCGTTAACACCTCGGTTGTGGATTTAACCACTAGCACGTCAGAGGTATAAGCCAATACGTAACGGGCTACCAGCTATTGACTAAAAGGGACGTCGATGAGCGAACTCATCCTGACACCCTACTGAGCCTGTCAGTGACAATATCCGTACAGTCCGGTCCGTTCGTCTATGAGCATCGCATGTCGGGCCTAGGGGGTTGGTAAAAGTCAGACCCCCAAAAGCGGTACAAGTCGTGTCGGAGTGTAGCCCAGAACACCCTGAGATACTACTGGAATACCTGCCAGTAAATCTCCTGCCTTAGCCAAGGACTTCGTGTAATGGCTCTCCTAGACACAGCGCGACCTCACCCCCAATACCGGGAGAGACGAACCCCTGAAGATCCGCTCACTGGCTCCATGTGGCTCGGGACTGTACCCAACTAAAACCTGTTTGCACGACTCCTTTGAGCCGTGGTAGGGTAGTAATCAAAGTACAGTGGGAACTCACACGAGACAAATGATGATCCCCAGGTCGATGAACTAACCTGTACACATGTCACCAGGGAACTGCTATCTGACGTCAGGTATAAGACCAACTAGCATGTTCCCGGCGAGTCCTGTCCGGTGTACTCATAACCCAATGAGCACCTGTATACATCTTAGGTGATCCAACTGACACCAGTGGCTTGTGAGACCGGCCACCGCCCCTCGTCGGGGTCTCGACTGTATACACTAGTCTACTCTGGAGAATCGATGCCCTATCTCGAAACTCCCACGACTAGGGACCATTTAAGGATGTGCTTATAGACTCCAGCTCTCACTTGTATGATCGCCCTCATACTGCCGGCAGTCAAGCAAGAATCCTAGGGGCTCTATCAACGTGTAATAGCGACCTGTCAGGTCACCTAAAGCAGTACACGATGATAAAGGTAAACCTGATAGCATACTATCATCTCGAGTAAGACTGTCGTACCGGGATAGGTCCTCCCTCAATCATTGCAATCACGTGCCTGTGATCCAATAATTGACTCTGAGGGCACTATCTCCAACAATCTCCCACTTGCACTCAAGGCTAATTATTGAGATGTCGCATACTCACAGCCCGTGTGATACCGAACACCCAACTCCTCTACTAGTCAGTCTCACAAAGCTCGTTTGCGAGACTATTGCGTTCGAGGAATAGCCTCAGCGAGTGGATCCGCTCTGATGTTTCTTTCTATGTCTCTCTAAATCTCAAGTTCGCGGAGAATGTCATCTCCCGAAATGAGCAATACCTGTCTTAGAATGTCTGGATGTCTGATGGGACCTAGCTCATAAATGAACTCCAAATCCAAACTTCTTAGACTGTATCATCAACTGAACTTAATCAGTATCCTGCGCCATGCCTCCCTCAGTATCTGCTTGGATCACCTGTCCAGAATACTGCCTCTCGTCAGAAGGAAAACTATAACTCTGACAACCTCCTTGTCGTCCGGGTCACCTTGGAAGCCTGGAATGATAACTGTCTCCCAAAGAGGTTATCGTTATCAAATACCTAGAACATGCACTTATGTTCTAAAACTGCTTCCGATTGTTTCTCCAGGATTGGATCAATATCAACTTATTGCATCTTGTGCAAGAACAACATCTGGTGTGGTACTAGACATCTCATGATTGACTCAATTGCCTAAGCAAGTGATCTGCCAATCATGCACATCCCTCTCTACTTTAGTCTATAAGACACCTTTAGAGAGGGTGACTCCATTACCTGCAGGTACACCACCATGCCAGGAGTCGTCCATTCTAAATACTCTTAGAATGCTGTCAAAGTACCCTGATTGGGAAACCACCCAAATCTAGATCTAAAACCATAGATCTAGTAACCAGTATGTCTGATATAATGTCCAAGTCCCATGTGGAGAAAACACTGTGTGACGACCAAAATATAACCTATCGTAGTATAGGAATTTCCTTTCCTACTCTGTGTATGTCATCCAAAAACAGGACATCACACCCTACTACCTTCTTAACAGATTCATCCCCTATTCTGATGACGTCAAACCTATGACTGTCACATCAGAAATAGATGATCTATCTCCGCTATATCTGCTTTAGTCTATAAATAAACATAAGCCTGATGTCCACCAATGCTTCCGCTGCTCCCACTGACTACGACAACCCTCTGGCAGAGTCATATAGACGCGCACTTCTAAAGCTAGTTTAGAACGACGCTATACTCATCCTCCTGCCGGGTCTCGCAGTCTGGAACAACAACAATGGCAAGTGTGGGTAAACAAGAACTTCCCTGTCACCGTCCTTGAGGCTACCGGAGTACCTCTCGGGTGCCTGAAGTTACCCACCTTATCTGCGGAGTGGCCAATGGAATGTCAAATCAGATTGAATCTTTAGGTTCCTTATCAAATCTTCAGTAATCGTTTGCGGTTCTGGAATCGCTTCCAGTTCTACCATACTCCCACTACTGTTTTCTGAAAAATAACCATTTCTTTTAAAATGTGGCGAGTTAAGAACAATATCACTATTGATCTTCCAGATGGTAGAAAATCAACCCTCGTCATAGCCTGGGTCAACCCACAAACAGCCATTACAGAAACGTGCCTTGAGTTATCCAGAGTCTGGTTTTAATCATAAGCCGGACAACTCCCCGTACCTTAACAATGTTAAGATATGAACTGTACTATATCCAATATAGAACCAGAGGCACTGATTTAATTGAACCAGATTCAAATCATGCAGCTGTCTCCAGTGCATGTCAACTAAATGGAGAGAGGCCGATCAGCGTTACTTAACTTAGGAATGCTTCCAATTATGAGTAACCTGAAAGAGAAGCAATTTCTCTTTACTATCAACTGAATACCATGCACAAGTATCTACATCTTCGATCACTTTGAAGAATCCCGATACTTTCTACACTTGGTTCTCTACTCTATTCAAATACCTATAACTTCTCAAAACTTAGACCCTGTGTTTTTACGAAACACATGTCTAAGAACTAGAGAAGTTAAAAGTAAACAGAATATAGTATGAGGACCAACCCCTCTGTCCTAATGGACACTGGACAACATACAATACTCTGTATAAGTCCGCTGAGTCTAACAACTCTTTCACTGTGTGTCGTAGGTTGAAAACTGTACTTATGGTTAAGAAGAATTACACCGCTGTTTAATGCTCCTTACCTAACCATCCACTGATATAGGTAAATGTCATTGACATAATATCAAAAGGTATATCTCACTCTATGAAAATAGACGTACAGATATATCAATTTGAAATTGGTGCACAACAGCGGATATTCAAAACCAAATATTTGCCGACCGGCAAACAGCCCAGATGATCTCCTCAAATATCACCGATTACAACGAATCCCGATATAATGGGGATGATCACCCAATTCCCAATAACTTACTCCCACTCATCATCTGTAAAACCATACAGATATGAGAATCATACCTGGTAAATACATACCCTGGAGTAAGTGTCTAATCGGGAAATCAGTTTTCTTTTAACAGTACACAGTTGAACTGAAACATTGAAATGTTTCGATAGGGTATCCTGGTATTCCTAGTAATGCCTCTACCATTATCCAAATTCACAACTATAACCGTATAATTCTTTGCCACCTCTCCAAATCCCTTTATATGTCTTTAGTCATTACCTTCTGCACACCCCTTAGGCCAAATGGTTTTCTGCCTTCCCTACCGTTCGGCACTAGCCTATGGTTTGGAAGAAGACTATCCAATAAGCATAATGGGTGTACTGTCCTAACCCTAGGAACACTCGCAATGCGAGAGAAGGTGAAGATAAAAGACAACCGAATAAACCTTATTCCTATTTCTCCTGGACCAGAATCCATCCCCGAACTGGAACAAGTTCCTTTCGAGTTCGTATATAACCATACGATGGAGTATCCAATAAACTGTGGATCTTCGTAGTGATACGGAGTGTCCTGGAGAGATACAAAGGTGATTTAGGATTGGCGAAGAAATACTTGGTTTGGTCGTGAATATCAGTCGCAATTTACTTTGCCCTCTTACTAATCCCTTGCTTTATCTTAATCTTAATACCTTCTGCACACCATCGTTATGCTAATTGGTTTTCTTCATCCCCCACTGTTCGGCACCAGCCTAAAGTTTGGAAGAAGACTATCCAATTTGCGTAATAGGTGTACTATCTCCTAAACCAAGGAGTACTCGCAACCTGAGAGAAGGTAAAAGGAAAAGACAACTGAATAGTCCTATCCGTTTTCTCCAGAAACGGAAACCATCCTCGAATAAATCCCTTCGAGTTCGTATATAACCATACGATGGTTTGGTCCAATGGAAGTGGACGTTCGTAGTAATACGGGGTGTCCTGGAGAAAAGGGTAAAAGTAGGAGTGGCAATGAGGTTTGCAACTCAGACAATCCAAAAGCCAGTGTCAAGAAGGTTCGGTCAACTTGGTCACTGAGTCATAGTCTTAGGGTCGGATCAATGGTCGCTGCCAGAGAGAGAGAAAAGAGAAACACTCAGCGTACACTCTAACCTAGATCAGAATGGTTACCAATTTATCTAATCTGGAAATCTCCCACTGTACCTCAAATTCTCCTCCAAACCTGAAAGAAGAATTAGTCGGGGTCACCCGAGGAGTAAACCAACTCATCAGTGGGAATCAGGATCCAACTATCATCGCATGATAACGTGACGAAATCCGCTCACGCTATCACACTCCAGAAGGTATACGCATATCTGGCAAGTTTCAGTACTTTTGAAACTCCCGATGTGATTTTTACCCCATACTCTTATGACCTTGACTTTGGCCAACAAATCATAAGTCACATGTCAAGTTCTGCCCGTCATTCTCCAGGTTAATTTGAGCCCACCCGTACAAGCCCTTGACTTTGGCCAACAAGGCTATACGACTGCCCCAAACCAACGCATCTATCTATGCTGCATATGAATAACCAACAGCTACCAAACACTGTGCCTTGACTTTGGCCAACAAACACAGCTTGAATACTATTGACTACCCATATGAAACGACGGAGGGCTACGAATGGTTTCTGGCGAAAACCTTTAACGTAATGAACTTGATATCGTTGAAGGAACGGATAGCTTTTTAGAAAATATACTGACGAAAACCTTTACCAAAGAGGTCACTCCCGGTGAAGGGATCTCCGCTCTTTCCCCGTAGAATGGGGTGCAGGATATTCCAAATGAACACCACGATGCAAAGCAAAAGTAATCGGCTATAGTGAAGTTAAAGCCCTGACGCAAACTTCTGTCCAAGGGGTCACTCCCGGTGAAGGGATCTCGGCCCTTGCCTCGTCGATTGAGGAGCAGGATATTCCAAATGAATACCACGATGCAAAACAAAAGTGAACGTCCTTGCAATAACAGCTTTTTGAAAAGTGTTCCAACAACATCAGAATAGGTTTGTTTTAACTTGCATTGATCCGAATCAATGCAGTCCCATCAATTGATCACACCACAAAGAACGAAAATATACTGACGTACGTATATGCCATCCGCATTCGCCACTGGGTCCCGTCATCACCCGTTAGGTTAGCTAACTAACGGCAGAGCGGGGACTGGACTAGCGCGGATGAAAAACATATACAACATCTACTAATATATATACCAATATATAGTATTTCGCTCAAGGCGTGAATAAAATGCAACATCACAGAAATGTACAGCATCACAGAACAATACAGATATCTGGGATCCCCGAGTTTCACAGAGCCACTACTGAAACCCGACGTTCCCCTGGTCGTGTGGATAGCCTGTGCAATGAAATCCTAGACCCCTACGGGCGCGGCAAGTTATCCGCCAAAACCTGAAGCGAGGCAGCCCCCTTCAGCACCGTGAATGGACCACCCAGCACTTCACGGAATCCGGCAACTTGGGCACCCCTCCTGGGTCAACCTGTACCCCCTACGAGTGCGGCGAATAGCCCGCCAATTCCAGACTGAAGCCCCTCCATCTCAATGCCCTGAGATGCGGGCCCGTTGCCCTCTAGAACCCGGCTATCCGTGCACCCCTCCACGGGGTAACCCTAGTACAGAAAGTAAAATATACATACAACGGGTACATCGACCGCAACCAGGTCGTGCCCCAAAAGAATAATACAATCAGGCAGTGACGGCAGTCCACATGTCGGACGCTCGCCCCGCAAAATCAAATGTACATAATACAACAACACTGTACTAGCATTGCATCCAGGCTATCCCCACGACCGATCCGCAACATCACAGCAAAACACAGAACATCAACGTGAAAGTCACGTTCGCAAATCCGTCTAACCGGGCTATAGCAGTTAGACCGGATTTACCGATCGAGTGACATTCACGGTCGCAGATATAATGTAAATACTGTGAAAATAATGTGTTTAAAATATCCGATCGATCAAACTTTAACAAGTGGGCCCCAAAGTACTACTGTAGCACATCAAGAAATTCTGGGCCCAATATTAATATTCCAAAACCCATATTTTAAGCCCACAAAGACACTGTAGAAATTTGGTGCAGAGATCTACACTGTGCGCGGCGGAACCGCGGCCCAAAGGGGGTTTTGGCCGTGGTTCCGCGCCTCCACTGTCGATTCACCCTGTCGAATTTCTACAGTAGCCTAGTGGTTTCCAGTACATCAATTTTATACAACCTGAAAAATTTTTGGAGACCAAAAACAATTTCAACAGAAAACTGTCGCTAACAAAAATGTAGATTTTGGAATTTTGGTCGATCGGAAATGCAAAACACATTAAACCAAGCTAGACTAAGTTAATGGCGAGGCTCTGATACCACTGTAAGTGCACGGCGGCGCCCCGGTCGTCAATCCGACGGCCAAATGCGGAAATGGTGATAAACATTAATTTTACGAACTTAGCAAACCGGCACCACCGCGCACTAAACCCCGGATCGGGCCATTAAACTAGATCTAGCTAACAACAAGACGGGTTAGAGATATACCGAGTGATCCGAGTCCTCCGGTCTTCTCGTCGTCGTCCCGATCTCCCGCGGAAACTCCGGTGGTCGCCTCCTCGCCGGAAGGGCACCACGTAGCCGGATTCTTTTACGGGCTCCCACCTCTATACCGAGGCAACTCGGGCGCGAAGTTGGCTAGCCGACGCGCCCAAGATATGCTGTAGAATAATATAGAATCGTTGTCTCTTTGGGGTTTAATATGGTTGCCATGATGGAGGAATTTTTCACAAGGATTATTCATGAAGGCTTGAAGAAAATTGGAGCATCTCATGAAAATGAGCTCGGCCATCAAAACAGAAATGAGCTCCCAGGAAAAAGAATGAAGCCATCTCTCTCTGGAGAATGCAACCAAAGGAATAAATAAATATTAATATATCAAAACCATGCATCAAAAACCCATACTCCTAAAGAATCTCCAGCACACACACATATATTCTCCCCTTTCTAATAAATTAATCCCTCAAAACAATACACACTCCATACCCCAACAGTGGCCGACCCATTTCCAATTTCCATCACAATAAATGCATGAATAGCAAAGAATATTTCATAATCAAGCCTTTTGCAATAAACCCCTCCACAATGCGTTATTTGCAAACTTGCAAATAACCCCCCTCCAACGTAAAGTCCGGCCGAGAAGGAACAATGAAAAACCGGCCGGAACGGAATGCAAACTGGCAACCCCAGAAAACTGGTCCCATAATAAATTACAGGAAAACCCCGATACTGTGCATACACACCCGCATCTGTATTCCGTCCGGATACAAATGCAAAGAGACAAAATCTACACTGTACTAAACTAGGATCCGGCTTAAACCAAAACCGGCTAGTAATATCCGTCCGATCCTGATCCGTGCAATACCGCACGTATCCGATCGAATCCTGCCATATATCCATACGGCCACTAGTACAAACCGTCCGATCCTGATCCGTGCAATACCGCACGTATCTGATCGGACCCTGCCATATCTCCATACGGCTTCTACAGCTTTTTGCCCGAAAGCTTGAGTAACTGAATGTGGGGGACTCTAAAGACTCGTCAACACCTCGGTTGTGGATTTAACCACTAGCACGTCAGAGGTATAAGCCAATACGTAACGGGCCACCAGCTATTGACTAAAAGGGACGTCGATGAGCGAACTCATCCTGACATCCTACTGAGCCTGTCAGTGACAATATCCGTACAGTCCGGTCCGTTCGTCTATGAGCATCGCATGTCGGGCCTAGGGGGTTGGTAAAAGTCAGACCCCCAAAAGCGGTACAAGTCGTGTCGGAGTGTAGCCCAGAACACCCTGAGATACTACTGGAATACCTGCCAGTAAATCTCCTGCCTTGGCCAAGGACTTCGTGTAATGGCTCTCCTAGACACAGCACGACCTCACCCCCAATACCGGGAGAGACGAACCCCTGAAGATCCGCTCACTGGCTCCATGTGGCTCGGGACTGTACCCAACTAAAACCTGTTTGCACGACTCCTTTGAGCCGTGGTAGGGTAGTAATCAAAGTACAGTGGGAACTCACACGAGACAAATGACGATCCCCAGGTCGATGAACTAACCTGTACACATGTCACCAGGGAACTGCTATCTGACGTCAGGTATAAGACCAACTAGCATGTTCCCGGCGAGTCCTGTCCGGTGTACTCATAACCCAATGAGCACCTGTATACATCTTAGGTGATCCAACTGACACCAGTGGCTTGTGAGACCGGCCACCGCCCCTCGTCGGGGTCTCGACTGTATACACTAGTCTACTCTGGAGAATCGATGCCCTGTCTCGAAACTCCCACGACTAGGGACCATTTAAGGATGTGCTTATAGACTCCAGCTCTCACTTGTATGATCGCCCTCATACTGCCGGCAGTCAAGCAAGAATCCTAGGGGCTCTATCAACGTGTAATAGCGACCTGTCAGGTCACCTAAAGCAGTACACGATGATAAAGGTAAACCTGATAGCATACTATCATCTCGAGTAAGACTGTCGTAGCGGGATAGGTCCTCCCTCAATCATTGCAATCACGTGCCTGTGATCCAATAATTGACTCTGAGGGCACTATCTCCAACAGGTTCGACTTCATTCGGATGGTAGGTGGTGAGATGCACTTCTTAGGAAACTCCAGATAAGAGGATAGCCGATGGAGATCAGTCCATGCAGCCACGACGAGACGAGTCCGAAGCAGTCGACATTAGAGAAAAGTGGAGTAAGAGGTTCGTACAAGATCTGGATAAGATGACGTTCCACTCCACCGACATCAGAGATGCGATACGCATGCCGAGGCATTGTACTTGGATATACTTTCCAAAAGGAGTCGCGATGAGTATGCAGCCGTTCCGGAACAAGAAACAGATAAAGTAAAGGACGATGACTTCCAGACAGTTTGGCAGAGACGAGATTTGGGAGAGACTTCGGCATGACCTTTCTGGAATAAATTGTGAGAAGACTTGGACCCAGGAGTGGTCACGTTATGCACACCGGCAGGCCAGAGTTTAGGATCGTCGATGAGACATGCTATGAGTGACCACGACAGTTGTCAAGACATTCTTGGAGGATGTGCTTGAGCGGGAATATTCCGCCATACTTGATTTCGGTATTTTGGGCGATCTATTCGCATGACTGATTTTGATGATTGAGTTTCATGATATTTGTTTCAATGCACCATGGTTGCACCTGCTGAGTATTTACGATTTTGCACAGTTGTTGCACTTGTTATTGTTTTCGTGCCTTGGTTTCTCATGTTTATGATTTTATGGGTTTCATACAGTTGAGTTGATTTTGTGCATATGTACGCACACGATTTGGTTTTTGCACTCTGTATAGTTCACATATGCTTGTAGTGCAGTGATACGCATTTTTTGCACTTAGATGCACTGGACTTCGATTTCGATTGTGATGTTCGATATTTGTTTTGGTGCACCTTGTGCACCTGATTGGATTTTGCGCATGTTCGGCGCTTGATAATGGATTCATGATTTTGTGCATGATGGATGCACCTGATATGGGTTTTCGCGCATGCTGGGCGCATGCTTTGAGTACGATTTTGGTGCACACCAGATGCACTAAATCGAGATTCTTCGTGCATGTAAGATGCACCTGTTTTTGCTGTCAGGCACACCTGTTGCCCTTGACAGATGTTTCGTGCACACCCGATGCACTTAGATGTTGTTTCTATACATATGTATGGCACATTCATGGATTTCGATTTCCGTGCGCACCAGACGCATATGGCATTCATATATATATTTGGGACTGATTTATGTTGGAGCAGTATATTTTATAATGTTTGCTATTTGGTTTAGTACTTAGCAAGACTAGCTACAGGACAGTACCTGAGTATATTTTTGCTTGCATTGATAGTTATCGAAGGGATTTCCAAAGAAGTGCTATAGTCTCCGTATTAACCTACGTGTCCGAGATGACACGAAACATTTTATAAAGGAAACCCTTCTGAAATTGCTTTCAAAACGGTGGGACATGCATATTAAACAAAGGATATATATATATATATATATATATATATATATATATATATGTAGTTATTTTCTTACCATAGACGTCCACCACTGTGCAGTGTTGCGAACATCGCACGGTGATTTGAAAAAGGTTTGGCATGCATTACTTCTAGATGCTTTAATGATGTATATCATGTTGGTTTTCGTATTGGATCTTGACATTGATGTCTTCCCCATGACTCCGATGATTGCGGGATGCTTGACGGAGTTCTGATTTTGAGTTATATGCTCATTTTTCATGCGCATGCGCTGCGCTACGATTTGTTTTGTGTATTTAAGATTTCGGAGCCCCGACGACTTGATGGTTTTGCTTAGATGTTTTAGTATTTGGGAGGAGTTTTAATTTAAATTCGGGGACCTAATTTGTTTAAGGGGAGAAGATTGTAACGTTTTGAAAATCGTTTCGGTGAAATTTCGGAAAATCGGTAAAATAAGGGGGTTTTCTGTAAAAAGTCAAAATATAAATAACTTTATTATAAAATTAAATATACGTATACTAGATATAAAATTGCTAGTGTTTAGTGTTTATTGAGCCACTGGTAAAATTTCTAATTTTCTGAAATTTTTTCCGAAATTGATTATTTTAATATTATTTTAAGCTGTTAAAAATACATTAAATTAGCGATAAATACAGATTTGGATAGGCTAATTAAACCCTATAAAACCATGACAACTAAAATCTAGTTAGTAATATAAATTTTTAGCAATTTATTTCAACATCTATTTGGTTATAATTAAGGAGAAAACTAAAATTTAAATAATTAAACTAAAACTTGCATTTTCGTAATTTGAGGGGTTCTTTTTGCATGAAATTTTCTTCAACACTCTCTCACACACCCTCACCTCCACTTGGCCGGCCCCACCACCTTGGCAGCAGCCCATAATTTTCCCCTCTCCAATTTGTGTTCTTCTACTCTCTTAAAGTGTTTTAAAAAGGGGTTTTTATATATTAAATTGAGGTATGGGTTTAAGGGGTATGGGGGGGCTTTGACCTTTGACTTTTTCCACACAAATTCCCTCACTCTCCTCCCCATCTCCTCTGGCTGAATTCATTCCAGCTGCTGTCCCCAAAAATCCCCTTCTCTTTTCTCTTCAAATTTCATCAAAAAACACATCGAAATCCACCAATTTTCATCAAAATTCAAATCAAAGCCCTACCCATTTTTCCTTAGCTCATTCTAACATGATTCTTGGAGAAAAATTTGCATTTGAGAGACTAGATTGCAAGGTTTGATCCATGGTTTGTGAGGTATAAAATCTTGATCTTTTGTTACATTATTTGTTATTACTTCAAATTAAGTTAGTAAAGGGTTTAATTTTAGGTTTGAAATTAGCAAGTCCAAATTCATGAGATTAGGGTTTGTGAAAATGTAGTTAGGGTTTTGGGAAATGAGATTATAGTTGTGTGATATATTTAACATGTTAATACTATGAAAAATTAATCTAGTTGCTATTTTCCAAATTGTAACATTTAAAATGTCCAAAATAAGTTTTTTTGCAAACTAGGTTTTGGAATTTAATTGCATGTGTGAGATTAAAAATGTAATTAGGTTTTTCATGACTTCATTAACATTTTAAAATGTAGTTTAATGCTTTAGATCATGCAAATCCAAGCTAGATTGTTGTATGTGCATTTTTGCTATAAAATGGTCGAAATTGGTTAAAATTGCAAACTAGGTTTTTGAAATTGAATTAAATTGTGGGTTTAAAATTTACGCAATGGTTTCTATGGCATAATTAAGATATTAAGTTATCATCTTGGTCACTAGAATTGTTAAAACATCATGTTTTGCACAAAAACGGTAAACCTTGCTTGCTAGGTTTTCAGAAAAATAGCTTTTAAAGTGAGTTTGGGGTTTTTGTGAATTTTAAGCTATTTCATATTATAATTAGTGTTTGTGAATGTGCAAATGAGTGTGTTTGGGTTTTTCTCGATGGTTTAACGTTTGTACATCGACATCGAGGGTTAGTTTAGCTATTGTTGCATGCGTAGACGATAGGCTTTGACCTATGCGTGATACGCGTGCCGAATTGGTTTTCGTCTACCGTTTCGATTTCGGATTTGGTTTTTTATGCGTTACGATACGTGGCGACATGTAGGTACCCCAGGTGGACTTCGAAACGACAAGCAAGCCCGTGACGACGTCGGCACCGGCGAGCTCAGATCAGGTGAGTAGATTTATATTTACGGGGAGAAGTCGGGTGGAAGGCGTATAGCATCCCCGCAGTTCATGGTGATGTATATGAATATGTATATACACATATATTGACTATATATTGTTGAGATTATCGATGATAAAGATGGATTCTAGGTGTGATTGGATTGGTTTAGTGTCGCGAAACCCTAGAGTAGTGGTTGCACCACACATACACACACACCCATACTTGCATACATTCTTCTTTCATATGTGCGTATATGGGATTATACATTTATGTGTTCACATGGGTATGGGACTATGTGTTCACATACTGGATTTGAGGATGGTATTTGGGATTTGAGGTGAGTCGATGAGATGTGATTTGATACCGTGAGATTGGTGATTTGGCAGAATTCGTATTTGAGATACGTCATGATGTTATAGCGGATCTTTGGACAACGATACCATGTGAATAGTGATAATAATGAAATGGTCGACATGTGATCGTGATATGAGTTATGATATGCTAGGATATTTATAATAGGTCACATTGGGCGATGTATATTTCTTTTTGATGATATGTGCCGATGATATCGGTTTGTACGAGACTGTCGATCAGTAGTCAGATCATGATTATATTGACGATATTAGTATTGTACTAGATATAGATCAGTACCCGGATTATGGTCTTGGATAAAGAGGATACCAGATGATTAATTTGATGAATGTGATATTGACCCGTACCCAGATTTGGGATGCCGTACGAAGGATTTACGTACGAGCTATATATTGATGTTTCATCCGCACTCTTGACTTGGGAATATCTGATTATAGATATGGTATCGGATGTGATATTATTGAGGCGCGATCACCGACTCTTATATATATATATATTTGTATATGTATGTATCGACTCAGATGTTAGGCGGTTTCCTTACCTTCAGTTAGCCGGTTAAATCTGCCCTATAGTTAGTGTAGCTGTATGACTCATATTACATTAAATGCAGATTTGTTATCATTGTGTCTAGTATTTAGCTCTCGCACATTATTGCTGTTCGCTCCGCATCGCATACTTACATTGTGATTCTTATTCCATTATTGATATCATGCCGTTAGGACACCAGCACCATTACCGATGATGCGCATGTACCACGTACACTTACTTGCCGGCTCACACACATCTTTATCGGTAATTCTCATGTCACGAACACTTTAGAAAATACTATTTCATTGGTATAGTTTGTTAGCTAATATTTTAGACATGACATTAGTGTACTTGCCTTATATGCTAGTTTAGACATTATAGTTATTACATGCTACTTCATGCATGTTATTATTCACTGTTATGCCGCATTCATGGATTTTCATGCCTATATTCACTGTTTACATTCTATTGAGAATTTGGATTTGGATTTTCATGAGATTTTCTGGATTTGGGGGAAAACCGCAAAAACATTTATAAACTTCTTTCCTCTCTTTTTTTAAATGAAAAGCGCGGTTTCCCCATGATGTATGAGTCGTCCACCATGAGTTTGCTGATGGATTTCGAGACCCGATTCGAGGAGTTGGATAAACCGTTTCGGGTACATGGTGGGCCCGGTAAGGTACCCCAGGGCAAGAAGCTCGTAGTGATGACGATGAGCCTGGCAGGGGAAGACTACCGACCGGTGATTTTACCCGACGCGTCGGATATCCGGAGGATACCGTCGTGGTCTTGAGATTGATGGTAGGGGCCGGTCCGGACTGACGGCGCCCTAGATAGTGAGATTGAGATATTGAGATTTTAGACATCGATGTACTGAGATTGATGATCCAGGCCAGTCCGGATAGCCGGAGCCCGAGATATTGAGATATTGGGATTTATGTTTTGTGTCGATGCTAGACACTGTTTATGCTGATTTCGTTTATGATACCCCATTTTGAAAATACAAAAATCTCACTAAATTATGAAAGCAATTTCTTCATTTACATGTATTCCGTTTTCATGCATTCATACCTCATCCATTTGATATATTGCTACCTGAGGCACTGACACGAGCACTTGGTATTACCGTTGTTTAGAGATATACCCTAGCCATTGTTATAGGCTGCAGATTATATATTTGAGGATATATTATGATCATACGACCTAGGATTGCGTTGTTCATGCGGTTTCTGTTCGTAGATGTTTTTCTACTCACGAGTTAGCAACTCACCCCCGTTGTGCCACAGTTTCTTGCAGGTTTTGCCGTACAGGTTTCATTACGGCTTTGCTGGCACTGCTTCTTTTTCGGGTGACTTGCTAGTAGGTGGGTTTATTTGTATCGTACCCATCATTATACCTTGTATATTATTATTCTGTTGTATTTAGAAGTTCCATCAACCAAACATGTATTTATTTCAGAGATAGAGACCAGTGATGTTTATACTTTCGACCTTATAGTCGCGCGTTGTAGTTATATGGGTTTCTTGCTGTTTTGAGTTTCCTTTTGAGTTTTGGTCCTCGCCCTTGGCGTTGTATATTATATTGCTTGCGTGGTTGTGACCGTCGATTGACGAAGAGCTAGCTCCCGCTTGGGGATGCCTTTTTATCAATTTCGTATACTATTCATGTTGTATCCGTTTGGGAGCCAGTATTTACAAAGGAGACTCTGCCGAAATTTTCAGAAAATACTTGATATTTTTTTAAAACGTATAATTCGGCTTATGCTGTTAAAACTACTTGCTTTTAGTTGGTTTTCCTTCACTCTACTGCTTCTTTGGTTTTGATTTCTGGGTTTTCGGCTTACTTAGATTACGTACGTCTCGAGACGTTTCGTAGTCTAAGTGCTGGTCATGTTCCGTACTTTCGGGTCGTGACAGAAACTAGCAAATGCTACAACTCACTCATTTTTGTTTTTGATAGCTTCTCTAGTTCTTGCTTTGCATAGTGGTATTCTTCAATATCCAGCACCTCATTCGATGAGGAAAGAGCCGAGATCCCTTCAGCGGGAGTGACCTCTTTAGCGAAGCTAGAAAAGCCTAAAAAACACTTCTTTTTCAAAATCACTAGATTCTACATCGATATCAATTTCATTACGCTCATGGTTTTCTTAAAAACATGCGTAGCCCTCCGTCATTTCAGATAAGTGCTATTTTAGTATTCGTGTTACGGTAGTTTGGCTTCCGTCAAGGCATAGTGTACGGTAGCTGATTAGTACTTATCTGTAGCATGAGATGCAATTGGATTAGGGTAGTCGTACGGCGTTGTTTAGACTACGTCAAGGGTCGTGCGGGTGGGTCTAATTCAATCACGAAATAAACGGGTTGAACTTGACTAGCGTCCTATGGATAGTTTGGCCTCCGTCAAGGTCATAGGACGCTAGGAGTAAAAACTATTATCGAGAATTTCAAGTGTTGAAATTTGCAATGAGATTGCATATCTTCTATATGATAGTTGGATCCCAATACCCATTGCGAGTAAGAGTTACTCCTGGGAGAATTTTGCACTTTACAATTAGCTAATCAAGTAGGTGTCTAGAAAGGTGTCAATGGGGTTATGCCTCTAGGGTAGCAGGGTTTATTTTAATTAGGTCCATGCGAAAGCACGGGGAACCTTCCTCGGTGTACCGATACCTGTCTGGCTGAATGATTGGGGAACCTGTAGGGTGTAATTAATCCCGGCCAATCTTCCCTTTTACGGTTTGAAGGAAGATTTGATAAAAACAGTGGGAGCCATCTTGATTAGATAAAATAACCAATCTAATCTTGCAAAGAGCGCACGCAAAGTGATAACCCTTCTCTCTCTCTCCTGGTAGCGACCAATGAAATGCCTTAATCAAGATAATAATATGGATGTATTGACCGAACCTGCTTATTATACTGGGCTAGCTTCCGCTCTACCTTATGATTGTCATATGTCTGAGCAAGGAATAGGGGAATATTCGGATTCCCATGCCATCCAAACGAAGAATAACCATGTTGATGCATTGTCTTCGGGTGTGTTTGTAACCAAGAACCGTTTCTTAGTTACCTCTACATCCTGGGTATTGGATACCGGATCAGGATCCAACACATGTAATTTGTTACATGGGCTATAGACAGGTGGGGAACGGGGAAAGGGTGATATGTCTCTAGTAGTAGAGAATGGTGCAATTGTTGCAGCCAAAGCAGTTGGCAGATATCACCTGGTGTTACCAACTGCTAATACATTGATTTTTAGCGACTATTATTTCGTACCAATAAATATTGTGAATATTTTCCTAAATCAAGTGTTGATTGGGTAAGGTACGTTGTATAACAGTATACACATTCTAAATCAGAATATTGTTCTAACGTACAGAAAACACATAAGAGGAACAGTTCAAAAATGAACGATGACTTCTTGTGGCATTGTAGACTAGGTCATGTCGATGAAACAAGACTAGCTGAAGTTCCATAATGATGCATATTTGAATCCATTCGAATTTACATCTTATGAACCTTGCTAGTCATGTCTCAAAGACTACGTGACCAAATCTCCGTTTACTGGAAACAGAGAAAGAGCAACTGAATTCTTGGACAGATACATGGTGAGGTATGCGGTCCTATGTCTACACATGCCAGGGATGGTTCCGCGTACTTTATTACATTCACCGATGTTCTCTCAAGATACAGACATGTGTTCTTGTTGAAACGTAAAACGGTACCTTTTAAGAATTTCAAGGAATATAAGTACGAAGTTGAGAACCGGATGGGTAGAAGTATTCAAATCCTTCGATATGATCGGAGAGTTGAATACTTGAGCACGAAATTCCAAGATTATTTAAAAGAGAATGAGATTCTCTCTGAGCTTACTCCTCCGTATACACCACAGCACAATGGTATATTGGGGTAGAGGAATCGCACCCTATGAAATATGGTGCGCTCTATGATGAGTACTACTGAGTTGCCTATTTCCTTTCAGGGACATGCACTTGAGAAGATGCATACCTATTGAATAGAGTTCCGATCAAATCCGTTGCCTATCAATCCATATGAGATAAGGAATGGGAAGAGACCATCTTTTAAACGAGTTAAGATATGGGTTGTCCGGCAAATGTTGAAAAGAAAAAATCCGAACAAGCTCGAGGAAAGGTCAGTTCTGTAAAAGTTTGTAGGATATCCCAACCATTCGCGAGGGTATATCTTCTACCACACCGAGGAATAAAATATGTTTTGTTTCTCGACATGCCACCTTTTTATAAAAGGAATTTCGTGTGGAAGAAATTAGAGGCGATGAGGTAGAACTGGAAGTAGTTCCAGCAAACACAAACTATAACCGACGATTTTTGGTACCGGAGAATTCAATAGTCCCCGACAAACCACGGCTACTCAGCAGATCTGGTTGGGTTCCTCATCTACCAGAGAGATACTAGGGTTTTCTCCTCGACAGTGGGAGCGAGGATTGCATCATATAGATGATGACCCAACTAGTTTCGAGTAGGCCATCACAAGTGGAGACTATGTGAAATGGCTGGATGCTATGTGATCTGAGATGGAATCCATGTACACCAACAAAGTATTTGTAAGTCTATGTTACTCACCCCGGTAGTTAACGGGGAGGCGGAATAGATAAAAATAGAATTTTTCTTTGCAAGGTAACATAGACTAGCCATTAGGATCTTTGATAATCATTAACTAACAAACTAACAAGGAGTTCTAACTACTATGTTAGATGATTATACCGCAAGCTTAAAGTCCTTCTTCTCCTTGTTGTGCTTCTCCTTGTTGTGAGCTCCTTGGAGTGGTTGTGGATGGTTCCTCCTCACCGGCTTCTCCACGGCAAAGATGATCCACCCGAAGGTCTCTATCTTGAGCTCCAACCTCTATAATGAAGTGACTAGGGTGATAAGTGTGCTAAAATAAAAACCCTAAAGTGAGTAGAGAAGGATTTTGGTGGCTTGGTCTCAACGGCCCTTGATTTTCAACTCATGAAACACTACGGCTTTAGAGAGGAAGAAGGAGAGAGCTATGAGAAAGAATGTGTATGTGAATTATGAAGAGAGATCCCATATGAGGAAAAAGAATAATAAGTTTTATTAGGATAATTGTGATGGATCATTTGATTTGACTATTATCATGTCACAATTAATGCTAAGCAAAATATCTTGTGCTCAACAAAAATATCTAAGTCAACAATGGTCAACAAGTCAAATGGTCAAACTAATTAGCCATGACACAATTATCTCTAATAAAAATTATTAAACAATTTCCTCCATCTCATAATGGTTTTAATAAAGTCAACGGCCAAAACCCTAATGAGGTGTCTCGTTCTCTGCCTCTATCAACCGTATATGTAGGGATCCTAGGCACCCTAATGAGGTCTCACAAGGCATCGATCATGCCAAATTAAAATTTTAACGGTGCCGAGAAACCCGACTACGGATCGTTTGCTAGAAAACTAGGCGAAAAGATAACTAGTTAACACTTAACTAAGGGAATACGGAAATACAACCTTTGTAGATCCGGTGCTCCACCTCCATAGCTCCGCAACGAAGTCCTCTCCGGTGTCCAAATCAAATCCGGGCTCTAGCGTCGGCTTCGTCGGAGAATGGGCAAGCTAGGTTGTCGATGTCCATGCCGAAGATGATCTACGTCGAGGCATCGCTAAATCAAGCTCCGACTTCACCAAGTCAAGAAACTTGTGAAGAAAACACACTCTCCTACTTGGCAAGAGGTAGAGGATGAAGAAATAGGAAGTGGGTAGACTTTAGAATTGGATTTCTCACTCTTTATCATCAATCACCATTGATGAATGAAAGCTTTTTCTTCCTTGCTCATGAAGAAGAAGAAGAAAGAAATATATGATAAGTTAATTAAAAACAATAGAAAAATCAAAACTTATCATAATGTTAACTAGAGTCAAGTGTAGAGAATGAATCATGGTTAGTGGGAATGGTTAGGGTTAAGGATGAGATAAGAATGGTTGACTTGATCAAAGTTTCATGAAGCTTCAACTAAACTCCAAAACTAGCAACCATTCTTTTCTCTTCTTTTCCAAAATGAATAAATAAATAAATAAATGAATAAATAAAGGAAATGAAACCCTAGCCATTCTTTTAACCATGGTTTAATTCTTTTGCACTTAACCAAGTAAACATGTATCATCAAACATGATACAATTAAGTGCACAAAATCATATCGCATATGTAATGCGCACACCCGAGTGAGAAAATCCATTTAAAGTTAACCGATACTAGTTAATGCAAAGTAATATATCAAATATATAATTATGCATTAAATAATTAAATCAACACTTGATTCAATGACCCGGTCATGTCGCACACAACCGACTAGTATATAATGTATCGGCTTATCAAATCAACCTTTGATTCGATAACTAGGGTATATCGCATATAACCTAATCGATACATTCATCGCGAGAATGGAATACGGTATCACATACACGCATTATTCTCGGTCTCGCACATATCTCATATGCGCTCCTATTTCGTTTTGCTTGAGCCAGGAAACCTCTGTGTAGGACTCTAAAGACTCGTCAATACGCCGGCAGCAGGCGATGATCATATCAAACACCCACAAGCCGCAAGCGGTCTGCTAAACGTAACGGCCACCCGGGTATTGAGCGATCTGAAGATCGACGAGCAAGCCCGCTCACACTCCAACTCCAGTGAATCCAACCAGTAACACTACCGTACAGTCCGGTCTGATCGTCTGATATGTCGCATATCTTGCCTAGGGGTGGTAAACGTCAGACCCCAATAGCTCGATAAGTCGTGTCGATATGAGGCTCATAACGGGTCGAGAAACTACTGGTAACACTTAACAGCAATTCTCTGAGCAGCCCTGGCCAGGGACTTCCTGTTATAGCCAATCGAACACAGTGCAACATCAACTCCCTATACCGGGAGAGACGAATCCCCTCCTATCGCTCATTGCCTCCATGTGACTCGGGACTGTACCCAAAAACCACCGTTTTGCACTCCCTCTTGGACGTGGTAAGATGGAAATCAAAGCACAGTGGGAACCACACAAGACTCTATGACGATCTCGGGTCAACAGACTACTCTGTACCAGTGTTACCAGAGAACTGCCATCTGACGTGAGGTATAATACCATCTGGGAGTTCTCGGCGAGTCCGTCCAGTGTACCCAGTCTCTACTGAGCACCCGTATTTCATCTCTGATGTCAAACATCAATGGATATGGGATCATCCATCGCCCATCTGTATGGGTCGAGAAGGTATACGCTAGTCTACTCTGGTATATCGATGCCCCGTCTCGATACACCCTCGACTAGGGACTTTGAAGGATGTACTTATGGACTACCATGTCCCCACTAGTATGATCCGCATCATAGTCCAGGTAGTCAAGCACACATCCTAAGGGCTTTACCAACATGTAACAGAAGGACAATCAGTATACACGTTAAGGTAAAGAGCAACCAGATAGCATACTATCATGTCGAGCAAGAAAGTCCTCCCTATATATGTCCCAGCATCCACTACAATATACATCCTATGTACAGTAATGGCCTCTAGGGCATACATATAACTAACAATCTCCCACTTGCACTAGGGCCATCTGATAGCAGTGGTTGTAGTATCTCATACTCAACCATCCCATAAAAGTCTCTCTCTGGGAAAAGGCCTTTCGTGAGTGGATCCGCTGTGTTGTCCTCTGAGTCTACTCTCCTAACCTCGATCTCCCTGGAGATCAACCATCTCCATGATCAAGTGATACTGCCTTAGAATATGTCTGGATCACTGATGGGACGGACGTTCCTTGGCATAAGCCACAACTCCATTGTCTCACAATGGTAGGAACATAGTTCATCTCATGAACCATTATACACCCAGACTGCCTCTTTGGTAGCATCTTAAGTAGCGATGTATCCTGCCTTTATCGTCTAGTATGTCACGGTATCTAGCTTGGAACTCTTCCAACATACCGTCCCTTTACTGAGGGTAAAGACAATGCCTGCGACTGACATTCAGTCGTCTTTATCACCCTGGAACCCTTCCAGTGATTCTCCCCAGGATCTATTGATACCATCTCACTACATCTAGTGAGAGTCCTAACATCCAATTAGATCTATCTCATAGATCTAAAAACCCAGGATTTAGGAGGTATCACTTTGATCCTATATGGAGAATCATTGTGATAAGCGGAGATTGATCGAGCGTAGCATAGGAAACTTCTTCCCTATCAAGAGTATGTCATCCACGTACTCTACGAGGATCGTCACCATACTCCCTACTACCTTCTTGTTTATACAAGGTTCATCTACCATTTTGATGATGTCAACTTCTTTGACTTCTTCATCAAAACAGATGTTCCAACTCCGCGATGCCTGCTTTATCCTATAAAGCACCTTGCACACGTTTCCGCTGCTCCCACTGTCTATGAAGCCCTCTGGCTGTGTACTTATAGACGCACTCTTCTAAAACATCATTTAGAAAAGCAGTCATGACACCCAACCACCAGATATCGTAGTCATGGTATGTAGCCGTGGCAAGTAGGATCTGGATGGACTTAAGCATAGCCACTTGAAAAGGTTTCATCATTATCCACGCCTGGTCAATGATGCAAACTTTTAACAAGTCTAGCTTTGAAAGTCTCAACTTTTCCATGTACACCAAGTAATCTTCTCAAGATATACTTGCTCCTGATGGGGATTTAACCCTTCAGATATAGCAGCTAAAGTCCATGCTTTGCTGGTGTATAAGGATTCCATCTCAGATCACTAAGCATCCAGCCATTCTTACAGAGTCTTACTCCTGATGGCCAGCTCGAAACTAGTTGGGTCATCATCTCATGATGCAATTCTCGATCCCACTGTCATAGAGAAACCAAAGTATCTCTCAGGTGGGTGAGGAACCCTACTAGATCGGCGGAGAGGCTGAGGTTCGTTGGAATCTACTGAATCCTTTGGCTCTATCAAATCATCTGCTGCAGTTTGTATAGCTGGAACATTTCCAGTTCTACATAACAGACCTTGCCTCGAGATTGTCCGGACTTTGCTTTTAGACACAGGCCGGACAACCCCAAATCTTAACTAACTTAAGATATGGGCTCTTCCCTTTTCATATCTCATATGAAGTGGTAGGCACTGATTTGATTCAAACCCTATTCAATAGGTATGCAACTTCATAAGTGCATAACTCACTAAAGGAAAAAGGTAACTCAGTAGTACTCATCATAGAGCACACCTTATCATATAGGGTGTGATTGCTCCGCCCTGATATGCCATCGTGCTATGGTGTATACAGAGGAGTAATGCTGAGAGAGAATCTCATTCTCCTTTAGAATAGTCCAGTATTTCCGTGCTCAATTATTCTCCTCCTTGATCACATCAAAGGACATAATACTTTTACCCGTATTTTGGTTCTCTACTTCTAACTTATATTCTGTGAATATCTCAAAAGGTTCGGACTTATGTTTCAACAGGAACATAGATCTGAATCTCGAAAGATCATCAGAGAATGTAATGAAGTACAAAGAACCAATCCTGGTATGTGTAGACAGGGGACCTACATACATCAACATGTATCATCCCAAGAGTTTACTAACTCTTTCTCTGTTTCCATTAAACGGAGCTGTGGTCATCTTATCTTTGTGACATGACTGGCGAGTTTCACAAGATGTAAATTCAAACTAATTTAAATATACATCTAAATGTAACTCTAGCTAGTCGGGTCACATTGATCTGACCTAGTCTACAATACCTCAAGAAGAATCCGTTCATTTCTGAACTCTTCCTCTTGTGTGTGTTTCGTATACTAAGAACTGTAGTTTGATTTAGAACAGTAATGCTTTTAGATAACGTGCCTGAACCGATCAACTTTTGATATAGGAAATGTTCAAAACATTATCCAACAATACAAAATTTTATCATTTCTTTACTAATAAAGAGATTGATATGATTTTGTATATCAGGTTCGGTATCTAATAACATTCGTTCAGAATCAATGTATTGGTAATACAGGGTGACAGTGACCGACAGACTTGGCTGCAACACTTGCCCCGTTTTCTGCCTCATGAAACTTATCACCCGTTCTCAATTCTCTATCTTTCTGTAGCCCTATGTAACAGATTACATATCTGGGATCCTGATCTGGTATCAAATACCCAGGACGCAGAGGATACTGAGAAACAGTTCTTTGTAACGAACACACCCGAAGATGATGCATCAGCATGCACTCTCTTCGTTTGGGCGGCACGGGAATTCTGGTAATCCCCAATTTCCTGCTCTGTCTTATAACAATTATAAGTTGGAGCGGGACCAACGTTCCCAAGCTCAGTATAACAAGCGGGTTCGGTCAATATTCCGTATTATTATCTTGATTAAGGCGTGATATGGTCGCTACCTGGAGAGAGAGAGAAGAAAACACTCAGCGTGCACTCTGTCAAGAATAGATTGGTTATTATTTTATCTAATCAGGATGGCTCCCACTGCTTTTTATCAAATCTTCCTTCAAACCCTAAAAGGAAAGACTAGCCGGGATTAATTACACACTACAAGTTCGCCAATCTTTCAGCCAGGCCAGTGTCGGTACTTTGAGGGAGGTCCCCCGTGCTTTCGCACGAACCTAATTAATGTAAACCTCGTTTTCCCAGAGGCGTAACCCCGTTGACACCTTTCTAGACACCTACTTGATCGGCTAATTGTAATGTATAAAACTCTCCCAGGAGTAACACTTACTCGCAGCGGGTATCGGGATCCAACTATCTCATAGAAGGTATGCAATCTTATTGCAAATTTCAACACTTGAAATTCCCGATAATATTTTGCCCCTAGCGTCCTATGACCTTGACAGAGGTCAACAAACCATAGGCGGCTAGTCAAGTTCAACCCGTCATTTCCTGATTGAAGTAAACCCACCCGCACGACCCTTGACAGAGGTCAACAAGGTCGCACGACTACCCTAAATCAATCACATCATATGCTTATGCAGATAAGCACTAATCAGCTACCACACACTACGCCTTGACAGAGGTCAACAAACGTAGCACGAATACTAACTAGTACTTATCTGAAATGACGGAGGGCTACGACAGGTTTTTCTGAAAACCTATTGCGTAATGAACTTGATATCGTTATAGAATCAAATGATTTTGAAATGGAGTGCTTTTGAGGCTTTTCTAGTTTTGCTAAAGGAGTCACTCCCGGTGAAGGGATCGTCGGTCCTTTCCTCGTCGAATGAGGTGCGGGATATATCATATATATCACTGTGCATAGCAAAAACACTTAAAAGCAATCAAAAGACAAACCGAGTGTGTAGCATCTGCCAGTTATTGCTAAAGGAGTCACTCCCGATGAAGGGATCTCGGTCCTTTCCTTATCGAATAAGGTGCAGGATATATCACATATACCGCTGTGCAAAGCAAAAACTGTAGCTACCTGTTTTATTTTGAAATTCGATTCTACAACATCTTAGGTTTCTTTTATTTCATTAATCACATTAATGAAGTCCCATCATTTAAGTACCTAAACATCACAGATAAATACGACGTACACTTATGCCAACCGCATTCGCCTCGATGTCCCCTCGTGCACCGTTAGGTTAGGTAACTAACGGCAGAGCGGGGCAGGGCTAGCGCGGGTGTAAAACATAAGTAACGTCTATATAATATATCATATATACTATATACTGTATCTATCATAGAACATCACATGATCACATCACAGATATCGCAGCAGAAGAATCATATGAAATATTGGATATACTAGGACGTCCGTGTTTTCAATACGATCCAGTATAAAACACGGATTCCACGGTCGCGATGAATAGCCAAACCCACACCCCTAGACCCCTACGAGAGCGGCAAGCAACCCTACCAATTCTGGAGTTAGGAGGCCCGGACTCGACTCCTCGAGTTGGTCTCCCACTGGACTCCAGAACCCGGTTACTTGTGCCCTCCTCCTTGGGTCTATCCTAGTGCGGAAAAGTAAATAATATACAAACGGTGACAACTTCCGCAACCTGGAAGCGTCCCAATAAAAGAATATTACATACAAGTTTTTACATGAATGAAAATGAAAATCACTCATCTCACATAAAAACCCCCGGCTATTCAAACACGACGATCCAATATAACATATCCAGCAACACATAACATCACATGTCATCAACGTAAGTAAATATGTCCATCCCAATTGTCGTTGACATATAGCAACGAAACCGGCGATATCACATATTACACTTACGGTCACAGAAAAGAAAGTGTAAAACTACAAAGTTGGAATCCGCAACCACCTTAGACATCGCCTGCCTGACCAAATGAATTCTTTAGACATCACATGCCTAACAATTATAAACCCCGCATTTTAGTCTCAAAATCGAAAACACTTTTCAATATCAAATCGGGTAATTCAACAAGATTCCCGACATCCTGATCGAATGCTCGTCGCAAACTTCAGTAGACGGCCGCACCCCCGACACCGTCGACGAAGTGCACCAAGGAGGAACACCGCTGCCGGGAGCGCCCGAACGGATGCTTTTGGCGACGGGGTTCTCCTACAGTCACTTGGTCGGGGCTATGGAGGGAGGCTGTCTATTAAGTTTACCCGGCGAGTATCCGCGTACGCTACGTGATTGCGACGGACTTTTGATCACATCAAAATTCCGTGGCAACCGATCAAGTGAGACTAAATTGCTACGTTTATAACATTCATTTAGTTATCTCATAACTTTTTGTGAATTCCAATTATTGTATCCCATTCCAGATAAATAGAAAATGTTAAACTTTCCGATCGAACATTCGAACACCCAAGTTTTCCCGATACAGCTCAACACATGAAATAAGTCTAACAACATTCCGTTCGTGCCTCAGTACCAACGGTCCAGCCGTAGAAGGGTCAAGCCAACGCCTCACATGTGGCACGCCGTACTGCCCCAAACCCGAAGGTTCAAAGGGCAGTTCAAGACGGTCACATAATCGAGTTAAGGTTTGTTGTCTTCTAGAGGGTCCATCGCGTTACTTGCACTACTTAGAACGTCGTTAAACTACGGAAAAATCCAACACTTGGAAATTTCCCGACAGGGGAAAAATTGGGTATTTATATCCGGTCGAACTTTTTAACATATTCTAAAATTTATCCGGAAAGCCACATAGACAAAATTTGATACTCCGATCGAAACACCGAATCCCCAAAAACACAGCAGAAAAATTCAACTCTTGAATAAATATTAAAAATTCCCAGAAAACTCAGCTCTTTGAACTAGGAATTACTGTGCAAAGGAACAGGGCTGACGTCATCAAGGGGCCGCTGATCAGCCGCAGAAGCCATGCTTCTGCCGCTGATCCGCCGCGAAATTTACTGTTCACCAGAAAATTTTTGCACCGTAATTCTTATTTTTCCCTGCTGAATTTTTTAGTAATTTTTAATTTGGAAAAACTCACTGTTTTCAAAAAAGTACAGAGAGCAAGATTGATTTGGTGTTTCGGGTTCGATCGGGTTTCAAATTCCGTCTAGACTTCGCCTAAGGCTCTAGCTAGGCTCCGATACCACTGTAGGGTCCCTAGGCACCCTAATGAGGTCTCACAAGGCATCGATCATGCCAAATTAAAATTTTAACGGTGCCGAGAAACCCGACTACGGATCGTTTGCTAGAAAACTAGGCGAAAAGATAACTAGTTAACACTTAACTAAGGGAATACGGAAATACAACCTTTGTAGATCCGGTGCTCCACCTCCATAGCTCCGCAACGAAGTCCTCTCCGCTGTCCAAATCAAATCCGGGCTCTAGCGTCGGCTTCGTCGGAGAATGGGCAAGCTAGGTCGTCGATGTCCATGCCGAAGATGATCTACGTCGAGGCATCGCTAAATCAAGCTCCGACTTCACCAAGTCAAGAAACTTGTGAAGAAAACACACTCTCCTACTTGGCAAGAGGTAGAGGATGAAGAAATAGGAAGTGGGTAGACTTTAGAATTGGATTTCTCACTCTTTATCATCAATCACCATTGATGAATGAAAGCTTTTTCTTCCTTGCTCATGAAGAAGAAGAAGAAAGAAATATATGATAAGTTAATTAAAAACAATAGAAAAATCAAAACTTATCATAATGTTAACTAGAGTCAAGTGTAGAGAATGAATCATGGTTAGTGGGAATGGTTAGGGTTAAGGATGAGATAAGAATGGTTGACTTGATCAAAGTTTCATGAAGCTTCAACTAAACTCCAAAACTAGCAACCATTCTTTTCTCTTCTTTTCCAAAATGAATAAATAAATAAATAAATGAATAAATAAAGGAAATGAAACCCTAGCCATTCTTTTAACCATGGTTTAATTCTTTTGCACTTAACCAAGTAAACATGTATCATCAAACATGATACAATTAAGTGCACAAAATCATATCGCATATGTAATGCGCACACCCGAGTGAGAAAATCCATTTAAAGTTAACCGATACTAGTTAATGCAAAGTAATATATCAAATATATAATTATGCATTAAATAATTAAATCAACACTTGATTCAATGACCCGGTCATGTCGCACACAACCGACTAGTATATAATGTATCGGCTTATCAAATCAACCTTTGATTCGATAACTAGGGTATATCGCATATAACCTAATCGATACATTCATCGCGAGAATGGAATACGGTATCACATACACGCATTATTCTCGGTCTCGCACATATCTCATATGCGCTCCTATTTCGTTTTGCTTGAGCCAGGAAACCTCTGTGTAGGACTCTAAAGACTCGTCAATACGCCGGCAGCAGGCGATGATCATATCAAACACCCACAAGCCGCAAGCGGTCTGCTAAACGTAATGGCCACCCGGGTATTGAGCGATCTGAAGATCGACGAGCAAGCCCGCTCACACTCCAGTGAATCCAACCAGTAACACTACCGTACAGTCCGGTCTGATCGTCTGATATGTCGCATATCTTGCCTAGGGGTGGTAAACGTCAGACCCCAATAGCTCGATAAGTCGTGTCGATATGAGGCTCATAACGGGTCGAGAAACTACTGGTAACACTTACCAGCAATTCTCTGAGCAGCCCTGGCCAGGGACTTCCTGTTATAGCCAATCGAACACAGTGCAACATCAACTCCCTATACCGGGAGAGACGAATCCCCTCCTATCGCTCATTGCCTCCATGTGACTCGGGACTGTACCCAAAAACCACCGTTTTGTACGCCCTCTTAGACGTGGTAAGATGGAAATCAAAGCACAGTGGGAACCACACAAGACTCTATGACGATCTCGGGTCAACAGACTACTCTGTACCAGTGTCACCAGAGAACTGCCATCTGACGTGAGGTATAATACCATCTGGGAGTTCTCGGCGAGTCCGTCCAGTATACCCAGTCTCTACTGAGCACCCGTATATCATCTCTGATGTCAAACACCAATGGATATGGGATCATCCATCGCCCATCTTTATGGGTCGAGAAGGTATACGCTAGTCTACTCTGGTATATCGATGCCCCGTCTCGATACACCCTCGACTAGGGACTTTGAAGGATGTACTTATGGACTACCATGTCCCCACTAGTATGATCCGCATCATAGTCCAGGTAGTCAAGCACACATCCTAAGGGCTTTACCAACATGTAACAGAGAGACAATCAGTATACACGTTAAGGTAAAGAGCAACCAGATAGCATACTATCATGTCGAGCAAGAAAGTCCTCCCTATATATGTCCCAGCATCCACTACAATATACATCCTATGTACAGTAATGGCCTCTAGGGCATACATATAACTAACAGTATATACATACCCGCATCCGTGTTCTGAGAAACATGAATACATTGAGACTAAACCAATCCAAAATCAAGTACTAGGATCCGGCTTAAACTAAAGCCCACTAGTATCAACTGCCCGAACACCAAACACGCACAAGAGCGCGTATGTGAATAAACCCTGTCGTAAAACCATACGACCTCTACCTTGTTTCGTCCAAAGGTGGGAAAACCCTCTGTGTGGGACTCGAAAGACTTGACACTATGCTGGCAGTGGGTTTAACCACAGGCCGCAAGTGGTACTAGCTATACGTAACGGTCCCCAGGTAGATGTCGATAAGAAGGCCGATGAGGAAAACCCATCTGAACTCCTACTGAGCCTGAATGTGACAATCTCTGTACAGTCCGGTCTGTTCGTCTAAGAGTATCGCATATCGGGCCTAGGCGGCGGTAAACGTCAGACCCCTGATAGCGGTATAAGTCATGTCGGGGTGTATCCCATTACACCGTGAGAAACTACTGGAGTACCAATCAGTAAATCTCGCTTGCCCTGGCCAGGGACTTTGCATGATGGCTCTCCAAACATAGCGCGATATCAACCCCCAATACCGGGAAGGACGAATCCTATCGAACTGCCACTGCCTCCAAGTGCTTCGGGACTGCACCCAACTACTACCTGTTTGCATGACTCAATAGAGTCGTGGTAGGGTAGTAATAAAAATACAGTGGGAACACACTCGAGGCGAAGTGGTAGTGTCAAGTCAACGGACTAAGTTGTACTCATGTCACCTGGGAACTGCTACCTGACGATAGGTATTGTACCAACCAGCAATTCCCGATGAGTCCTGTCCGGTGTACTCGTAACCTAACGAGCACCTGCATACTATCTCCAGTACGACGTACTAATGGCTGTGGGACAGACCATCTCCCCTGCTGGGATGAGAAGCGTATACACTAGTATACTCCGGAGTATCGATGCCCCGTCTCGATAATCCTACGACTAGGGACCTGTATAAGGATGTGCTTTTAAATTACCCAGCCCCCACTAGTATGACTGCCATCACAACGCTGGTAATCAAGCAAGGATCCTAAGGGCTCTACTAATATGTATAAGCGATATGTTAAAAGAAACACATGCACATATTGAAGTAGAAACAAACCAAGTAGCATACTACCATTTTGAGCAAGATTGTCAATACTGCTGTGAATATCCCAAGCTTCCATTAAGTAATATACAATCCAGTATGATACAATAATGGCCTCTATGGCAAATACACTAACAATCTCCTACTTGCACTAGGGCTATGTGCTGGTATACCGCAGACCTATCATCTCAAATAGCCTCTCGAACTGCGTCTTAGGGATGGCCTTTGTGAATTGATGTGCAGTGTTATTCTCCGTATCCACTGTCTTCACCTCGATCTTCCGGCGATCTACGATCTCCCTAATCAGGTGGTACCGCCTCAAAATGTGTCTGGACTTCTGATGGGACCTGGGTTCCTTCGCTATAGCTATAGCACCGTTGTTGTCGCAATACAGCGGTATTGGATCAACAATGGTCGGAACCACCTGAAAATCTGTGAGGAACTTCTTCATCTAGATAGCTTCTTTTGTGGCATCGCAAGCAGCTATGTACTCCGCTTCCATCATCGGCTCAGCAACGGTGTCCTGCTTGGAGCTCTTCCAACAGACCGCCCCTCCATTGAGGGTAAAGACATAACCTGACATGGACTTGGAGTCATCCTTGTCACACTGGAAGCTGGAGTCAGCAAAAGCCTCGATCTGGAGGTCTTTCCTCCATACACCAAGAACATCTCCTTAGTCCTTCTCAGGTACTTGAGAATGTTCTTTACTGCTATCCAGTGTTTCTCCCCTGGGTTTGACTGATACCGGCTTACAACACTCAATGCGTATGCTACGTCTGGTCTGGTGCACAACATCGCATACACTATAGAGCCTACCACAGATGCGTAGGGTTTAGATGACATGTGAGCCCTTCCAAATCAGTCTTCGGAGACATCTCATTGGAGAGGGTGATTCCGTGACAAGCCGGTAGGTTACCGCGCTTAGAATCTTCCATACTGAATCTTTTCAGTGTGGTGTCGATGTACCTTGACAGCGAAAGTCCTAACATCCGTTTAGATCTATCACGATAGATTTGGATCCCCAGAATGTAGGAGGCATCACCCAGGTCCTTCATGGAGAACCTCTGTGACAAGAATCCTTTGACTGACTGTAGCATAGGAATATCATTTCCTATTAAGATAATGTCATCCACATACAAGACGAGGAATACCACTGTTCTCCCTACAATCTTACTGTAAATGCATGGTTCATCTGGATTTTTGATAAAGTCAAATTCTTTGACTGTCTCATCAAAACAGATGTTCCAACTCCGTGATGCCTGCTTTAGTCCATAAATGGACTTAAGCAACTTGCACAATTTACCGCTGCTCCCACTCTGAATGAAACCCTTTGGCTGATCCATATAGACGCACTCTTCTAAATTTCCATTTAGAAAGGCCGTCTTTAAGTCCATCTGCCAGATCTCATAATTGTGGAAGGTAGCAATGGCAAGAAGGATCCGAATGGATTTGAGCATAGCCACTGGAGAAAAGGTTTTGTCATAGTCCAAACCAGGTCTTTGACGAAAACCCTTTGCAACAAGTCTAGCCTTATAGGTTTCAACCTATCCATCCATACCAATCTTCTTTCTGAAGATCCATTTGCAGCCTACGGGTTTTACCCCTTCTGGAGCAATATCCAAAGTCCAAACTTTGTTCGTGTACATGGACTCCATTTCGGTCCGCATTGCATCCAGCTATTTTATCGAGTCGCCGCTCTGAATGACTTGCTGGAAGCTAGTAGGCTCATCATTGTCAATGATGCAAATCTCTCGATCCTCGTCTATGAGAAATCGTAGTATCTCTCGGGCGGATGGGACCGCCTACCACTTTTGCGGAGTGGCGCTGGGATGTCCTGTTCTTCTGACCTCTGGTTCTACCAAGCTTTCAGTAATAGCTTGTGGTTCTGGAATTTCTTCCAGTTCTATTGCCCTCCCACTTTTCTGATTTTCTAAATATTCAGCTTCCAAGAAGTGGGGATGTTGAGAAACAAAAACTTTTTGTTCCTCTGCGTAATAGAAAAGATACCCCTTGGAGTTCTTTGGGTATCCCACAAACTTACACAGTACTGAGCGTGCCTCGAGCTTGTCCACATGCTGCTGTTTTACAAAAGATGGACAACCCCATGTCTTAAGGTACTTGAGACAGTCTTTCTTCCCACTCCATATCTAATATGCTGTGGTAGGCACAGTCTTGGTTGGAACCTTGTTCAAAAGATATGCAGCTGATTCTAGTGCATAACCCCAGAAGGATCGCGGTAACTCAGCCTTACTCATCATGGAACGAACCATATCTAATAGAGTTCGATTCGGCCTTTCTGATACACCGTTGTGTTGTGGTGTGTATGGAGGAGTAAGATGAGAGAGAATTCCATTCTCTTTTAAGTATCACAGGAACTCGGCACTTAAGTATTCACCACCTCGATCAGATCTCGGTGTCTTGATATTTTTGCCTGTTTGTTTTTCCACTTCATTCTTGTATTCCCGGAATTTCTCAAAGGCCTCGGATTTATGCTTCATCAAGAAGATATGTCCATACCTAGAGAAATCATCCATAAAAGTAATGAAATAGGAATAACCACCTCGCGCATGTGTAGACATTGGACCATACACATCGCTGTGTATGAGTCCCAAGAGCTCGCTCGCTCTTACTCAGTGTCCAGTAAACTGAGTCTTTGTCATCTTTCCCATGAGACAAGATTCATAAGTAGCATAAGACCGATATTCGAACGGATTCAAATATCCCTCTCTTTGTAACTTTGTCAACCGCGTTTCATTGATGTGACCCGGTCTACAATGCAATAAGTAAGCCTGATTTGTTTCCGGAGACATTCTTTTAAGTGTGTTCTGGACACTGAAAACCTGAGCTTAATTTAATACGTATATTCCGTTTTCTAGTGTACCTGACCCAATCAGAACTCGATTTAGGTGGATGTGGACCACATCGCTTACAAATGTAAAATCATATCCTTCTTTAGAAACTAAGGATACATATATGATATTACAAGCTAGACTAGGTACATATAAACAGTTACGTAGAATCAATATATGCCCACTTGTCAATCCTAGGTGATATTCCCCTATGGATTCAGAATCCACGCTCATTCTGTTCGCAACTCTGAGAGTCATATCACCTACCCTGATAACTCTATGGTTTCTCAAAGCCTGTAATGAATTATAGATATGAGATCCTGATCCGGTATCTAGTACCCAGGAAGTAGAGTTAATTGACATACAGTTTTCCATTACAAACACACCCGAAGCCGAAGCCACAACATGCTTCGAATCCTGGCCACTGGATTTCAAAGCCCTGCAATCCCTCTGCCAATGTCCTTTCCCATAACAATAGGAACGTCCCCCCTTCCCTACTTTTAGTCCCGAAACTTTTGCCCTTCCCTTTCCTTCTACCTTCCTGACACCACATATCGGCTTTGTGGAGGTCTTCTTCTTCCTACCCTTTGCTTTCTCCTTGGATGCAGAAGAGGCAGATTCACCAATAAGCAGAGTGGGTGTCTCCCTAGTTTCCTTCAGGGTGTAAGTAGAGGGTAGGGACTGTAGAAACAAGTCAGCATTTGACCTGTTTTTCAACCTGGTCTCCAGGTCCGTGAGCTCATCAATATAGCTAGTCATCGTAAGGACGTTGTCCCCTACAGATGATCCGACAGCCATCCTCGCTTGAAGCAATTCCTTCGAGGTCTCATATCTTGCGATACGAGATTGCTTTCCATATAAATCTTTGTTATGGAGGAAGATGGAAGCTAAGTCCATCTTCTCGTGTTGCCTCCGGTTTGCACCATCTATTGTGGCCAAAAGGAGGCACTTGGCATTCGTATTATCTTTTTCCGATGTATTACGGGTATCATTATCTGTGACGGTGGAAACTGGACCTGGGACGCCGGGGGCTTGGGTAGAAAAGAGGTGTCCCATCTTGTTATAGGCAATGCACATCTGGACAGACTTTTGCCAGTCATTATAGTCTGATTCAGTCATTTTATTATCTAGATGTAACCTATGTCTGGTCACTGGGTCGCTGCAGGAGAGAGAAGAAAAACACTTAGCATGATGCTCTTGCAAGTTTAGATTGGTTCTTAATTTATCTAAACAGGATGGCTCCCACTGTTTCTCGAATCCTTCCTCAAACCATAAAAGAAGAATTAGTCAGGATTGATCTCACCGTACAATTCTTACTTAACCGTTCGGCCAGGCTAGTGTCGGTACTTCGAGGGAGGTTTTACGACGTTTTCACAAAGTTCCTTAATTAAATAAACTCTTTTCCTTGGAGGCGTAGCTCCGCTAACACCATTCTAGACACCTACTTGGTTTATAGCATTAATCGTTAAGTGAAAAATTTCCCGAGGAGTAGCGGATACTCATAAAAGGATCGGGATGCAAATATCATTGTGTGATAATGCTGAAGGAATCCTACCAACATTATCAAACACCAAATGGTATGCAACACTAGCAAGTTTCAGTTTCTTTAGAAACTCCCGATGTGGATTTTTGCTCAATGCTCTTATGACCTTGACGAAGTTCAACAAATCATAAGTCACATGTCAAGTTCTACCCATTATTGTCTAGGTTAATTTGAACCCACCCGTATTATAGGGTTATCTTAGCACCATGTGAAGGTTTTGGCAAGCATCAAACATGCCACTTTAAAAATTTTGGTGTGCCAAAAAACCAACCAAGTAATCGAACTAGAGACTTAGGGTTAAACATGATATGTAAACTCTTTATATCTAAGTGAACAATGAATACAACCTTTGTAAACCGGTCCTTCACTTCAATAGCTCCGTGTAGTAGTCCCTTCACTGCGATCATGAACTCCCAGACTCTAGAGAGGCTCCACAAGAAGAAACGAACAAGCTTGCTTCGAAGTCGTCGAGGTCGAAGATGATCTACGTCGAGGAGACACTAGCTCATGCTATCTCTTCACTAATTGTGTAGATTAGTGAAGCAAACACCCTAAACTAAATGGCTAATAGTAGAGGATGATGAAGTAGGAATATTTCTCACTTTAGATTTGGTTTTCTCACAATCTATCATCACTTTGTCAAAAGCTAGAAAGCTTAAAATGAGGAAGAAGAAGATGAAACTCAAGTGGTGAAAGAATGAATCCATTAAGGTTAAAATTGCAACCATGGGTGAGTATATCATATATCTAACCCTTGTAGAGAGCTAACTATTGTGTATGGTTAATGGTTGGGTTGATAAATATCTTAAGGAAAACAAAAGAGTGGACTAAGTCAATGGTTATCTTGAAACTTCTCCAAGCTTCCAACCATCAAAATATCTCCAATAATTAAAATTACTTAACAATAAATATTAACCCTCGCATGGTGTAAGTCTCATATATACATGTTGCATGTTTAACCTAGCTTGACACAACAATATATATCATATATATATTTTGTGCAAGAAGAATACTATTAATATATACCACATATATATATATATCAATGTATCAAAATGTGAGAAAGAAATCTTAAGTGAGCTAATATTAGTTAATGTAATTTAATATATCAAATAAATAATTATATATTAAACTATTAAATCAACTCTTGATTTAATAGTCCGGCTATAGTACATATAACCGACTAATATCAAATGAATCAACACTTGATCTGATAACCCGGCTATATCACATATACTCGACCGATATCATATATCGCGAGAATAGAATACGGTATTACATACTCATATTAATCTCGGTCCCGCACATATCACATATGTGCTCCTACTCCATTTCGCATGAACCAGGAAAGCTCTATTTAGGACTCTAAAGACTCGTCAATAAGCCGGCAGTAGGTGATGATCATATCGAGCACCCACAAGCCGCAGGCGGTCTGCTAAACGTAATGGCCACCCGGGTATTGAGCGATCAGAAGATCAACAAGCAAGTCTGCTATAACTCCTGCGAATCCAATCAGTAACACTACCGTACAATCCGGTCTCTTCGTCTGATATGTCGCATATCACACCTTAGGGGTGGTATAACGTCAGACCCCAAAAGCCTGATAAGTCATGCCGATGCAAGGTCCATAACGGTTCGAGAAACTACTGATAACACTTACAAATAGATCTCCACAACCCTGCCTAGGGATTTGCTGTTATGGCCAATCGAGCATAGCGCAACATCAACTCCCCATACCGGGAGAGAAGAAACACCTCCTATTGATCATTGCCTCCATGTGGCTCGGGACAGTACCCAAAAGCCACCTTTTTGCACGACCTCTTAACCGTGGTATGGTGGAAATCAAAGTACAGTGGGAATCACACAAGACTCTATGACGATCTCGGGTCTACAGACTAACCTGTACCAGTGTCACCAAAGAACTGCTATCCGACGATAGGTATAATACCATCTAGGAGTTCCCGGCGAGTCCGTCCAGTGTACCCAGTCTCCACCGAGCACCCGCATACCTTCTCTGATGTCAAACACCAATGGATATGGGATCATCCATCGCCCATCATATAGGTCAAGAAGCACATACGCTAGTCTATTCTGGAGTATCTATGCCCTGTCTCGATACTACCACGACTAGGAACACTTGAAGGATGTACTTATCGACTACCCTATCCCCACTAGTATGATCTCCATCATAATCCTGGTAGTCAAGTACTCATCCTAAGGGCTTTATCAACATGTAATAGAGAGACAATAAGTGTACATGTTAAGATAAAGTACAACCAGATAGCATACTATCATGTCGAGCAAGAAAGTCATCCCTATATATGTCCAAGCATCCACTACAATATACATCGCATGTACAATAGTGGCCTCTAGGGCATACATATTACTAACAATCTCCCACTTGCACTAAGGCCATCTGTTCTAGTATCCAAAACCCAACAATCTAGCAGTGGTTGAAGTATCACACACTCAACCATCCCATAGCAGTCTCTCTAGGGGTAAGGCCTTTGTGAGTGGATCCGCTGTGTTATCTTTCGTATCTACTCTCCTTACCTCGATCCCTAGAAGATCATCCATCTCCATGATCAGGTGATACTTGCCTCAGAATATATCTAGAACGCTGATGGGACCTGCGTTCCTAGGCCTAAACCACAACTCCATTATTGTCATAATAACAGTTATTGGACACTCAATGGTAGGAACCTTGTTCATCTTATGAACAAGAAATTTTCAAAGAGCCACTTTGGTAGTATCGTTGGTAGTAATGTATTCAGCCTTTATCTTCTAGTATGTCACAGTATCTAGCTTGGAACTCTTCCAACATACCGTCCCTACACGGAGGGTAAAGACAATGCCTGTGACTGACTCTTAGTCGAACTTAACACTCTAGAAGCTGGAACAAAGAACTTTCTTTTAGTGCTTCTCAAGTACTTAAGAATGTCCTCCAAAGCTGTCCAGTGATTCTCCCAAGATCCGATTGATTCATGATCACTACACCTAGTGAGTCATCTACATCTAGTCTGGTACATAACATCGCATACTCTGATAGAGCCTACTACCGAAGCATAGGATATCCTTTGCACGCGAGCTCTCGCCAAATCAGTATTGGAGAGAGTGATCCATGAGTAAGTGGATGAACCACCACGCTTAGAATCTTCCATACTAAACCCCTTTAGTATGGTGTTTATGTACCTGGATTTAGGACACTCCCAACATCCATATAGATCTATCACCATAGATCATATTCCACAAGATGTAGCAGGCACCATCTAGATCTTCTATTGAGAATCCCCGTGATAAGAGGAGCTTGACCGAGTGTAGCATAAGAAACCATTTCCTATCAAGAGTATGTCATCTACGTACAATACGTGGAAGACAACCTTCTTGTATATGCAAGGTTCATCTACCATTTTGATAAAGTCAAACTCTTTGACTATCACATCAAAACAGACGTTCCAACTGCCTGAACCTGGTTAGGCCATCATCTCATGATGCAATCCTTGCTCCCACTGTCACCGAGAAGATCGTAGTATCTCTCGAGTGGAAGAAGAACCCTACCATATTCACGGAGAGGCTGAGGTTCGTCAGAAACTATTGAATCCTTTGGTTTTACCAAATCATCAGCGGTTAGTTTGTCTAGCTGGAACTGCAAGTCCGCGGCGGCGCCCCGGCCGTCGATCCGACGCCGGAAACGCGGAAACAAAAACTTTCAAAAACTATTGAACCCGCACCACCGCGCACTTTTCACCCGGATCGGGCCATTAACCTAGCTACTAGCAAACTAGAAAAGAGTAGAGAAGCTATACCAAGCGATCCGTTCATCTCAACTCCGATCTCCTGCGGAATCTCCGTCCGTCACGTCCTCGTCGGAAAGGGCACCACGTAGCCGGGCTCGTATACGAGCTCCCACCTCTTGACCGAGGCAACTCGGGCGCGAAGTTGGCTAGCCGACGCGTCCAAGGGATGCTGTAGAATATTATAGTAGCCATGTCTCTTTGGGTTTTATGAGGTTGCCATGTATGGAGGGATCAAGAAAGAACTTTGGAGAGAGGTACATGAATTTTGTAGCAAGGAAAAATGAAATGAACAAAGTTTTCCCTCATCCAAAATGAACTCACCCTCTCTCCTCTAAATCAAGTGGCCGGCCTTATCCTCCAAGGTGGAGATAAAAAGGAATCAAAAATTATCATGGAGAAAAGAAAAAGATAATTATCAAAAGGTCACACTCATTTTTCATCTAAATCTTTTCACAAAACCATCACAAGAAAAGCCAAGGAAAAGACCATAAAAGAATCTCATCATGATGCTAGTCTCATCATAAAGCCACAAATGCAAGAAAGCCCCTCACAAGTAAGTTAATTGCAAACTTGCAATTAACCCCCTCCAACGAAAAGTCCGGCCGTGAAGGAACAAAGGAAAATCGGCCGGAACGGAATGCAAACTGGCAACTTCAGAAAACTGATCCTGTAATAAATTACAGGAAAACCCCGCTACTGCATATACATGCCCGCATTTGTATTCCCACTGAACAAAAATGTAAAGAGACAAAACTACACTATCTAATACTAGGATCCGGCTTAAGCCAAAGCCGGCTAGTAAAATCCGTCCGATCACAATCCGTGCAATACCGCACGTATCTGATCGAACCCTGCCATATCTCCAAACGGCCTCTACAGCGTTTTGCACGAAACCTGAGTAACTGAGTGTGGTGGACTCTAAAGACTCGTCAATACTATGGCTGTGGATTTAACCACTAGCACGTCAGAGGTATCAGCCATACGTGACAGGCTACCAGCTATTGACCAAAAGGGACGTCGATGAGCGAACTCATCCTGACACCCTACTGAGCCTGTCAGTGACAATATCCGTACAGTCCGGTCCGTTCGTCTATGAGTGTCGCATGGCGGGCCTAGGGGGTTGGTAAAAGTCAGACCCCCAAAAGCGGTACAAGTCGTGTCGGAGTGCAGCCCAGAACACCCTGAGATACTACTGGAATACCTACCAGCAAATCTCCTGCCTTGGCCAAGGACTTTTCATGTTCTGGCTCTCCTAGACACAGCGCGACCTCACCCCCAATACCGGGAGAGACGAACCCCTGCAGATCCGCTCACTGCCTCCATGTAGCTCGGGACTGTACCCAACTAAAACCTGTTTGCACGTCTCCTTTGAGCGTGGTAGGGTAGTAATCAAAGTACAGTGGGAACTCACACGAGACAAATGACGATCCTCAGGTCGATGAACTAACCTGTACACATGTCACCAGCGAACTGCTATCTGACGTCAGGTATAAGACCAACTAGCATGTTCCCGGCGAGTCCTGTCCGGTGTACTCATAACCCAATGAGCACCTGTATACATCTTAGGTGAACCAACTGACACCAGTGGCTTGTGAGACCGGCCACCGCCCCTCGTCGGGGTCTCGACTGTATACACTAGTCTACACTGGAGAATCGATGCCCTGTCTCGAAACTCCCACGACTAGGGACCTTTTAAGGATGTGCTTATAGACTACCAGCTCCCACGTATATGACCGCCCTCATACTGCTGGTAGTCAAGCAAGAATCCTAGGGGCTCTATCAACGTGTAATAGTGACCTGTAAGGTCACCTGAAGCAGTACACGATGATAAAGGTAAACCAGATAGCATACTATCATCTCGAGTAAGACTGTCCTACTGGGACAGGTCCTCCCTCAATCATTGCAATCACGTGCCTGTGATCCAATAATTGACTCTAAGGGCACTATCTCCAACAATCTCCCAGTTGCACTCAAGTCTAATTATTGCGATGTCGCATACTCACAGCCCGTGTGATACCGAACACCCAACTCCTCTACTAGTCAGTCTCACAAAGCTCGTTTGCGAAACTATTGCGTTCGAGGAATAGCCTCAGTGAGCGGATCCGCCTTGATGTTTCTTTCTATGTCTCTCTATATCTCAAGTTCGCGGAGAAAGCCATCTCCCGAAATGAGCAATACCTGTCTTAGAATGTGTCTGGATGTCTGATGGGACCTAGCTCATATGTGAACTCCAAATCCAAACTTCTTAGACTGTATCGTCAACTGAACTTAATCAGTATCCTGTGCCATACCTTCCCTCAGTATCCACCTGGACCATCTGTCCAAAATACTGCCCCTCGTCAGAGGGAAAACTATAACTCTGACAGCCACTCTGCCATCCAGGTCACCTTGGAAGCCTGGAATGATAACTGTCTCCCGAAGGAGAATGCTGCCATCATATCCCTGGAACATCCAACTTATGTTCTAAAACTGCTTCCGGTTGTTTCTCCAGGATTGGATCAATATCAACTTATTGCATCTACTGCAAGAACAACATCTGGTGTGGTACTTGACATCTCATGATTGACTCAATTGCCTAAGCAAGTGATCTGCCAATCATGCACATCCCTCTCCCCTTTAGTCTGTAAGACACCTTTAGAGAGGGTGACTCCATCACCTGCAGGTACACTACCGTGCCAGGAGTCGTCCATTCTAAATACTCTTAGAATGCTGTCTAAGTACCCTGACTGGGAAACCACCCAAATCTAGATCTAAAACCATAGATCTAGTAACCAGTATGTCTGATACAAAATCCATATCGTTTGTGGAGAAACCACTGTGTGACGACCAAAGAATAACCGATCGTAGTATAGGAATATCACTTCCTACTCTGTGTATGTCATCCAAATACCAGGACATCACACCCTACTACCTTCTTAATAGATGCATCCCCTATTCTGATGAAGTCAAACCTATGACTGTCACATCAGAAATTGATGATCTATCTCCGCTATATCTGCTTTAGTCTATAAATAGACATAAGCCACCTGTCCACCAATGCTTCCGCTACTCCCACTGACTACGACAACCCTCTGGCAGAGTCATATAGACGTACACTTCTAAAACTAGTTTAGAACGACACTAGACTCATCCTCCCGCCGGGTCTCATAGTCTGGAACAACAGCAATGGCAAGTCTGGGTAAACAAGAACCTCTCTGTCACCGTCCTTGAGGCTAACGAAGTACCTCTCGGGTGCCTGAGGTTACTCACCATATCTGCGGAGTGGCCAATGGAATGTCAAACCAGATTGAATCTTTAGGTTCCTATCAAATCTTCAGTAATCGTTTGTGGTTCTGGAATCACTTCCAGTTCTACCATACTCCTACTACTGTTTTCTGAAAAATCCATTTTATTTTAAAAACTGTGGCGAGTCTAGAACAATATCGCTATTGTTCTTCCAGATGGTAGAAAGTCAACCCTCGTCATAGCCTGGGTCAACCCACAAACAGCCATTACATAAACGTGCCTTGAGTTGTCCAGTGTCTGCTTTTAATCATAAGCCGGACAACTCCCCGTACCTTAACATCGTTAAGATACGAACTGTTCTATATCCAATATAGGACCAGAGGCACTGATTTAATTGAACCAGATTCAAATCATGCAACTGTCCCCAGTGCATGTCAACTAAATGGAAGGAGGCCGATCAGCATTACTCAACTTAGGAATGCTTCCAATTATGAGTAACCTGAAGGAGAAGCAAGTTCTCATTACTATCAACTGAATACCATTCACAAGTATCTACATCTTCGATCGCCTTGAAGAATCCCGATACTTGCAATACCTGGTTCTCTACTTTACTCTTATACCTGTAACTTCTCAAAATTCGGACCTTGTGTTTCTACGAAACACTTGTCTAAATACTAGAGAAGTCATAAGTAAGCCGAATATAGTACGAGGACCAACCCCTCTGTCCTAATGGACACTTGACAATATACAATACTCTGTATAAGTCCCTTGAGTCAAATGACTCATTCACTATGTGCCGTATGTTGAAAACTGTACTTATGGTTAAGAAGAATTACACCGCTGTTCAATGCTCCTTACCTAACCATAAACTGATATAGGTAAATGTCATAGACATAATTTCAAAAAGGTATCTCACTCTATAAAAATAGACGTACAGATATATCAATTTGAAATTGGTGCATAACCGCGGATATTCAAAACCAAATATTTGCCGTCCGGCAAACAACCCAGGTGACTTCCTCAAATATCACCGATTACAACGAATCCCTATATAATGAGGATGATCACCCAATTCCAAATAACTTACTCCCACTCATCATCTGTAAAACCATACAGATGTGAGGATCATACCTGGTAAATACATACCCTGGAGTAAGTGTCTAATTGGGAAATCAGTTTTCCATTAACAGTACACAGTGAAACTGAAATATTGAAATGTTTCGACGGGGTATCCCGGTATTCCTAGTAATGCCTCTTTCATTATCCAGATTCATAACTTTAACCGTATATCTCTTTGCCATCTCTCTAAATCCCTTTATATGTCTTTAGTCATTACCTTCTGTACACCCCTTTAGACCAAATGGTTTTCTTCCTTCCCTACCGTTCGGCACCAGCCTATGGTTTGGAAGAAGAATATCCAATAAGCATAATGGGTGTATTGTCCTAATCCTAGGAACACTCGTAATGCGAGAGAAGGTGAGGATAAAAGACAACCGAATGAACCTTATTCCTATTTCTCCTGAACCAGGATCCATCCCCGAACTGGAACAAGTTCCTTTCGAGTTCGTATATAACCATACGATGGATTATCCAATAAACTTAGGATCTTCGTAGTGATACGGAGTGTCCTGGAGAAATACAAAGGTGAGTTAGGATTGGCGAAGAAATACTTGGTTTGGTCGTGAATAGCAGTCGCAATTTACTTTGCCCTCTTACTAATCCCTTTCTTTGTCTTAACTTAATACCTTCTGCACACCATCGTTATGCTAATTGGTTTTCTTCATTCCCTACCGTTCGGCACCAGCCTAAGGTTTGGAAGAAGACTATCCAATTTGCGTAATAGGTGTACTACTCCTAAACCAAGGAGTACTCGCAAACTGAGAGAAGGAAAAATGAAAAGACAACTGAATAGTCCTATTCGTTTTCTCCAGAACCGGAAACCATCCTCGAATTCTTTCGAGTTCGTATATAACCATACGATGGTTTTTTCCAATGGAAGTGGACGTTCGTAGTAATACGGGGTGTCCTGGAGAAAAGGGTAAAAGTAGGAGTGGCAATGAGGTCTGCAACTCTGACAATCCAAAAGCCAGTGTTAAGAAGGTTCGGTCAACTTGGTCACTGAGTCATAGTCTAGGGTCGGGTCAATGGTCACTGCCAAAGAGAGAGAGAAAAGAAACACTCAGCATGCACTCTAACCTAGATCAGAATGGTTATCACTTTATCTAATCTGGAAACCTCCCACTGTAACGTCAAATTCTTCCCCAAACCTGAAAGAAGAATTAGCCGGGATCACCCGAGGAGTAAACCAACTCATCAGTGGGAATCGGGATCCAACTCTCATCGCATGATAACATGACGGAATCCGCTCACGTTATCACACTCCAGAAGGTATGCGCATATCTGGCAAGTTTCAGTTCTTTTGAAACTCCCGATGTGGATTTTTACCCCATGCTCTTATGACCTTGACTTTGGCCAACATATCATAAGTCACATGTCAAGTTCTACCCGTCATTATCCAGGTTAATTTGAACCCACCCGTACCTACCCTTGACTTTGGCCAAAATGGCAGTACGACTGTCCGAAACCAACGCATCTATCTATGCTGCATATGAATACCCAATAGCTACCAAACACTGTGCCTTGACTTTGGCCAACATACACAGCTTGAATACTATTGACTATTCATATGAAACGACGGAGGGCTACGAATGGTTTCTGGCGAAAACCTTTAACGTAATGAACTTGATATCGTTGAAGGAACGGATAGCTTTTTAGAAAAATATAGTAACGAAAACCTTTGCTAAAGAGGTCACTCCCGGTGAAGGGATCTTGGCTCTTTCCCCGTAGAATGAGGTGCAGGATATTCCAACTGAATACCACGATGCAAAGCAAAAGCAATCGGCTATAGTGAAGTTATTTCCCTGACGCAAACTTTTGTCCAAGGGGTCACTCCCGGTGAAGGGATCTCAGCCCTTGCCTCGTCGACTGAGGAGCAGGATATTCCAACTGAATACCACTGTGCAAAAAAAAGAGAACGCCCCTTGCAATAACAGCTTTTTGAAAAAGTGTTCCAACAACATCAGAATAGGTTTGCTTATCTTGCATTGATCCGAATCAACGCAGTCCCATCAATTGGTCACACCACAAAGAACGAAAATATACTGACGTACGTATATGCCATCCGCATTCGCCACTGGGTCCCGTCATCACCCGTTAGGTTAGCTTACTAACGACAGAGCGGGGACTGGAATAGCGCGGATGCAAAACATATACAACATCTACTTGTATATATATAATATATTATTTTCGCTCAAGGCGTGATAAAGTGCAACAACACAGAAATGTATAGCAACACAGATCAATACAGATGTCTGGGATCCCCGGGTTTCACAGAGCCGCTGCTGAAACCCGACGTTCCCCTGGTCGTGTGGATAGCCTGTGCAATGAAAATCCTAGACCCCTACGGGCGCGACAAGTTACCCGCCAAAACCTGAAGCGAGGCAGCCCCCTTCAGCAACGTGAATGGACCACCCAGCACTTCACGGAATCTGGTAACTTGGGCACCCCTCCTAGGTCAACCTGTACCCCCTACGAGTGCGACGAACAGCCCGCCAATTCTAGAGTAAAGCCCCCTCCGTCTCAATGCCATGAGATGCGGGCTCGTTGCCCTCTAGAATCCGGCTATCCGTGCACCCCTCCGCGGGGTAATCCTAGTACATAAAGTAAAATATACATACAACGGGTACATCGACCGCAACCTGGTCGTGCCCCAAAAGAATAATACAAACAGGCAGTGACGGCAGTCCACATGTCGGACGCTCGCCCCGCAATATCAAATGTACATATAAAACAGAACTGTACTAACATTGCATCCAGGCTATCCCCCACGACCGATCCGCAACAACACAGCACAATCACAGAACATCAACGTGGATGTCATGTTCGCAAATCCGTCTAAAAGGGCTATAGCAGATAGACTGGATTTACCGATCGAGTGACATTCACGGTCGCAGATATAATGTAAATACTGTGAACTAGCATGTTTAAAATATCCGATCGAACAAATTCTATCAAGTGGGCCCCAAGCAGTACTGTAGCACTTACAGAAAATCTGGGCCCAAAAAATAATATCCCAAAACCCCTATTTCCAAGTCCAAAGCCTACTGGGAAATTTTAGTGCAATGAGCACACCTTACCGCCGCGGAACCGCGGCCAAACCAGGGGTTTGGCCGCGTTTCCGCGGCCGTACTAAGCGATCACAGTATTAAATTTTACCAGAATTCTTAGAATTTCCTGTTTGTGTTTCTGCAAAAATTTTGGAGCAGAAAAAATTTTGGAGCAGAAAAAATTTCGACAGAAAACACAAGGCATTGAAAATACGGTTTTTGGGGATTTTTGTTCGATCGAGTTCTAAACATACTAGAGCAAGCTAGGCATGGTTAATGGCGAGGCTCTGATACCATTGTAAGTCCGCGGCGGCGCCCCGGCCGTCGATCCGACGCCGGAAACGCGGAAACAAAAACTTTCAAAAACTATTGAACCCGCACCACCGCGCACTTTTCACCCGGATCGGGCCATTAACCTAGCTACTAGCAAACTAGAAAAGAGTAGAGAAGCTATACCAAGCGATCCGTTCATCTCAACTCCGATCTCCTGCGGAATCTCCGTCCGTCACGTCCTCGTCGGAAAGGGCACCACGTAGCCGGGCTCGTATACGGGCTCCCACCTCTTGACCGAGGCAACTCAGGCGCGAAGTTGGCTAGCCGACACGTCCAAGGGATGCTGTAGAATAGTGTAGTAGCCATGTCTTTTTGGGGTTTATGAGGTTGCCATGTATGGAGGGATCAAGAAAGAACTTTGGAGAGAGGTACATGAATTGTGTAGCAAGGAAAAATGAAATGAACAAAGTTTTCCCTCATCCAAAATGAACTCACCCTCTCTCCTCTAAATCAAGTGGCCGGCCTTATCCTCCATGGTGGAGATAAAAAGGAATAAAAAATTATCATGGAGAAAAGAAAAAGATAATTATCAAAAGGTCACACTCATTTTTCATCTAAATCTTTTCACAAAACCATCACAAGAAAAGCCAAGGAAAAGACCATAAAAGAATCTCATCATGATGATAGTCTCATCATAAAGCCACAAATGCAAGAAAGCCCCTCACAAGTAAGTTAATTGCAAACTTGCAATTAACCTCCTCCAACGAAAAGTCCGGCCGTGAAGGAACAAAGGAAAACCGGCCGGAACGGAATGCAAACTGGCAACTTCAGAAAACTGATCCTGTAATAAATTACAGGAAAACCCCGCTACTGCATATACATGCCCGCATTTGTATTCCCACTAAACAAAAATGCAAAGAGACAAAACTACTCTATCTAATACTAGGATCCGGCTTAAGCCAAAGCCGGCTAGTAAAATCCGTCCGATCACAATCCGTGCAATACCGCACGTATCTGATCGAACCCTGCCATATCTCCATACGGCCTCTACAGCGTTTTGCCCGAAACCTGAGTAACTGAGTGTGGTGGACTCTAAAGACTTGTCAATACTATGGCTGTGGATTTAACCACTAGCACGTCAGAGGTATCAGCTATACATGACGGGCCACCAGCTATTGACCAAAAGGGACGTCGATGAGTGAACTCATCCTGACACCCTACTGAGCCTGTCAGTGATAATATCCGTACAGTCCGGTCCGTTCGTCTATGAGTGTCGCATGGCGGGCCTAGGGGGTTGGTAAAAGTCAGACCCCCAAAAGCGGTACAAGTCGTGTCGGAGTGCAGCCCAGAACACCCTGAGATACTACTGGAATACCTACCAGCAAATCTCCTGCCTTGGACAAGGAATTTTCATGTTCTGGCTCTCCTAGACACAGCGCGACCTCACCCCCAATACCGGGAGAGACGAACCCCTGCAGATCCGCTCACTGCCTCTATGTGGCTCGGGACTGTACCCAACTAAAACCTGTTTGCACGTCTCCTTTGAGCGTGGTAGGGTAGTAATCAAAGTACAGTGGGAACTCACACGAGACAAATGATGATCCTCAGGTCGATGAACTAACCTGTACACATGTCACCAGGGAACTGCTATCTGACGTCAGGTATAAGACCAACTAGCATGTTCCCGGCGAGTCCTGTCCGGTGTACTCATAACCCAATGAGCACCTGTATACATCTTAGGTGAACCAACTGACACCAGTGGCTTGTGAGACCGGCCACCGCCCCTCGTCGGGGTCTCGACTGTATACACTAGTCTACACTGGAAAATCGATGCGCTGTCTCGAAACTCCCACGACTAGGGACCTTTTAAGGATGTGCTTATAGACTACCAGCTCCCACGTATATGATCGCCCTCATACTGCTGGCAGTCAAGCAAGAATCCTAGGGGCTCTATCAACGTGTAATAGCGACCTGTAAGGTCACCTGAAGCAGTACACGATGATAAAGGTAAACCAGATAGCATACTATCATCTCGAGTAAGACTGTCCTACTGGGACAGGTCCTCCCTCAATCATTGCAATCACGTGCCTGTGATCCAATAATTGACTCTGAGGGCACTATCTCCAACAGGAACTCCTTCCAGTTCTACCTCATGACCACCTAATTTCTTCACAAGAAATTCCTTTTCCAAAAAGGTGGCATGCTGGGAAACAAAATGCCTTTTGCTCCTTAGTTAGGTAGAAGATATTCCCTTACTAATATTTGCGATATCTCGACAAACTCACACAACTGACCTTGCCTCGAGCTTGTCTGGATTTTTCTTTTCAACATAGGCCGGACAACCCCATATCTTAACTCGTTTAAGACATGGTCTCTTCCCATACCATATCTCATATGTAGTGGTAGGCCCTGATTTGGATGGAACCCCATTCAATAGGTATGCTGCTTCTCAAGTGCATAACACCAAAAAGGAAACAGGTAACTCAGCAGTACTCATCATAGAGCGCGCCATATCTCATAGGGTGCGATACCTCCACCCCGATACACTGTTGTGCTGTGGTGTATACGAAGGAGTAAGCTGAGAGAGAATCACATTCTCCTTTTAGAAACTCCAGGAACTCCATACAGAAGTATTTGCCTCCTCGATCACATCATAGGACTTTAATACTTTTACCCGTTTGGTTCTCAAAAGAACCAACCTTGGCATCTTTAGACATGGGACTATATATATCATCATGTATATGTCCCAAGAGTTCAGTAACTCTTTCTCTGTTTCCAGTAAATGGAGTATTGGTCATTTTATCTTTGAGACAAGACTAGCAAGTAGCATAAGATGAAAATTCGAATAGATTCTCATATTCATCCTTATGTAACTTAGCTGGTCATGTCGCATTGATATGACCTAGTCTAAAATGCCTCAAGAAGGATTTGTTCAATCCTGAACTACTCCTCTTGTCTGTATTATGTATGCTTTGAACTGTGGTTTGATTTAGAACTTATATGCTATTATATAACGTGCCTGATGGAATCAACTCTTGATCCAGGAAAATGTTCACTGCATTATCCTCCAATACAGAATTATATCCTTCTTTAACATAGTAAAGAACATGATGTAATGTTGTATATCAGGTTCGGTATGTAATAACATTTGTTCAGAATCAATGTATTAATACAAGGAGATATCTGCCAACTGATTTGGCTGCAACAATTGCACCATTCTCTAACAGTTAAAGACATATCACCCATTCTCAGTTCTATGCCTTTCTGTAGCCCATGTAACATATTACATATGTAGGATCCTGATCCGGTATCATATACCCAGGACGTAGAGGATACTGAAAAACAGTTCTCGGTAATAAGGACACCCGTAGAATATGCATCAACATGTACATTCTTCGAATTGGATGGCATGGGAATCTGGATATTCCCTATTTCTTGCTCGAACTTATCACAGTTATAAGATTGAGCGGAACCAACGTTCCCTAGCACAGTATAATAAGGAGGTTCAGTCAATGCATCCATATTATTATCTTGATTAAGGCATGAAATGGTCGCTACCAGGAGAGAGAGAGAAAAAAACACTCTGTGTGCGCTCTTGCAAGATTAGATTGGTTATTATTTTATCTAATCAGGATGGTTCCCACTGTTTTTAGTCAAATCTTCCTTCAAACCCTAAAAGGTAAGACTAACCGGGATTAATTACACCCTATAAGTTCGCCAATCTTTCGGCCAGGCCAGTGTCGGTACTTTGAGGGAGGTTCCCCATGCTTTCGCACGGACCTAATTAAAATAAACCTCGTTTTCCCAGAGGCATAACCCCGTTAACACCTTTCTAGACACCTACTTGATCGGCTAATTGTAATGTGTAAAATTTTCCCAGTAGTAACTCTTACTCGCAGTTGGTATCTGGATCCAACTATCTCATAGAAGGTATGCAATCTCATTGCAAATTTCAACACTTGAAATTCCCGATAATATTTTGCCCCAAGCGTCCTATGATCTTGACAAAAGCCAACAAACCTTAGTCCGCTAGTCAAGTTCAACCCGTCATTTTCTGATTGAATTAAACCCACACGCATGATCCTTGACGAAAGCCAACAAAGTCGCACGACTACCCCAACACAATCGCATCATATGCTTTAGCAGATAAGCACTAGTTAGCTACCACACACTACGCCTTGACGAAATCCAACAAACGTAGCACGAATACTAAGTAGTACTTATCTGAAATGACGGAGGGTTACGACAGGTTTTTAAGAAAACCCTTTGCGTAATGAACTTTATATCGTTGTATAATCGAGTGATTTTATAAAGGAATGTTTTTGAGGCTTTTACTAGTTTCGCTAAAGAGGTTACTCCTGGTGAAGAGATCTCGGCTCTTTCCTTATCGAATAAGGTGCTGGATATTCTACAAGGAATACCACTATGCAAAGCAAAAAACTATAGAAGCAATCAAAAGACAAGCCGTGTTTGAAGCATCTGCTAGTTTCGCTAAAGGGGTCACTCCCGGTGAAGAGATCTTGGCTCTTTCCTTATCGAATAAGAAGCTGGATAATCTACCAGGAATATCGCTATGCAAAGCAAGAACTAGAGCTACCAGTTTTTAAACAAGTTTCTACAACATCTTTAGGTTTTTTTTTATTTCATTAATCTCATTAATGAAGTCATATTATATATGCTTCCTAAGCATCACAGAAGAAACGAAAGCAATACTATTTATTATATCTCGTATATATAATATAGGCATTCATCTCAGAGCATATAAAATGATCACATCACAGAATATCAGCAGCAGAAGAATCATATATGAAATATTGGATATACTAGGAATTTCATGCTTTATTTAATCCAGTAAAAATGCGGATTCCACGATCGTGATGAATAGCCAAACCCATATCCCCAGACCCCTATGAGAGTAGCAAGCAACCCTACCAATTCTAGAGTTAGGAGACCCGGTCTCGACTCCTCGAGATGGTCTCCCACTTTACCCTAGAACCCGGTTACTTGTACTCCCCGCCTTGGGTCTATCCTAATGCGGAAAAGTAAATAATATACAATGGTGACATCATCCTCAACTCGGAAGCGCCCCAATAAAAGAATATTACATACAATGAAGTTTACATGAATGAAAATGAAAAACTCTCATCTCACATAAAACCCCCGGCTATTCAAAACACGACGATCCATTATAACATATCACAGCAACACATAACATCATATGTCATCAACGTAAGTAAATATGCATATCCCACTTGTCGTTGACATATAGTACCGAAACCGGCGATACGCCACATATTACACTTACGGTCGCAAAAAAGAAAAGTGAAAAACTATAGCAGTTGGAATCCGCAACCACCTTAGACATCATAAACCCAACATATCACATACTTTGGATTTCATGCCCAACCGAATGAATTTCTTAGACATCACATGCCTAACAATTATAAACCCCGCATTTTAGTCTTGATATTGAAAACACTTTCCAATAACCTTTCGGGTAATTCAACAAGATTCCCGATAACCTGATCGAATGCTCGTCGGAAACTTTATTAGACGGCCGCACACCCCGATGCCGTCGACGAAGTGCACTAAGGCGGAACACCGCTGCCGCGAGCACCCGAACGGATGCTTTTGGCGACGGAGTTCTCCGACGGTCACTTGGTTGGGGCTATGGGGCGTGGCTATCTATGAAGTTTACCCGGGGAGTATCCGCGTACGCTATGTAATTGCGACGGACTTTTGATCAACATCAAAATTCCATGGCAACCGATCAAATGAGACTAAACGGCTAGATTTATAAAATTCAAATAAGTTATCTCATAACCAATTCTGTGGATTCCAAATATTGTATCACAATCACAGATAGCTAGGCGAAGTTAGATAATTCGGTCGATACAACGAATTCCCAAAAATTCCCAGAGAGCTCAACACTTAAGCAAAATTAAAAGTTCCCAGAAGCATGCCCCAGTACCTACGGACCAAGAGCTGAAGGGTCCGACCCAAGCCTCTCAAGTGGCGCCGTGGATCCGCCGTCAAAACCATGTTTTGGCCGTGGATCCGCGGTCACATGGACGAGTTAGGGTTTCGTTCTTCAGGTGTGTCCATAGAATTCCCTGCATGATTTTCTGAGTATTTTTAATATGGAAAAATCCATCTTTTGGAAAAATTTCCAGAAAGGGGGGCATTTCGGTGTTACGGAGTTCGATCGAACTTTAAACTTCGCCTACGCAACCCCTAATGCTCTAGCTTGGCTCTGATACCACTGTAGGGTTAGCTTAGCACCTTAGCAAGGTTTTGGCAAGAATCAATCATGCTACTTTAAAATTTTTGGGGTGCTAAACCAACCCGTCAAGTAATCGAACTAGAGACTTAGGGTTAAACATGATATGTAACCTCTTTACATCTAAGTGAACAAGGAATACAACCTTTGTAGACCGGTCCTTCACTTCAATAGCTCTGTATAGTAGTCCCTTCGCTGCGATCACGAACTCCAGACTCTGGAGAGGCTCCACAAGAAGAAACGAACAAGCTTGCTTTAAAGTCTTCGAGGCCGAAGATGATCTACATCGAGGAGACACTAGCTCATGCTATCTCTTCACTAATTGTGTAGATTAGTGAAACAAACACCCTAAACTAAATGGCTAATAGTAGAGGATGATGAAGTACAAATATTGCTCACTTTAGATTTGGTTTTCTCACAATCTGTCATCACTTTGTCAAAAGCTAGAAAGCTTAAAATGAGGAAGAAGAAGATGAAACTCAAGTGATGAAAGAATGAATCCACTAAGGTTAAAATTGCAATCATGGGTGAGTATATCATATATCTAACCCTTGTAGAGAGTTAACCATTGTGTATGGTTAATGGTTGGGTTAATAAATATCTTAAGGAAAACAAAAGAGTGGACTAAGTCAATGGTTATCTTGAAACTTCTCCAAGCTTCCAATCATCAAAATATCTCCACTAATTGTAATTACTTAAGAATAAATATTAACCCTAACATTAACCATATCATGGTGTAAGTCGCATATATACATGTTGCATGTTTAACCTAGCATGACACAACAATATATATCACATATATATTTTGTGCGAAAAGAATACTATTAATATATATCATATATATATCAATGGATCAAAAAGGGAGAAAGAAATCTTAAGTGAGCTAATATTAGTTAATGTAATTTAATATATCAAATATATAATTATATATTAAACTATTAAATCAACTCTTGATTTAATAATCCGGCTATACTACATATAACCGACTAATATCAAATGAATCAACTTATCGAATCAACACTTGATCCGATAACCTGGCTATATCATATATACCTGACCGATATCATATATCGCGAGAATAGAATACTGTACCATATACTCGTATTAATCTCGGTCCCGCATATATCACATATGTGCTCCTACTCCGTTTCGCATGAACCAGGAAAGCTCTATGTAGGACTCTAAAGACTCGTCAATACGCCCACAGTAGTTGATGATCATATCGAACACCCACAAGCCGCAAGCGGTCTGCTAAATGTAACGGCCACCCGGGTATTGAGCGATAAGAAGATCAACAAGCAAGCTTGCTATAACGCCTGCGAATCCAATCAGTAACACTACTGTAGAGTCCGGTCTCTTCTTCTGATATGTCGCATATCACACCTTAGGGGTGGTATAACGTCAGACCCTAGTAGCCTGATAAGTCATGCCAATGCAAGGTCTATAACCGTTCGAGAAATTACTGATAACACTTACCAGTAGATCTCCATAACCCTGGCCATGGATTTACTATTATGGCCAATCGAGCATAGCGCAACATCAACTCCCAACATCGAGAGAGACAAAACCCCTCCTATCGCTCATTTCCTCCATGTGACTCGGGACTGTACCAAAAATCCACATTTTTGCACGATCTCTTGACCGTGGTATGGTGGAAATCAAAGCACAGTGGGAATAACACAAGACTCTATGACGATCTCGGGTCTACAGACAAACCTGTACCAGTATTACCAGAGAACTGCTATCCGACGATAGGTATAATACCATCTAGGAGTTCTCAGCGAGTACGTCCAGTGTACCCTATCTCCAGTGAGCACCTGCATACCTTCTCTGATGTCAAACACCAATGGATATGAGATCATCCATCGCCCATCATATGGGTCAAGAAGCGCATACGGTAGTCTACTCTGGAGTATCGATGCCCTGTCTCGATACTCCCACGACTAGGAACATTTGAAGGATGTACTTATCGACTACCCTATCCCCACTAGTATGATCTGCATCATAATTCTGGTAGTCAAGTACTCATCCTAAGGGCTTTATCAACCTGTAATTGAGAGACAGTAAGTGTACATGTTAAGATAAAGTACAACCAGATAGCATACTATCATGTCGAGCAAGAAAGTCTACCCTATATATGTCCAAGCATCCACTACAATATACATCGCATGTACAGTAATGGCCTCTAGGCCATACATATTACTAACACGTATATACCTTTTAGGAAGGTCAACAAGGTAATACGACTTTCCCAAACCAACGCATCTATCTATGCTACATATGAACACCCAGCAGCTACCAATCACTATGCCTTGACGAAGGTTAACAAACATAGCTTGAATACTATTGAATATTCATATGAAATGACGGAGGGCTACGAATGGTTTTGGCTAAACCATGAAAGTAGTGAACTTGATATAATCGAAGGAACCTGATAGCTTTCAAAAAGAGTGGTTTAAGCTCCGCATTTTAAAAGTTTTGCTGTTTTGAAAAAACCGAGTGGTTTTGAAATTGTTCCGACGATTCAGCTTTGGTTTGTTTTCTTTGCATTAATATAATGCGTCCCATTAATTAATCCTACCATTGCAGAAAACAACAAAAATATAACATACGCTTATGCCATTAACATTTGCCACGGGGCCCCGTCATCACCCGTTAGGTTACTTAACTAACGACAGAGCGGGGGCTGGACTAGCGCGGATGCAAAACATAAGCAACGTCTACTAGATATCATATATTGATATATACATTCGTCAGACGCAATGATAGGCATTCTAGATCACAGATGAACACATTGGATATACTAGGAATCCGCGTTTCGTTTGGGCCTGCAACGAAAGACGGATTATACGGTCGCGATGAATAGCCAAACCCCACCCTAGACCCCTACGGGTGCGGCAAACTACCCGCCAAATACCCAAAGTGAAGCAACCTCCCTCAACAAAGTGAGTAGGCCACTCGGCACTTATCCGTTAGTTTGTGCACCCCGCCTTGGGTCTATCCTAGGAGCAGAAAACAGTAAAAGAAATAATATACAATGGTGGCTACAACCTCAACCCAGATCTGCGACCACAAAATAATATTACATCAATTTACAATTTACATCAAATGAAAGATAATAAACACTCATCTCACAATCCCGGCTATTCATCCATGGCAATCCAACAAGTTTATATACACAAACCAATATCATAGATCACAGATATGTGCAACCCCCACTAATCGACGTATAGCGATTAACTGACGTTTAGCACATATAACACATCACAGATATAATCCGATTAGCTAAAGATTATAGAATTTCGATCAATAACCATATTTGAATCTACTCCAAGTACGACACTGTACACAAAAATTCCTGAGCAGAAACAAAATATCCCTGAAAACAAAAGATAACAACAGAGACCACCAGAAAAAATTTGGACCAACTCGCAGTCGACTCGGCTGCGGCTCCGCGGTGGAACGCTTGGTTCAGCCGCGGATCCGCGGCGGTCTGACCGAGTTAGTCGCCCAAATTTCTTCAGTGTTCTAGAAAAAGCCTGCACGTATTTTTCAGGTCTTTGAAAATATTTTTAGACCTGATATAAAAATCGACAGAAAGTGCACAAAAATTACGCGTTTTCGGGATTTTTCCGTGATCGATGTTCTAAAGACTTTGCTAACATGTTAGTTATGGTTTAGCCTTGCTCTTATACTACTGTAAGTCTATGTTACTCACCCCGGTAGTTAACGGGGAGGCGGAATAGGTAAAAATCGAATTTTTCTTTGCAGGGTAACATAGACTAGCCATTAGGATCTTTGCTAAACATTAACTAACAAACTAACAAGGATTTCTAACTACTATGTTAGATGATTATACCTCAAGCTTAAAGTCCTTCTTCTCCTTGTTATGCTTCTCCTTGTTGTGAGCTCCTTGGAGTGGTTGTGGATGGTTCCTCCTCACCGGCTTCTCCACGTCAAAGATGATCCACCCGAAGGTCTCTACCTTGAGCTCCAACCTCTATAATGAAGTGACTAGGGTGCTTGGTGTGCTAAACTAAGAACCCTATAGTGAGTAGAGAAGGATTTTGGTGACTTGGTCTCAACGGCCCTTGATTTTCAACTCATGAAACACTAAGGCTTGAGAGAGGAAGAAGGAGAGAGCTATGAGAGAGAATGTGTATGTGAATTATGAAGAGAGCTCCTATATGAGGAAAAAGAATAATAAGTTTTGTTAGGATAATTGTGATGGTTCATTTGATTTGACCATTATCATGTCACAATTAATGCTAAGCAAAATATCTTGTGCTCAACAAAAATATCTAAGTCAACAATGGTCAACAAGTCAAATGGTCAAACCAATTAGCCATGACAAAATTATTTCTAATAAAAATTAGTAAACAATTTCCACCACCTCATAATGGTTTTAATCAAGTCAACGGTCAAAACCCTAATGAGGTGTCTCCTTCTCTGCCTCTATCAATTGTATATACATACCCACATCTGTATTCCTAGAAACACGAATATATTGAGACTAAACCAATCCAAAATCAAATACTAGGATCCGGCGTAAACCAAAGCCCACTAGTATCAACTGCCCGAACACCAAACACGCACTAGTGCGCGTATGTGAACGAACCCTGTCGTAAAACCATACGACATCTACCTCGTTTCGCCCAAAGGTAGGAAAACCCTTTGTGTAGGAATCTAAAGACTCGATAATACGAGGGCAGTGGGTTTAACCAAAGGCCGCAAGCGGTACTACCTGTACGTAACGGTCCCCAGGTAGATGTCGATAAGAAGGCCGATGAGGAAAACCCATCCGATCTCCTATTAAGCCTGAATGTGACAATCTCCGTACAATCCGGTCTGTTCGTCTAAGAGTATCTCATATCGGGCCTAGGGGGCGGTAAACGTCAGACCCCTAATAGCGGTATAAGTCATGTCGGAATGTAGCCCATTACACCCTGTGAAACTACAGGAGTACCAACCAGTAAATCTCGCTTGCCCTGGCCAGGGACTTTGCGTAATGGCTCTCCAAACACAGCGTGATATCAACCTCCAATACCGGGAGAGACAAATCCCATCTAACCGCCACTGCCTCCAAATGCTTCGGGACTGCACCCAACTACTACCTGTTTGCACGACTCAATAGAGCCGTAGTAGGGTAGTAATCAAAGTACAATGGGAACACACTCGAGGCGAAGTGGCCGTGTCAAGTCAACGGACTAAGATGTACTCATGTCACCTGGGAACTGCTACCAGACGATAGGTATAGTACCAACCAGCAGTTCCCGACAAGTCTTGTCTGATGTACTCGTAACCTAACGAGCACCTGCATACTATCTCCAGTATGACATACTAATGGCTGTTGGACAGACCATCTCCCCTGCTGGGATGAGAAGCGTATACACTAGTCTACTCCGGAGTATCAATTCCCCGTCTCGATAATCCTACGACTAGGGACCTGTATAAGGATGTGCTTGTAGATTACCCAGCCCTCACTAGTGTGACTACCATCACAACGCTGGTAATCAAGCAAAGATCCTAAGGGTTCTACTAATATGTATAAGCGATATGTTAAAAGAAACACATGTACATATTGAAGTAGAAACAAACCAAGTAGCATACTACCATTTTGAGCAAGACTGTCAATACTATTGTGAATATCCCAAGCTTCCATTAAGTAATATACAATCTAGTAGAATACAATAATGGCCTCTACGGCATATACACTAACAGTATTGACTTTGGATGTTGCTCCTGAAGGGGTAAAACCCATCCGGAGCAAGAGGATCTTTGAGAAAGATAATTTTGTGTCGATGGAAAAGCTGAGACTTTCAAAGCTAGATTTGTTTGTAAGTTTAAGTCCATCAAGATCCTACTTGCCATTGCTGCATACCATGACTATGATATCTGGCAGACTGCACGTCAAAACCTCTTTTCTAAATGGTGATTTAGAAGAGAGCCAGAGGGCTTCGTAGATAGTAGGAGCAGCGGAAGCATGTGCAAGCTGCTTAAATCCATCTACGGGTTAAAGTTGGCATCACGGAGATGGAAAATCTGTTTTAATGAAGCTGTCAAAGAGTTTGACTTCATCAAAAAGGTAGATGAACCATGCATAATTAAGAAAGGATGTCGAGAGTATGGTTATCTTCCTCGTATTGTACGCGGATGGCATACTCTTGATAGGAAAGGGTTTTCCTATGCTACACTCAGCCAAGCACCTCTTATCACACAGGTTCTCCATGAAAGATCTCACTGATGTCTCCTACATTATGGGGATATAGATCTATAGAGATCGATCTAAACGGATTTGGGATTGTCCCAATCCAGGTACATAGACACCATGCTAAAGGGGTTTAGTATGGATGATTCTAAGCGTGGTAATGTACCCGCTTGTTCAGGAATCACTCTGTCCAAAGAGATGTCTCTCGAGACTGATTTGGAGAGGGCTCGCATACAAGGGATACCCTATGCTTTGGCAGACGGGTCAATCATGTATGCGATGTTATGTACCAGGCCAGATGTAGCTTACTCACTAGGTGTAGTGAATAAGTATCGAAAATATCTTTGGGAAAACCACTGGACAGCTGAAGAACATTCTTAAGTGCTTGAGAAGGACTAAAGAGATGTTCTTGGTTTATGGTAACGGTGAACTCCAGATGGAGTCCCGATCGTCCAGAGTGATAAGGACGACTGAAAGTCAGTCTCGGGTTTTGTCTTCACCCTTAGTAGAGGGTCTGTCTGTTGGAAGGGTTCCAAGCTATATATCGTAGCAGACTCGTTGATAGATGCTAATTACATCGCTACCAATGATGCGGCCAAAGAGGTTGTCTGGATGAATAGAATTCATGAGATGAACTAGGTTCCTACCATTGGGCATCTAATATCTGTGTATTGTGATGACAATGGAGCTGTGGCTTTGGCATAGGAACCCCGGTCCCGTCAGTTTTCTAGACATATTCTTAGACAGTAACACCAGATCAGGGAGATAGTTGATCTCCGAGAGATCGAGGTCAGGAGAGTTGACACATAGGATAACAGAGCGGATCCACTCACCGAGGCCATCCCCTAGATGCTATTCGAGAGAGTTTTGGGACGTTGGGTATGAGATACTACAACAACTAGCCTTAGTGCAAGTTGGAGATTGTTAGGAATAAGTATGTCTTAGAGGCCATTATTGTTTATATAGTGGATACTTGGACATATATATAGAGGACTTTCTTGCTCGACATGATAGTATACTATCAGGTTACCTTTATCTTAACATATAGACTGGTATTTATACTTTCTGTCTCTTACATGTTGATAAAGCCCTTAGGATATGTACTTGACTACCAGAACTATGATGAGCTCATACTAGTGAGGCCAGGGTGGTCCAAAAGTACATCCTTTAATCAGTTCCTAGTCGAAGGAATATCGAGACTAGGGCATCGATATTGCGGAGTAGACTAGTGTGTACGTTTCTTGTTCCTTAGAGGGCGATGGTTGATCCCACAACCATTGGTGTGTGACATCAAAAATTGTACACAGGTGCTCATTGGAGAATGGGTACACTGAACAGGACTCGCCGAAGAATCCTAAGTGGTGGTATACCTATCGTCAGATAGCAGTCCTCTGGTGACACTGGTACAGGTTAGTCTGTAGATCCGAGATCGTCATAGAGTCTTGTGCGGCTCCCACTGTGCTTTGATTTCCTCCTTACCACCCTCAAAGGAGACGTGCAAACAGGTGGATTTTGAGTACAGTCCCGAGTCACATGGAAGCAATAAGCGGTAGGAGGGGTTTCGTCTCTCCCGGTATTGGGGGTTGATGTTGCGCTATGCTCGATTGGCTATAACTGGAAGTCCCTGGCCAAGGCTACTTATGAGATTTACTGATAAGTGCTATCAGTAGTTTCTCGACCCGTTATAGGCCACACATCGGCATGACATATCACATTACTGGGGTGTGACGTTTACCACCCCTAGACATGATATGCGACATATCAGACGAAGAGACCGGACTGTACGGTAGTGTTACTGATAGGCTTCATGGAGACTATGGACAAGCTTGCTTATTGATCTTCATATCGCTCAATACCCGGGTAGCCATTACATCCAGCTAGAACTGCTGATGGCTTGTAGGTGACTGATGTGATCATCACCTACTGCTGGCATATTGACGAGTATTTAGAGTCCCACACAGAAGTTCCCTGGTTCAAGCGAAACGAAGTAGGACACATATGTGATATGTGTGTAGCCCTAATTTAATACATGTATGTGATACCGGATTATAATTTGGCTGTTTTCTGTTATTGGTTCGGTTATATGTGATATAACCAAATTGTTGAATCAAGTGTTGATTTGATAATGTGATATACAGATAAATGATATTGGTCGGTCATATGTGATATAACCGGATTATTAAATCAAGTGTTGATTTAATAATATGATATACATTATATGTGATATAATTATATCTTAACTAATATCATTAGCTCACTAATTATTCTTCATTATATATATATTAATATATATGATATATATATATATATAATAATGAAGCATGGCTTGATTTTCTATTTTTGAGAAAAATAGAAATGAGGTGTAAATTGAGATCATGGTTGCAAGCATGGGAGTTATATTTGTTTATTCATCTTGACTCACTATTCAAGCATGGTTACAATTTTATATTGCAAAAATCCATGCTTGAATGAGTGGGGGTCAAGAGTTTCCATTCATTCTTTTGCTCATTCTCAACACTTACCCATTTTCTTGAGTTGCTCCCATGGTTGCTCTCTAGCATCATCTTCTTCCTCAATTTCCATGGTTCAGGCTTCAACCCTCACATGAGATGTGAATCATGAAGCTTGAACACAAACTTGTGAGCTTTTAACATCCCCTACTTCACCATCCTCCACATGACTAGCGATCGAGTGTAGCGTGTTTACTACGCTAAAGATTTTAGTGTAGAGGTAGCTTGAGGTAGAGAGACTTCGCGTGGATCATCTTCGGCATGAAGGTCATCGGAGGAAGCTCGTCCATAGCCTCAAGTGGAGCCTAGGAGAGTCGCGGGACTACTACATGGAGCTAATGAAGAGAAGGACTCGAACTACAAAAGTTGTATGCTCTTTTCTTATCTTTAGTTCATCACATCATAAAGGCAAACCATAATATTCTAGCAAAGATCTTGTTACTCTAACTTAGCATCTAATAAAATTTGAATTTGGCTTTCTTGATACCTCTAGAACCTCATAGCGGTGCTAAGGTCTGAATATAATGACAGGACTTCATTATTGAGATTAATGGAAAGAAAAGAAACCTAAAGATGTTGTAAAATCAAAAAAAATTAAAAAGGTAGCTCTAGTTTTTGCTTTGCATAGTGGTATTCCTTGATGAATATCCAGCACCTCATTCGATGAGAAAAGAGCCGAAATCACTTCACCGGGAGTGACCTCTTTAGCAAAACTAGCGAGTGCTACAACTCACACGGTTTGTTTTTTTAAAACTACTCGATTTTAAAAGCGGAGCTTAAACTACTCCTTTTCAAAATCACTAGATTCTACAACGATATCAAGTTCATTACGTTAAAGGTTTTCTTCAAAACTAGTCATAGCCCTTTGTCATTTCAGATAAGTGTTATTTAGTATCCGTGCTGCGTTTGTTGACCATAGCCAAGGCGCAGTGTACGGTAGCTGATTAGTGCTTATCTGCCATATGTGATGCTATTAGATTAGGGTGGTCGTACGATATTGTTGACCATAGCCTAGGGTCGTACGGGTGGGTTTAATTCAATCATGAAATGACTGGTCGAACTTGGCTAACGCTAATGATTTATTGACCATAGCCAAGGTCATAAGTCGCTAAGGGTAAAAACTGATATTAGGAATTTCAAGTGTTGAAATTTGCAATGAGATTGCATACCTTCTATAAGATAGTTGGATCCCGATACCCACTATGAGTAAGAGTTACTCGTGGGAGAGTTTTCCACTTCACAAATTAGTTGATCCAGCAGGTGTCTAAGAAAGGTGTTAACGGGGTTACGCCTATGTATAAACGAGGTTATTTAATTAGTTCCATGCGAAAACATGGGTAGACTCTCTCGGAGTACCAATAGCTGCCTGGCTGACCGATCGGTAAACTTGTAGGGTGTAATTAATCCCGACTATTCTTACCGTTTATGGTTTGAAAGAAGATTTGATAAAAACAATGGGAGCCATCCTAATTAGATAAGATAATAACCAATCTAATTTTACAAAGAGCGCATGCTAAAGCGTTCCTTCTCTCTCTCCAGGTAGCGACCAATGACACGCCTTAATCATGATAATAAAATAGATGTATTGACCGAACCCACTTATTATACTGAGCTGGGGAACGTTGGTTCCGGTTTTTCTTATGATTGTTATAAGTCTGAGAAAGGAATAGGGGAATATCAGGATTCCCACGCAACCCGATCGAAGAAAAAGCTTATTTATGCATCGTCTTCGGGTGTGTTTGTAACCGAGAACTGTTTCTCAGTTTGCTTTACGCCCTGGGTATTGGATACCGGATCAGGATCCTACGTATGTAATTTGTTACATCGGCTAAGAAGAGGTAGAGAACTGGGAAAAGGTGATATGTCTCTAAAATAAGGAATGGAGCAAATGTTGCGGCCAAAGCAGTTGGTGAATATCACCTGGTGTTACCAAATGGTAATACGATGATTCTGAACGACTGTTATTACGTACCGAATATTATGTGCAATATTATATCAGTTTCTTTGTTGCATAAAGATGGATATAATTTTGCATTAGAGGATAATGTTATGAACATTTTCCTAAATCAAGTGTTGATTGAGTTTGGTACGGTATGTAATGGTATATACATTCTGAATCAAACTACAGTTCTAAGCATACAGAACACACACAGGAGAAAAGTTTAGAAATGAACGAAGCCATCATGTGGCATTGTAGACTAGGTCATATCAATGCGATAAGACTGGCTAACTTGCATAAAGATGGATATTTGAATCCATTCGAATTTACATCTTATGAAACTTGCCAGTCATGTCTCAAAAGTTAAATGACCAAAACTCCATTTACTAGACACGGAGAAAGATCTACTGAACTTTTAGGACTAATACATAGTGATGTATGCGGTCCTATTTCTACACTTGCCAGGAATGGTTCCTCATACTTCATTACATTCACCGATAATCTCTCAAGATTCGGACATGTGTTCCTGGTGAAACACAAATCTGAAGCTTTCGAGAAATTCAAGGAATATAAGTACGAAGTTGAGAAGCAGAAGGGTAAAAGTATTAAAATCCTACGATCCGATCGAGAAAGAGAATACTTGAGTACGGAATTCTGTGACTATCTAAAAGAGAATGGGATTCTCTCTCAGCTTACTCCTCCATATACACCATCGCACAACAGAGTATCGGAGCGGAAGAATCGCACCCTATTAGATATGGTGCACTCTATGATGAGTACTGCTGAGTTACCTATTTCCTTTCAGGGTCATGCACTTGAGACGGCTGCAGACCTATTAAATATGGTTCCCGCAAAATCCGTGCCTATCACTCCATATAAGATATGGAAAGGAAAGAGACCATGTCTTAATTATGTTAAGATATGGGGTTGTCTGGCTTATGTGAAAACACAAAATCCGAACAAGCTCAAGGTAAGGTCAATTCTGTACAAGTTTGTAGGATATCCCAAACATTCACGGGGGTATATCTTCTACCACACCAAGGAACAAAAGGTGTTTGTTTCTCGACATTCCACCTTTTTAGAAAAGGAATTTCATGTGAAAGAAATTAGTGGTAAAGAGGTAAAACTGGAAGAAGTTCCAGCAACACGAACTATAACTGACGATTTGGTAGAACCGGATGATCCAACAGTACCCAACGAACCCCAGCCATTCCGCAGATCTAGTAGGGTTCCATACCCACCTGAGAGATACTACGGTTTTCTCATAGACGGTGAGAGCGAGGATTGCATCATGGAAGATGATGACCCAACTAGTTTCGAGCAGGCCATCAAAAGTGGGTACTCTGTGAAATGGCTGGATACTATGCGATCTGAGATGGAATCCATGTTCACCAACAAAGTATAGACTTTGGAAGTTGCTCCTGAAAGGGTAAAACCCATCGGGAGAAAGTGGAACTTTAAGAAGAAACTTGGTGTAGATGAAAAGTTAAGACTTTCAAAGCTAGACTTATAGCAAAAGGTTTTCGCCAACGACCAGGTGTCGATTATGATGAAACCTTTTCTCCTGTCGCTATGATTAAGTCCATCAGGATCCTGCTTATCATTGCTGCATACCATGACTACGAAATCTGGCAGATGGACGTCAAGACCGCTTTTCTAAATGGCGATTTAGAAGAGAGCGTGTACATGACACAGCCAGAGGGCTTCGTAGACAGAGGGAGCAGCGATAAGGTGTCCAAGCTTCTTAAATCCATCTATGGATTAAAGCAGGCATCGCGGAGCTGGAATATCTGTTTTCAAGAAGCTGTCATAGAGTTTGACTTCATCAAAAACGTAGATGAACCATGTATATACAAGAAGGTAGTAGAGAGTAAGGTTGTCATCCTCGTCTTGTACGTGGAAGACATACTCTTTATAGGAAACGATGTTCCTTTATTACACTCGGTCAAGCTCTTCTTATCACAAAAGTTCTTCATGAAAGATCTAGGTGATGCCTCCTATATCGTGGGGATAAAGATCTATAGAGTAGATCCAAACGGAATTTCGGATTGTCCCAATCTAGGTACATAGATACCATACTAAAGAGGTTTAGTATGGAAGATTCTAAGCGTGGTAATTTACCCACTTGTTCAAGAATCACTCTCTCCAAAGAGATGTCTCCCAAGACTGATTTGTAGAGGAATCGCATGCAAGGGATACCCTATTCTTCGGCAGTCGGGTCTATCATGTATGCGATGTTATGTATGTTGGCTATAGTGCCCTCAAGTCAATTATTGGATCACAGGCACGTGATTGCAATGATTGAGGGAGGACCTATACCGGTAGAACAGTCTTACTTGAGATGATAGTATGCTATCTGGTTTGTCTTTATCATCATGTACATACTTCAGGTGACACTACAGATCACTATTACATATTGATAGAGCCTTTAGGATTCTTGCTTGACTTCCAGCAGTATGATGGCGATCATATACGTGAGAGTTGGGTGGTCTATAAGCACATCCTTAAAATATCCCTAGTCGTGGGAGTTTCTAGACTGGGCATCGATACTCCAAGATTAGACTAGTGTATACTGATCGAGACCCCGATGAGGGGCGGTGGCCGGCCTCACAAGCCATTGGTGTTAGTTGGTTCACCTAGGATGTATACAGGCACTCATTGGGTTATGAGTACACGGACTGACTCGCCGGGAACATGCTATTTGGTATTATACCTATTGTCAGATAGCAGTTCCCTGGTGACATGTGTACAGGTTAGTCTATCGACCTGAGATCGTCATTTGTATCGTGTGAGTTCCCATTATGCTTTGATTAATACCGTATCACAGCTTAAAGGAGTCATGCAAACAGGTTTTAGTTGGGTACATTCCTGAGCCACATGAAGGCAGTGAGCGGATAGTCAGGGGATTCGTTTCTCCCGGTATTGGGGGTTGATGTCGCGGAGTGCACGGGTGGCCATCACCAGAAATCCTTAGACAAGGTAGTCGAGAATTACTAATTCGGATCAGTAGTTTTTCAGGTGGTGATGGGCTTCATACCGACACTAAATGTCGCGTTATTAGGGATCTGATTTTATCGACCCCCTAGAATCAATATGCGATGCTCATAGACGAACGTACCAGAATGTACGGATATTGTCACTGTCAGGCTCAGTGGTGGTTTCAGGATGAGTTTGCTCGTCGGCCTCCCTTTCGCTCAATACCGGGGTAGCCGTTACGTACAGCTAGTGCCGCTGACGTGCTTATGGTTAAACCCACTGCCAGCATATTGACGAGTCTTTAGAGTCCCACACAGAGGGTTTCCCTGCATCGGGCGAAACGATGTAGATGCCGTATGGTTTTATGGCAGGGTTCGATCACATACGTGTACTTATGCACGGATGATGTTCGGACGGATAATACTAATGGTCTTTGGTTTAAGTCGGATCTTAGTATTATATTTGTTGGATTATCTTTGTCTTTTTGTATTCGTATTCTTCGGAATACGTATGCGGGTATGTATATACGGTTGAGGGGTATTTTTGTAATTTATTACAAGATTACTTTTAGAAGATTACACCTCATCATGGTTTAGACCTTTTTGGATTAAAAGGTTATTGAAGTGTAGGATGAGGTGTTTATTGCATTTTTGTGGCATGGCTAATTAGTGACCCATGGTTACTATTCTAGCATGCTTAAGGTTTTTGTTTGTTGTGAGATTATGTTGACTTGAGATATTTTTGTTGACTAAGATATTTTAGAGACATGGACATTTATGTGATGGCTCCATTATTTCTTATCACACTCACACAACAAAAAAAATGACAAGCCATTATTCATTTCTTTTTCTTTCTCTTTATTTGCTCTCTACACCTCATTCTCATGACATCTTCTTCTTCATCTAGCTCCACCCAAACCCTTTCATGAGTTGAGAATCCTTGGGTGTCTTGAGGCAAATTAATTCTTCATCACTCTCTACTTCATCTACGGTATCTGGAGTAGAGATCTAGGTGTCCTAATTGCCTCGGATATGAGGTTGGAACTCGTTGTATAGACTCTCGGGTGGATCATCTTCGATAGAGGGAGACCGAAGATCAAGCTTGATCAAGGAAGCCCTGGGATAGTGGTTGAGGACAGAAAGAAACGGATCTATTCGGTATAATCATTCTAACTCCTTTGCAAGTATTGTTATCAAGGGATTAATGGTAGATCCGGGTAATTGGTTGTGGTAGCGCCAAGTTTCAAAATTTTTTTTTCCGTATTTGATCACGGATTGATGGCCGGGACGCTGCCGTAACCCAATAATGTACCAGACCGGATATAGCTTACTCACTAGGTGTAGTGAGTAGGTATCAATCAGATCCTGGGGAGAAACACTGGACAGCTATGAAGAACATTCTTAAGTACTTGAGAAAGACTAAAGAGATGTTCTTGGTGTATGGTAACGGTGAACTCCAGGTGGGGTCCTTAACCAATTCGAGCTTCCAGAGTGATAAGGACGACAGTAAGTCGGTCTCGGGTTTTGTCTTCACCCTCAATGGAGGGGAAGTACGTTGGAAGAGTTCCAAGAAAGATACCATAGCAGACTCGACGATAGAGGCTAAGTACATCGCTGTCAACAATGCTGCAAAAGAGGCTGTCTGGATGAAAAAGTTCATTACTGAACTTGGTGTGGTTCCATCCATTGAGCATCCAATACCTGTATATTGTGATAACAATGGAGCTGTGGCTTTGGCCAAGGAACCCCGGTCCCATCAGCGATCCAGACATATTCTTAGGCGGTATCACATGATCCGGGAGATAGAAGATCAACAGGAGATCGAGGTCAGGTGAGTTGACACGAAGGAAAACGTAGCGGATCCAATAACGAAGGCCCTCCCCAAGAAGCAGTTTGAGAGACTTTTTGGGATGTTGGGTATGAGATACTACAACTACTGGCCTTAGTGCAAGTGGAAGATTGTTATGAATATGTATGCCCTAGAGGCAATTACTGTATGATATAGTGGATGCTTGGACATATATAGAGGACTTTCTTGCTCGACATGATAGTATGCTATCTGGTTGCTCTTTATCTTAACATGTACACTTGTATTTGTTGGAGATAGTGCCCTCAGAGTCAATTATTGGATCGCATGCACGTGATTGCAATGATTGAGGGGATGACCTATCCCAGTTGGACAGTCTTACTCGAGATGATAGTATGCTATCTGGTTTATCTTTATCATCGTGTACTGCTTTAGGTGACCTTACGAGTCGCTATTACACGTTGATAGAGCCCCTAGGATTCTTGCTTGACTACCAGCAGTATTGTCACGACCCGCAGGGTACGGAACGTGACTGGCACTTAAGTTTACGAAACGTCTAAAGGCGTCCGTAAAATAAGTAAGCCAAAGCCCAGAAAACAAAACCAATGAAGCAAAAGAGTGAAGAAAACCCAAACATTTGAAAGCAAGTTTATCAAATAAGTCATGTAAAACCCTTTTTTTTTTAAAAACAATACTAATTTTTCTGAAAATTTCGGCAGAGTCTCCTTTGTAAATACTGGCCCCCAAAAATGGGTACAACAAGAATATATGTAAAACCAACAAATAAGGCATCCCCAAGCAGGAGCTAGCTCTTCGCCATAAGGCGGTCACAAATCCCACGCAATGTAAATGACAACAAGCATAATAATCATAAGGAAGCATGAAAAAAAGTAGCATGTCGGCTCAAGAAATACAGCATAAAAGTCTACAAACCTCACAGTCTCATCTCTAGGTCAATATACAATAAATCTGGTAGAAACAGTAGATGGAGTACACTAGATACAAAGAATATATAAGGTGGTACAAAAATAATAACATAACCCACCTATGAGCAAATCTCGAGTCCAGGCAAAAGAGGCAAAAGAAGCAAGTGCACCCGCCGCTACTGAACTGACGGAGCGGACCTGCAACAGGCTATGGCACAACGGGGGTGAGTTGCCAACTCGTGAGTAATAAATAACATCTACAAAGGCTATCGTATGCATGCACACAAGCATCCTATCATCTAAAATACAGGTATGACGGGATGCACTAGCAGGTGTGTATACAACATCAGTGTACTAATATGTATGCAACATGAATATCTGAGGCCTCAATAGGTATATATATAAGAAACATTTTATCTCTTTTTGTTTTTGAAACTCTTTTAGAATGCCAGTATAATATTCAAAGAATCGACGAGAACCGGTGTCCAGCAACGACACCCAAAAGCTGTCTCAAATCTCATAAATGTATCTCTGGCCTCAGCCGTCCGGCTGGCCCATCTCAAATATCAATATCTCATCATCTAGCGGCCACGGTCGGTATCCTCTGGATATCCGCCGTCCCAAACAGTCACCGGTAGGTAATCCGTCCCCTGCCAGGCTCAACGTCATCACCACATTCCTCTTGCCCCGGGATACCTTACCGGGCCCACCATGTACCCGTGCCGGTTCCTCCACTCCTCGACACGGATTTCCAAATCCACAGCAAACTCATGGTGGACGACACTTACATCACTAGAAAACCGCAATTTACATATTTTAAAAAATATAATAAGTTTAGAAATTTTGCGGCTTTCCCCCGAAATCCAGCAATATCATAAAATCTCAAGAAATCCTCATAAGTGCATATATCAATGATAATGAATGCGTATGATATCAATAATCAAGTTGCGATGTGTGATTAATGTATTAAGCATGAACAATTAGTATGATGAAGTACATGCACATGAATAGCAATACTACGGTTTCATTTTTAAGGAATTAAAGGCAATAGTACCAGTTTAAGTATCAATTAGTAAAAGGTTTCAATTTAAAAGTTATCTAGTGTGGTGGCATGGCAATTACCAGGGTGTGTGTGTAAGCATGAATAGTGCTCGTGCTGCATATAAAAACCTGGTAATGGTGCATGTGTCCTACAATTGAGTTTGCGTATATGGGTATAACATATTGATCTAATTGCAGCAATTATCATGCCAGTATTATTATTCTAATGTCACAAGTGGTTATCCAGTTTACTATTTTTCAATTTACTAAATCTATCGGGCGACTTGCGCCATCCAAACGATCGTCCCCCGTAGATGTTAAATCTACTCACCGGGATCCCTGGCTAGCTGTGTCCAATCACCGCCTTTCCCTTTCGCGCCGCGTCTGACGTTTCTGCGACCGAACCTGGAATTTATATCAATACCAAATATAAGGTTACATATCAAGAATGACACAAAACCCCAACGAAACTACTAAGGTTCGCTAGCTAGGTACAACGTGCACAAAGTGCGCGGAACACACGCGAAAATCGCAAAAACTGCCAAAAAACGCCGATTTGGTCGCCCGGCAAAACTAAAACCCGACTACTCGAAAAGCCACACTCACGCATCTTAAACGTCATAGGAGATGCTAAAAACATCCCCAAGGTAACACAAATAATTCACCAATTAATTATAATAAAAATCTAGTAAGCAGATACATTCCAAAAATCGGTGCAACAATCGCCGATTTGCGACAAAACGACTACAATAAAGCATAATTACCCAAGCACACTACAAGCAATCTACAAACACTAATTACAACACAATAGCAATGATTCCAATCCTATTTTCCATAACCACCAATTCTTGAATTTTCTCAAAAGCAATTGCAAATCAAAATCCATACTTGAAAAACTTAATTAACACTAATTTCAAACCCAATTAGCAAGTTCACCTCTTAGATTTAGGTTAGCAAAATACTAGATAACAAATTAGGTTCAATCAACTAAATAATGTTTTCTAAACCTTAATCAACTCACTAATTAAGCTTCACAACACAATTCCATACACTAACTCTCTCTTGAAATTCCTAAAACGACAATTACAACTAAAATCGAACTTTTAAAGTTAACTAAATTAACACAATTAGAAGACTACATAACAAGGTAACCATATAGATTAGTTCATTAACAACTAGATTAACTATAAAACAACTTAATTAACCATCATGGTTCAAAACCCTAGTTTATTACAACTATTCTTTTATAAACTAGATTAGGAATTAGCTAAGCTTTTTAACACTAAACCATACAATTAAAGGAATTTAGCAAAAGAAAGTAATTTGATGAGAATTATACCTCTTGATCTATGGATCAAGCAAGAAAATTTTGCTCCAATTGATGGCCTCAAGCACCAAGATCCAAGCAAGAATGGCTAAGGAAAGGATAGCATAAGGATTTTGTTTGGATTTTTGAATAAAGTGTGGATTTTGATATGTTTTCTTGAAGAAATTGAAGGAAAATGAAAAGAAAAGAGAGGAAGAAGAGGGTGTGCAGGTTTTCGGCCAGAGGAGGAATGGGGGAGGGTGTGGGCAAGTGGGGAAAGTCATGGTCAAGTCCACAAAAGTCAATGTATCATACTTTATTCATTTTAATTAAAATAAAACCATAAACTATCAAATTCAACTCAAGAAGGCAACTCAAGAAATGAGGCCAGAAATTTCTGGTCTCACACAAGGTGGGGCTGTCCTAGGGCTTAGGAAAAAGAGAGAGGGGTTTTACAAAAGAAATTTTATGCAAAAAGGCCCCCTACAAGTCAAAAATTGCAAGTTTTAGCTCAAAAATTCAATAAATTCGTTTCATATTATAAAAATTTGTTAAAAATCAAAATAAATTACTAAAAATTTATGTTATCACTAGATTTTAATTATCATAATTTTATAGATTAAAATTAGCCCAGAAAAATTTGTATTTATCGCTTATTTAATGTATTTTCTTACCGGCTTAAAATAATATTAAAAAATTGAAAAATTAGGGAAAATTTTTAAACGACCAGAATTTCATAATTAACTCATTAGCTACTAAAAACAAGCAATTACCTATCCATTTTAGGTAAAATTAGCCCTAAACTGCAAAATAACGAGAAAGACGGTTTTCGGAAAAATACCGAATTTTCACCGAATTTCAGGAAAACACCAAAACGACTTTTCAAGATGCTACAATCTTCCCCCCTTAAAGAAATTCGGTCCCCGAATTTAAAAATATAGCTACGCTTACCTTCAAAGAGATGGGGATATTTCTTCCTCATCTCGCCCTCGGTCTCCCAGGTAACCTCCTCGCTGCTCGGGCTACGCCAAAGGACCTTGACGGTTGGTATAATCTTCGATCTCAACTTCTTCACCTGCCGATCCAGGATGGCCACCGGCTGCTCTGCAAATGAAAGGTCGCGCTCTAGCTGGACTGTCGGGTGCTGAATCGCATGCGAAGGGTCGTGAAGGTACTTGCGGAGCATCGAAACATGGAAAACGGGGTGAACATCGGGAAAGCTGGGAGGAAGAGCCAAACGATATGCAACAGCGCCAACCCGCTCGAGGATCTCGAAGGGACCTACGAATCTAGGGCTAAGCTTCCCCTTTCGCCCAAAATGCATCACGCCCTTCATCGGGGAGACTTTCAGAAAAACATGGTCGCCAACTGCGAACTCTAACCTGCGACGGCGCCTGTCTGCATACGATTTCTGCCTGCTCTGAGCCGCTCTCATCCGGTCTCGGATCAACTGTATCTTCGCTGTCGTCTCCTCAACAAGCTGCGGCCCCAAAATGCTGCTCTCGCTGAGCTCTGTCCAACAAACGGGCGATCTGCATCTCCTCCCATACAATGCCTCGAAAGGTGCCATCTGAATCGTATCCTGGAAGCTGTTGTTGTAGGAGAACTCCACTAGAGGTAAATGACGATCCCAGCTACCACCAAAGTCTAAAACGCACGCTCTGAGCATGTCCTCGAGAGTCTGAATGGTCCGCTCTGACTGTCCGTCTGTCTGCGGATGAAACGCTGTGCTGAAGCTCAAACGAGTGCCCAAAGCCTCCTGAAGTCTCTGCCAAAGTCGGCTGGTGAACTGAGTGCCTCGATCTGACACGATACAAGTCGGTACGCCATGTAGTCGCACGATCTCGTCAATATAGAGCTGAGCATACTGAGCGAAGCTGAAAGTCGTCTTCACTGGAAGGAAGTGAGCTGCTTTCGTCAATCTATCCACGATCACCCAGATGGAGTCGTACCCTCGACTGGTCCTGGGTAGACCCACAACGAAGTCCATCGAAATCTGTTCCCATTTCCACTCCGGAATGGGTAACGGCTGTAGCTCTCCTGCGGGCCTCTGGTGCTCGGCCTTGACTTGCTGACAAGTCAGGCATCTCGAAACGAACTCCGCAATGTCCCTCTTCATCCCGTCCCATCAGTAGGTCTCTCTCATATCATGGTACATCTTGGTGGAACCAGGGTGGACACTATACACTGATCGGTGTTCCTCCTCAAGAATGTCGCGTCGCAATCCATCAGCACCTGGTACGCACAGTCTAGATCCATATCGTAAAATCCCCTGATCGTCAACCATGAACTCGGAAAATCTGCCCTGTCCCATCTGTGCCATGATCTCTGAGCAACGGTCGTCACTGCGCTGTGCCTCATATATACGGTCAAGCAACTGTGGGCGTGCACGAACATGCGCGAGCTGTCCCCTGTCTGAGTGAACTCGAACTCAACTCGGCTGTCGCATAACATCTGCCAATCTGCTGATGACTGCCTCTGAACTGCGCGCAAAAAGGATAGACTACCCCCGGGCCTCCTACTCAACGCATCTGCCACCACATTCGCCTTGCCGGGGTGATATAAGATCTCGTAGTCGTAGTCTTTCACCAACTCCATCCAACGACGCTGTCTGAGGTTCAGGTCTCGCTGCTGAAATATGTACTTTAAGCTCTTGTGATCGGTGAATATCTGACACGACTCGCCGTAAAGGTAATGTCGCCAAATCTTCAGTGCAAAGACCACGGCAGCCATCTCCAAATCATGAGTGGGGTAGTTCTGTTCATGCTTCTTCAACTGCCGAGAAGCATAAGCGATCACCCGGCCATGCTGCATCAAAACGCATCCTAATCCCACTCGCGAAGCATCACAGTAGACAACAAATCCGCCTGATCCCGAAGGTAAAGATAATACCGGCGCCGTAGTCAAACAAGTCCGTAGCTGCTGAAAACTGCGCTCGCACTCCTCGGTCCAAATGAAAGGAACTCCCTTCCGGGTCAAACTGGTCAACGGTGCAGCTATACGGGAGAAGTCCTGAACAAAACGCCTGTAGTAGCCCGCCAAGCCTAGAAAACTACGGATCTCAGTAACCGATATAGGTCGGGGCCACTGCTGAACAGCCTCAATCTTCTTCGGGTCCACACAAATGCCGTCTCTCGTAACCACGTGACCCAAGAATCCGACGCTGTCCAGCCAGAATGCACACTTGGAGAATTTCGCGAACAGCTGGTGCTCCCTCAGAGTCTGTAACGTAATCCGCAAGTGCTGCTCGTGCTCCTCTCTGCTCCGGGAGTACACCAAGATATCGTCGATAAACACGATGATGAACAAGTCAAGATACGGCCTGAATGTACGGTTCATCAAATCCATGAATGCTGACGGGGCGTTGGTGAGTCCGAACGACATCACCAAAAACTCGTAATGGCCATAGCGTGTGCGGAAAGCTGTCCTCGGTATATCCTCCTGTCGAACTCGCAGCTGATGGTATCCTGATCGCAAGTCGATCCTCGAAAATACCCCGCACCCTGAAGCTGGTCGAACAAATCATCAATGCGCGGCAACGGATACCTGTTCCGAACGGTAACTTTGTTCAGCTGGCGGTAGTCGATACATAAGCGCAAACTTCCATCCTTCTTCTTGACAAACAGGACCGGAGCACCCCACGGAGAAACACTCGGTCGAAAAAAAGCCCCTTATCCAACAAGTCCTGCAACTGATCCTTCAGCTCTCGAAGCTCTGCCGGGGCCATCCGATAAGGCGGTATAGAAATAGGCCCCGAACCGGGAATCAAATCAATGCAGAAATCAACATCGCGCTCAGGCGGTAGCCCAGGTAGTTCATCAGGGAAAACATCAGGGAACTCACAAACTATCGGGACCCGGTCTAACGGAACCTCTGCAGCTCGAGTATCACAAATAGACGCTAAGAATCCCTGACATCCCTTCCGCAAGAGCTGACCAGCGCGAAGAGACGAAATTAAGCTGGGAAGGGCGACACTGCGGTCTCCCTGAATAACAAGGACTGGCTCTCCCGGAAAGCTAAATCTGACTGCCTTCTCACGGCAGTCCACCGAAGCATAACAAGTGGCTAGCCAATCCATGCCCAGAAGCACATCAAAGTCCAACATATCGAGGAGTATCAAATCAACTGATGAATCCCTCTCCCCGATACGAACGGAACACAAACGAAATACAAACCGAGCGACAAACGACTCGCCTACCGGAGTACTAACAACAAGCGGAAGATCTAACGACGACGACTTACGGCCCAACATCGGTGCAAAGTGTGTAGAGACGTACGAATGTGTGGAACCTGGGTCGAATAATACCCGTGCGTCGAAAGAACAAACTGGCAAGGTACCTGTCACAACGGCATTGGATGCCTGCGCATCCTGCGGTGTCAAAGCAAAAACTCGGGCCTGTCCTCCACCGATAGCGGGCTGACCTCGACCTCGGCCTCTGCCTCCTCGTCCTCTCTGAACAGGACCGCCGCGTCCACGGCCTCTGGGTGCACCTAACTGGCGTGGAGCATCGCCTGGGGTAGGGAGTAGGGCTCTCTGAGGAGGGGGTGGTGATGGTGGTAGGGTCACATGCGGAACTGTCGCTGCTCCCTGTCGTCTCACCGGACAGTCTCTGACAAGATGGTGCGGACTCCCGCACCCAAACATCCTGGCGACGGCTGCTGCCCCTGGGGATAAGAACCATATAACTGTCCCCGCCCAAATCCTCTGCCAGGCCTATCTCTCGGAAAGAATCTGGCGCGCTGCCTCTGAGACGGTACCTCGGTTCGAATCCTCTTCGGCCCAGAAACGGCCGAAGTCCGCGATATGCGTGCCTCCATCCGCAATGCCGTATCCATAGCAGCTGAATAAGTGTCGTAGTGCTGGGCACCAATGGCAAGATATAGCTGGGCATCAAGTCCCTGTACGAACCTCTTCACCATCTTCTCCTCGGTATCCACCAAATACTGAGCATATCGGGATAACTGTGTAAACTGGATGTCATACTCAGACACCGTCATCCCAGGTGTCTTGACTAAGGCCTCGAAACTGCGAGCTCTGGCATCACGAACGCTCTCTGGAAGGAAACGGGCTAGAAAGACCGCTGTAAACTCGACCCAAGTCATAGGCGGTAGATCTGCAGCTCGACCTCTCAAGACTGACTCCCACCATGTCTGCGCGAGACCCTCTAGTCGGAAACTCGCAAGCTCTACCCATCGATCATCCGAACATCTCAGCGAACGGTAGATCCTGGCTAAACTGTCAAGGAACGTCTGTGGGTCCTCCGCTGCCTCGGTGCCGGTGAATACTGGAGGTCTCAGCCTCATGAAATCCTGTAGTGAAACCGGAATGGCCACGGTGGTAGTAGTAGGAGCAGGTATCATGGTCGTCTGTGATGTAGTAGGTACGTCATCCGGCCTCGGTGTACGACTGGCTGCAACTAGGGATCCTACCATCTGACGCAGCTCCTGCATGCCTCCCATCATCTGTCGCAACTCCTCCATACCAGTCTCGAGCCTATCCATACGGCCTGGGGAAGGTGGATCGGTCTGTCCCTGCGGCGTAGGCATACCACCCTGCTCAGTCCTAGTCTCGGACGAGCCAGCTCGAATCTCGTCTCTGGCGGCAGCCCTCTGTGCCCTCGTAGCCTTCGGCGGCATAGTGGCTGTTACAGGATAACGGATAGTAAGAACAGTGCAATAGGATCATAGGATACACGGAATTGAAGAAGGAATTTTTCAAGCAAGTATCCTAAAGTCACTTAGGCGGAGTACCGTATCGCAAGTATGCCGCGGACATACGCACGCTACGTTACCCTGCTTAAGTCACTTACTCCATCTACCAAGGGTCATCCTACACTCAAAAAGGTAAAACCTATCGCTCTGATACCAACTTTGTCACGACCCGCAGGGTACGGAACGTGACTGGCACTTAAGTTTACGAAACGTCTAAAGGCGTCCGTAAAATAAGTAAGCCAAAGCCCAGAAAACAAAACCAATGAAGCAAAAGAGTGAAGAAAACCCAAACATTTGAAAGCAAGTTTATCAAATAAGTCATGTAAAACCCCTTTTTTTTTTTAAAAACAATACTAATTTTTCCGAAAATTTCGGCAGAGTCTCCTTTGTAAATACTGGCCCCCAAAAATGGGTACAACAAGAATATATGTAAAACCAACAAATAAGGCATCCCCAAGCGGGAGCTAGCTCTTCGCCATAAGGCGGTCACAAATCCCACGCAATGTAAATGACAACAAGCATAATAATCATAAGGAAGCATGAAAAAAAGTAGCATGTCGGCTCAAGTGAGCTCGACCCCAAAATACAGCATAAAAGTCTACAAACCTCACAGTCTCATCTCTAGGCCAATATACATTAAATCTGGTAGAAACAGTAGATGGAGTACACTAGATACAAAGAATATACAAGGTGGTACAAAAATAATAACATAACCCACCTATGAGCAAATCTCGAGTCCTGGCAAAAGAGGCAAAAGAAGCAAGCGCACCCGCCGCTACTGAACTGACGGAGCGGACCTGCAACAGGCTATGGCACAACGGGGGTGAGTTGCCAACTCGTGAGTAATAAATAACATCTACAAAGGCTATCGTATGCATGCACACAAGCATCCTAGCATCTAAAATACAGGTATGACGGGATGCACTAGCAGGTGTGTATACAACATCAGTGTACTAATATGTATGCAACATGAATATCTGAGGCCTCAATAGGTATATATAAGAAACATTTTAACTCTTTTTGTTTTTGAAACTCTTTTAGAATGCCAGTATAATACTCAAAGAATCGACGAGAACCGGTGTCCAGCAACGACACCCAAAAGCTGTCTCAAATCTCATAAATGTATCTCTGGCCTCAGCCGTCCGGCTGACCCATCTCAAATATCAATATCTCATCATCTAGCGGCCACGGTCGGTATCCTCTGGATATCCGCCGTCCCAAACAGTCACCGGTAGGTAATCCGTCCCCTGCCAGGCTCAACGTCATCACCACATTCCTCTTGCCCCGGGGTACCTTACCGGGCCCACCATGTACCCGTGCCGGTTCCTCCACTCCTCGACACGGATTTCCAAATCCACAGCAAACTCATGGTGGACGACACTTACATCACTAGAAAACCGCAATTTACATATTTTACAAAATATAATAAGTTTAGAAATTTTGCGGCTTTCCCCCGAAATCCAGCAATATCATAAAATCTCAAGAAATCCTCATAAGTGCATATATCAATGATAATGAATGCGTATGATATCAATAATCAAGTTGCGATGTGTGATTAATGTATTAAGCATGAACAATTAGTATGATGAAGTACATGCACATGAATAGCAATACTACTGTTTCATTTTTAAGGAATTAAAGGCAATAGTACCAGTTTAAGTATCAATTAGTAAAAGGTTTCAATTTAAAAGTTATCTAGTGTGGTGGCATGGCAATTACCAGGGTGTGTGTGTAAGCATGAATAGTGCTCTTGCTGCATATAAAAACCTGGTAATGGTGCATGTGTCCTACAATTGAGTTTGCGTATATGGGTATAACATATTGATCTAATTGCAGCAATTATCATGCCAGTATTATTATTCTAATGTCACAAGTGGTTATCCAGTTTACTATTTTTCAATTTACTAAATCTATCGGGCGACTTGCGCCATCCAAACGATCGTCCCCCGTAGATGTTAAATCTACTCACCGGGATCCCTGGCTAGCTGTGTCCAATCACCGCCTTTCCCTTTCGCGCCGCGTCTGACGTTTCCGCGACCGAACCTGGAATTTACATCAATACCAAATATAAGGTTACATATCAAGAACGACACAAAACCCCAACGAAACTACTAAGGTTCGCTAGCTAGGTACAACGTGCACAAAGTGCGCGGAACACACGCGAAAATTGCAAAAACTGCCAAAAAACGCCGATTTGGTCGCCCGGCAAAACTAAAACCCGACTACTCGAAAAGCCACACTAATGCATCCTAAACGTCATAGGAGATGCTAAAAACATCCCCAAGGTAACACAAATAATTCACCAATTAATTATAATAAAAATCTAGTAAGCAGATACATTCCAAAAATCGGTGCAACAATCGCCGATTTGCGACAAAACGACTACAATAAAGCATAATTACCCAAGCACACTACAAGCAATCTACAAACACTAATTACAACACAATAGCAATGATTCCAATCCTATTTTCCATAACCACCAATTCTTGAATTTTCTCAAAAGCAATTGCAAATCAAAATCCATACTTGAAAAACTTAATTAACACTAATTTCAAACCCAATTAGCAAGTTCACCTCTTAGATTTAGGTTAGCAAAATACTAGATAACAAATTAGGTTCAATCAACTAAATAATGTTTTCTAAGCCTTAATCAACTCACTAATCAAGCTTCACAACTCAATTCCATACACTAACCCTCTCTTGAAATTCCTAAAACGACAATTACAACTAAAATCGAACTTTTAAAGTTAACTAAATTAACACAATTAGAAGACTACATAACAAGGTAACCATATAGATTAGTTCATTAACAACTAGATTAACTATAAAACAACTTAATTAACCATCATGGTTCAAAACCCTAGTTTATTACAACTATTCTTTTATAAACTAGATTAGGAATTAGCTAAGCTTTTTAACACTAAACCATACAATTAAAGGAATTTAGCAAAAGAAAGTAATTTGATGAGAATTATACCTCTTGATCTATGGATCAAGCAAGAAAATTTTGCTCCAATTGATGGCCTCAAGCACCAAGATCCAAGCAAGAATGGCTAAGGAAAGTATAGCATAAGGATTTTGTTTGGATTTTTGAATAAAGTGTGGATTTTGATATGTTTTCTTGAAGAAATTGAAGGAAAATGAAAAGAAAAGAGAGGAAGAAGAGGGTGTGCAGGTTTTCGGCCAGAGGAGGAATGGGGGAGGGTGTGGGCAAGTGGGGAAAGTCATGGTCAAGTCCACAAAAGTCAATGTATCATACTTTATTCATTTTAATTAAAATAAAACCATAAACTATCAAATTCAACTCAAGAAGGCAACTCAAGAAATGAGGCCAGAAATTTCTGGTCTCACACAAGGTGGGGCTGTCCTAGGGCTGAGGAAAAAGAGAGAGGGGTTTTACAAAAGAAATTTTATGCAAAAAGTCCCCCTACAAGTCAAAAATTGCAAGTTTTAGCTCAAAAATTCAATAAATTCGTTTCATATCATAAAAATTTGGTAAAAATCAAAATAAATTACTAAAAATTTATGTTATCACTAGATTTTAATTATCATAATTTTAGAGATTAAAATTATCCCGGAAAAATTTGTATTTATCGCTTATTTAATGTATTTTCTTACCGGCTTAAAATAATATTAAAAAATTGAAAAATTAGGGAAAATTTTTAAACGACCATAATTTCATAATTAACTCATTAGCTACTAAAATCAAGCAATTACCTATCCATTTTAGGTAAAATTAGCCCTAAACTGCAAAATAACGAGAAAGACGGTTTTCGGAAAAATACCGAATTTTCACCGAATTTCAGGAAAACACCAAAACGACTTTTCAAGACGCTACAAGTATGAGGGCGATCATATACGTGAGAGCTGGAGTCTATAAGCACATCCTTAAAAGGTCCCTAGTCGTGGGAGTTTCGAGATAGGGCATCGATTCTCCAGAGTAGACTAGTGTATACAGTCGAGACCCCGACGAGGGGAGGTGGCCGGTCTCACAAGCCACTGGTGTCAGTTGGTTCACCTAAGATGTATACAGATGCTCATTGGGTTATGAGTACACCGGACAGGACTCGTCGGGAACCTGCTAGTTGGGATTATACTAGTCGTCAGATAGCAGTTCCCTGGTGACATGTGTACAGGTTAGTTCATCGACCTGAGATCGTCATTTGTCTCGTGTGAGTTCCCACTGTGCTTTGATTACTACCCTACCACGGCTCAAAGGAGTCGTGCAAACAAGTTTTAGTTGGGTACAGTCCCGAGCCACATGGAGGCAGTGAGCGGATCTGCAGGGGTTCGTCTCTCCCGGTATTGGGGGTGAGGTCGCGCTATGTCTAGGAGAGCCGGAACATGAAAAGTCCTTGGCCAAGGCAGGAGATTTGCTGGTAGGTATTCCAGTAGTATCTCAGGGTGTTCTGGGCTACACTCCGACACGACTTGTACCGTTATTGGGGGTCTGACTTTTACCAACCCCCTAGGCCCGCCATGCGATGCTCATAGACGAACGGACCGGACTGTACGGATATTGTCACTGACAGGTTCAGTAGGGTGTCAGGATGAGTTCGCTCATCGACGTCCCTTTTAGTCAGTACCTGGTAGCCCGTTACGTATTGGCTGATACCTCTGACGTGCTAGTGGTTAAATCCACAACCATAGTATTGACGAGTCTTTAGAGTCCACCACACATACAGTTACTCAAGTTTTGGGCGAAACGCTGTAGAGGCCGTATGGAGATATGGCAGGGTTCGATCAGATACGTGCGGTATTGCACGGATCGTGATCGGACGGATTTTACTAGCCGGCTTTAGCTTAAGCCGGATCCTAGTATTAGATAGTGTAGTTTTGTCTCTTTGCATTTGTGTTCAGTGGGAATACAAATGCGGGCATGTATTTGCAGTAGCGGGGTTTTCCTATAATTTATTACGGGATCAGTTTTCTGAAGTTGCCAGTTTGCATTCCGTTTCGGCCGGTTTTTCTTTGTTCCTTCCCGACCGGATTTTCCATTGGAGGGGCTAATTTACAATTGTGCAAATTAGTATTGGTGGAGGGGGTTCTTTGTAAAATGGTAGCATCATGATGAGATTCTATTCTTGTCTTTTCCATTGCCTTTTTCATGATGGTTGGTGAAAAGATTTGGATGAGATATTTGGTGTGACCTTTCTCTCTTCTATTTGATTCTTTTCTTGCATTATTCTTTTCTTCTCTCCATCATTCTTTCATGGGGGGCCGGCCACTTCACAGAGGTGGGAGAGAGAGGATCATTTCATTTTTTGAGTGAGGGAAAATGTTTCATATCATTTTTCATGCTACAAAATTCCTAAGCACTTTTTCTTTAGTTGCTTTCTTCACCTCCACCATATTAATGGCAACCTCATAAACCCCAAAGAGACATGGCTACTACACTATTCTACAGCATCCCTTGGACGCGTCGGCTAGCCAACTTCGCGCCCGAGTTGCCTCGGTCAAGAGGTGTGAGCCCGTAAAAGATTCCGGCTATGTGGTGCCCTTTCCGACGAGGACGTGACGGACGGAGATTCCGCAGGAGATCGGAGTGGAGACGAAGACCGAAGGACACGGATCGCTTGGTATACTTCTCTACTCTTATTTTAGTTTGCTAGTTGCTAGGTTAATGGCCCGATCCGGGTGAAAAGTGCGCGGTGATGCCGGTTCAATAGTTTTTGAAAGTTTTTGTTTCCGCGTTTCCGGCTTCGGATCGACGGCCGGGGCGCCGCCGCGGGCTTACAGTATTATTATACTGTCTCTCTGATACATGTTGATAAAGCCCTTAGGGTGTTTGTTTGACTACCAGGACTATGATACGGATCATAATACTGGGACTTGTGTAGTCCACAAGCACATCCTTTAATAGTTCCTAGTCAAGTGAGTATCGAGACAGGGCATCGATATTCCAGAGTAGACTAGTGTGTACGTTACTTGACCCTGTAGGGGCGATGGTTGATCCCATAACCATTGGTGTTTGATATCAAAGATTGTACACAGGTGCTCATTAGAGAATGGGTACACCGAACAGGACTCGCCGAGAACTCCTAGATGGTACCATACCTATCGTCAGATAGCATTTCTCTGGTGACCGGGGTACAGGTTAGTCTGTAGTCCTGAGATCGTCATTGTCTCTTGTGTGGCTCCCACTGTGCTTTGATTTCCTCCCTACCATGGCTCAAAGGAGTCATGCAAACAGGTGGATTTTGGATATAGTCCCGAGTCACATGGAGGCAGTGAGCGATAGGAGTGGTTTTGTCTCTCCCGGTATTAGGAGTTGATGTTGCTCTATGCTTGATTGGCAATAACAGGAAGTCCCTGGCCAGGGATGCTGATAAGATTTACTGGTAAGAGTTATCAGTAGTTTCTCGAACCGTTATGTGCCATACATCGGCATGACTTATCAAGTTACTGGGGTCTGACGATTCCACCCCTAGATTCGAAATGCGACATATCAGACGAAGAGACCGGACTGTGCGGTAAGTGTTACTTATAGGCTTCATGGGAGTTTGGATGAGCTTGCTTGTTGATCTTCTATTTGCTCAATTCCTGGGTAGGCGTTACGTCCAGCTAGTACCGCTGACGGCTTGTGGGTAACTGATGTGATCATTACCTACTGCTGGCGTATTGACGAGTCTTTAGAGTCCACCGCAGAAGATTCCTGGTTCAAGCAAAACTGTTGGATATATGTATGCCCTAGAGGCCATTATTTGATAGTGGATGTATCGGTATGTGTGTATATATATTCAGAGGACATTCTTGCTCGACGTGATAGTATGTTGTTTGGTTATTCTTTATCTTGACATTTTCACTTGATCATGCATATTACTTATTTGGTACATATTGATACAGCCCTTAGGATATTTGCTTGACAATTGGGATTATGATGCAGATCATACTAGTAGGACATGTGTAGTTTATAAGCATATCCTTAAAATGTTCCTTGTCGTGGGTGTATCGAGACGGGGCATCGATATTCCAGAGTAGACTAGCGTATACGTTTCTTGACCCATATGATGGGCGATGGATGATCCCATATCCATTGGTATAATGACACCAAAGATTGTATACAGGTGCTCAGTGGAGACTGGGTACACTGAACGGACTCGCCGAGAACTCCTATATGGTATTATATCTATCGTCGGATAGCAGCTCTCAGGTGACACTGGTACAGGTTAGTCTGTAGGCCCGAGATCGTCATAGAGTCTTGTATGTGCCCCCACTTTACTTTGATCTCCACCCCATGGCTCTACTGAGTCATGCAAACAGGTGGATTTTGGGTACAGTCCCGAGGCATATGGAGGCAATGAGCGATAGGAGGGGTTTCTGTAGGTTTCCTAGGCACGCTAATGAGGTCTCACAGGGCATCAACCATGCCAATTTCAAATTTTACGGGTGCCGAGAAACCCTAATACGGATCGTCGACTAGAAATTTAGGCAAAAAACGAAACTAGTTAACATCTTAACTAAAGGAGAGAGGCTACAACCTTTGTAGATCCGGTTCTCCACTTCCTTAGCTCCACGTAGGCGTCCTCTCGCTGTCCATCTCGAATCCCGAACTCAATCGTCGGCTTCATCGGAGAAATGGGCGGACTAGGTCGTCGGCTTCGTGCCAAAGATGATCTACGTCGAGGCATCACAAGTTCAAGCTCCAACTTCACCAAGTTGTGAAACTTGTGAAGAAAACACCTTATACTACTTGGCAAGAGATAGAGGGTGAAGAAATAGGAGGTGGGTTCACTTTAGAATTGGATTTCTCTCACTTTTGCTCAAGTTGCCATTGATGGACTTAAGCTTTTCTTGAAGAAGAAGATGATGAAGAAGAAGAAAGAATATGATAAGTATTTTAAAATGAAAAAGAAAATGAAAACTTATCATAATCTTAACCATAGTTAAGTGCAAAGAATGAACTAGGGTTAGTTCAAATGGTTAGGGTTAAGCATGAGACAAGAATGGTGACTAAGTCAAAGCTTCAATAAGAAACAAAGAAAGCCACCATTCTCATCTTTATCATTTCCAAATAAATAAATAAACAAATAAATAAATAAATAAATGAAAAAGCAAAACCCTAACCATCAACTAAACCATGGTTTAATTCTATACACTTAACCAAATGAGCAAGCATCATCAAACATGATACAAACATGTGCACAAAAGTATATCACATATACAACTTGCACATCAAGTGAGAAAATCCATTTAAAGTGAACTAATACTAGCTAATGCAAAGTATTATATCAAATATATAATTATATATTAAATCATTAAATCAACACTTGATTTAACGATCCGGTCATATCGCATATAACCTACTAGTATCCTATGTATCGGCTTATCGAATCAATCCTTGATTCGATATCTAGGTTATATCGAATATAACCAATCGATACATTCATCGCGAGAATGGAATACGGTATCACATACACGCATTATTCTCGGTCCTGCACATATCTCATATGCGCTCCTATTTCGTTTCGCTTGAGCCAGGAAACCTCTGTGTAGGACTCTAAAGACTCGTCAATACGCCGGTAGCAGATGATGATCATATCAAGCACCCACAAGCCGCAAGCAGTCTGCCAAACATAACGGCCACCCGGGTATTGAGCGATCAGAAGATCGACGAGCTAGCCCGCTCACACTCCTGTGAATCCAACCAGTAACACTTACCGTACAGTCCGGTCTGTTCGTCTGATATGTCGCATATCAAGTCTAGGGGTGGTATACGTCAGACCCCAATAACCGATAAGTCGTGCCGATATGAGGCTCATAACGGGTCGAGAAACTACTGGTAACACTTACCAGCAAATCTCTGATCAGTCCTGGCCAGGGACTTCCCTGTTACGGCCAATCGAGCCCAGCGCAACATCAACCCCCAATACCGGGAGAAACGAAACCCCTCCTATCGCTCATTGCCTCCATGTGACTCGGGACTGTACCCAAAGACCACCGTTTTGCACGCCCTCATGGACGTGGTAAGGTGGAGATCAAAGCATAGTGGGAATCACACAAGACTCTATGACGATCTCGGGTCTACAGACTAACCTGTACAAGTGTCACCTGAGAACTGCCATCTGACGTAAGGTATAATACCATCTGGGAGTTCTCGGCGAGGTTGTCCAGTGTACCCAGTCTCCACTGAGCACCCGTATACCATCTCTGATGTCAAACACCAATGGATATGGGATCATCCATCGCCCATCTCATGGGTCGAGAAGCGTATACGCTAGTCTACACTGGTATATCGATGCCCCGTCTCGATACACCCACGACTAGGGACCTTGAAGGATGTACCTATGGACTACCATGTCCCCACTAGTATGATCTGCATCATAGTCCAGGTAGTCAAGTACACATCCTAAGGGCTTTACCAACATGTAACTATAAGACAGTTTGAAAAGACTAGTGTACATGTTAAGATAAAGAGCAACCAGATAGCATACTATCATATCGAGCAAGAAAGTCATCTCTATATATGTCCAAGCATCCAATATAATATACATCATCTGTACAATACTGGCCTCTAGGGCATACATACAACTAACAATCTCCCACTTGCACTAGGTCCAGCTGCTGTAGTATCGCATACCGAGCATCCCGAAGAGTCTCTCAAACTGTATCTGGGGAATGGCCTTCCTGAATGGATCCGCCGTTTTGTTCTTCATGTCAACCCTCCTGACCTCGATCTCCCGGCGATCAACTATCTCCCGGATCAGGTGATACCGCCTCAGAATATTCCTGGATCGCTGATGGGACCTGGGTTCCTTGGCCAAAGCCACCGCTCCATTGTTATTGCAATACAAAGGTATTGGATGCTCAATGGATGGAACCACTCCAAGTTCAGTAATGAACTTCTTGATCCAGACAGCCTCTTTGGCAGCATCGTTGGCAGCGATGTATTCAGCCTCCATCGTCGAGTCTGCCACGGTTTCCTGCTTGGAACTCTTCCAGCTAACCGCCCCTCCGTAAAGGGTAAAGACAAATCCCGACTGCGACTTAGAGTCGTCCTTATCACTCTGGAAGCTCGAATCGGTAAAGGACTCCACTTGGAGTTCTCCGTTACCATACACCAAGAGCATCTCTTTAGTCCTTCGCAAGTACTTGAGAATGCTCTTCACAGCTGTCCAGTGACTCTCTCCAGGATCAGCTTGATACCTGCTCACTACACTTAGTGAGTATGCAACATCGGGTCTGGTACATAGCATCGCGTACATGATAGAGCTTACTGCCAAGCATAGGGTATCCCTTGCATGCGAGCTCTCTCCAAATCAGTCTTGGGAGACATCTCTTTGGAGAGAGTGACTCCAGAAATCGTGGGTAAATTCCCACGCTTGGATTCTTCCATACTAAACCTCTTTAGTATGGTGTCAATGTATCTGGATTGGGACAATCCCAATATCCGTTTGGATCTATCTCTATAGATCCTAATTCCTAATATGCAGGAGGCATCACCAAGATCTTTCATTGAGAATCTTTGTGATAAGAAGAGCTTGACCGTTTGCTGCATAGGAATATCATTTCCTATCAAGAGTATGTCGTCCACGTACAATACGAGGAAGACAACCTTACTCTCTGCCACCTTCTTGTAGATACAAGGTTCATCTGGATTTTTGACGAAATCAAACTCTTTGATAACGACATCAAAGCAGATGTTCCAACTCCGCGATGCTTGCTTTAATCCATAAATGGATTTAAGCAGCTTGCACACCTTCCCGCTGCTCCCACTGTCTACGAAGCCCTCTGGCTGAGTCATGTACACGCACTCTTCTAAATCAACATTTAGAAAGGCGGTCTTAACATCCATTTGCCAGATTTCGTAGTCATGATATGCAGCGATGGCAAGCATGATCCGGATGGATTTAAGCATAGCCACTGGAGAAAAGGTTTCGTCATAGTCCACACCTGGTCTTTGACGAAAACCCTTTGCAACAAGTCTAGCTTTGAAAGTCTCCACTTTCCCATCTACACCAAGTTTCTTCTTGAAGATCCACTTGCTCCCAATGGGTTTTACCCCTTCAGGAGCAACTTCCAAAATCCATACTTTGTTGGTGTACATGGATTCCATCTCGGACCGCATAGCATCCAGCCATTTCACTGAGTCCCTACTCGTGATGGCCTGCTCGAAGCTAGTTGGGTCATCATCCTCCATGATGCAATCCTCGCTTCCACCGTCAATGAGAAAACCGTAGTATCTCTCAGGTGGACGAGAAACCCTACTAGATCGGCGGAGAGGCTGGGGTTCGTCGAGTTCTACTGAATCCTCTGGTTCTACCAAGTCTTCTGTTACAGTTTGTGTTGCTGGTACCTCTTCCAGTTCTACCTCAATGCTACTTGTCTGTTTCATAAGAAAACTCTTTTCTAAGAAAGTGGCATGTCGAGAAACAAACACTTTTTGTTCCTCGGAGTGGTAGAAGATATACCCTCGCGAATGTTTGGGATATCCAACAAACTTACATAGAACAGACCTTGCCTCGAGCTTGTCCGGATTTTGTGTTTTAACATAGGCCGGACAACCCCATATCTGAATAAAATTAAGACATGGTCTCTTGCCATTCCATATCTCATATGGAGTGGTAGGCACTGATTTGGTTGAACTCTATTCAATAGGTATGCAGCAGTCTCCAGTGCATATCCCCAGAAGGAAATAGATAACTCAGCTGCACTCATCATAGAGCGCACCATATCTAATAGGGTGCGATTTCTCCGCTCCGATACACCGTTGTGCTGTGGTGTATAAGGAGGAGTAAGCTGAGAGAGAATCCCATTCTCTTTTAGATAATCTCTGAATTCGTTACTTAAGTATTCTCCTCCTCGATCAGATCGAAGGATCTTAATACTTTTGCCCGTTTGGTTCTCTACTTCTTGTTTATATTCTCTAAATTTCTCAAAAGCTTCTGATTTGTGTTTCATCAGGAACACATATCCGAATCTAGAGAGATCGTCAGTGAATGTAATGAAGTACAAAGAACCATCCCTGGCATGTGTAGACATGGGACCGCATACATCACTATGTATTAGTCCCAAGAGTTCGGTAACTCTTTCTCCGTGTCCAGTAAACGGAGTTATGGTCATCTTGCCTTTGAGACATGACTGGCAAGTGTCATAAGATGAAAATTCAAACGTATTTAAATATCCATCCTTATGCAACTTAGCTAGTCGTGTCGTATTGATGTGACCCAGTCTACAATGCCACAAGAAAGATTCTTTCAGTTCAGAACTCTTCCTCTTGTGTGTGTTTTGTAAATTGAGGACTGTATTTTGATTGAGAATGAATATGCCATTATACAACGAGCCTGATGCAATCAACTTTTGATCTAGGAATATGTTCATAACATTATCCTTTACTACAAAATCATATCCTTCTTTACTTAATAAAGAAACAGATATAATGTTGCACATCATGTTCGGTATATAATAGCATTCATTTAGAATCAGTGTATCACCACTTGGTAATACTAGGTGATATTCGCCAACTGCTTTGGCTGCAACATTTGCCCCATTCCCTACTTGAACGGAATGATCACCTTTTCCCAGTTCTCTACCTTTCCGCAGCCCATGTAACATCTTACATACGTGGGATCCTGATCCGGTATCTAATACCCAGGACGTAGGGTGAACTGAGAAACAGTTCTCAATGACAAACACACCCGAAGATGATGCATCAACATGCATGTTCTCCGTTTGGGTGGTGTGAGAATCCAGATATTCTCCTATTTCCTGTTCATTCTTATAACACTTATAAGATAGAACGGGTTCAACGTTCCCCTGCACAGTATAACATGCGGGTTCGGTCAATACATCCATATTATTATCTTTGTTAGGGCATGAAATGGTCGCTACCTGGAGAGAGAGAGAAGAAAACACTTTAGCGTATGCTCGTGCAAGATCAGATTGGTTATTATCTTATCTAATCAGGATGGCTCCCACTGCTTTTTATCAAATCTTCCTTCAAACCCTAAAAGGAAAGACTAGCCGGGATTAATTACACACTACAAGTTCGCCAATCTTTCAGCCAGACCAGTGTCGGTACTTTGAGGGAGGTCCCCCGTGCTTTCGCACGAACCTAATTAATGTAAACCTCGTTTTCCCAGAGGCGTAACCCCGTTGACACCTTTCTAGACACCTACTTGATCAGCTAATTGCAATGTGTAAAACTCTCCCAGGAGTAACTCTTACTCGCAGTGGGTATCGGGATCCAACTATCTCATAGAAGGTATGCAATCTCATTGCAAATTTCAACACTTGAAATTTCCGATAATACTTTTGCCCCTAGCGTCCTGTGACCTTGACGGAGGCCAAACTACCCACAGGGCGCTAGTCAAGTTCAACCCGTCATTTCTTAATCGAATTAAACCCACCCGTACGACCCTTGACGGAAGCCAAACTACGCCGTACGAATACCCTAATCCAATCGCATCATATGCTGGCAGATAAGCACTAGTTAGCTACCATACACTACGCCTTGACGGAGGCCAAACTACCGCAGCATGAATACTAAGTAGTACTTATCTGAAATGACGGAGGGCTACGCAGGTTTTTCTGAAAACCATGAGCGTAATGAACTTGATATCGTTGTAGAATCAAAATGAAGTTTTGAAATGGAGTGATTTTGAGTATTTTTTAGTTTTGCTAAAGGGGTCACTCCCGGTGAAGGGATCGCCGGCCCTTTCCTCGTCGAATGAGGTGCGGGATATATCATATATATCACTGTACAAAGCAGAAACTATAGAAGCAATCAAAAGTCAAACCGAGTGTGTAGCATCTGCCAGTTATTGCTAAAGGAGTCATTCCCGGTGAAGGGATCTCGGTCCTTTTCTCATCGAATAAGGTGCAGGGTATATCATATATACCACTATGCAAAGCAAGAACTGTAGCTACCTGTTTTGTTTAAAATTTGATTCTACAACATCTTAGGTTTCTTTTCTTTCATTAATCACATTAATGAAGTCCCATCATTTAAATACCTAAACATCACAGATAAATACGACGTACACTTATGCCATCCGCATTCGCCTGGATGTCCCCTCATGCACCGTTAGGTTAGGTAACTAACGACAGAGCAGGGCAGGGCTAGTGCGGGTGCAAAACATAAGTAACGTCTATATAATATATCATATATACTATATACTGTATCTATCATAGAACATCACATGATCACATCACAGATATCGCAGCAGAAGAAACATATGAAACATTGGATATACTAGGATGTCCGTGTTTTCAATATGAGCCAGTATAAAACATGGATTCCACGGTCGTGATGAATAGCCAAACTCACACCCCTAGACCCCTACGAGAGCGGCAAGCAACCCTACCAATTCTAGGGTTAGGAGACCCGGACTCGACTCCTCGAGATGGTCTCCCACTGGACCCTAGAACCCGGTTACTTGTGCTCCCCTCCTTGGGTCTATCCTAGTGCAGAAAAGTAAATAATATACAAAGGGTGACAACTTCCGCAACCTGGAAGTGTCCCAATAAAAGAATATTACATACAAGTTTTTACATGAATGAAAATGAAAAACACTCATCTCACATAAAAACCCCCGGCTATTCAATCACAACAATCCAATATAACATATCGAGCATCACATAACATCACATGTCATCAACGTAAGTAAATATGCGCATCCCAATTGTCTTTGACATATAGCAACGAAACCGGCGATATCACATATTACACTTACGGTCACAGAAAAGAAAGTGTAAAACTACAACAATTGGAATCCGCAATCTGTTTAGACATCACATGTCTAATCAAATGAAATACTTAGACATCCCATGCCTAACAATTATAAACCCCGCATTTTAGTCTCATTATCGAAAACTCTTTTCAATATCAAATGAAACTAAACCGCTAGATTTATAACATTCATTCAGTTATCTCATAACTGTTTGTGAATTCCAATTATTGTATCCTATTCCGGATAAATAGAAAATATTAAACTTTCCGATCGAACATTCGAACACCCAAGTTTTCCCGAAACCTATCAACACATGAAATAAGTTCAAAGACATTCACTTCATGCCTCAGTACCAACGGTCCAGCCGTAGAAGGGTCAAGCCAACGCCTCACATGTGGCACGCCGTTCTGCCCCAAACCCGAAGGTTCAAAGGGCAGTTCAAGACGGTCACATAATCGAGTTAAGGTTTGTTGTCTTCTAGAGGGACCATCGCGTTACTTGCACTACTTAGAACGTCTTTAAACTACGGAAAAGTCCAACAATTGGAAATTTCTGAGCAGGGGAAAGATTGGGTATTTACATCCGGTCGAACTTTTTAACATATTCGAAAATTATACGGAAAACCACACAGACAAAATTTGAAAATCCGATCGAATCAATGATTCCCAATACAACCCCAGAATACTCATCTGTAGAGTCACAATAAAAATACCCAGAAAATATAGCATTAAATTATATGAGTTACTGTGCAGAAATCACCAGACAAGGGGACAGTACGGCCGCGGAACCGCCGCACATGCCTATCTTGTGCCGCGGTTCCGCGGTGGAAAAATCGATTCAGGTCCTCGTATTTCACAGTAATTCAAATAACACCCTGCTTATTTTTCTGCATATTTTTAATTGACAAAAATCCAAATTTTCAGAAAATTTCCAGAGAGAATTTTGGATTTTAGGGTTTCGGTTCGATCGGGTTTCAAATGTCTTCTAAACATCGCCTAAGGCTCTAGCTAGGCTCTGATACCACTGTAGGGTTCCTAGGCAAGCTAATGAGGTCTCACGGGGCATCAACCATGCCAATTTCAAATTTTACGCGTGCCGAGAAACCCTAATACGGATCGTCGACTAGAAATTTAGGCGAAAAACGAAACTAGTTAACATCTTAACTAAAGGAGAGAGGCTACAACCTTTGTAGATCCGGTTCTCCACTTCCTTAGCTCCACGTAGGTGTCCTCTCGCTGTCCATCTCGAATCCCGAACTCAATCTTCGGCTTCATCGGAGAAATGGGCGGACTAGGTCGTCGGCTTCGTGCCAAAGATGATCTACGTCGAGGCATCACAAGTTCAAGCTCCAACTTCACCAAGTTATGAAACTTGGGAAGAAAACACCCTATACTACTTGGCAAGAGGTAGAGGGTGAAGAAATAGGAGGTGGGTTCACTTTAGAATTGGATTTCTCTCACTTTTTCTCAAGTTGCCATTGATGGACTTAAGCTTTTCTTGAAGAAGAAGATGATGAAGAAGAAGAAAGAATATGATAAGTCTTTTAAAATGAAAAAGAAAATGAAAACTTATCATAATCTTAACCATAGTTAAGTGTAGAGAATGAACTAGGGTTAGTTCAAATGGTTACGGTTAAGCATGAGACAAGAATGGTGACTAAGTCAAAGCTTCATGAAGCTTCAATAAGAAACAAAGAAAGCCACCATTCTCATCTTTATCTTTTCCAAATAAATAAATAAACAAATAAATAAATAAATGAAAAAGCAAAACCCTAACCATCAACTAAACCATGGTTTAATTCTATACACTTAACCAAATGAGCAAGCATCATCAAACATGATACAAACATGTGCACAAAAGTATATCACATATACAACTTGCACATCAAGTGAGAAAATCCATTTAAAGTGAACTAATACTAGCTAATGCAAAGTAATATATCAAATATATAATTATACATTAAATCATTAAATCAACACTTGATTTAACGATCCGGTCATATCGCATATAACCTACTAGTATCCTATGTATCGGCTTATCGAATCAATCCATGATTCGATATCTAGGTTATATCGAATATAACCAATCGATACATTTATCGCGAGAACGGAATGCGGTATCACATAAACGTATTATTCTCGGTCCTGCACATATCTCATATGCGCTCCTATTTCGTTTCGCTTGAGCTAGGAAACCTCTGTGTAGGACTCTAAAGACTCGTCAATACGCCGGTAGCAGATGATGATCATATCAAGCACCCACAAGCCGCAAGCGGTCTGCCAAACGTAACGGCCACCCGGGTATTGAGCGATCAGAAGATCGACGAGCTAGCCCGCTCACACTCCTGTGAATCCAACCAGTAACACTTACCGTACAGTCCGGTCTGTTCGTCTGATATGTCGCATATCAAGTCTAGGGGTGGTATACGTCAGACCCCAATAACCGATAAGTCGTGCCGATATGAGGCTCATAACGGGTCGAGAAACTACTGGTAACACTTACCAGCAAATCTCTGATCAGCCCTGGCCAGGGACTTCCCTGTTACGGCCAATCGAGCACAGCGCAACATCAACCCCCAATACCGGGAGAGACGAAACCCCTCCTATCGCTCATTGCCTCCATGTGACTTGGGACTGTACCCAAAGACCACCGTTTTACACGCCCTCATGGACGTGGTAAGGTGGAGATCAAAGCACAGTGGGAATCACACAAGTCTCTATGACGATCTCGGGTCTACAGACTAACCTGTACAAGTGTCACCTGAGAACTGCCATCTGACGTGAGGTATAATACCATCTGGGAGTTCTCGGCGAGTCCGTCCAGTGTACCCAGTCTCCACTGAGCACCCATATACCATCTCTGATGTCAAACACCAATGGATATGGGATCATCCATCGCCCATCTCATGGGTCGAGAAGCGTATACGCTAGTCTACACTGGTATATCGATGCCCCGTCTCGATACATCCACGACTAGGGACCTTGAAGGATGTACCTATGGACTACCATGTCCCCACTAGTATGATCTGCATCATAGTCCAGGTAGTCAAGTACACATCCTAAGGGCTTTACCAACATGTAACTATAAGACAGTTTCAAAAGACTAGTGTACATGTTAAGATAAAGAGCAACCAGATAGCATACTATCATATCGAGCAAGAAAGACATCTCTATATATGTCCAAGCATCCAATATAATATACATCATATGTACAATACTGGCCTCTAGGGCATACATACAACTAACAGTTTCGTCTCTCCCGGTATTGGGGGTTGATGTTGCGCTATACTCGATTGTCTGTAACAGGAAGTCCCTGGCCACGGCTGATGAGATTTACTGATAAGTGTTATCAGTAGTTTCTCGATCTGTTATAGGCTATATACCAGCATGACTTATTGAGTTATTGGGGTCGACGATACCATCCCTAGACTCGATATGCAGCATATATGACGAAGAGACAGGACCGTACGGTAAGTGTTGCCAGTTGGCTCGACTGGAGTTTTGACAGGTTCGCTTGTTTTTCTTCTGGTCGCTCAATATCTGGGAGTCATTACATACATCTAGTGCCGCTGACGGTTTGTGGGTATGTGATATGATCACTACCTGCTGCTAGCGTATTGACGAGTCTTAGAGTCCCGTAAAGGGGTCTTCTGGCTCAGGCGAAACGATGTGGGGTGCATATGGGGATATGCGCGGGAGCTTGATTAAATGTGAGTATATGATACCATATTTTAATCTAGCTTTTACTATTGGTTAGGTCGTATGTGATATGACCGGATTATTAAATCAAGTGTTGATTTAATATTAATGACCATTAGCTCATTTATTAAAACCTATTTCTTTATGTTGTATGCATGAGTGTATGTATGTATATATTGATATGAATGCACACATGCATGCATACATGTGTCATGGTTGATGATACATTGGAGATGGAAATGAAAGACTCACATGGAGAAATATTTACAAATTTTTATTATTGAGAAAAAATAAAATAGGAATAAAATCATGGATAGGTTTTTACACTCTTCCTTTGTTGACCAAAGTCAAAACCATGGTTTTATTGCCATGGTTTTAGTTAATTCAATATGAAAATATCTAGATATTTTGTAACTATGGTTTATGGTGAGATAACCCTCTCTTTCTCTCTCTCTCTTGATTATTATCATTATTCTCATTTTTCTCACAAGCATTAAGCTTAGCCATCTCCTTCATCTTCCTTCCTCCTTCAAGCTCTCTAGGTTTTAGAAAGTCAGTGAAGAAAAAAAAAAGAAAAGGTTTTTCAGTGAGAACACAACCCACATCACCAATTTATATTAGTCAAGCCCACTAGTGTAGATTGTTTGCTTCACTTCCACCTTGATCAAGTGAAGCTAGGAGCTTGTGCAAAGGGACTCCGTGGTGGATCGTCGTTGACTTCGAGGGACTCAAGCGAACCGATTCAAACATCAAGTTGATCCAAGGAGTCACAAAGAGGAGGTCTACAAAGGTTGTATTACTCTCCTCTTAGTGTTAGACTATTATTTGTATGTGATACTTGCCATTGTTACCCTAAATTTCTAGTTCGATTCATGGTTGGTTTTGCTTAGCACCCCTAAAATTTTTATTGTTGCATGTTTGATGCAAGACAAACCCTAGGCATGGTGCTAGGTGTTGGATATATATGACCTAGAGGCCTTCATTGTATAGAATGCTAGGGATATGTATGTACAGGACTATCTTGCTTGATATGATAGTACGCTATTTGATCTGTCTTTATCTTAACATGTGATATATTTTACTTTGTATTTCATATATTGTGAACATGTTGATAAAGCCCATAGGATATTTTCCTGACTACCAGTGTTGTGATGGCAATCATACTTGTGGGAGCTGGGTGTGTTAATGATATATGCCCTAGAGGCCATTATTGCATCATACTGGATTGTATATTACTGTAAGTCTACGGTAGCGCCTCGGCCGTCATTCTGACGCCAAACGCGGAACAAAAACTTTTATAACTGGCGCTATCGCATACTAAAACCCGGATCTTGCCATTAACGCTAAACTAACAAACTGTAAAGAGGTAGAAAGGCTATACCGATCGATCCGAATCCTTCGGTCTTTAGACATCATCCCACGCTCCTCACGGCAACTCCGATCTCTTGTCTCCTCATCGAGGTGGCACCACGTCAACGAATCTTTAAACGGGCTCCCGCCTCTATTCCGAGGCAACTCGGTCATCAAGTCTGCTAGAAGAGATGACCAATTTGTCTCAAACACCCTATGGTTCTCATCACATGAGAGGGTTAGGGTGGAGGTTGAAGAAGATGCTAAAGATTGGAAATTGTGAACTCAAGATACACGAGTGAGCAAAAGAAAACTAAGCTCATAAACTTGTGTTATATTCCAATTCTCTTGTGAATAGATATATGAGGTTATATATTCAAAACCCAAAAAAATATGCTATGAAAATATCTCCTCAATATCCAAACCCAAAACAAAACTCATTAACTCTTTAATGACTCACTAGATGCCTCATTGCATGAGTCATTAGTGAACATTCTAGAATTAATGAGTCACAACCATGAGTCACAATTTCCAAAATCAATAATCATTTAAACCAAAATGATTAACCCAAAAATAAATGCATCTTCTAAAGTATTCTCATAACGAATTACGAGAATACCCCTCACCTGTATATACATACATGTATCCGTATTCCGATCGAATACGAATACAAGAGACAAAAATATTCCGACTCAATATAATACTTGGATCCAGCTTAAACCAAAGCCCACTAGTATTATCTGTCCGAAATATGACACGTGCATAAGTGCACGTGCATTTTCGAACCCTGCCATAAAACCAAACGGCCTCTACAACGTTTCGCCCGAACTTGGAAAACTGTCTGTGGGGGACTTTAAAGACTCGTCAGTACCCTGGCAGTGGGTTTAACCACAAGCACGTCAGCGGCACTAGTTGTGCGTAACGGCTGCCCATGTACTGACCGAAAGGGAAGCCGATGAGCGAACTCATCCTGGAACCCTACTGCGTCTATCAGTGACAATATACATACAGTCCGGTCCGTTCGTCTATGAGTATCTCATATCGGGCCTAGAGGGCTGGTAACGTCAGACCCCCAATAGCGGTATAAGTCGTGTCGGAGAGTAGCCCTAAACACCCTGAGATACTACTGGAGTACCTACCAGTAAATCTCCAGCCTTGGCCGAGGGCTTTGTGTAATGGCTCTCCTAGACACAGTGTGATCTCACCCCCAATACCGGGAGAGACGAATCCCCTGCCGATCCGTTCACTTGCCTCCATGTGGCTCGGGACTGTACCCAACTAAAACCTGTTTGCACGACTCCTTTGAGACATGGTAGGGTAATAATCAAAGCACAGTAGGAATTCACACGAGACAAATGATGACCTCAGGTCGATGAACTAACCTGTACACATGTCACCAGGGAACTGCTATCTAACGCTAGGTATAATACCAACCAGCAGGTTCCCGGCGAGTCCTGTCCGGTGTACTCATAACCCAATGATCACCTGTATACATATTATGTGATCCAATTGACACCAGTGGCATGTGAGACCGGCTACCGCCCCTCGTCGGGGTCTTGACTGTATACACTAGTCTACTCCGGAGTATCGATGCCCTGTCTCGAAACTCCCACCACTAGGGACCAATTTTAAGGATGTGCTTATAGACTACCCAACTCTCACGTATATGATCGCCATCATACTGTTGGTAGTCAAGCAGGATCCTAAGGGCTCTATCAACATATTATAGTGATCATGTCACCTAAAGCTGTACACGACTGATAAAGGCAAACCAGATAGCATACTATCATTTCGAGTAAGACTGTCCTACCGGTATAGGTCCTCCCTCAATCATTGCAATCACGTACCTGCGATCCAATAATTGACTTTGAGGGCACTACATCCAACAATTACTTAATAGGAGCTTGGAATATACACGGATACAGTAACAGTCTTGCTCAAAATGGTAGTATGCTACTTGGTTTGTTTCTACATCAATATGTGCATATGTTTTAGCATATCGCTTATACATATTAGTAGAGCCCTTATGATCTTTGCTTGATTACCATCGTTGTGATAGCAGTCACACTAGTGGGGGCTGGGTAGTCTACAAGCACATCCTTATACAGGTCCCTAGTCACAGGATTATCGATACAAGGCATCGATACTCCAGAGTAGACTAGTGTATACACTTCTTTTCCCAGGAAGGGAGATGGTCCGTCCCACAGCCATCAGTACGTCGTACTGGGGATAGTATGCAGGTGCTCATTAGGTTATGACTTACACTGGACAGACTCATTGGGAACTACTGGTTGGTAATATACCTATCGTCAGATAGCAGTTCCCAGGTGACATGAGTACAGCATAGTCCGTTAACTTGACACTGCTGCTTCGCCTCAAGTAGGTTCCCACTGTTCTTAGATTACTACCCTACCACGGCTCTGCTGAGTCGAGCAAATAGGTAGTAGTTAGGTGCAATCCCAAAGCACTTTGAGGCAATGGCGGTTAGATAGGATTCATCTCTCCCGGTATTGGGGGTTGAAATCGCGCTGTGTTTGGAGAGCCATTACACAAAGTCCGTGGCCAGGGCAAGTGAGATTTACTGGTAGGTATTCCAGTAGTTTCTCAAGGTGTTCTGGGCTACACTCCGACACGACTTATACCGCTATTTGGGGTCTAACGTTTACCGCCCCCTAGGCTCGATATGTGATACTCTTAGGCGAACCGACCGGAATGTACAGAGATTGTTACAGATAAGCTCAGTTGGAGTTCGGATGAGTATTCTCATCGGCCTTCTCATCGATATATACCTGGGGGTCGTTACGTACAGCTAGTGCCATTTGCAGCCTGTGGTTAAACCCACTGCCTGCATATTGTCGAGTCTTTAGAGTCCCACACAGAGGGTTTCCCTACATCAGACAAAAGATATAGAGGTCGTATGGTTTTACGAAAGGGTTCGGTCACGTGCGTGTACTTGTGCGCGCATGATGATACGGATGGACAATACTAGTGGGCTTTGGTTTAAGTCGGATCCTAGTATTGTACTGATGGATTGTTTTCGTCTTTTGCATCCGCATTTTTCGGAACGCGGATACGGGTACGTATGTACGGACGAGGGGCATTTTTGTATATTGATCAAAGATGCTTCTAGAAGGTGACATGTCGTATTGTTAATATCCATTTTGGTTTAAATGAAAAATGCATTATGACATGGAAAAGATGAGGTGGAATATGCATGAAAATGGACTTAGCTTCTCATGACACATAGTGGCATTTTGGCCCATGAGTCATTTTTTGTTACTGTTAGTTATATATATGCCCTAAAGGCCATTGTTGTACATATGATGTATATTATAGTGGATGCTTGGATATATAAAGAGAGGACTTTCTAGCTCGATATGAAAGTATGCTATCTTGTTACACTTTGTCTTAACATGTTGACTTGTATTGGTTTACTGTCTTGCTCTCACATGTTGATAAAGCCCTTAGAATATGTACTTGACTACTAGGACTATGATGAGATCATACTAGTGGGGCCAGGGAATTCAACGAGTACATCCTATAACTGTTCCTAGTCGAGGGAGTATCGAGACAGGGCATCGATACACCAGAGTAGACTAGTGTATACGCATCTTGACCCATATGATGGGCGATGGATGATCCCATATCCATCGGAGTTTGACATCAAAGATGGTGTATGGGTACTCAGTGGAGACTGGGTACACTGAACGGACTGGCCGAGAACACCTAGATGGTATTATACCTATCGTCAGATAGCAGTTCTCCAGTGACACTGTTACAGGTTAGTATGTAGACCCGAGATCGTCATAGAGCCTTGTGTGATTCCCACTGTGGTTTGATTTCCACCTTACCATGTCCAAGATGGCGTGCAAAACGGTGGCTTTTAGGTACAGTCCCGAATCACATGGAGGCAATGAGCGATAGGAGGGGTTTCGTCTCTCCCGGTATAGGGAGTTGATGTTGTGCTGTGTTCGATTGGCTATAACTGGAAGTCCCTGGCCAGGGCTGATATGGAGTGCTACTGGTAAGAGTTATCAGTAGTTTCTCGACCCGTTATGAGCCTCATATCGACACGACTTATCGGTTAATGGGGTCGGACATTTACCATCCGTAGACTTGATATGCGACATATGAGACGTAGAGACCGGACTGTACGGTAGTGTTACTGATTGGATTCACAGGAGAATGTACAGTCTTTCTTGTTGATCTTATGATCGCTTAATACCTGGGTGGCTGTTACGTTTAGCTGGCCGCTTGTAGCTTGTGGGTGTTTAATATGATCATCACCTAATGCCGGTGTATTAACGATTCTTTTGAGTCCTACACAGAAGTTTTTTGGCTCAGGCAAAACGGAGTTGGAGCACATATGTGATATGTGCGGGACCGAGAATAATACGATATGAGATACCGGATTCTATTCTCGCGATATGTGATATCGGCCGAGTAAATGTGATATAGCCGGGTCATCGGATCAAGTGTTGATTCGATGAAATGGTATATGTTATATTAGTCGGTTATATGCAATATAGCTGGATTATCGGATCAAGTGTTTATTTGATAATTTAATGTATAATTGTATATATGATATATTACATTACGTTAACTAATATAAGCTCACTTTATTGATTCATTTTCTTACTGGATAATACATTGATGTATATGCGCTATATGTTAATTGTATTATTTTCTTATGTTACAGAATATATTGTATATGTGATATATAATATTGTAACATGTTAGGGTTACAAATGCAACATGGTTTTTGTGTTTAAACCTAGTTAGGGTTTGGATTAGGGTTATGCTTTGGATGAAGATTTCATGAAGCTTCATCAAGCTTTGACTTTTGTCATCGAGCTTTGATATTTTGTGTAGATATTCTTTAACTCAACCCAAACCCTTAACCTATGATTTATTCTCTACAAGAGTTAAGACTCTCATTCTTAGCTCATGGTTGCAATTGTAACCACAACAATTAATTCATTATTCATCACAAAACCTTTTGCTTCTTCTTCTTCTTCTTGCTTCTTGAAAAAAAGCTTAACTTGCTTTTTCATTTTTGATGATAAATGGTGAGAAATTGAAAACAAAAGAGAGCAAAATTCCTACTTCATCATCCTCATCTATTCTAGCCGCTTAGATTAGTGTGTTCACTTCTCTAATTACTTCATTAGTGAAGTGTAAGTTTGGGTTAGAGATTCTTCAAGGTAGATCATCTTAGATCAAGAAGACTTCAAGCAAGATGCATCATTCACCTCTTGGAACCTCACGAGAGTCGAAGTTCTTGATGATCACAGCGAAGGGACCTCAACACGGAGCTTATGAAGTTAAGGAACGGACTACGAAGGTTGTAATCCTAATCTCTTTAGTTCTTTGTTTGTGATACTAACTTGTTACCCTAGAATTTCTAGTAAAGATTCATGGTTTTCTTGCTTTGCACCTCTCTAAATTTTAAAATGGCATGTGTGATGCTACCAAACCCTAGACTAGGTGCAAGAGAAGCCCAACAGTGGTATCAGAGCCAAATTAGAATTCTAGATACGGTGTTAAAACCATTACGAAAACGAAATCGACTCTGAAATACGGTATTTTGAAACCCCCATTTTGCTCTCTGGAAATTTTCCAAAAAGTCCTTTAAAATTTTTTCAAACATGTGCAAAATGATATTTGGGACATTCTAAGAACATGGGAGAAATAAAGAGGCAGGGGTTCGGATTTTGGCCGAGCCCCAGGCCTAAAATTTCGGCTTGGCCGGCCCCATGGGCTCCTCTGCCGCCCGTATTCCCCCTGTGCTCTCATGTCTCCATTTTGGGTTTCCTGGTATTGTTTATTTAGCTTAATTTTCATGTGATGATTAGTTTGACCTGGGGCTAATTCGTAGTGCTTCGTAGTCGTATATTTTAACACTGTAATGGTAACCTTGAGTATTCTTAGCAGTTCGATCGAAGTTCGCACACCACATTTTGTACCTCGCTGAAATTTCCATGTATTGTAATTTTTCGAAGTTGATTATATTCGTAAAATCGTGCAAGTACCCCTATGGACCCCCTAGAAGACTATACTAACCTTAACTCGATTCTATGCCCATGGAACCGTGAAAGAACCTTAGGGTTTGCCATAGTTCCGTGGTGTCATAGGTGAGGCATTGGTTAACTCCTTCTACGGCTGGTCCATGGACACTGTGGCGCGGTTTTTGAGTGTTTCGACTTTGCTCAAGTGTTGAGCTAACGGGGGTAATTTGTGAGTGTATGTTGATTCGATCGAAACGTTAAAAATCGTCATGATATTCTGTTATTGTGATACAATATGTGGAATTCATATAGTTAGGCATGAAATCCGTAATATGTGATATTTCGGGTTTACGATGTCTAAGGCGACTGTGGATTCCAAATGTTGTAGTTTTTCACTTTTCTTTTCTGCGACCGTAATTGTAGTATGTGGGGTATTGCCGGCTTCATTGCTATACATCAACAACAATCGGGATAAGCATACTTTCTTACATTGATGATATGAGATATTATGTGTTGCTGTGATATGTTATTTTGGATTGTCGTGTTTTGAATAGCCGGGGGTTATATGTGAGATGAGGGTTTTTATTTTCATTCATGTAAAATTAATTGTATGTAATATTCTTTTATTGGGGCACTTCCAGGTTGAGGTTGATGTCACCATTGTATATTATTTACTTTTCCGCATTAGGTAGACCCAAGGAGAAGAGCACAAGTAACCGGGTTCTAGGGTCCAGTGGGAGGCCATCTCGAGGAGTCGAGACCGGGTCTTCTAACCCTAAAGTTGGCAGGTTACTTGTCTCTCTCGTAGGGGTCTAGGGATGTGGGTTTGGCTATTCATCGCGACCGTGGAATCCGTGTTTTATACAGGCTCAATATAAAACATGGACCTCTTAGTATATCCAATATTTCATATGTTCCTTCTACTGCTTCTATACTGTGATGTGGTCATATTATATGCGTGAGACGAATGCTTTATTATTGTATATATGATATATAATAAACGTTGCTTATGTTTTACACCCGCTCTAGTCCCGTCCCGGTATGCCGTTAGTTAAGTAACCTAACGGTGCATAACGGAACATTGTAGCGAATGCGGATGGCATAAGCGTACGTTGTATTGTCGTTTCTTCTGTGATGCTTAGGAAGCATAACTGATGGGATTTATTAATGAGATTAATAAAAGAAAAGAAACCTAAAATGTGTTGTAGAATCAAATTTTCAAAAAGGGTAGCTAAAGTTTTTGCTTTGCATAGTGGTATATGTAATATACCCTGCACCTTATTCGATGAGGAAAGAGCCGAGATCCCTTCACCGGGAGTGACATCTTTAGCAAAACTACCAGATGCTACAAACTCACGGTTTAGTTTTTGATTGCTCCTATAGTTCTTGCTTTGCACAGCGGTATTTATGAAATATCCTGCACCTTATTCGATAAGGAAAGAGCCGAGATCCCTTCACCGGGAGTGACCACTTTAGCGAAACTAGAAAAGCCTCAAAAACACTCCTTTTAAAAATCACTTGTTTCTACAACGATATCAGGTTCATTACGCAATAGGTTTTCTGAAAAAACTGTCGTAGCCCTCCGTCATTTTAGATAAATCCTACTTAGTATTCGTGTTGCGTTTGTTGACCTTGTCAAGGCACAGTGTACGGTAGCTAATTAGTGTTTATCTGTTAAAACATGAGATGTGATTGGATTAGGGTATTCATACGACCTTGTTGACCTTGTCAAGGGTCATGAGGGCGGGTTTAATTCAATCAGGAAATGACGGGTTGAACTTGACTTGCGATTTATGGTTTGTTGACCTTGTCAAGGTCATAGATCGCTAGGGGCAGAATATTATCGGGAATTTCAAGTGTTGAAATTTAAATTGAGATTGCATACCTTCTATGAGATAGATGGATCCTGATACCCACTACGAGTAAGAGTTACTCCTGGGAGAGTTTTACACATGACAATTAGCCGATCAAGTAGGTGTCTAGAAAGGTGTTAACGGGGTTATGCCTATGGAAAAACGAGGTTTATTCTAATTAGGTCTATGAGAAAGCACGGGGAACCTCCCTCAAAGTACCAACACTGGCCTGGCTAAAAGATTGGCAAACTTGTATGGTGTAATTAATCCCGGCTAGTCTTACCTTTTAGGGTTTTAGGGAAGATTTGATAAAAAGTAGTGGGAGCCATCCTGATTAGATAAAATAATAACCAATCTAATCTTGCAAGAGTATACACTAAAGTGTTTTCTTCTCTCTCTCTCCAGGTAGCGACCATGTTAGGCCTTAATCAAGATAATAATATGGATGTATTGACTGAACCGGCTTGTTATACTGAGCAGGGGAATGTTGGTCCCGCACCCACTTATAATTGTTATAAGTCTGAGCAGGGAATATGAGAATATCTGGATTCTCACGCCACCCAAACGAAGAATAAGTATGATGATGCAAGTTCTTCAGGTGTGTTAGTTATCGAGAACTGTTTCTCAGTTCACTCTACGTCCTGGGTATTAGATACCGGATCAGGATCCCATATATGTAATATGTTACATGGGCTACGGAAAGGTAAGGAACTGGGAGAGGGTGATCATTCCGTAAGAGTAGGGAATGGTGCAAATGTTGCAGCCAAAGCAGTTGGCGAATATCACCTGGTGTTACCAAATGGTAATACATTGGTTTTGAACGAATGCTATTACATTCCGACCCTGATATGCAATCTTATATCAGCATCTTTATTGAGCAAAGAAGAATATAATTTTATAGTACAGGATAATGTTATGAACATATTCCTGAATCAAAAGTTGATTGGATCAAGATCGTTAAATAATGGCATATACGTTCTCAACTAAACTACAGTATTTAATGTACAAAACACACATAAGAGGAAGAGTTCAGAAATGAACGAATCCTTCTTGTGGCATTGTAGACTAGGTCATATCAATGCGACATGACTTGCTAAGTTGCATAAGGATGGATATTTAAAACCGTTCGAATTTTCATCTTATGACACTTGCCAGTCATGTCTCAAAGGAAAGATGACCAAAACTCCGTTTAGTGGATATGGAGAAAGAGTTACAGAACTCTTGGGACTGATACATAGGATGTATGTGGTCCCATGTCTATACATGCCAGGAACGGTTCCTCATACTTCATTACATTCACTGACGATCTCACAAGATACGGACATGTGTTCCTCTTGAAACACAAGTTTGAAGCTTTTGAGAAATTCAGAGAATATAAGCACGAAGTAGATGTAGGGTTCCTAGGCATCCAAATGAAGTCTCACAAGGCATCAACCATGCCAATTTCAAAAATTATGGAAGCCGAGAAACCCTAACACGGATCGTTTACTAGATGTCTAGGCGAAAAAGTGAACTAGTTAACTATTTAACTAAAAGTTAGATGCTACAACCTTTGTAGATCCGGATTTCCACTTCCTTAGCTCCACGAGGGCGTCCTCTCGCTTTCCATCTTGAGGCTTGGACTCTCGTGAAGGCTTCATCGGAGAAACGTGCGGAATAGGTCGTCGGCTTCGTGTCAAAGACGATCTACGTCGAGGTTGCACAAACTCAAGCTCCGACTTCACAAACTTGTGAAACTTGTGAAGTAAACACCCAAAACAACTTGGCAAGAGGTAGAGGGTGAAGAAATAGGAGGTGGGTTCACTTTAGAATTGGATTTATCTCACTATATCTCAAGTTGCCATTAAACTAGCAAGCTTGAAGAAGAAGAAGAAGATGAAGATAGTTATGATAAGTTGTGATAAAAAGAAATAGAAAATCAAATACTTATCATAACTTTAACTAGGGTTAAGTGTAGAGAATAAACCATGGTCACTTGAGAGGGTTAGGGTTAAGCATGAAGATAAGGATGGTTACAAAAGTCAAAGCTTCATGAAGCTTCAACTTAAAACAAAAAGAGCCACCATTCTCATCATAATCCTTTTCAAACAAATAAATAAATAAATAGATGAAAATACAAAACCCTAATCAACTTTTAACCATGGTTTAATTCTTTATACTTAACAACAAGATCATGTATCATCAAACATGATACAAATATGTGCACAAAAGTATATCACATATACAATGTGCATCAAGTGAGAAAAATCCGTTTAAAGTGAACCAATACTAGTTAATGCAATTCAATATATCAAATATATAATTATGCATCAAATCATTAAATCAACATTTGATTCAATGATCCGGTCATGTCGTACATAACCGACTAGAATCCAATGTATCGATTTATCGAATCAATGATTCGATAACTAGGTCATATCGAATATAACCAATCGAAACATATATCGCGAGAATGAAATGCGGTATCACATACACGCATTATTCTCGGTCCTGCACATATCTCATATGCGCTCCTAGTTCGTTTCGCTTGAGCCAGGAAACCTCTGTGTAGGACTCTAAAGACTCGTCAATACGCCGGTAGCAGATGATGATCATATCAAGCACCCACAAGCCGCAAGCGGTCTGCTAAACGTAACGGCCACCCGGGTATTGAGCGATCAGAAGATCGACGAGCTAGCCCGCTCACACTCCTGCGAATCCGACCAGTAACACTTACCATACAGTCCGGTCTCTTCGTCTGCTATGTCGCATATCAAGTCTAGGGGTGGTATACGTCAGACCCCAATAACCCGATAAGTCGTGCTGATGTGAGGCTCGTAACGGCTCGAGAAACTACTGGTAACACTTACCAGCAAATCTCTGATCAGCCCTGGCCAGGGACTTCCCTGTTACGGCCAATCGAGCACTGCGCAACATCAACCCCCAATACCGGGAGAGACGAAACCCCTCCTATCGCTCATTGCCTCCATATGACTCGGGACTGTGCCCAAAGACCACCGTTTTGCACGCCCTCATGGACGTGGTAAGGTGGAGATCAAAGCACAGTGGGAATCACACAAGACTCTATGACGATCTCGGGTCTACAGACTAACCTGTACAAGTGTCACCTGAGAACTGCCATCTGACGTGAGGTATAATACCATCTGGGAGTTCTCGGCGAGTCCGTCCAGTGTACCCAGTCTCCACTGAGCACCCGTATACTATCTCTGATGTCAAACACCAATGGATATGGGATCATCCATCGCCCATCACACGGGTCGAGAAGCGTATACGCTAGTCTACTCTGGTATATCGATGCCCCATCTCGATACACCCACGACTAGGGACCTTGAAGGATGTACCTATGGACTACCATGTCCCAACTAGTATGATCTGCATCATAGTCCAGGTAGTCAAGCACAAATCCTAAGGGCTTTACCAACATGTAACTATAAGACAGTATAAAGAGACTAGTGTACATGTTAAGATAAAGAGTAACCAGATAGCATACTATCATATCGAGCAAGAAAGTCATCTCTATATATGTCCAAGCATCCAATATAATATACATCATGTGTACAATACTGGCCTCTAGGGCATACATACAACTAACAATCTCCCACTTGCACTAGGGCCAGCTGCTGTAGTATCGCATACCGAGCATCCCGAAGAGTCTCTCAAACTGTATCTGGGGAATGGCCTTCGTGAGTGGATCCGCGGTGTTGTTCTTCGTGTCGACCCTCCTGACCTCGATCTCCCGGCGATCAACTATCTCCCGGATCAGGTGATACCGCCTCAGAATATGCCTGGACCGCTGATGGGACCTGGGTTCCTTGGCCAAAGCCACCGCTCCATTGTTATCGCAATACAAAGGTATTGGACGCTCAATGGATGGAACCACTCCAAGTTCAGTAATGAACTTCTTGATCCAGACAGCCTCTTTGGCAGCATCGTTGGCAGCGATGTATTCAGCCTCCATCGTCGAGTCTGCCACGGTCTCCTGCTTGGAACTCTTCCAGCTAACCGTCCCTCCGTAAAGGGTAAAGACAAAGCCCGACTGCGACTTAGAGTCGTCCTTATCACTCTGGAAGCTCGAATCGGTAAAGGACTCCACTTGGAGTTCTCCGTTACCATACACCAAGAACATATCTCTAGTCCTTCACAAGTACTTGAGAATTCTCTTCACAGCTGTCCAGTGACTCTCTCCAGGATCAGCTTGATACCTGCTCACTACACTTAGTGAGTATGCTACATCGGGTCTGGTACATAGCATCGCATACATGATAGAGCCTACTGCCGAAGCATAGGGTATCCCTTGCATGCGAGCTCTCTCCAAATCAGTCTTAGGAGATATCTCTTTGGAGAGAGTGACTCCAGAGATCGTGGGCAAATTCCCACGCTTGGACTCTTCCATACTAAACCTCTTATTATGGTGTCAATGTACCTGGATTGGGACAATCCCAATATCCTTTTGGATCTATCTCTATAGATCCTGATTCCCAATATGCAGGAGGCATCACCAAGATCTTTCATTGAGAATCTTTGTGATAAGAAGAGCTTTACCGATTGCAGCATAGGAATATCATTTCCTATCAAGAGTATGTCGTCCACGTACAATACGAGGAAGACAACCTTACTCTCTGCCACCTTCTTGTAGATACAAGGTTCATCTGGATTTTTGACGAAATCAAACTCTTTGATAACGACATCAAAGAAGATGTTCCAACTCCGCGATGCTTGCTTTAATCCATAAATGGATTTAACCAGCTTGCACACCTTCCCGCTGCTCCCACTGTCTACGAAGCCCTCTGGCTGAGTCATGTACACGCACTCTTCTAAATCACCATTTAGAAAGGCGGTCTTAACATCCATTTGCCAGATTTCGTAGTCATGAAAGGCAGCAATGGCAAGCATGATTTGGATGGATTTAAGCATAGCCACTGGAGAAAAGGTCTCGTCATAGTCCACACCTGGTCTTTGACGAAAACCCTTTGCTACAAGTCTAGCTTTGAAAGTCTCCACTTTCCCATCTACACCAAGTTTCTTCTTGAAGATCCACTTGCTCCCAATGGGTTTTACCCCTTCAGGAGCAACCTCCAAAGTCCATACTTTGTTGGTGTACATGGATTCCATCTCGGACCGCATAGCATCCAGCCATTTCACTGAGTCCCTACTCGTGATGGCCTGCTCGAAGCTAGTTGGGTCATCATCCTCCATGATGCAATCCTTGCTCCCTCCATCCATGAGAAAACCGTAGTATCTCTCAGGTTGGCGAGGAACCCTACTAGATCGGCGGAGTGGCTGGGGTTCATCAGGAACTATGGAATCCTCTGGTTCCACCAGATCTTCTGTTGTAGCTTGTGCAGCTGGAACCTCTTCCAGTTCTACCTCATGACCACTAATCTCTTTTTCAAGAAATTCCTTTTCTAAAAAGGTGGCATGCCGAGAAACAAACACTCTTTGTTCCTCAGGGTGGTAGAAGATATACCCTCGCGAATGTTTGGGATATCCAATAAACTTACACAGAATGGACCTTGCCGCGAGTTTGTCCGGATTTTGCGTTTTTACATAGGCCGGACAACCCCATATCTTAACATAATTAAGATATGGTCTCTTTCCTTTCCATATCTCATATGGAGTGGTCGGCACGGTTTTGGTGGGAACCATATTCAATAGGTCTGCAGCTGTTTCCAGTGCATATCCCCAGAAGGAAATAGGTAACTCAGCTGTGCTCATCATAGAGCGCACCATATCTAATAGGGTGCAGTTCCTCCGTTCTGATACACCGTTGTGCTGTGGTGTATATGGAGGAGTCAGCTGAGAGAGAATCCCATTCTCTTTTAGGAAGTCCAGGAATTCATTGCTCAAGTATTCACCTCCTCGATCAGATCGAAGGATTTTAATACTTTTTCCGGTTTGGTTCTCAACTTCTTTCTTATATTCCCTAAATTTCTCAAAAGCTTCTGATTTGTGTTTCATCAGGAACACATACCCGAACCTAGAGAGATCGTCAGTGAATGTAATGAAGTATGAAGAACCATTCCTGGCATGTGTAGACATGGGACCGCATACATCACTATGTATCAGTCCCAAGAGTTCGGTAACTCTTTCTCCGTGTCCCGTAAACGGAGTTTTGGTCATCTTGCCTTTGAGACATGACTGGCAAGTGTCATAAGATGAAAATTCAAACGGATTTAAATATCCATCTTTATGCAACTTAGCTAGTCGTGTCACATTGATGTGACCCAGTCTACAATGCCACAAGAAGGATTCGTTCAGTTCTGAACTCTTCCTCTTGTGTGTGCTTGTTATGCTCAGAACTGTTGATTGATTTAGAACATAAATGCCATTGCATAACGTGCCTGATCCAACCAACTTTTGGTCACGGAAAATGTTCATAACATTGTCCTGCAATACAAAATTATATCCCTCTTTACTCAGTAAAGAAACCGATATAATGTTGCATATTAGGTTCGGCATGTAATAGCATTCGTTCAGAACCAATGTATCACCAGTTGGTAATACAAGGTGATATTCCCCGACAGTCTTAGCTGCAACAATTGCACCATTTCCAACTCTAATGTCTTTATCACCTTCTCCAAGTTCTCTACCTTTCCTAAGCCCATGTAACTGATTACATATATGGGATCCTGACCCGGTATCTAATACCCAGGACGTGGAGGAAATAGAGAAACAGTTCTCTGTAACGAACACACCCGAAGAAAATGCATCAACATGTACTTTCTTCATTCGGGTGGCATGGGAATCCTGGTATTCCCCTATTTCCTGTTCATTCCTATAACTCTTATAAGAATGAACGGAACCAACGTTCCCCAGCACAGTATAACATGCGGGTTCGGTCAATACATCCATATTATTATCTTGATTAAGGCATGAAATGGTCGCTACCTGGAGAGAGAGAGAAGAAAACACTTTAGCGTAAGCTCGTGCAAGATCAGATTGGTTATTATCTTATCTAATCAGGATGGCTCCCACTGCTTTTTATCAAATCTTCCTCCAAACCCTAAATGGAAAGACTAGCCGGGATTAATTACACACTACAGGTTCGCCAATCTTTCAGCCAGGCCAGTATCGGTACTTTGAGGGAGGTCCCCCGTGCTTTCGCACGAACCTAATTAATGTAAACCTCGTTTTCCCAGAGGCGTAACCCCGTTGACACCTTTCTAGACACCTACTTGATCGGCTAATTGCAATGTGTAAAACTCTCCCAGGAGTAACTCTTACTCGCAGTGGGTATCGGGATCCAACTATCTCATAGAAGGTATGCAATCTCATTGCAAATTTCAACACTTGAAATTCCCGATAATGCTTTTGCCCCTAGCGTGCTATGACCTTGATGCAGGCCAACAAACCATAGTGCGCTAGTTAAGTTCAACCCGTCATTTCCTGATTGAATTAAACCCACCCGTACGACCCTTGACGCAGGCCAACAAAGTCGCACGACTACCCTAATCCAATCTGCATCATATGCATAAGCAGATAAATACTAGTTAGCTACCGCACACTACGCCTTGACGCAGGCCAACAAACGTAGCACGAATACTAACTACTACTCATCTGAAATGACGGAGGGCTACGCCAGGTTTTTCTGAAAACCATGAGCGTAATGAACTTGATATCGTTGTAGAATCAAATGAAGTTTATAAAATGGAGTGATTTTAAGGCTTTTCTAGTTTTGCTAAAGGAGTCACTCCCGGCGAAGGGATCTCGGTCCTTTCCTCGTCGAATGAGGTGCGGGATATATCATATATATCGCTGTGCAAAGCAAAAAACCAAAAGCAGTCAAAAGCAAACCGAGTCTGTAGCATCTGCCAGTTATTGCTAAAGGAGTCACTCCCGGTGAAGGGATCTCGGTCCTTTCCTCATCGAATAAGGTGCGGGGTATATCATATATACCGCTGTGCAAAGCAAGAACTGTAGCCACCTGTTTTATTTTGAAATCTGATTCTACAACATCTTAGGTTTCTTTCCTTTCATTAATCACATTAATGAAGTCCCATCATTTAAATACCTAAACATCACAGATAGATATGACGTACACTTATGCCATCCGCATTCGCCTCGATGTCCCCTCGTGCACCGTTAGGTTAGGTAACTAACGACAGAGCAGGGCAGGGCTAGCACGGGTGTAAAACATAAGTAACGTCTATATAATATATCATATATACTATATATTATATCCATCACAGAAACACATTACAGATTTCGCAGCAGAATAAACATATGAAATATTGGATATACTAGGACGTCCGTGTTTTCAATATGAGCCAGTATAAAACACGGATTCCACGGTCGTGATGAATAGCCAATCCCACACCCCTAGACCCCTACGAGAGCGGCAAGCAACCCTGCCAATTCTAGGGTTAGGAGACCCGGACTCGACTCCTCGAGTTGGTCTCCCACTGGACCCCAGAACCCGGTTACTTGTGCTCCCCTCCTTGGGTCTATCCTAATGCGGAAAAGTAAATAATATACAAAGGGTGACAACTTCCGCTACCTGGAAGTGCCCCAAATAAAAGAATATTACATACAAGTTTTTACATGAATGAAAATGAAAAACACTCATCTCACATAAAAAACCCCGGCTATTCGAATACGACGATCCAATATAACATATCCAGCAACACATAACATCACATGTCATCAACGTAAGTAAGTATGCATACCCCAATTGTCGTTGATGTATAGCAACGAAACCGGCGATATGAACATACTACACTTACGGTCACAAAAAAGAAAGTGTAAAACTACAACAATTGGAATCCGCAACCTCTTTAGACATCACATGCCTAACAGTTACAAACCCCGCATTTTAGTCTCATTATCGAAAACTCTTTTCAATATCGTATGGGACTAAACTGCTAGATTTATAACATTCATTCAGTTATCTCATAACTGTTTGTGAATTCCAATTATTGTATCGCATTCCAGATAAACAGAAAATGTTAAACTTTCCGATCGAACAGTCGAATACCCAAGTTTTCCCGATACAGCTCAACACATGAAATAAGTCTAACAACATTCAGTTCGTGCCTCAGTACCAACGGTCCAGCCGTAGAAGGGTCAAGCCAACGCCTCACATGTGGCACGCCGTACTGCCCCAAACCCGAAGGTTCAAAGGGCAGTTCAAGACGGTCACATAATCGAGTTAAGGTTTGTTGTCTTCTAGAGGGTCCATCGCGTTACTTGCACTACTTAGAACGTCGTTAAACTACGGAAAAATCCAACACTTGGAAATTTCCCGACAGGGGAAAAATTGGTTATTTATATCCGGTCGAACTTTTTAACATATTCTAAAAATTATCCGGAAAAACACAAAGACGAAATTTGATACCGCGATCGAAACATCGAATCCCCAAAGCAACCAAAAAAAATTCAACTCTTGAATAATTATTAAAAAATTTCCAGAAGACTCAGTACTACAACACATGAATTACTGTGCAAGCCACGTGCAGTAAATCAACATAGTGGCCGCGGAACCGCCGCTCTTCCTTTGGTGGGGGCCGCGGTTCCGCGCCTGTGTAGTCGATTTACCAGCACGTGTTTCACAGTAACTCACTATATTTCCTGCTGAATTTTTTGGGAATTTTTAATCTTGAAAAATCCCAGAAATTGGAAAAAGTCCAGAGAGCTATTTGTATTGGGGTTTCGGGTTCATTCGGAGTTCAAATTCCGTCTAGACTTCGCCTAAGGCTCTAGCTTGGCTCTGATACCACTGTAGGGTTCCTAGGCATCCGAATGAAGTCTCACAAGGCATCAACCATGCCAATTTCAAAAATTATGGAAGCCGAGAAACCCTAACACGGATCGTTTACTAGATGTCTAGGCGAAAAAGTGAACTAGTTAACTATTTAACTAAAAGTTAGATGCTATAACCTTTGTAGATCCGGATTTCCACTTCCTTAGCTCCACGAGGGCGTCCTCTCGCTTTCCATCTTGAGGCTTGGACTCTCGTGACGGCTTCATCGGAGAAACGTGCGGAATAGGTCGTCGGCTTCGTGTCAAAGACGATCTACGTCGAGGTTGCACAAACTCAAGCTCCGACTTCACAAACTTGTGAAACTTGTGAAGTAAACACCCAAAACAACTTGGCAAGAGGTAGAGGGTGAAGAAATAGGAGGTGGGTTCACTTTAGAATTGGATTTATCTCACTATATCTCAAGTTGCCATTAAACTAGCAAGCTTGAAGAAGAAGAAGAAGATGAAGATAGTTATGATAAGTTGTGATAAAAAGAAATAGAAAATCAAATACTTATCATAACTTTAACTAGGGTTAAGTGTAGAGAATAAACCATGGTCACTTGAGAGGGTTAGGGTTAAGCATGAAGATAAGGATGGTTACAAAAGTCAAAGCTTCATGAAGCTTCAACTTAAAACAAAAAGAGCCACCATTCTCATCATAATCCTTTTCAAACAAATAAATAAATAAATAGATGAAAATACAAAACCCTAATCAACTTTTAACCATGGTTTAATTCTTTATACTTAACAACAAGATCATGTATCATCAAACATGATACAAATATGTGCACAAAAGTATATCACATATACAATGTGCATCAAGTGAGAAAAATCCGTTTAAAGTGAACCAATACTAGTTAATGCAATGCAATATATCAAATATATAATTATGCATCAAATCATTAAATCAACATTTGATTCAATGATCCGGTCATGTCGTACATAACCGACTAGAATCCAATGTATCGATTTATCGAATCAATGATTCGATAACTAGGTCATATCGAATATAACCAATCGAAACATATATCGCGAGAATGAAATGCGGTATCACATACACGCATTATTCTCGGTCCTGTACATATCTCATATGCGCTCCTATTTCGTTTCGCTTGAGCCAGGAAACCTCTGTGTAGGACTCTAAAGACTCGTCAATACGCCGGTAGCAGATGATGATCATATCAAGCACCCACAAGCCGCAAGCGGTCTGCTAAACGTAACGGCCACCCGGGTATTGAGCGATCAGAAGATCGACGAGCTAGCCCGCTCACACTCCTGCGAATCCGACCAGTAACACTTACCATACAGTCCGGTCTCTTCGTCTGATATGTCGCATATCAAGTCTAGGGGTGGTATACGTCAGACCCCAATAACCCGATAAGTCGTGCTGATGTGAGGCTCGTAACGGGTCGAGAAACTACTGGTAACACTTACCAGCAAATCTCTGATCAGCCCTGGCCAGGGACTTCCCTGTTACGGCCAATCGAGCACTGCGCAACATCAACCCCCAATACCGGGAGAGACGAAACCCCTCCTATCGCTCATTGCCTCCATGTGACTCGGGACTGTGCCCAAAGACCACCGTTTTGCACGCCCTCATGGACGTGGTAAGGTGGAGATCAAAGCACAGTGGGAATCACACAAGACTCTATGACAATCTCGGGTCTACAGACTAACCTGTACAAGTGTCACCTGAGAACTGCCATCTGACGTGAGGTATAATACCATCTGGGAGTTCTCGGCGAGTCCGTCCAGTGTACCCAGTCTCCACTGAGCACCCGTATACTATCTCTGATGTCAAACACCAATGGATATGGGATCATCCATCGCCCATCACATGGGTCGAGAAGCGTATACGCTAGTCTACTCTGGTATATCGATACACCCACGACTAGGGACCTTGAAGGATGTACTTATGGACTACCATGTCCCCACTAGTATGATCTGCATCATAGTCCAGGTAGTCAAGCATAAATCCTAAGGGCTTTACCAACATGTAACTATAAGACAGTATAAAGAGACTAGTGTACATGTTAAGATAAAGAGTAACCAGATAGCATACTATCATATCGAGCAAGAAAGTCATCTCTATATATGTCCAAGCATCCAATATAATATACATCATGTGTACAATACTGGCCTCTAGGGCATACATACAACTAACAGTAGAGAACCAAACGGGCAAAAGTTTTAAAATTCTTCGATCTGATCGAGGAGGAGAATACTTGAGCAATGATTTTCTAGACTATCTAAAAGGGAATGGGATTCTCTCTCAGCTTACTCCTCCCTATACATGACAGCATAATGGTGTATCGGAGCGGAGGAATCGCACCTTATTAGATATGGTGTGCTCTATGATGAGCACTGCTGAGTTGCCTATTTCCTTCTGGGGTTATGCGCTTGAGACAACAGCATACCTATTGAATCAAGTTCCATCTAAATCTGTACCTACCACACCATATGAGATATGGAGTGGGAAGAGACCTTATCTTAAACGAGTTATGATATGGGGTTGTCCGGCCTATGTCAAAAGGCAAAATCCGGACAAACTCGAGGCACGATCAGTTCTCTGCAAGGTTGTAGGATATCCAAGGAATTCATATGGATACTTTTTCTACCACAGTGAGGAGCAAAAGGTGTTTGTTGCTCAACATGCCACTTTTTTAGAAAAGGAATATCTTGTAAAAGAAATTAGTGGCAATGAGGTAGAACTGGAAGAAGTTCAAGGAGCACAAACTGCGACTGAAGATTTAGTGGAACCAGATGATTCAGTAGTACCTGACGAACCTCAGCCTCTCTGCCGATCTAGTAAGGTTTCTCATCCACCCGAGAGATACTACGGTTTTCTCATTGACGGTGGAAGCGAGGATTGTATCATGGAAGATGATGACCCAACTAGCTTCGAACAGGCCATCACGAGTGGGTACTCTATGAAGTGGCTGGATGCAATGCGATCTGAGATGGAATCCATGTACACCAACAAAGTATGGACTTTAGAAGTTGCTCCTGAAGGGGTTAAACCCATTGGGAGCAAATGGATCTTTAAGAAGAAATTTGGTGTAGATGGAAAAGTGGAGACTTTCAAAGCTAGACTTGTTGCAAATGGTTTTCGTCAACGACCAGGTGTGGATTATGACGAAACCTTTTCTCCAGTGGCTTTGCTTAAGTCCATCCGGATCTTACTTGCCATTGCTGCATACCATGACTACGAAATATGGCAAATGGATGTTAAGACCGCCTTTCTAAATGGTGATTTAGAGAAGTGCATGTATATGACACAGCTAGAGGGCTTCGTAGATAGTGGGAGCGGTAGAAAGGTGTGCAAGCTGCTTAAATCCATCTACGGGTTAAAGCAGGCATCACTGAGTTGGAACATCTGTTTTGATATTGTAGTCAAAGAGTTTGACTTCATCAAAAACGTAGATGAACCTTATATTTACAAGACGGTTGCAGAGAGTAAGGTCGTTTTCCTCGTATTGAACGTGGATGACATACTCTTGATAGGAAATGATGTTCCTATGCTGCAATCGGTCAAGCTCATCTTATCACATAGATTCTCAATGAAAGATCTAGGTAATGCCTCCTGCATTTTGGGAATTAAGATCTATAGAGATAGATCAAAAGGGATACTGGGATTGTCCCAATCCAGGTACATTGATACCATACTAAAGAGGTTTAGTATGGAAGAATCCAAGCGTGGGAACCAACCCACGATCTCTGGACTCACTCTCTCCAAAGAGATGTCTCCCAAGACTGATTTGGAAAGAGCTCGCATGTAAGGGATACCCTATGCTTCGGCAGTAGGCTCTATCATGTACGTGATGCTATGTTCCAAACTCAATGTAGCATACTCACTAAGTGTAGTGAGTAGGTATCAAGCAGATCCAAACGAGAATCACTGGACAGCTGTGAAGAACATTCTCAAGTACTTGAGAAAAACTAATGAGATGTTCTTGGTGTATGGTAACGGAGAACTCCAAGTGTAGTCCTTTACCGATTTGAGCTTCCAAAGTGATAAGGACGACTCTAAGTCGCACTCTGGATTTGTCTTTACTCTAAATGGAGGGGCGGTTTGTTGGAAGAGGTCCAAGAAAGAAACCGTGGCAAATTCGACGATGGAGGCTGAATACATCGTTGCCAACGATGCTGCCAAAGAAGCTGTCTGGATGAATAAGTTCATCACTGAACTTGGTGTGGTTCCTTCCATTGAGCATCCAATACATTTGTATTATGATAACAAAGGAGCTGTGGCTTTGGCCAAGGAACCTAGGTCCCATCAGAAGTCCAGACATATTCTGAGGCGGTATCACCTGATCCGGGAGATAGTTGATCGCCGCGAGATCGAGATCAGGAGAGTTGACACGAATGACAATACTGCGGATCCACTCACGAAGGCCATTCCCCAGATACAATTTGAGAGACTCTTCGGGATTTTGGGTATGAGATACTACAACAGCTGGCCTTAGTGCAAGTAGAAGATTGTTAGTTATATATATGCCCTAGAGGCTATTGTTGTTCATATGATGTATATTATAGTGGATGCTTGGAATATATAGAGAGGACTTTCTTGCTCGATATGATAGTATGCTATCTGGTTACACTTTGTCTTAACAAGTTGACTTGTATTGGTTTACTGTCTTACTCTCACATGTTGATAAAGCCCTTAGGGTATGTACTTGACTACTAGGACTATGATGAGATCATACTAGTGGGGTTAGGATAGTCAACGAGTACATCCTATAACTGTTCCTAGTCGAGGGAGTATCGAGACAGGGCATCGATACTCCAGAGTAGACTAGCGTATACGCATCTTGACCCATATGATGGACAATGGATGATCCCATATCCATCGGTGTTTGACATCAAAGATGGTGTATGGGTGCTCAGTGGAGACTGGGTACACTGAACAGACTCACCGAGAACTCCTAGACGGTAGTATACCCATCGTCAGATAGCAGTTCTCCGGTGACACTGGTACAGGTTAGTCTGTAGACCCGAGATCGTCATAGAGTCTTGTGTGATTCCCACTGTGCTTTGATTTCCACCTTACCACGTCCAAGAGGGCGTGCAAAACGGTGGCTTTTGGGTACAGTCCCGAATCACAAGGAAGCAATGAGCGATAGGAGGGGTTTCGTCTCTCCCGGTATAAGGAGTTGATGTTATGCTGTGTTCGATTGGCTATAACTGGAAGTCCCTGGCCAGGGCTGATATGGAGTGCTACTGGTAAGAGTTATCAGTAGTTTCTCGACCCGTTATGAGCCTCATATCGACACGACTTATCGGTTACTGGGGTCTGATGTTTACCACCCCTAGACTTGATATGCGACATATGAGACGAATAGACTGGACTGTACGGTAGTGTTATTGATTGGATTCATAGTGTAGGGTTCCTAGGCACACTAGTGAGGTCTCATAAGGCATCAACCATGCCAATTTCAAAAATTAGGGGTGCCGAGAAACCCTAATACGGATCGTTAACTAGATATATAGGAGAAACAATGACTAGTTAACAACTTAACTAAATGGTAAATGGAAATACAACCTTTGTAGATCCGGTTCTCCACCTCCATGGCTCCGCGATGATGTCTCCTCGCTGTACAAATCGGATCTTGGGCTATAGCGTCGGCTTCATCGGAGAAAAAGCGGGCTAGGTCATCGACGACGATGCCGAAGATGATCTACGTCGAGGCATCGCTAGATCAAGCTCCAACTTCACCAAGTCATGAAACATGTGAAGAAAACACACTCTACTACTTGGCAAGAGGTAGAGGATGAAGAAATAGGAAGTGGGTTCACTTTAGAATTGGATTTCTCACTCTTTTTCATCAATCACCATTGATGAAGTGAAGCTTTCTTCATTGAAGAAGATGATGAAGAAGAAGAAAGAATAATATGATAAGTTATTTTCTAAAAAGAAAATAATAAGAATACTTATCATGTCTCAACCATGGTCAAGTGTAGAGAATAAATTATGGTTAGTGGGAATGGTTAGGGTTAAGCTTGAGACAGAATGGTGACTTAGTCAAAGCTTCATGAAGCTTCAATATGCTTCCAAAGAAAGCCACCATTTTTCTTTATGCTTAATATTTTTCCAAAAAGAATAAATAGATAAATAAATGAATAAGAAAACAAAAGGAAAACCCTAACCATTCCACAACCATGGTTTAATCTTTACACAAACCCTAGTGAGCATGTATCATCAAACATGATACAAACTTGTGTACAAAAGTATATCATATATACAATGTGCACAATTCAAGTGAGAAAATCCATTTAAAGTGAACCAATACTAGTTAATGCAAAGTAATATATCAAATATATAATTATGCATTAAATCATTAAATCAACACGTGATTTAACGATCCGGTCATATCGCATATAACCGACTAATATCCAATGTATCGATTTATCGAATCAATCCTTGATTCGATAACTAGGTTATATCGCATACAACCATTCGACACATTCATCGCGAGAATAGAATACGGTATCACATACACGTATTATTCTCGGTCCCGCACATATCTCATATGCGCTCCTATTTCGTTTCGCTTGAGCCAGGAAACCTCTGTGTAGGACTCTAAAGACTCGTCAATACGCCGGCAGCAGATGATGATCATATCAAACACCCACAAGCCGCAAGCGGTCTGCTAAACGTAACGGCCACCCGGGTATTGAGCGATCAGAAGATCGACGAGCAAGCCCGCTCACACTCCTGTGAATCCAACCAGTAACACTTACCGTACAGTCCGGTCTGATCGTATGATATGTCGCATATCTCGCCTAGGGGTGGTAAACGTCAGACCCCAATAGCTCGATAAGTCGTGTCGATATGAGGTCTATAACAGTTCGAGAAACTACTGGTAACACTTACCAGTAAATCTCAGCAACCCTGGCCAGGGATTTCCGGTTATAACCAATCGAATACAGCGCAACATCAACTCCCTATACCGGGAGAGACGAATCCCCTCCTATCGCTCATTGCCTCCATGTGATTCGGGACTGTACCCAAAAACCACCGTTTTGCACTCCCTCTTGGACTTGGTAAGATGGAAATCAAAGCACAGTGGGAACCACACAAGACTCTATGACGATCTCGGGTCAACAGACTACTCTGTACCAGTGTCACCAGAGAACTGCCATCTGACGTAAGGTATAACACCATCTGGGAGTTCTCGGCGAGTCCGTCCAGTGTACCCAGTCTCCACTGAGCACCCGTATATCATCTCTGATGTCAAACACCAATGGATATGGGATCATCCATCGCCTATCTGTATGGGTCGAGAAGGTATACGCTAGTCTACTCTGGTATATCGATGCCCTGTCTCGATACACCCACGACTAGGGACCTTGAAGGATGTACTTATGGACTACCCTGTCCCTACTAGTATGATCCGCATCATAGTCCAGGTAGTCAAGTACACATCCTAAGGGCTTTACCAACATGTAACAGAGAGACAATCAGTGTGCACGTTAAGGTAAAGAGCAACCAGATAGCATACTATCATGTCGAGCAAGAAAGTCCTCCCTATATATGTCCAAGCATCCACTACAATATACATCCAATGTACAGTAATGGCCTCTAGGGCATACATATAACTAACAATCTCCCAATTGCACTAGGGCCATCTGATAGCAGTGGTTGTAGTATCTCATACTCAACCATCCCATAAAAGTCTCTCTCTGGGAAAAGGCCTTCGTGAGTGGATCCGCCGTGTTGTCCTCTGAGTCAACTCTCCTTACCTTGATCACCCTGGAGATCAACCATCTCCATGATCAGGTGATACTGCCTTAGAATATGTCTGGATCACCGATGGGACGGATGTTCCTTGGCATAAGCCACAACTCCATTGTCACATAATGGGAGGAACATAGTTCATCTCATGAACCAATATATACCCAAACAGCCTCTTTGGTAGCATCTTAAGTAGTGATATATCCAGCCTTTATCGTCTAGTATGCCACGGTATCTAGCTTGGAACTCTTCCAACATACCGTCCCTTTACAGAGGGTAAAGATAATGCCTGCGACTGACATTCAGTCGTCATTATCACCCTGGAACCCTTCCAGTGATTCTCCCCAGGATCGATTGATACCATCTCACTACAACTAGTGAGACTCCTAACATCCATTTAGATCTATCTCATAGATCCAAAATCCAGGATTTAGGAGGTATCATTTTGATCCTATATGGAGAATCATTGTGATAAGCGGAAATTGATCGAGCGTAGCATAGGAAACTCCTTCCCTATCAAGAGTATGTCATCCACGTACTCTACGAGGATCATCACCATACTCCCTACTACCTTTTTGTATATACAAGGTTCATCTACCATTTTGATGATGTCAAACTGTTTGACTAACACATCAAAACAGATGTTCCAACTCCGCGATGCCTGCTTTATCCTATAAAGCATCTTGTACACGTTTCCGCTGCTCCCACTGTTTACGAAGCCCTCTGGCTGTGTACTTATAGACGTCCTCTTCTAAAACATCATTTAGAAAAGCAGTCATGGCACCCAACCGCCAGATATCGTAGTCATGGTATGTAGCCGTGGCAAGTAGGATCTGGATGGACTTAAGCATAGCTACTTGAAAAGGTTTCATCATTATCCACGCCTGGTCGATGACGAAAAGCTTTAACAAGTCTAGCTTTGAAAGTCTCAACTTTTCGATGTACACCAAGTAATCTTCTCAAGATATACTTGCTCCTGATGGGGATTTAACCCTTCAGATATAGCAACCAAAGTCCATACTTTGTTGGTGTATAAGGATTCCATCTCAGATCGCTAAGCATCCAGCCATTCTTACAGAGTCCCACTCCTGATGGCCAGCTCGAAACTAGTTGGGTCATCATCTCATGATGCAATCCTCGCTCCCACTGTCATAGAGAAACAGAAGTATCTCTCAGGTGGGTGAGAAAACCCTACTAGATCGGCGGAGAGGCTGAGGTTCGTTGGTAACTATTGAATCCTTTGGTTTTATCAAATCATCTGCTGTAGTTAGTATGGTTGGAACATTTCCAGTTCTACATAACAGACCTTGCCTCGAGTTTGTCCGGATTTTGCTTTTAGACATAGTTCGGACAACCCCAAATCTTAACCAACTTAAGAGATGGGCTCTTCCCTTATCATATCAAATATGAAGTGGTAGGCAACTGATTTGATTTGAACCCTATTCAATAGGTATGCAGCTTCTCAAGTGCATAACTCCCAAAAAGGAAATAGGTAACTCAGTAGTACTCATCATAGAGCACACCTTATCATATAGGGTGTGATTGCTCCACCCCGATATACCATCGTGCTATGGTGTATACGGAGGAGTAATGCTGAGAGAGAATCTCATTCTCCTTTAGAAAGATCCAAGAATTTCGTGCTCAAGTATTCTCCTCCCTGATCGCATTAAAGGACATAATACTTATACCCTCATTTGGTTCTCTACTTCTAACTTATATTCCGTGAATATCTCAAAAGGTTCGGACTTGTGTTTCAACAGGAACATAGGTCTGAATCTCGAAAGATCATCAGAGAATGTAATGAAGTACAAAGAACCAGTCTTGGCATGTGTAGACAGGGGACCTTACATACATCATCATGTATCAGTCCCAAGAGTTCACTAACTCTTTCTCTATTTCCAATAAACAGAGCTGGTGTCATTATATCTTTGTGACATGACTGGCAAGTTTCACAAGATGTAAATTCAAACTGATTTAAATATGCATCTAAATGTAACTTCAGCTAGTCGGGTCGCATTAATATGACCTAGTCTACAATACCTCAAGAAGGATTCGTTCATTTCTGATCTCTTCCTCTTGTGTGTATTCCATGTACTAAGAACTGTAGTTTGATTTAGAACATCAACGCTTTTAGATAACGTGCCTGAACCGATCAACTTTTGATATAGGAAATGTTCAAAACATTATCCAACAACACAAAATTTTATCATTTCTTTACTGATAAAGAGAGTGATATGATTTTGTATATCAGGTTCGGTATCTAATAACATTCGTTCAGAATCAATGTATCGGTAATACAGGGTGACAGTGACCAACAGACTTGGCTGCAACACTTGCCCCGTTTTCTGCCTCATGAAACTTATCACCCGTTCTCAGTTCTCTACCTATCTGTAGCCCTATGTAACAGATTACATATCTGGGATCCTGATCTGGTATCACATACCCAGGACGTAGAGGATACAGAAAAACAGTTCTTTGTAATGAACACACCCGAAGATGATGCATCATCATGCACTCTCCTCGTTTGGGCGGCACGGGAATTCTGGTAATCCCCAATTTCCTGCTCTGTCTTATAACAATTATAAGTTGGAGCGGGACCAACGTTCCTCAGCTCAGTATAACAAGCGGGTTCGGTCAAAAATCCGTATTATTATCTTGATTAAGGCGTGATATGGTCGCTACCTGGAGAGAGAGAGAAGAAAACACTCAGCGTGCGCTCTTGCAAGAATATATTGGTTATTATTTTATCTAATCAGGATGGCTCCCACTGCTTTTTATCAAATCTTCCTTCAAACCCTAAAAGGAAAGACTAGCCGGGATTAATTACACACTACAAGTTCGCCAATCTTTCAGCCAGGCCAGTGTCGGTACTTTGAGGGAGGTCTCCCGTGCTTTCGCACGAACCTAATTAATGTAAACCTCGTTTTCCCAGAGGCGTAACCCCGTTGACACCTTTCTAGACACCTACTTGATCAGCTAATTGTAATGTATAAAACTCTCCCAGGAGTAACTCTTACTCGCAGCGGGTATCGGGATCCAACTATCTCATAGAAGGTATGCAATCTCATTGCAAATTTCAACACTTGAAATTCTCGATAATATTTTGCCCCGAACGATCTATGACCTTGACAAGGTCAACAAACCATAGACCGCAAGTCAAGTTCAACCCGTCATTTCTTGATTGAATCAAACCCACCCGCACGACCTTTGACAAGGTCAACAAGGCCGCACGACTACCCTAACCCAATCTGCATCATATGCATAAGCAGATAAATACTGGTTAGCTACCGCACACTGCGCCTTGACAAGGTCAACAAACGCAGCACGAATACTAAACAGGATTTATCTGAAATGACGGAAGGCTACGACAGGTTTTTCTGAAAACCTATTGCGTAATGAACTTGATATCGTTGCAGAATCAAATGATTTTAAAATGGAGTGCTTTTGAGGCTTTTCTAGTTTTGCTAAAGGAGTCACTCCCGGTGAAGGGATCGTCGGTCCTTTCCTCGTCGAATGAGGTGCGGGATATATCATATATATCACTGTGCAAAGCAGAACTCTTAAAAGCAATCAAAAGACAAACCGAGTGTTGTAGCATCTGCCAGTTATTGCTAAAGGAGTCACTCCCGGTGAAGGGATCTCGGTCCTTTCCTCATCGAATAAGGTGCAGGGTATATCATATATACCGCTATGCAAAGCAAGAACTGTAGCTACCTGTTTTATTTTGAAATTCGATTCTACAACATCTTAGGTTTCTTTTCTTTTATTAATCACATTAATGAAGTCCCATCATTTAAGTACCTAAACATCACAGATAAATACGACGTACACTTATGCCATCCGCATTCGCCTCGATGTCCCCTCGTGCACCGTTAGGTTAGGTAACTAACGGCAGAGCGGGGCAGGGCTAGCGCGGGTGTAAAACATAAGTAACGTCTATATAATATATCATATATACTATATAAAGTATCTATCACAGAACATCACATGATCACATCACAGATATCGCAGCAGAAGAATCATATGAAATATTGGATATACTAGGACGTCCGTGTTTTCAATACGAGCCAGTATAAAACACGGATTCCACGGTCGCGATGAATAGCCAAACCCACACCCCTAGACCCCTACGAGAGCGTTAAGCAACCCTACCAATTCTAGAGTTAGGAGACCCGGACTCGACTCCTCGAGTTGGTCTCCCACTGGACTCCAGAACCCGGTTACTTGTGCTCCCCTCCTTGGGTCTATCCTAGTGCGGAAAAGTAAATAATATACAAACGGTGACATCTTCCGCAACCTGGAAGTGCCCCAATAAAAGAATATTACATACAAGTTTTTACATGAATGAAAATGAAAAACACTCATCTCACATAAAAACCCCCGGCTATTCAAACACGACGATCCAATATAACATATCCAGCAACACATAACATCACATGTCATCAACGTAAGTAAATATGCGCATCCCAATTGTCGTTGACATATAGCAACGAAACCGGCGATATCACATATTACACTTACGGTCACAGAAAAGAAAACGTAAAACTACAACAGTTGGAATCCGCAATCTGCATAGACATCGCATGCCTAATCAAATGAATACCTTAGACATCGCATGCCTAACTATTATAAACCCCGCATTTTAGTCTCAAAATCGAAAACACTTTTCAATATCAAGTCGGGCAATTCAACAAGATTCCCGACATCCTGATCGAATGCTCGTCGCAAACTTTAGTAGACGGCCGCACCCCCAATACCGTCGACAAAGTGCACCAAGGCGGAACACCGCTGCCGCGAGCACCCGAACGGACGCTTTCGGCGACGGGGTTCTCCTACAGTCACTTGGTCGGCGCTATGGAGTGAGGCTGTCTATTAAGTTTACCCGGCGAGTATCCGCGTACGCTACGTGATTGCGACGGACTTTTGATCACATCAAAATTCCGTGGCAACCGATCAAGTGAGACTAAACCGCTAGATTTATAACATTCATTCAGTTATCTCATAACTAATTGTGAATTCCAATTATTGTATCCTATTCCAGATAAATAGAAAATGTTAAACTTTCCGATCGAACAATCGAATACCCAAGTTTTCCCGATACACATCAACACATGAAATAAGTTCAAAATCATTCACTTCGTGCCTCAGTACCAACGGTCCAGCCGTAGAAGGGTCAAGCCAACGCCTCACATGTGGCACGCCGTACTGCCCCAAACCCGAAGGTTCAAAGGGCGGTTCAAGACGGTCACATAATCGAGTTAAGGTTTGTTGTCTTCTAGAGGGACCATCGCGTTACTTGCACTACTTAGAACGTCTTTAAATCTCGGAAAAATCCAACACTTGGAAATTTTCCGACAGGGAAAAATTGGGTATTTTTATCCGGTCGAAATTTTTTAACATATTCTAAACTTATCCGGAAAAACACATAGACAAAATTTGACAATCCGATCGAATGTACGAACTCCCAATACTACCCAAAATACTCAACTCTTGATTTCAGATTAAAAATTCCCAGGAAAACCAGCACTGCCAAATAGGAATTACTGTGCAAAATTTAATGGGAGAAGAGACAAAAGGGCCGCGGAACCGCCGCATTAGCGTGCTAATGCCGCGGTTCCGCCGCACTTTTATGGAGTTAGGTCATCGAACTTCACAGTAATTCTTATAAATTCCTGCTGGTTTTTCTGTATATTTTTAATTCTGGAAAAACCCCGATTTTCAAAAATGTCCAGAGAGCAAATTCCAATTAGGGTTTCGGGTTGATCGGGTTTCATACTTCGTCTACGCATCGCCTAAGTCTCTAGCTAGGCTCTGATACCACTGTAGGGTTCCTAGGCACACTAGTGAGGTCTCATACGGCATCAACCATGCCAATTTCAAAAATTAGGGGTGCCGAGAAACCCTAATACGGATCGTTAACTAGATATATAGGCGAAACAATGACTAGTTAACAACTTAACTAAATGGTAAACGGAAATACAACCTTTGTAGATCCGGTTCTCCACCTCTATGGCTCCGCGATGATGTCTCCTCGCTGTACAAATCGGATCTTGGGCTCTAGCGTCGGCTTCATCGGAGAAAAAGCGGGCTAGGTCATCGACGACGATGCCGAAGATGATCTACGTCGAGGCTTCGCTAGATCAAGCTCCAACTTCACCAAGTCATGAAACATGTGAAGAAAACACACTCTACTACTTGGCAAGAGGTAGAGGATGAAGAAATAGGAAGTGGGTTCACTTTAGAATTGGATTTCTCACTCTTTTTCATCAATCACCATTGATGAAGTGAAGCTTTCTTCATTGAAGAAGATGAAGAAGAAGAAGAAAGAATAATATGATAAGTTATTTTCTAAAAAGAAAATAATAAGAATACTTATCATGTCTCAACCATGGTCAAGTGCAGAGAATAAATCATGGTTAGTGGGAATGTTTAGGGTTAAGCATGAGACAAAATGGTGACTTAGTCAAAGCTTCATGAAGCTTCAATATGCTTCCAAAGAAAGCCACCATTTTTCTTTATGCTTAATATTTTTCCAAAAAGAATAAATAGATAAATAAATGAATAAGAAAACAAAAAGAAAACCCTAACCATTCCACAACCATGGTTTAATCTTTACACAAACCCTAGTGAGCATGTATCATCAAACATGATACAAACTTGTGTACAAAAGTATATCACATATACAATGTGCACAATTCAAGTGAGAAAATCCATTTAAAGTGAACCAATACTAGTTAATGCAAAATAATATATCAAATATATAATTATGCATTAAATCATTAAATCAACACGTGATTTAACGATCCGGTCATATCGCATATAACCGACTAATATCCAATGTATCGATTTATCGAATCAATCCTTGATTCGATAACTAGGTTATATCGCATACAACCATTCGACACATTCATCGCGAGAATAGAATACGGTATCACATACACGTATTATTCTCGGTCCCGCACATATCTCATATGCGCTCCTATTTCGTTTCGCTTGAGCCAGGAAACCTCTGTGTAGGACTCTAAAGACTCGTCAATACGCCGGCAGCAGATGATGATCATATCAAACACCCACAAGCCGCAAGCGGTCTGCTAAACGTAACGGCCACCCGGGTATTGAGCGATCAGAAGATCGACGAGCAAGCCCGCTCACAATCCTGTGAATCCAACCAGTAACACTTACCGTACAGTCCGGTCTAATCGTCTGATATGTCGCATATCTCGCCTAGGGGTGGTAAACGTCAGACCCCAATAGCTCGATAAGTCGTGTCGATATGAGGTCTATAACAGTTCGAGAAACTACTGGTAACACTTACCAGTAAATCTCAGCAACCCTGGCCAGGGATTTCCGGTTATAGCCAATCGAATACAGCGCAACATCAACTCCCTATACCGGGAGAGACGAATCCCCTCCTATCGCTCATTGCCTCCATGTGATTCGGGACTGTACCCAAAAACCACCATTTTGCACGCCCTCTTGGACATGGTAAGATGGAAATCAAAGCACAGTGGGAACCACACAAGACTCTATGACGATCTCGGGTCAACAGACTACTCTGTACCAGTGTCACCAGAGAACTGCCATCTGACGTAAGGTATAATACCATCTGGGAGTTCTCGGCGAGTCCGTCCAGTGTACCCAGTCTCCACTGAGCACCCGTATATCATCTCTGATGTCAAACACCAATGGATATGGGATCATCCATCGCCCATCTGTATGGGTCGAGAAGGTATACGCTAGTCTACTCTGGTATATCGATGCCCTGTCTCGATACACCCACGACTAGGGACCTTGAAGGATGTACTTATGGACTACCCTGTCCCCACTAGTATGATCCGCATCATAGTCCAGGTAGTCAAGTACACATCCTAAGGGCTTTACCAACATGTAACAGAGAGACAATCAGTGTACACGTTAAGGTAAAGAGCAACCAGATACCATACTATCATGTCGAGCAAGAAAGTCCTCCCTATATATGTCCAAGCATCCACTACAATATACATCCAATGTACAGTAATGGCCTCTAGGGCATACATATAACTAACAATCTCCCATTTGCACTAGGGCCATCTGATAGCAGTGGTTGTAGTATCTCATACTCAACCATCCCATAAAAGTCTCTCTCTGGGAAAAGGCCTTCGTGAGTGGATCCGCCGTGTTGTCCTCTGAGTCAACTCTCCTTACCTTGATCACCCTGGAGATCAACCATCTCCATGATCAGGTGATACTGCCTTAGAATATGTCTGGATCACCGATGGGACGGACGTTCCTTGGCATAAGCCACAACTCCATTGTTACACACTGCTATCAGAAGCTTGTTGTGATGTTTCAAAGCTAGACTTTCTTTTAATTCTTGCATCATGATTAGATCTCAATTTGTAATTGTTGCTCTTGTTGTGATGTTTGAGTGAAACTCCGCTCGTTAAGGAGTTGAGACGATCAATAGAATGATGATGTAACAAATCTTTAAACGATTCTTGAGTCCTACGAGTTTTGTAAACCCTAGCAAGTTCAAGAATCGATGACCTAGTTTCGTAGCGATGCTTTCTTGATTGTGATCGCTCGAAATTAGGGATCTACGATCGTTTCTTGAATTTACTAGAGGCTAGAATGTGAATGATATCGACGAAAGAACAAGGGATAAGATGAAACCCTAGTTTCACTAGAAATCCCTAATTCTTGTCGATCATCATCGATCTAGTATCAATTTATCGAAGGATAAGAATACGTCAATGTAAGATTACATCACATCTATAGATCCGATCGATTCCTACGAGCCTCATTTCGATTCTTGATATTTGGTTTGGAAAAATCATCAAACTATCAATTCTTGATTCTATCTTTTTCTTGTTATTAGATCTAGATTTTATAATTCTTGAACTTCAAATATAAATCATGAATTGTTTTGTTTTGTTTTTTTTAAAGTTTCGACTCATCTAATTCAAAAGACGAACGATTACACTTTCCCTGTGGACAATCCGCACTCACTTACAATCTACATCCGACACTGTAGTTGATTGCGGTCAAATAATTTTTGGTTGTGATTTCTTTACAATTTTCTACAAACACAACGGAAAATCAAACAATCAAATGGCGCCGTTTCCGGGGACTATTTGATTCGATACTTGCTTTTACAAACACATCCGAGAAATTTATAACAATCAAATAGCGCCGTTGCCGGGGATAGTGCGCTAATTGTTCGTATTTTGAAATTTGAGTTGAAAATTTTATTCCATCTAAATTTTGTGATCAAAATTCGTACAAACTCTAATACGTCTGTTGTGATTTGATTGCGAGGAATTCTGGAATCATTGGAGCTGAAGAAAAAATTTTCTGAAACATCCAGAGAGCTGTGTAGGTGACCAGAAGCTTGTGCACAAATTTTTGTGCACTGATCCCAACATACCGCGGTGGAAGCGCGGCATTAGGGCTCATCCGCGGCGGATCCACCGCATTTCTAGCTCCTCTCTGCATCAATTTTGCTCTGTGAGTCTCTATCTTTCTTATCTCTTACCTCATCTGCTCCAAATAACAATTTCTTGCAGGTTTCTTTGCAAATAAATCGCTGCGCCGCAAAAGCAAAATAAAAATTTGTGCGTGTTTTGATTCGTTTGGTTGTTTGCATATTAATACGGAAATTAAGGGGCACGACCAAATTCAAATTAGGTGGGGACTTCATTACCCTTCCTAAGCCCCGAAAATCGCAAAACTTGCATCCGCATTTACCCTCATTAATTAAAAGAAATCTAGAGATGACTCTAAGGACCGTCGCGCTCAATTAGGACAAGAGAAGGCCGTGGGTAATTCATTGCTTATCCGCGTTTTCTTGTGGTGCCTAAGGCGAGTGTGTCTAAGGCTAGTGGTTTTTAATTAGACCCACTACTTACGTAGTGGAGTACCTTCCCACTTACCTGGCACTTATCCGGCCACAGGGGGACAAAGAGGCAGTGGAGGATTCTATCCTGCGACTTGTCTTTTGGCAGTTAGGAGCGGTCTAGAGCTGGACCTAGGTGACCACTAGAATTAGGATTTTGCTTGTTGCATTTGTTGTGTTGCATCATATTTTCAAAAATCCGTCCAATTTTCAAAACAAACACCGCATTCATTATTTTCCCTAATTATAAATTCACGCTGCCACTTGTACTAACCCTTTTTAGTGCAAGATAGGCTGGACAACGGGATTCTAGTGCCTGTTTTGTCCGCGTCCCCCGATCGACCCAAAAGTCGGTATTTCTACATTTACCTTTTCTTTACCCACCACCACACCCACATCGATGGATCCATCTCCATCGAACTTCTTTTCTACTACCCTGCCGCCGTCCGTTGGTGCGCAGAATCCACCTCGTATCTCTCTCCAAGAGATGTGCTATCCTACACGAGGCCCACTTTCCACCTGTCTTTCCATTCCACCAGCCAACGGGGAAAATTTTCAAATAAAACCCCAATACATCAACCTTCTACCAAAATTTCACGGTCTCGAGTCTGAAGACGCATACGTGTTTATCACGAAATTTGAAAATGTATGCGCAATGATGGGTACTTCACAGCTTTCTGTGGATGCTTTCCGTCTTCGTCTTCTCCCATTCACCTTGTGCGATTTAGCCGAGAAGTGGCTATATAACACTACCGCACATTCCATTTCAAATTGGGACGAATTCGTCAAAGCATTCCTTAAGAAATTTTACCCACATCACAAAACAACTCGAGTCCGTAGCGAAATCTATCAATTCACCCAGCTTCCAAATGAAACATTTTCAAAATGTCTTGAACGTTTCAAGGATCTGTTAGTCCAATGTCCACATCACGGCATCCCGAGATGGGAATTGTGCCGAATCATTTATGAGGGCATTACTCCTTACACGAGACAGACCCTTGAATCCATGTGTCAAGGCAACTTTATGACCAAAGATGATGGGGAAGCCTGGAACTTTCTAGAAGATTTCGCTGAAAAATCTTTACAGTGGGAGGGTGTGAGTCAATCGTCTAGGGAGGGCAATGATATTTCTATAGGAGTTAGAGCTGACATTTCAGCTATGCAAAAGAAACTTGAGACTATGGAAAACAAATTTTTAGCCGCCCTAAGTCAAATGTCACTCTCCAAAACTGTATGTGGCTGCTGTTCTGATCCGTCTCACTTGACGGAAGAATGTCCGTTTCAAGGTCATGAGCATACCAATGCCGCATTTCAAAGACCTAGAAATGATCCATCTTCCTCCACATATGATCAGGGTTGGAGAAATCACCCTAACTTTGCTTGGAACCAATCACAATTTCAAAACACGGTTCCAAATCCGAATCAATTCCAAAGGGCTCCTCCACCACAACAGCAACCACAATTGAGTCAGCACCCCTTTCAAGCACAAAATTTTCAAAATCCGGTCAACACACCCGCACCATCTAGTCCTTTGCAGTTGACCGGGACTGATGAAACCTATTCATTTGCACAATGCATGAATTTGGTCTTAACAAATATCATGCAAGTTTCGGCTGAAATGAAGTCTTCTGTCGATTATATAAAGAAAAACTCTGCGTCCCAAAGCGAGAGTATTAAATCGATGGAGGAAGAAATTGCACGTTTAAAAGCTGAAATAAGTGCAAGAGAGAAAGGGAAACTTCCAGCTCAACCTTTACCTAATCCTAGCTATTCACATCATGTGGATGAGATCACGTTGAGATCTGGAAGAGTTCTTGACACTCATGTTGGGGAAGAGTTTGATGATACTGATAAATCAATCAATAACACCCCGGCTGAGACCTTTCCTCACACACACACTTCTAATTCTGACCCCAGTTCTTCTACCCCACCATCTTCTTCCGAGCCTATTCTTCGTTTCCCAAAAGGCTCGCCACTACAGCCCACCTCTTTTACCCCTCCACGGACGATCCCCACTGCTATTTTGGGATCGGTTCCACAAACACTTCCTTCTCCTATGATGGACCCAGCACTTATTGCTAAAGCACCTTATCCTAATCAGTTAAGGGCTAACACACCGAGTCCACATATGGAGAAGATTATGAACATTTTTAAGCAAGTAAACACCAACATCCCTCTCCTAGATGCCATCCAACAAGTTCCTTCCTATGCGAAAACTCTTAAGAACTTGTGCACTAGGAAGAGGAAGAATCCAGTGCCCAAGAAGATTTTTATGGAAAAAACAATAGACACGGCTTTCCCCCAACAATTACCGAGGAAACGTAAGGATCCAGGATATCCTACTATTTCCGTTTCTATTGGGGAAAAACACATCAACCGTGCTCTATTAGACCTTGGCGCTAGTGTTAACTTGCTTCCTTTCTCAGTCTATGAGCAACTAGGTATCGGAGAGTTGAAGCCAACCAATTGCACTCTCCAGATGGCTGACCGATCAATCACCAAACCTAGGGGTGAACTGGAGGATGTGTTAATAAAAATCGGAGAATTTATATTCTCGGTAGATTTTATTGTAATTGATACACAACCTGTAGCGAACCCACGGAATCAAATTCCGGTGATTTTAGGTCGCCCCTTTTTGGCCACTTCCAATGCAATAATCAACTGTCGTAACGGTTCTATGACCCTATCTTTCGGGAATAGGTCAATAGAGCTGAACATTTACAAGTTGGGAAGTGTACCCTCCGAACCTACTGCTCAGGTCTGTTCTGTCGACTTAATGGATGTCGACAGCAGCGAATTTGATGATCCTCCTGATATCGATCTTGACACTTTTCATACGTTGTTGTTTGACCCAACTATGTATCATACACATACGGACTCTTCCACCGAGATGTCCGGGTCAACAGTTAACACCGATTATGAACTGCTTTTAGAGTCTGAAGATCACCCCGCACTTTGTGATGACATTATTCACCGGGGTATTGATGGAACTTTTGAGGAAATCTTCGCTGATGAACTCGCATTTTTGAATGACACGGGTGTTGAGATGAATCATCTCCCAATCACTGAAATTGAACCTCCACCCCTTCTTCTGAACTGTAAAAAGAATGCGAGTAATCCATCACATTCACTGCATCGTCTCTCCAAAACGAGACGCACACACATTCTATTCCACCCCTTTCCCTTTCCACACTTCTTCTTTCACCAACCAGAGCACTGCATTGATAAAAATTTTGAATGGTTGGTGTTGATATTCGGTCTTTGCAAAGCTTGGCATCGACCAATGATTTTTGACCCCCTCATGTGATTTTCAAAGCTTAACATTGCATAACTCAAGTTTGGGGGGGTATATTTTCGGGCTCCTTAAAAGAAAATTTTTACAAAATTTTGACCCAAAAATAAGTTTGGGGGAAAGTCTTCACTTAAATATGTTGCCCCCACTAATAAATTACTCCCAAGCTTACAGGTTTTTCAGATTTAGCTGATGGCAACAGTGAGGACACTGTTGAAAACAAGTTTGGGGGAGGTTTGTGCTTATTTTTGCATCATTTGCATATCATTTGCATAAGCACAAAACATTTTTCGAAAACCGATAAAAATTTAAAAAATTTCAAAAAGATAAAAAATATTTTTATACATAAATAAGATAATAAAAGTTTAGATAGTGAAAAATTACACCCATGAGATTAGAAAAATTTAAGAAAACCAAGAAAATTAGAAGTTTTCTTATACGAACTAGTAATAAGTAGTTATGAGCCGTTGTTCCAAGGGTTAGTAAGATGAAAGACGTCGCTAATCTGAGGATAAAAATAAGTCTGAAAAATAGTTTCTATTCTAGAAGCCAAACATTTTGAACGTTGATACCCTGCTATTCGCACTTACACACGTCTTAAAGCCTGGGATAGTAGAGGATACCTTGAAATGCTCTTGTCTTAAAGCCGATGTATGAAGGAAATAAAAAAAAATGAATAAAAATATAAAGTGGTGAGAAAAATGGACACTGGTTTTGTTATCACCGAGGGCAATAAAAATTATATAGCGAGGGTGCTTCTTCACCTAGTGCCCTAAGGACAACTGGTCTGGGAGTCACTGCTATGCCTAAGGTGGTGCAAGACGAGGAAAATACACCAAATAAGCAAGCACATGAGTAATCGGTCGGTTAGTACCTCAAGAAGTATTAACGGTCGCATGAAAGTGTGTGAGCAATCTCATCTAAATATTCATTAATTAAAAAGTACTGAGGCTGATGGGCACGAGTATGATAGCTTGAATTGAATTCTCCGGGAGTAGGGATGTCTTTACACACACGCAGGGTTATATGATCGATGTTTGGAAGAAAGATAGGAATGAAAAATAAGACGATGTTTTATTGAGGGAGGACGTGATTTCTGACATTTTTTTTCATGGCCATTAAGATAGGGCTCATGACAACCGAAAAGCTAGCTTAGTTGGAAACCCTAATTTTCGAAGCTTTTCTTTTACAATTCTTTTCTTTAAATGTAATATTCATGATCTTTCTTTTATTATTGGATTTTGTGGGTGCAATCCGCTGAAAACCCTCAGGAGACAACACTCCTCCTACTAGGGACACCTAGAGGTTTAAAGGCTTGTTGCACGTGCTCAGTGCAATCGTGTTGCCTACGAAAGTGTGCTAGTTAGTTTTTCTCTTTCTTTATTTTCTCCTTCTCTTTTTAATAAAACATTCGCTCGAGACGATCGAAATTAAGTTTGGGGGTATTTGATCAGTCGAAAATATTATATATTTTAGCCAGCAATTTCCCCATCTTTTGCATACATTTAGAAGTGTTCGGTATTCATATTTCACATATTAGCAAATCAGTCGTAAAATACCAGAGTGCATGTATTAGACTTTTAAACCGACACTTTAAAGGAAATTGACCGCATTTCATGGCATCGCATCATTTCTGTATTTGCGCAACACTTGTCTTGAGTCTGTGCAGGAAAGTCCGGAGCAAAATCAAAAGAAGCTGATCAAACATTACGCCAACTCAACAATTTCAGATCTGGTAGCAATATAAAGGGAGAAACAAAATTCCACATATCAGATAAAGGCCCACAACTCAGGCCCAACAAGCACCAGAAAGCACAAGCTCTAACTCCCCAAAAGAGCCGCGGATCCGCGGCGGGAGCATGCTTGAGCCGCGGATCCGCCGCACTTTGGACACTTCAGCAAGGAATTTTTAGGGCATTATCCTTATCTCAGGGCCCACATTCATTTCTGATACGTTAAATTCCATAATTCTCCAGAAGCTACTGCCAGATCAGCAAAGAAGATTAAGCAAAGCTAATCCTAATTAAGCTCCTAATTAATCCTCTTCTAGAAGCTCCCTCCTAACTAATCACATCTAGAAGCTTCTCCCCTAACTAACTTTTGGAGGGAAATTTGAATTTCTTCAACAAACTTTAGGAGGGAAACTTAGAATTTGAAATCCTAGATCTAGGGTTTGGGTATCTATAAATAGGAGCCTAGATCTAAGGGTTGAAAAAAAAAATCTTCATTAGTTAAATAATCTCTCATTCCCTCTTTCATCATCTTCTTCCACAAGTCTAGTGACAAGGCTTGTGCGAAACCCTAACCCTAATTCCACTCCAAATTCAAGATCTTGAGTACCAATCAAGCGAGAAGCTTTCAACCTTTTAGGAGCCGAGCCAATCTTCAATCGGGCAAGTGATCCAAGCCGATCCGCGATCCACGGAGACGAGCGAAGCCAAATCGATGATCGAGTGCTTCCTCTTGTAGTTCTTGAGCGAATGTAACTAAATTGTTGATATAAATAAAATGTGAAATTCTTTAATCTTGCTTTCTTTTAATTCTTGCATCATGATTAGATCTCAATTTGTAATTGTTGCTCTTGTTGTGATGTTTGAGTGAAACTCCGCTCGTTAAGGAGTTGAGACGATCAATAGAATGATGATGTAACAAATCTTTAAACGATTCTTGAGTCCTACGAGTTTTGTAAACCCTAGCAAGTTCAAAAATCGATGACCTAGTTTCGTAGTGATGCTTTCTTGATTGTGATCGCTCGAAATTAGGGATCTACGATCGTTTCTTGAATTTACTAGAGGCTAGAATGTGAATGATATCGACGAAAGAACAAGGGATAAGATGAAACCCTAGTTTCACTAGAAATCCCTAATTCTTGTCGATCATCATCGATCTAGTATCAATTTATCGAAGGATAAGAATACGTCAATGTAAGATTACATCACATCTATAGATCCGATCGATTCCTACGAGCCTCATTTCGATTCTTGATATTTGGTTTGGAAAAATCATCAAACTATCAATTCTTGATTCTATCTTTTTCTTGTTATTAGATCTAGATTTTATAATTCTTGAACTTCAAATATAAATCATGAATTGTTTTGTTTTGTTTTTTTTAAAGTTTCGACTCATCTAATTCAAAAGACGAACGATTAAACTTTCCCTGTGAACAATCCGCACTCACTTACAATCTACATCCGACACCGTAGATGATTGCGGTCAAATAATTTTTGGTTGTGATTTCTTTACAATTTTCTACAAACACAACGGAAAATCAAACAATCAAATGGCGCCGTTGCCGGGGACTATTTGATTCGATACTTGCTTTTACAAACACATCCGAGAAATTTATAACAATCACCTGGCCAGGGATTTCCGGTTATAGCCAATCGAACACAGCGCAACATCAACTCCCTATACCGGGAGAGACGAATCCCCTCCTATCGCTCATTGCCTCTATGTGATTCGGGACTGTACCCAAAAACCACCGTTTTGCACGCCCTCTTGGACGTGGTAAGATGGAAATCAAAGCATAGTGGGAACCACACAAGACTCTATGGCGATCTCGGGTCAACAGACTACTCTGTACCAGTGTCACCAGAGAACTGCCATCTGACGTAAGGTATAATACCATCTGGGAGTTCTCGGCGAGTCCGTCCAGTGTACCCAGTCTCCACTGAGCACCCGTATATCATCTCTGATGTCAAACACCAATGGATATGGGATCATCCATCGCCCATCTGTATGGGTCGAGAAGGTATACGCTAGTCTACTCTGGTATATCGATGCCCTGTCTCGATACATCCACGACTAGGGACCTTGAAGGATGTACTTATGGACTACCCTGTCCCCACTAGTATGATCCGCATCATAGTCCAGGTAGTCAAGTACACATCCTAAGGGCTTTACCAACATGTAACAGAGAGACAATCAGTGTACACGTTAAGGTAAAGAGCAACCAGATAGCATACTATCATGTCGAGCAAGAAAGTCCTCCCTATATATGTCCAAGCATCCACTACAATATACATCCAATGTACAGTAATGGCCTCTAGGGCATACATATAACTAACACATAGGAGAATATACACGATTGCTTATTGATTTTCTGATCGCTCAATACCTGAGTGGCTATTACGTTTAGCTGACCGCTTGCAACTTGTGGGTGTTTGATATGATCATCACCTAATGCTGTCGTATTGACGATTCTTTAGAGTCCTACACTGAGATTTCCTGGCTCAGGCAAAACGGAGTAGGAGCACATATGTGATATGTGCGGGACCGAGAATAATACGATATGAGATACTGTATTCTATTCTCGCGATATGTGATATCGGCCGGGTATATGTGATATTGCCGGGTCATCGGATCAAGTGTTGATTCGATGAAATGGTACATGTTGTATTAGTCGGTTATATGTAATATAGCCGGATTATCGGATCAAGTGTTGATTCGATAATTTAATGTATAATTATATATGTGATATATTAAATTACGTTAACTAATATAAGCTCGCTTTATTGATTCATTTTCTCACTGGATAATAAATTGATGTATATGCGATATATGTTAATTGTATTATTTTTTAATTTACAAAATATATTGTATATGTGATATATAATATTGTAACATGTTAGGGTTACAAATGCAACATGGTTTTTAGGTTTAAACCTAGTTAGGGTTTGGATTAGGGTTAAGCTCTGGATGAAGCTTTCATGGAGCTTTGACTTTTGTCATCTAGCTTTGATATTTTGTGTAGATATTCTTTAACCCAACCCAAACCGTTAACCTATAGTTTATTCTCTACAAGAGTTAAGACTCTCAATCTTAACTGATGGTTGCAATTGTAACCACAACAATTAATTCATTATTCATCACAAAAGCTTTTGCTTCTTCTTCTTCTTCTTGCTTCTTGGAAAAAAGCTTCACTTGATTTTTCATTTGTGATGATAAATGGTGAGAAATTGAAAACAAAAGAGAGCAAAATTCCTACTTCATCATCCTCATCTATTCTAGCCACTTAGATTAGGGTGTTCACTTCTCTAATTAATTCATTAGTGAAGTGTAAGATTGGGTTAGAGATTCTTCATGGTAGATCATCTTAGATCTAGAAGACTTCAAGCAAGATGCATTATTCACCTCTTGGAGCCTCACGAGAGTCGGAGTTCTTGATGATCGCAGCGAAGGGACCTCAACACGGAGCTTATGAAGCGAAGGAACGGACTACAAAGGTTGTAATCCTAATCTCTTTAGTTCTTTGCATGTGATACTAACTTGTTACCCTAGAATTTCTAGTAAAGATTCATAGTTTGCTTGCTTTGCACCTCTCTAAATTTTAAAGAGGCATGAGTGATTCTACCAAACCCTAGACTAGGTGCAAGGGAAGCCCAACAGTTACTTGAAACATATATGTGATAATTCATTTTGATTTATCAAGTGAAATATCAATATGGTTCAGTTGAACAAAAAGGTAGAGAGCTAACTCCATTCTTCATTCTCTTTCCACACAAGTCTTTTTCATTAGCCATCTTCTTCCTCAAAGCCCTAGTGAAATCATCTGTTGAGTGATCTAGGTTAAGCAAAGACAATTCATTCCATCTACACAACTCTATATTCTCTATGACATCATGAGTAGCGACCTTGATGCCCTAGTTGCCTCGGTTGTGGTAGGAGTTCGATGCACATCTACTCGGGTAGATCATCTTGGACTTGAGAAGTCCGACGAGGGAGCGGCGTTCGGAATCATTCCATGGAGTCAACAACAAGAAGAAGGACATCGAGGAATGAAGACCCGAAAGACCGGAATCGTGAGCTATAAACTTCTGTACTTTTAAGTTTACCTCACATCTTGTTGCTAGTTAGGGTTTAGCTCCGATCCTGGAGTCCAAGTCCGTGTCGCGAACCTTTTGAAAATCATTTTTCACATATTCTTCCTCCTTGCAAACCCGTAGGGTGCGCGACATGGACGTACAGGATGGTCAATAGGCACATCCTTAAATGTCCCTGGTTGTAAGAGTATTGAGAGTGGGCATCGATACTCCAGAGTAAACTAGTGTATACATATCAAGACCCTAATGAGGGGCGGTGGATTGGTCCCGTAGCTATTGGTAATGTGCACCTAAGATTGTTTACAGATGCTCAGCGGGTGTGAGTTCACCGGACAGGACTCGCCGAGGTCTGACTAGATGGTATTATACCTAGCGTCAGATAGCAGTTCTCTGGTGTCACGTCCCGAAAGTACGGAACATGACCGGCACTTAAACTACGAAACGTCTCGAGGCGTACGTAATCTATGTAAGCCGAAAACCCAGAAATCCAAACCAAGAAAAGTAGTAGAGAGGAGAAAAACCAACTTAAAACAAGTAGTTTTAATAGCATAAGCCGAATTATGCGTTTTAAAAACATCAAGTATTTTCTGAAAATTTCGGCAGAGTCTCCTTTGTAAATACTGGCCCCCAAACGGGATACAACATGAATAGTATACGAAATCAATAAACAGGCATCCCCAAGCGGGAGCTAGCTCTTCGTCAATCGACGGTCACAACCACGCAAGCAATATAATATAGAACACTAAGGGCGAGGATCAAAACTCAAAAGGAAACTCAAAACAGCAAGAAATCCATAAAAATAGAACGCGCGACTCTAAGGTCAAAAGAATAAACATCACTGGTCTCTATCTCTGAAATAAATATATGTTTGGTTTATGGAACTTCTAGATAAAACAGAATAATAATATACAAAGTATAATGATGGGTATGATACAAATAAACCCACCCACTAGCAAGTCATCCGAAACGAAGCAGTGCCAGCAAAACCGTAAAGAAACCTGTACGGCAAAACCTGCAAGAAAATATGGCACAACGGGGGTGAGTTGCCAACTCGTGAGAAGAAAAACATCTACGAACAGAAATCGCATGAACAACGCAATCCTAGGTCAACGATCATAATATATCTTCAAATATATAACCGGCAGCCTATAACAATGGCTAGGGTAAATGTCTAACCCAAGTGCAATCTCATGTGCCCGTGTCAGTGCCTCAGGTAGCAATATATCATATGGATGATGTATGAATGCATGAAACATAATGCATATACTGAAGAAAACTGCTTTCAAAAATTAGTGAGATTTCTGTATCTTTTTAATAACGAGGTATCATAAATGAAATCAGCATAAACAGTGCCTAGCATCGACACAAAACAGGTATCCAAATCTCTCGATATCTCTGTGTCGCAATCTATGTACCTCAATATCTCAAAATCTCTGTATGTCAATCTCACAATTTAGGGCGCCGTCAGTCCAGACAGGCCCTTACCATCAATCTCAAGACCATGACAGTATCCTCCGGATATCCCACGCGTCGGGTAAAATCACCGGTCGGTAGTGCTCCCCTGCCAGGCTCAACGCCATCATCTGCGACCATCTCGTCCCGGGGTACCGCACCGGGCCCACCATGTACCCGAAACGGTTCATCCATCTCCTCGAATCGGGTCTCGAAATCCATCAGCAAACTCATGGTGGACGACTCATACATCATGGAAAACCGCGCTTTTCATTTAAAAAGAGAGAAAAGAAGTTTATAAATGTTTTTGCGGTTTTCCCCCAAATCCAGGAAATCTCATGAAAATCCGAATCCAAATCCTCAATAGAATTTAAACAGTGAATATAGGCATGAAAATCCATGAATGCGGCATAACAGTGAATAATAACATGCATGAAGTAGCAAGTAATAACTACAATGTTTAAAATAGCATTTAAGGCAAGTACACTAATATCATGTCTAAAATATTAGCTAACAAACTATGTCAATGAAATAGTATTTTCTAAAGTGTCCGTAACATGGCAATTACCGATGAAGATGTGTGTGAGCCGGTAAGTAAATGTACGTGATACATACGCATCATCGGTAATGGTGCTGGTGTCCTAACATCGTGATATCAACAATGCAATAAGAAATCACAATATAAGCATGCGATGCGGAGCGAACAACAATAATGAGCGGGAGCTAAATACTAGACACAATGATAACAAATCTACATTTAATATAAATCTAGTCTAACAACTACACTATACAATACGGCCGAGCTAACAAGCTAAACTAAATGTAAGGAAACCGCCTAACATCTGAGTCGATACATACATATATATATATATATATATATATATTATATATATAGTCGGTGATCGCGCCTCGATAATATCACATCCGATACCATATCGATAATCAAATATTCCCAAGTCAAGAGTGCGGATCAAACATCAATATATAGATCGTACGTAAATCCGTCGTACGACATCCCAAATCTGGGTACGGGTCAATATCACATTCATCACATTATTCATCTGGTGTCCTCTTTATCCAAGATCATAATCCGGGTACTGATCTAGTACAATACTAATATCATCAATATAATCATGATCTGACCACTGATCGACAGTCTCGTACAAACCGATATCATTAGCACATATCATATCTCATAACACGATCACATGTCGATTATTTCATTATTATCACTATTCACATAGTATCGTCGTCCAAAGATCCGCTATGACATCATGACGTATCTCAAATACGAATCCTTCTATATCACCGATCTCACGGTCTCAAATCAATCTCATCGACTCACCTCAAATCCTAAATACTATCCGCAAATCCAGTATGTGAACACATAGTCCCATACCCATGAGAACACATAAATACATATTCCCGTATAAGCACAAATGGAAGAAGAATATATGCAAGTATGGGTGTGTATGTGTATGTGGGGTGCAACCACTACTCTAGGGTTTCGCAACACTAAACATATCCAATCACACCTAGAATCTATCTTTATCATCAATAATCTTAAACAATATAATCAATATATATGTGTGTATACGTATTTGTATATATCACCACGAACTGCGGGGGTGCTATACGCCATCCACCCGACTTCTCCCCGTAGATATAAATCTACTTACCTGGTCCTCGCTCGCCGGTGCCGACGTCGCCACGGTCTTGCTTGTCGTCTCAAAGTCCACATAGGGGTACCTACATGTCACAAAGTGTCATGTCGCATAAAAACCCAATTCGAAATCGAAACGGCATACGAAAACCAAATCGGCACGCGCCTCACGTATAGGTCAAAACCTATCGCTTACGCATGCAAGAATAGCCAAACAAACTCTCGATGTCGATGTGCAAATATCAACCCATCGAGAAAAACCCAAACGCATCTATTTGCACATTCACAAACACTCATTATAATATGAAATAGGTTAAAATTCACAAAAACCTCAAACTCACTTTAAAAGCTATTTTTCCGAAAATCTAGCAAGCAAAATTAACTGTTTTAGTACAAAACTCGACGTTTAAACAAATCTAGCGGCCTCAATATCCACCCAATATTATAACCAAGTCATATAAACCCTTTCCACCATTTAATCTCATCAATTTTTATAAAACTAAAATTCTAGTTTCGCAATTTTATTAAATTTTAACAATTTTAAGTAAAAATGCACAAAACAACAACTAAGCTTGGTTTTGCATGAACCAAAATTATTAAACCACTCATTATAATGTTAATAATGACATGAAACCTTAATTATATTTTAATCTAAACCATTTAATAAATTTCCAAAAAACCTAGTTAGCAAAATTTAGCATAATTAGAACAAATTTAAAAATATAATTAGCAACCTAGTAATTAGCTTTGTTTTAGCATGTCCACTAGATATTAACCACACAATTAGATCATGATCAATTGACCTAAACCCTAACTTAGTATTTAAACCCTTCTCTTTAATTTCCAAAACTTGAAATAAAACTATAATTAACACTTAATTAAATTTGCTTTAAGCAATAACTAACAATTTCATTATAGGGTTAAGATTTATAACTCCTAGAATCTTGAGATTTAGCATGAATCTTCACCTCCCAAATCATCATCTTGCTCCTTGATTCATGCTAGCTTGGACAAAAGAAAAATGGGTAGAGATTAGATTATGGATTAGTGATGTTTTATGTGGATTTTTGTAGCAATTTGTGGATTTTTTTGAAGAGGAAAAGAGGTGGAGAAAGTTTGGGGCTGATGTGGGAGGGCTCGGCCAAGTGAGAGGAGAGGAGAGAGAGAGTGAAATGTGTGTGATTAATTTACCCCAAGTTAAACAAAACCATACCTCTTTCTTTATTGCCTTTCTTTATTCATTTTCTTTTTTTTTCCTTTCTTTGCAAGGAAAGATGTGAGGGGAAAGAAGGGGGGGCTGCTGCCTTGGTGGGGCCGGCCATTGTAGAGGGGTGAGGGAATGTGAGTGATTACAAAAAAGTTCCAAGCAAAAAGAACCCCTCAAGTTACCTAATTGCAAGTTTAGTTTAATTTATTTAAATTTTAATTTTCCTTTGACTATAAAGAACTAGAACTTGTAATAAATTACGAATAATTTATATTACTAACTAGATTTTAGTTTTCATGATTCTAAAGTTTATAATTAGCCCATTCAAATTTGTATTTATCTCTAATTTAATGTATTTTTTACAGCTTAAAATAATATTAAAATAATTAATTTCGGAAAATTTTTCAGAAATTTAGAAATTTTATCAGTGGCTCAATAAACACCAAATACTAGCAATTACATAGCTAGAATATATATATTTAATTTTATAATGAAGATATTTGTATTTTGACTTTTTAGGGAAAACCCACTTATTTTACCGATTTTCCGAAATTTCACCGAAACAATTTTCAAAACGTTATAATCTTCCCCCCATATAGAAATTCAGTCCCCGAATTTACATTAAAACTCCCCCATATACTAAAACATTTCAGCAAACCATCAAGTCGTCGGGGCTCCGAAATCATAAATACATAAAACACATCGTAGCGCAATGCATGCGCATGAAAAATGAGCACATAACTCAAAATCAAAACTCTATCCAACATCCCGCAATCCTCGGAGTCATGGGGAAGACATCAATGTCTAAATCCAAAACGAAAATCAATATGATATAACTCAACTATACATGTAAATATCATTAAAACATTTGGAAGCAATGCATGCCAAACCTTTTTAATTCGCTGTGCGATGTGTGTATCAATGCACAGTGGCGGACGTCCATTGTGAGAAAATAACTATATATATATATATGTCCTTTGTTTAATATGCACGTTCCACCGTTTTGAAAACAATTTTAGAAGGGTTTCCTTTATAAAATGTTTCGTGTCATCTCGGACACGTAGGTAAATACTGAGACTATAGCTGTTCTTTGGAAATCCCATCGATAACTATCAATGCATGCAAAATATACTCAGGCACTGTCCTCTGACTAGTCCTGCTCATTACTAAACCAAATAGTAAGTATCATAAAATATACTGCTCCCAAAAGAAATCAATCCCAAATATATATATGGATGCCACGTGCGTCTGGTGCGCATGGAAATCGAAATCCATGAATGTGCCATACATATGCACAGAAACAACATCTAAGTGCATCGGGTGTGCACGAAACATCTGTCAAAGGCAACAGGTGTGCCTGACAGCAAAAACAGGTGCATCTGACATGTACGAAGAACCTCTATTTAGTGCATCTGGTGGGCACTAAAATCATATCTCATAACATGCGCCCAACATGTGCGAAAACCCAAATCAGGTGCATCCATCATGCACGAAATCATGAAATCCAATATCAAGCGCCGAACATGCGCAAAATCCAATCAGGTGCACAAGGTGCACCAAAACAAATATCGAACATCACAATCAAAATCGAAGTCCAGTGCATCTAAGTGCACAAAATGCGTATCACTGCACTGCAAGCATATGTGAACTATACCGAGTGCAAAAACCAAATCGTTTGCGTACATATGCACAAAATCAACTCAACTGTATGAAACCCATAAAATCATAAACATGAGAAACCAAGGCACGAAAACAATAACAAGTGCAACAACTGTGCAAAAATCGTAAATACTCAGTAGGTGCAACCATGGTGCATGAAAACAAATATCATGAAACTCAATCATCAAAATCAGTCATGCGAATAGATCGCCCAAAATACCGAAATCATGTATGGCGGAGTAGTCCCGCTCAAGCACATCCTCTAAGAATCTCTTGACAACTGTCCTGGTCACTCATAGCATGTCTCGTCGACGATCCTGAACTCTGGCCAGCCGGTGTGCGTAACGTGACCACTCTTGGGTCCAAGTCTTCTCATAATTTATTCCAGAAAGGTCCTGTCGAGGTCTCTTCCAAATCTCTTCTCTGCCGAACTGTCCGGAAGTCATCGTCCTTTACTTTATCTGTTTCTTGTTCCGGAACGGCTGCATACTCATCGCGACTCCTTCTGGAAGGTATATCCAAGTACAATACCTCGGCATGCGTATCGCATCTATGATGTCGGCGGAGTGGAACGTCATCTTATCCAGATCTTGTATGAACCTCTTACTCCACTTTTCTCTAATGTCGACTGCTTCGGACTCATCTCGTCGTGGCTGCATGGACTGCGCTCCAACGGCTATACTCGTATCTGGAGTCTCCCAAGCAATGCATCCCATCACATAGCATCCGAATGAAGTTGAACCAATCGACTGATTCGTCAAAACCTCATAATCCCCTTGTTAGTTATATGTATGCCCTAGAGGCCATTACTGTACATTGGATGTATATTGTAGTGGATGCTGGGACATATATAGGGAGGACTTCCTTGCTCGACATGATAGTATGCTATCTGGTTACTCTTTACCTTAACGTGTACATTGATTGTCTCTCTGTTACATGTTGGTAAAGCCCTTAGGATGTGTACTTGACTACCTGGACTATGATGCGGATCATACTAGTGGGGACATGGTAGTCCATAAGTACATCCTTCAAGGTCCCTAGTCGTGGGTGTATCGAGACGGGGCATCGATATACCAGAGTAGACTAGCGTATACCTTCTCGACCCATACAGATGGGCGATGGATGATCCCATATCCATTGGTGTTTGACATCAGAGATGATATACGGGTGCTCAGTGGAGACTGGGTACACTGGACGGACTCGTCGAGAACTCCCAGATGGTAATATACCTTACGTCAGATGGTAGTTCTCTGGTGAGACTGGTACAGAGTAGTCTGTTGACCCGAGATCGTCATAGAGTCTTGTGTGGTTCCAACTGTGCTTTGATTTCCACCTTACCACGTCCAAGAGGGCGTGCAAAACGGTGGTTTTTGGGTACAGTCCCGAATCACATGGAGGCAATGAGCGATAGGAGGGGATTCGTCTCTCCCGGTATAGGGGGTTGATGTTGCGCTGTGTTCGATTGGCTATAACCCGAAATCCCTGGCCAGGGTTGCTGAGATTTACTGGTAAGTTTTACCAGTAGTTTCTCGAACTGTTATAGACCTCATATGGACACGACTTATCGAGCTATTGGGGTCTGACGTTTACCACCCCTAGGCTTGATATGGGACTTATCAGACGATCAGACCGGACTGTACGGTAAGTGTTACTGGTTGGATTCACAGGAGTGTGAGCGGGCTTGCTCGTCGATCTTCTGATCGCTCAATACCCGGGTGGCCGTTACGTTTAGCAGACCGCTTGCGGCTTGTGGGTGTTTGATTTGATCATCACCTGCTGCCGGCGTATTGACGAGTCTTTAGAGTCCTACACAGAGGTTTCCTGGCTCAAGCGAAACGAAATAGGAGCGCATATGAGATATGTGCGGTACCGAGAATAATGCGTGTATGTGATACCGTATTTCATTCTCGCGATGAATGTATCGAAAGGTTGTATGCGATATAACCTAGTTATCGAATCAAGGATTGATTCGGTAAGCCGATACATAGGATACTAGTCGGTTATATGAGATATGACCGGATCGTTAAATCAAGTGTTGATTTAATGATTTAATGTATAATTATATATTTGATATATTACTTTGCATTAACTAGTATTGGTTCACTTTAAATGGATTTTCTCACTTGAAGTTCACAAGTTGTATATGTGATATACTTTTGTGCACTTGATTGTATCATGTTTGATGATACATGCTTACCTGAGTTTGTGTAAAGATTAAACCATGGTTATATGAGTGGTTAGGGTTTTGGTTTATTTACTTATTCATTTATTTATTTCTTTTGTTCATTTTGGCAAAAGAAAATGATAATGAGAAAAATGGAGGCTTTCTTTGTTTGCATCTTGAAGCTTCATGAAGCTTTGACTAAGTGACCATTTTGTCTCATGCTTAACCTTAACCACTCCATCTAACCTTAGTTAAATCTCTACACCCTGTAGGGTTCCTAGGCACTTTAATGAGGTCTCACAAGGCATCAACCATGCCAATTTCAAATTTTACAAGTGCCGAGAAACCCTAATACGGATCGTTGACTAGATATATAGGCGAAACAAGCAACTAGTTAACAACTTAATTACAAGAACGGAAATACAACCTTTGTAGATCCGGTCCTCCACCTCCATAGCTCCGCAATGAAGTCTCCTCGCTGTCCAAATCGAATCCCGGGCTCTAGCGTCGGCTTCATCGGAGAAATGGGCGGGCTAGGTCATCGACTACGATGTCGAAGATGATCTACGTCGAGGCATCACAAGATCAAGCTCCCACTTCTCCAAGTCATGAAACTTATGAAGAAAACACCCTATACTACTTGGCAAGAGGTAGAGGATGAAGAAATAGGAAGTGGATTCACTTTAGAATTGGATTTCTCACTTGATTTCTTCACTTGCCATTGATGAGGCAAGCTTTCTTCATGTGAAGAAGAAGAAGAAGATGAAGATAATCATATGATAAGAATAATCATAATAGAAAAGAAAAATCAATCCTTATCATATACAAACCATGGTTTAGTGTAGAGATTTAACTAAGGTTAGATGGAGTGGTTAGGGTTAAGCATGAGACAAAATGGTCACTTAGTCAAAGCTTCATGAAGCTTCAAGATGCAAACAAAGAAAGCCTCCATTTTTCTCATTATCATTTTCTTTTGCCAAAATGAACAAAAGAAATAAATAAATGAATAAGTAAATAAACCAAAACCCTAACCACTCATATAACCATGGTTTAATCTTTACACAAACTCAAGTAAGCATGTATCATCAAACATGATACAATCAAGTGCACAAAAGTATATCACATATACAACTTGTGAACTTCAAGTGAGAAAATCCATTTAAAGTGAACCAATACTAGTTAATGCAAAGTAATATATCAAATATATAATTATACATTAAATCATTAAATCAACACTTGATTTAACGATCCGGTCATATCGCATATAACCGACTAGTATCCTATGTATCGGTTTACCGAATCAATCCTTGATTCGATAACTAGGTTATATCGCATACAACCTTTCGATACATTCATCGCGAGAATGAAATACGGTATCACATACACGCATTATTCTCGGTCCCGCACATATCTCATATGCGCTCCTATTTCGTTTCGCTTGAGCCAGGAAACCTCTGTGTAGGACTCTAAAGACTCGTCAATACGCCGGCAGCAGGTGATGATCATATCAAACACCCACAAGCCGCAAGCGGTCTGCTAAACGTAACGGCCACCCGGGTATTGAGCGATCAGAAGATCGATGAGCAAGCACGCTCACACTCCTGTAAATCCAACCAGTAACACTTACCGTACAGTCCGGTCTGATCATCTGATAAGTCGCATATCTCGCCTAGGGGTGGTAAACGTCAGACCCCAATAGCTCGATAAGTCGTGTCGATATGAGGTCTATAACAGTTCGAGAAACTACTGGTAACACTTACCAGTAAATCTCAGCAACCCTGGCCAGGGATTTCCGGTTATAGCCAATCGAACACAGCGCAACATCAACCCCCTATACCGGGAGAGACGAATCCCCTCCTATCGCTCATTGCCTCCATGTGATTCGGGACTGTACCCAAAAACCACCGTTTTGCATGCCCTTTTGGACGTGGTAAGGGGGAAATCAAAGCACAGTGGGAACAACACAAGACTCTATGACGATCTCGGGTCAACAGACTACTCTGTACCAGTGCCACCAGAGAACTGCCATCTGACGTAAGGTATAATACCATCTGGGAGTTCTCGGCGAGTCCGTCCAGTGTACCCAGTCTCCACTGAGCACCCGTATATCATCTCTGATGTCAAACACCAATGGATATGGGATCATCCATCGCCCATCTGTATGGGTCGAGAAGGTATACGCTAGTCTACTCTGGTATATCGATGCCCCGTCTCGATACACCCACGACTAGGGACCTTGAAGGATGTACTTATGGACTACCATGTCCCCACTAGTATGATCCGCATCATAGTCCAGGTAGTCAAGTACACATCCTAAGGGCTTTACCAACATGTAACAGAGAGACAATCAATGTACACGTGAAGGTAAAGAGTAACCAGATAGCATACTATCATGTCGAGCAAGAAAGTCCTCCCTATATATGTCCCAGCATCCACTACAATATACATCCAATGTACAGTAATGTCCTCTAGGGCATACATATAACTAACAATCTCCCACTTGCACTAGGGCCATCTGATAGCAGTGGTTGTAGTATCTAATACTCAACCATCCCATAAAAGTCTCTCTCTGGGAAAAGGCCTTTGTGAGTGGATCCGCCGTGTTGTCCTCTGAGTCTACTCTCCTAACCTTGATCACCCTGGAGATCAATCATCTCCATGATCAGGTGATACTGCCTTAGAATAAATCTGGATAATTGATGGGACGGACGTTCCTTGGCATAAGCCACAACTCCATTATTACACAATGGGAGGAACTAAGTTCATCTCATAGACAAATATACATCCAGACTGCCTCTTTGGTAGCATCTTAAATAGCGATGTATCGAGCCTTTATCGTCTAGTATGCCACGGTATCTAGCTTGGAACTCTTCCAACATACCGTCCCTTTACTGAGGGTAAAGACAATACCTGTGACCGACTTTCAGTCGTCCTTATCACCCTGGAACCCTTCCAGTGATTCTCCCCAGGATCGATTGATACCATCTCACCACAACTAGTGAGAATCCTAACATCCAATTAGATCTATCTCATAGATCCAAAACCCAGGATTTAGGAGGTATCACTTTTATCCTATATGGAGAATCATTGTGATAAACGGAGATTGACCGAGCGTAGCATAGGAAACTCCTTTCTTATCAAGAGTATGTCATCCACGTACTCTACGAGGATCATCACCATACTCCCTACTACCTTTTTGTTTATACAAGGTTCATCTACCATTTTGATGATGTCAAACTCTTTGACTAACACATCAAAACAGATGTTCCAACTCCGCGATACCTGCTTTATCCTATAAAGCATCTTGTACACGTTTCCGCTGCTCCTACTGTCTACGAAGCCCTCTGGCTGTGTACTTATAGACGTTCTCTTCTAAAACTTCATTTAGAAAAGCAGTCATTGCACCCAACCGCCAGATATCGTAGTCATGGTTGTAGCCGTGGCAAGTAGGATCTGGATGGACTTAAGCATAGCCACTTGAAAAGGTTTCATCATTATCCTCGCCTGGTCGATGACGAAAAGTTTTAACAAGTCTAGCTTTGAAAGTCTCAACTTTTCCATCTACACCAAGTAATCTTCTCAAGATATACTTGCTCCTGATGGGGATTTAACCCTTCAGATATAGCAGCCAAAGTCCATACTTTGTTGGTGTACATGGATTCCATCTCAGATCACTAAGCATCCAGCCATTCTTACAGAGTCTTACTCCTGATGGCCAGCTCTAAACTAGTTGGGTCATCATCTCATGATGCAATCTTCACTCCCACTATCATAGAGAAACCGAAGTATCTCTCAGGTGGGTATGGAACCCTACTAGATCGGCGGAGAGGCTGAGGTTCGTTGGTCTCTACTGAATCCTTTGGTTCTATCAAATCATCAGCTGCAGTTTGTATAGCTGGAACATTTCCAGTTCTACATAACAGATCTTGCCTTGAGCTTGTCCGGATTTTGCTTTTAGACATAGGCCGGACAACCCCAAATCTTAACTAGCTTAAGACATGGGCTCTGCCCTTTCCATATCACATATGAAGTGGTAGGCAACTGATTTGATTCGAACCCTATTCAATAGTTATGCAGCTTCTCAAGCGCATAACTCCCCAAAAAGGAAACAGGTAACTCAGTATTACTCATCATAGAGCACACCTTATCATATAAGGTGTGATTGCTCCGCCCCGATATACCATCATGCCATGGTGTATAAGGAGGAGTAATGCTGAGAGAGAATCTCATTCTCCTTTAGAAAAGTCCAAGACCTTCATGCTCAAGTATTCTCCACCTTGATCTCATCAAAGGACATAATACTTATACCCGTATTGGTTCTCTACTTCTAACTTATATTCTGTGAATATCTCAAAAGGTTCTGACTTGTGTTTCAACAGGAACATATGTCTGAATCAAAAGAGATCATCAGAGAATTTAATGAAGCATAAAAAACCGGTCTTGGCATATGTAGACAGGGGACCTTCATACATCAACATGTATCATCCTAAGAGTTCACTAACTCTTTCTCTGTTTCCAATAAACAGAGCTGTGGTCATCTTATCTCTGTGACATGACTGGCAAGTTTCATAAGATGTAAATTCAAACTGATTTAAATATGCATCTACAAGTAACTTCAGCTAGTCGGGTCGCATTGATATGACCTAGTCTACAATGCCTCAAGAAGGATTTAGTCATTTCTGAACTCTTCCTCTTGTGTGTGTTCCATATACTAAGAACTGTAGTTTGATTTAGAACGTCAATGCTTTTAGATAACATGCCTGAACCGATCAACTTTTGATATAGGAAATGTTCAAAACATTATCTAACAATACAAAATTTTATCATTTCTTTACTAATAAAGAGACTGATATGATTTTGTATATCAGGTTCGGTATCTAATAACATTCGTTCTGAATCAATGTATTTGGAATACAGGGTCACAGTGACCAACAGACTTGGCTGCAACACTTGCCCCGTTTTCTGCCTCATGAAACTTATCACCCGTTCTCAGTTCTCTACCTTTCTGTAGCCCTATGTAACAGATTACATATCTGGGATCCTGATCTGGTATCAGATACCCAGGACATAAAGGATACTGAGAAACAGTTCTCTGTAATGAACACACCCGAAGATGATGCATCAACATGCATTTTCTTCGTTTGGGCGGCACGGGAAATCTGGTATTCCCCAATTTCCTGCTCTGTCTTATAACAATTATAAGTTGGAGCGGGACCAACGTTCCCCAGCTCAGTATAACAAGCGGGTTCGGTCAATATTCCGTATTATTATCTTGATTAAGGCGTGATATGGTCGCTACCTGGAGAGAGAGAGAGAAGAAAACACCCAGCGTGCGCTCTTGCAAGAATAGATTGGTTATTATTTTATCTAATCAGGATGGCTCCCACTGCTTTTTATCAAATCTTCCTTCAAACCCTAAAAGGAAAGACTAGCCGGGATTAATTACACACTACAAGTTCGCCAATCTTTCAGCCAGGCCAGTGTCGGTACTTTGAGGGAGGTCCCCCTTGCTTTCGCACGAACATAATTAATGTAAACCTCGTTTTCCCAGAGGCGTAACCTCGTTAACACCTTTCTAGACACCTACTTGATCGGCTAATTGTAATGTGTAAAACTCTCCCAGGAGTAACAATTACTCGCAGCGGGTATCGGGATCCAACTATCTCATAGAAGGTATGCAATCTCATTGCAAATTTCAACACTTGAAATTCCCAATAATTTTGCCCCTAACGTGCTATGACCTTGACGAAAGCCAACAAACCATAGCCCGCTAGTCAAGTTCAACCTGTACATTTCTTGATTGAATTAAACCCACCCGCACGACCCTTGACGAAAGCCAACAAAGCCGCACGACTACCCTAATCCAATCGCATCGTATGCAGCAGATAAGCAGCATATAGCTACCGCACACTGCACCTTGACGAAAGCCAACAAATGCAGCACGAATACAATATACAACTTATCTGAAATGACGGAGGGCTACGACAGGTTTTTCTGAAAACCTATTGCGTAATGAACTTGATATCGTTGTAGAATCAAATGATTTTAAAATGGAGTGTTTTTTAGGCTTTTCTAGTTTTGCTAAAGGAGTCATTCCCGGTGAAGGGATCGTCGGTCCTTTCCTCGTCGAATGAGGTGCGGGATATATCATATATATCACTGTTCAAAGCAAAAACTCTAAAAAGCAATCAAAAGACAAACCGAGTGTGTAGCATCTGCCAGTTATTGCTAAAGGAGTCACTCCCGGTGAAGGGATCTCGGTCCTTTCCTTATCGAATAAGGTGCAGGATATATCATATATACCGCTGTGCAAAGCAAGAACTGTAGCTACCTGTTTTAATTTTGAAATTCAATTCTACAACATCTTTAGGTTTCTTTTTCTTTCATTAATCATATTAATGAAGTCCCATCATTTAAGTACCTAAACATCACAGATAAATACGACGTACACTTATGCCATCCGCATTCGCGTCGATGTCCCCTCATGCACCGTTGGGTTAGGTAACTAACGGCAGAGCAGGACAGGGCTAGCGCGGGTGTAAAACATAAGTAACGTCTATATAATATATCATATATACTATATACTGTATCCATCACAGAACATATCACATGATCACATCACAGATATCGCAGCAGAAGAATCATATGAAATATTGGATATACTAGGACGTCCGTGTTTTCAATACGAGCCAGTATAAAACACGGATTCCACGGTCGCGATGAATAGCCAAACCCACACCCCTAGACCCCTACGAGAGCGGCAAGCAACCCTACCAATTCTAGAGTTAGGAGACCCGGACTCGACTCCTCGAGTTGGTCTCCCACTGGACTCCAGAACCCGGTTACTTGTGCTCCCCTCCTTGGGTCTATCCTAGTGCGGAAAAGTAAATAATAAACATAGGGTGACATCTTCCGCAACCTGGAAGTGCCCCAATAAAAGAATATTACATACAAGTTTTTACATGAATGAAACTGAAAAACACTCGTCTCACATAAAAACCCCCGGCTATTCAAACACGACGATCCAATATAACATATCCAGCAACACATAACATCACATGTCATCAACGTAAGTAAATATGCGCATCCCAATTGTCGTTGACATATAGCAACGAAACCGGCGATATCACATATTACACTTACGGTCACAGAAAAGAAAGTGTAAAACTACAACAGTTGGAATCCACAACCTCTTTAGACATCACATGCCTAATCAAATGAATTCCTTAGACATCGCATGCCTAACAATTATAAACCCCGCATTTTAGTCTCAAAATCCAAAACACTTTTCAATATAAAGTCGGGCAATTCAACAAGATTGCCGACATCCTGATCGAATGCTCGTCGCAAACTTCAGTAGACGGCCGCATCCCCCGATACCGTCGACGAAGTGCACCAAGGCGGAACACCGCTACCGCAAGCATCCGAACGGATGCTTTCGGCGACGGGGTTCTCCTACAGTCACTTGGTCGGGGTTAAGGGATGTAGCTGTCTAATAAGTTTATCCGGCGAGTATCCGCGTACGCTACGTGATTGCAACGGACTTTTGATCGCATCAAAATTCCGTAGCAACCGATCAAGTGAGACTAAATTGCTAGATTTATAACATTCATTCAGTTATCTCATAACTACTTGTGAATTCCAAATGTTGTATCACATTCCGAGTAAATAGAAAATGTTAAACTTTCCGATCGAACAATCGAACACCCAAGTTTCCCCGAAACAGATCAACACATGAAATAAGTCTAAAAACATTCAGTTCATGCCTCAGTACCAACGGTCCAGCCGTAGAAGGGTCAAGCCAACGCCTCACATGTGGCACGCCGTACTGCCCCAAACCCTAAGGTTCAAAGGGCAGTTCAAGACGGTCACATAATCGAGTTAAGGTTTGTTGTCTTCTAGAGGGTCCATCGCATTACTTGCACTACTTAGAACGTCTTTAAACCACAGAAAAATCCAACACTTGGATATTTTCCGGCAGGGGAAAGATTGGGTATTTACATCCGGTCGAACTTTTTAACATATTCCAAAATATCCGGAAAGCCACATAGACAAAGTCTGATAATCCGATCGAATCTGCGAACTCCCAAAACACCCCAGAAAATTCAACTCTTGAATAAATATTAAAAATTCTCATAAAACTCAGCATTTAAATAAAGAAGTTACTGTGCAAAAATGGTTGACTGAAGAGAATAAATGGGCGCGGAACCGCCGCAATAGGCGGCTAATGCCGCGGATCCGCCGCGCTTTAGACAGATCATTAGGTAATTTTTGCACCGTAATTCTTAGAATTTCCTGCTGAATTTTTTAAGCATTTTTAATTTGGAAAAAACCACTTTTTCAGAAAAAGTCCAGAGAGGGTTAAAAGTTAGGGTTTCGGGGTTCGATCGGGTTTCTAACATCGTCTACGCATCGCCTAAGGCTCTAGCTAGGCTCTGATACCACTGTAGGGTTCCTAGGCACTTTAATGAGGTCTCACAAGGCATCAACCATGCCAATTTCAAATTTTACAAGTGCCGAGAAACCCTAATACGGATCGTTGACTAGATATATAGGCGAAACAAGCAACTAGTTAACAACTTAACTACAAGAACGGAAATACAACCTTTGTAGATCCGGTCCTCCACCTCCATAGCTCCGCAATGAAGTCTCCTCGCTGTCCAAATCGAATCCCGGGATCTAGCGTCGGCTTCATCGGAGAAATGGGCGGGCTAGGTCATCGACTACGATGCCGAAGATGATCTACGTCGAGGCATCACAAGATCAAGCTCCCACTTCACCAAGTCATGAAACTTGAGAAGAAAACACCCTATACTACTTGGCAACCCTAAGAGCTTAACATCTTGGGTATAGTTTAATAGTATCGAGTACATACCACAGCATCGGTGGTCCAGCCGTGGAAGGGCAAACCCAAGCCTCACTAATGGCGCCGTGGAACTGCCGCAAACCCTAAGGTTCAAAGGCTTTCACATGGTCATTAAGTCGAGTTAGGGTTTCGTTCTTCTAGAGGGTTCATAGAATTTCCTGCATGTCTTTCCGAATACTTTAAACTTGGAATAATAGGTTTCTGACATTCGATCGTCTCTGTCGACTCTCAACGTCTCCGGGTGAAGTCGTCTTTAGCTGGAATCAATCTATCTGATGACCTCGCATCGGGGTAGCGAACGAACCACATGTCCTAGTCATTCATCCTCGGTGACTAGCGACCTTCTATCATCTCTTAGTACAACTCGTATTACAATAGATCCAACATCTGGGGCGATATCTCGTCGTTCGCAGCAACAACTGGCTCACTCGTCTGCACGCTGAACAGTGCCTCAATCATCATGAATAAGCCATACACCAACGGTCATCAAAATTTGGTTGGCCTCTATCTTTGGCTCAATCCTCTGCACGTCCGAGTAATCTCATACAGCGATCCATCAAACGCTCGTGGCACAAAAACACAATAAAAAGACACATCGCTGCAATCGTGTGTCGCCGAAATTACACCCTGGTCAGTCCTCGTTCGTGACGAGCTCGTGCTGACTGCAACCCTAGCCGTAGCTCTCCCTGCCAGTAATCGTGGCAGCAAAACCATAACTGGTACCGATGAGACTAGATCAGGAATGAATATAATACTGTGCAAAGAAATGTACATCCTAAGGCTTCTTAAGTGGAGTAGCGTATCGTAAGTATGCCGCGGAACATACCCACGGTACGTTACTCTACTTTAGTCACCTATTCCATCAACCAAGGGTCATCCTACGCTCCGAAGGTAAAACCTAACGCCCTGATACCAACTTTGTCACGTCCCGAAAGTACGGAACATGACCGGCATTTAAACTACGAAACGTCTCGAGGCGTTCGTAATCTAAGTAAGCCGAAAACCCAAAAATCCAAACCAAGAAAAGTAGTAGAGTGGAGGAAAACCAACTTAAAACAAGTAGTTTTAACAGCACAAGACGAATTATGTGTTTTAAAAATATCAAGTATTTTCTGAAAATTTCGTCAGAGTCTCCTTTGTAAATACTGGCCCCCAAACGGGATACAACTTGAATAGTATACGAAATCAATAAAAAGGCATCCCCAAGCGGGAGCTAGCTCTTCGTCAATCGACGGTCACAACCACGCAAGCAATATAATATAGAACGCCAAGGGCGAGGATCAAAACTCAAAAGGAAACTCAAAATAGCAAGAAATCCATAGAAATACAACGCGCGACTCTAAGGTCAAAAGAATAAACATCACTGGTCTCTATCTCTGAAATAAATATATGTTTGGTTGATGGAACTTCTAGATACAACAGAATAATAATATATAAAGTATAATGATGGGTATGATACAAATAAACCCACCTACTAGCAAGTCACCCGAAACGAAGCAGTGCCAGCAAAGCAGTAAAAAACCTGTACGGCAAAACATGCAAGAAACTGTGGCATAACAGGGGTGAGTTGCCAACTCGTGAGTAGAAAAACATCTACGAACAGAAATCGCAGGAACAACGCAATCCTAGGTCAACGATCATAATATATCCTCAAATATATAACCGGCAGCCTATAACAATGGCTAGGGTAAATGTCTAACCCAAGTGCAATCCCATGTGCCCGTGTCAGTACCTCAGGTAGCAATATATCATATGGATGATGTATGAATGCATGAAACAGAATGCATGTACTTAAGAAAACTGCTTTCATAAATTAGTGAGATTTCTGTATCTTTTTAATAACGAGGAATCATAAATGAAATCAGCATAAACAGTGCCTAGCATCGACACAAAACAGGTATCCAAATCTCTCGATATCTCCGTGTCGCAATCTTTGTACCTCAATATCTCAAAATCTCTGTATGTCAATCTCACTATCTAGGGCGCCGTCAGTTCAGACCGGCCCATACCATCAATCTCAAGACCACGACGGTATCCTTCGGATATCCGACGCGTCGGGTAAAATCACCGGTCGGTAGTGCTCCCCTGCCAGGCTCAACGCCATCATCTGCGACCTTCTCGTCCCGGGGTAGCGCACCGGGCCCACCATATACCCGAAACGGTTCATCCATCTCCTCGAATCGGGTCTCGAAATCCATCAGCAAACTCATGGTGGACGACTCATACATCATGGAAAACCACGCTTTTCATTTAAAAAGAGAGAAAAGAAGTTTATAAATGTTTTGGCGGTTTTCCCCCAAATCCAGGAAATCTCATGAAAATCCGAATCCAAATCCTCAATAGAATGTAAACAGTGAATATAGGCATGAAAATCCATGAATGCGGCATAACAGTGAATAATAACATGCATGAAGTAGCAAGTAATAACTACAATGTCTAAACTAGCATATAAGGCAAGTACACTAATATCATGTCTAAAATATTAGCTAACAAACTATGTCAATGAAATAGTATTTTCTAAAGTGTCCGTGACATGGCAATTACCGATGAAGATGTCTGTGAGCCGGCAAGTAAGTATATGTGGTACATACGCATCATCGGTAATGGTGCTGGTGTCCTAACAGCGTGATATCAACAATGCAATAAGAAATCACAATATAAGCATGTGATGCGGAGCGAACAATAATAATGAGCGGGAGCTAAATACTAGACACAATGATAACAAATCCACATTTAATATAAATATAGTCTAACAACTACACTAAACTATATGGCCGAGCTAACAAGCTAAACTAAAGGTAAGGAAACCGCCTAACATCTGAGTCGATACATATATATATATATATATATATATATATATATATTCGGTGATCCCGCCTCGATAATATCACATTCGATACCATATCGATAATCAAATATTCCTAAGTCAAGAGTGCGGATCAAACATCAATATATAGCTCGTACGTAAATCCGTCGTACGGCATCCCAAATCTGGGTACGGGTCAATATCACATTCATCACATTATTCATCTGGTGTCCTCTTTATCCAAGATCATAATCCGGGTACTGATCTAGTACAATACTAATATCATCAATATAATCATGATCTGACCATTGATCGACAGTCTCGTACAAACCGATATCATCAGCACATATCATATCTCATAACACGATCACATGTCGATTATTTCATTATTATCACTATTCACATGGTATCGTCCTCCAAAGATGCGCTATGACATCATGACGTATCTCATATACGAATCTTGCTATATCACCGATCTCACGGTCTCAAATCAATCTCATCGACTCACTTCAAATCCCAAATACTATCCTCAAATCCAGTATATGAACACATAGTCCCATACCCATGTGAACAAATAAATACATATTCCCGTATAAGCACAAATGGAAGAAGAATGTATGCAAGTATGGGTGTGTATGTATATGTGGGGTGCAACCACTACTCTAGGGTTTCGCAACACTAAACATATCCAATCACACCTAGAATCTATCTTTATCATCAATAATCTCAAACAATATAATCAATATATATGTGTGTATACGTATTCGTATATATCACCACGAACTACGGGGGTGCTATACGCCATCCAACCGACTTCTCCCCGTAGATATAAATCTACTTACCAGGTCCTCGCTCGCCGGTGCCGATGTCGCCACGCTCTTTCTAGTCGTCTCGAAGTCTACATAAGGGTACCTACATGTCACATAGTGTCATGTCGCATAAAAATCCAATTCGAAATCGAAATGGAATACGAAAACCAAATCGGCACGCACATCACGTATAGGTCAAAACCTATCGCATACGCATGCAAGAATAGCCAAACAAACCCTCGATGTCGATGTACAAACATCAACCCAACGAGAAAAACCCAAACGCACCTATTTGCACATTCACAAACACTCATTATAATATGAAATATGTTAAAATTCACAAAAACCTCAAACTCACTTTAAAAGCTATTTTTCCGAAAATCTACCAAGTAAAATTAACTGTTTTAGTATAAAACTCGACGTTTAAACAAATCTAGCGGCCACAATATCCACCCAATATTATAACCAAGTCATATAAACCATTTCCACCATTTAATCTCATCAATTTTTATAAAACTATAAATTCTAGTTTCGCAATTTTATTAAATTTTAACAATTTCAAGTAAAAATGCTCAAAACAACAACTAAGATTGGTTTTGCATGAACCAAAAGTATTAAACCACTCATTATAATGTTAATAATGACATGAAAGCTTAATTATATTTTAATCTAAACCATTTAATAAATTTCCAAAAAACCTAGTTAGCAAAATTTAGCATAATAAGAATAAATTTAAAAATTCAATTAGCAACCTAGTAATTAGCTTTGTTTTAGCATGCCCACTAGATATTAACCACGCAATTTGATCATGATCAATTGACCTAAACCCTAACTTAGTATTTAAACCCTTCTCTTTAATTTCCAAAACTGTAAATAAAACTATAATTAACACTTAATTAAATTTGCTTTAAGCAATAACTAACAATTTCATTATAGGGTAAAGATTTATACCTCCTAGAATCTTGAGATTTAGCATGAATCTAAGCCTCCAAAATCATCATCTTGCTCCTTGATTCATGCTAGCTTGGACAAAAGAAAAATGGGTAGAGATTAGATTAGGGATTAGTGATGTTTTATGTGGATTTTTGTAGCAATTTGTGGATTTTTTTGAAGAGGAAAAGAGGTGGAGAAAATTTGGGGCTGATGTGGGAGGGCTCGGCCAAGTGAGAGGAGAGGAGAGAGAGAGTGAAATGTGTGTGAATAATTTACCCCAAGTCAAACAAAACCATACCTCTTTCTTTACTGCCTTTCTTTATTCATTTTCTTTTTTTTTCCTTTCTTTGCAAGGAAAGATGTGAGGGGAAAGAAGGGGGGCTGCTGCCTTGGTGGGGCCGGCCATGGTAGAGGGGTGAGGGAATGTGAGTGATTACAAAAAAGTTCCTAGCAAAAAGAACCCATTAAGTTATCTAATTGCAAGTTTAGTTTAATTTATTTAAATTTTAATTTTCCTTTGACTATAAAGAACTAGAACTTGTAGTAAAATACGAAAAATTTATATTACTAACTAGATTTTAGTTTTCATGATTCTAAAGTTTATAATTAGCCCATTCAAATTTGTATTTATCTCTAATTTAATGTATTTTTTACAGCTTAAAATAATATTAAAATAATTAATTACGGAAAAATTTTCAGAAATTTAGAAATTTTATCAGTGGCTTAATAAACACCAAATACTAGCAATTAAATAGCTAGAATATGTATATTTAATTTTATAATAAAGATAATTGTATTTTGACTTTTTACGGAAAACTCCATTATTTTACCGATTTTCCGAAATTTCACCGAAACGATTTTCAAAACGTTACATCTGGTGACATGTGTGTAGATAGTATGTCGACTTCAGGTCGTCATTTGTCTCGTGTGAGTTCCCATTGTGCTTTGATTACAACCCTACCACGGCTCAAAGGAGTCATACAAATAGGTTTTAGTTGAGTACAGTTCCGAGCCACATGGAGGCAGTGAGCGGCTGTTGGGGATTCGACTCTCCTGGTATAGGGAGTCGATTTCGTACAGTAATTGGTTGGTCATTACCATAAGTCCCTGGCCAGGGCTGATTGAGAATTACTGGTGGATGGACCAGTAGATTCTCGGATGGTCTTGAGCCACACCGACATGACTTGTACGGTTATTAGGGGTCTGACGTTTTCTACCCCCTAGACCTTACATGCGATACTCTCAGACGAACAGACCGAACTGCATGGATATTGTCACGGACAGGCTCGGTAGGGGTTTCGGACGAGTTCGCTCGTCGGCCTCCTTTTTGACATGTATATGGGTTGCCGTTACGTACAGCTAGTGGCACTGACCGACTTGTGGTTAAACCCACTATCAGCATACTGTCGAGTCTTTAGAGTCCCACACAGAGGGTTTCCCTGGATCAGGCGAGATGATGTAGAGGCCGTATGGTCTTACGGCAGGGTTTCGATCGCATATGTGTACTTGCTACATGAATGATGTTCGGACAGATAATACTAGTGGGCTTTGGTTTAAGCAGGATTCTAGTATTATATTATTGGATTATACTTGTCTCTGTGTATCCGTATTTTATGGAATACGAATACGGGTATGTATATACGGTGAGGGAATTCTTGTAATTTTACAAGAATGAGCTTCTAGAAGGAGACACCTCATTATTGATTTATCTTTTTTTTGATAAAGGATTAATGAGGTCGATATTAGGAGATATTTGAGGAATGGGTTGCAAGCATGGCTTTGTGAATTGTTTATTCATTTGGAGTTCCAATTCAAGCAAGGTTGCATTTTATGTGACTAATTTATTCCATGCTTGAATTATTGGCTCAAGACTTAGCCATTCTCTCATTTCATTTCTCTAGTTCATTCTCACATAATGATTCTCTCTCCTAGGTTTTCTCTCCTTCTCCTTCAAGCTCATGCCATCACATGTTTTGTGAATCAATGAGCTTTGAGACTAATTAATCCAATACACCTTCTCTACTTCTACTTAGTAGTATTTCTTAGCAAGTTGGATCACTAAGTTATCTCTTTGAGGTTGGAGCTTGACCATAGGCCCTCGGGTGGATCCTTCTTCGACATAAAGGAGACCAACAACTGAGTTCTTTTAAAGCCAAAGAGGAGCTAAAGAAAGGAGATCAAGAAGAAGCTTGAACCAAGGAGCAAGGAACCATTTGATGACTCGAAGGACTTGACATGAGGGTATAACACTCTAACCTAGTAGTTAACACCCTCTAGTAGTCTTGTTTTTGTTAGCAAAGCTTTAATCAAGATCCTAAAAGTGGAAAAAGTCTATGTTGAAAAGCAAAACATGATCTTTTGATGTGAGAAAAATCATTTTTGATGGATTCTGCCTCCCCGCGAACACGTGGGGTATGCTACATAGACCTACACTGGTATCAAAGCCCAATTAAACCCTAGCTAACAGATTAAACGAAGTATGAAACTATGAAACCGAAACAACTCCGAAACAATGAAACGCGGATCCAAGTTTCTTTCGATTTTTGCAGAGCCTCAAAATTTTTTTTAAACAATTGCAGAGTGCTCCTTTACCTGTTAAATGTACACAAAACAAAAACGAGGCAATTCCATCATGAAATGGCCGACCACATCATCAAAATTTCCGAGCTCAACGGCCCAGTTGTGTGGGATTGCGTCCAATTTTGTTCTGTGTTCTTATCTCTTGGATTTAGTGTTTCAGGTGTTGCTAGATTTTGCCAATTTTGACTGCACTGTTAACTTTTTTCTGTGGCAATCTCGGAGTGGTTTGAAGCAGTAGTTTTTAGTGTCGTTTAAATTTCAGTTGTTATCTGTGTTGATATATGTGTTTCGAAACGTCCGCTAATCGCTATACGTCGGTTAGTGGGGGTTGCACATATCTGTGATGATTGGTTTGTGTATATGAACTTTATTGGATCGTCGATGATCAATAGTCGGGGGATGTGAGATGAGTGTTTTCTTTTCTTTCATTCATTGTAATTTGTAAAAGTTATGTAATATTATTTTGCGGGGCACATCCGGGTTGAGGTTGTAGCAACCGTCGTACTATTTTTCTTTTACTGTTTTTGCTCCTAGGATAGACTCAAGGAGGGTGCACAAACTACCGGGTTCTTTGAAGTGCCGAGTGGCCTACTCACTTTGTTGAGGGAGGTTGCTTTGCTTCGGAAATTTGGCGGGTAGTTTGCCGAACCCGTAGTGGTCTAGGGTGGGATTTGGCTATTCATCACGACCGTGGAATCCGTCTTTCGTTATGGGCTTAAACGAAGTGCGGAATTCCTAGTATATCCAATATGTTCATCTGTGATCTGGAATGCCTATTATTGCATGAGACGAATATATATATCTATATATGATATTTATTAGGCGTTGCTTATGTTTTGCACCCGCGCTAGTCCAGCCCCCGCTCTGTCGTTAGTTAAGTAACCTAACGGGTGATGACGGGGCCCTGTAGCGAATGCGGATGGCACAAGCGTACGTTGTATTTTCGTTTCTTTCTGCAATGGTAGGATTAATTGATGGGACATCATTACTTCATTAATTCAATGAAAACAAACCTAATCTAAATCGTTGGAACAATTTCAAAACCACTCGGTTTTCTTCAAAAAACGAATTTTAAATGCGGAGCCTAAACCACGCCTTTTAAAAAGCTATCATGTTTCCTTCGGTTATATCAAGTTCATTACGTTAACGGTTTCGCTAAAAACCAGCCGTAGCCCTCCATCATTTCAAATAAACAACACATCGTATTCATGCTGTGTTTGTTGGCCTACAACAAGGTGTAGTGAATGGTATCAATGTGTTGCTTATTTGTTGCATAAATTGATGAATTAGTTTAGGACAGTCGTACAGCCTTTTTGGTCTACATCAAGGGCGAGTATGGATAGGTCTAAATTAATCAGGACTACGACGGGAAGAACTTGACTTGCATCTTATGATTTGTTGGCATACGTCAAGGTCATAAGAGCTTGGAGTAAAAATCACATCGGGAGTTTCTAAGATAAAGGAAACTTGCAGATTTAGCATACCTTCTGGAGTGTGGAAACTAGAGTGGCTTCCATCTAGGTCATCATACAATGATAGTTGGATCCTGATCCCACTGATGAGTAGGGTTACTCTCGTGAAATTTTCTCACTTAACAATCAATGCTATAAACCAAGTAAGGCTCTAGAACTGTGTTAGTGGGGCTACGCGTCCAGGGAAAAGAGGTTATATAATTAAGGAACTTTGCGAAAGCGTTGGAAAACCTTCCTCGAAATACCGACACTAGCCTGGCTGAAAGGTTAAGCTAGTATTGTGAGGTGCGGTTAATCCTGACTAATTCTTCTTTTAGGGGACTGAAGAAGAATTTGAGGAAACGGTGGGAGCCATCCTGTTTAGATAAACTAATAAACTAATCTAAACTTGGAAGAGCATATGCTGAGTGTTTTTTCTCTCTCTCTCTCTGGCAGCTACCATGACAGGACTAAAACTATTACTTAAAAAGAATACACTGACCGGGCCAAACTGTTAGTTATATGTATGCCCTAGAGGCCATTACTGTACATAGGATGTATATTGTAGTGGATGCTGGGACATATATAGGGAGGACTTTCTTGCTCGACATGATAGTATGCTATCTGGTTGCTCTTTACCTTAACGTGTATACTGATTGTCTCTCTGTTACATGTTGGTAAAGCCCTTAGGATGTGTACTTGACTACCTGGACTATGATGCAGATCATACTAGTGGGGACAGATAGTCTATAAGTACATCTTTCAAAGTCCCTAGTCGTGGGTGTATCGAGACGGGGCATCGATATACCAGAGTAGACTAGCGTATACCTTCTCGACCAATACAGATGGGCGATGGATGATCCCATATCCATTGGTGTTTGACATTAGAGATGATATACGGGTGCTCAGTGGAGACTGGGTACACTGGACGGACTCGCCGAGAACTCCCAGATGGTATTATACCTTACGTCAGATGGCAGTTCTCTGGTGACACTGGTACAGAGTAGTCTGTTGACCCGAGATCGTCATAGAGTCTTGTATGGTTCCCACTGTGCTTTGATTTCCACCTTACCACGTCCAAGAGGGCGTGCAAAACGGTGGTTTTTGGGTACAGTCCCGAATCACATGGAGGCAATGAGCGATAGGAGGGGATTCGTCTCTCCCGGTATAGGGGGTTGATGTTGCGCTGTGTTCGATTGGCTATAACCGGAAATCCCTGGCCAGGGTTGCTGAGATTTACTGGTAAGTGTTACCAGTAGTTTCTCGAACTGTTATAGACCTCATATCGACACGACTTATCGAGCTATTGGGGTCTGACGTTTACCACCCCTAGGCGAGATATGCGACATATCAGACGACGAGACCGGACTGTACGGTAAGTGTTACTGGTTGGATTCACAGGAGTATGAGCGGGCTTGCTCGTCGATCTTCTGATCGCTCAATACCCGGGTGGCCGTTACGTTTATCAGACCGCTTGTGGCTTGTGGGTGCTTGATATGATCATCATCTGCTACCAGCGTATTGACGAGTCTTTAGAGTCCTACACAGAGGTTTCCTGGCTCAAGCGAAAAGAAATAGGAGCGCATATGAGATATGTGCGGGACCGAGAATAATACCAGTATGTGATACTGTATTTGATTCTCGCGATTTGTAACATTGATCGGTTATATGCGATATAGCCGGGTTATCGGATCAAGTGTTGATTCGATAAGTTGTTACTATTGATATTAGTCGGTTATATGCGATATGACCGGATCGTTAAATCAAGTATTGATTTAATGATTTAATATATAATTATATATTAGATATATTACTTTACATTAACTAATATAGGTTCACTTAAAATTGATTTTCTCACTTGTTTGTGCAAGTTGTATATGTGATATTCTTTTGTGCACATGATTGTATCATGTTTGATGATACATGCTTATTTGGTTAAGTGTAAAGAATTAAACCATGGTTAAGTTGATGATTAGGGTTTTTCTTATTCATTTTAATTTATTTGTTTATTCATTTTGGAAATGATAAGAAAAGAATGGTGGCTTTATTTGTAGTTTTGTTGAAGCTTCATGAAGCTTTGACCTAGTCCACCATTCTTGTCTCTTGCTTAACCCTAACCATCATGACTAACCATGGTCTATTCTCTACACTTAACTAAGGTTAGAATATGATAAGAATCAATTCTTTTTCAATTATTCAAGGAGAACTTATCATATTCTTTCTTCATCTTCTTCTTCATGAGCAAGAAAGAAAAGCTTGCCTCATCAATGGCAAGTGATGAAATCAAGTGAGAAATCCAATTCTAAAGTGAACCCACTTCCTATTTCTTCATCCTCTACCTCTTGCCAAGTAGTATAGGGTGTTTTCTTCACAAGTTTCTTGACTTGGTGAAGTTGGAGCTTGATCTAGTGTTGCCTCGACGTAGATCATCTTCGGCATCGTAGTCGATGACCTAGCCCGCCCATTTCTCCGATGAAGCCAACGCTAGAGCCCGGGATTTGATTTGGACAGCAAGGGGACTTCATCACGGAGGTATGGAGGTGGAGCACCGGATCTACAAAGGTTGTATTTCCGTTCACTTAGAGTAAAGTCGTTTACTTGTATTTGTTTCGCCTAAAATTCTAGTTAACGATCCGTATTAGGGTTTCTCGGCACTTGTAAAATTTGAAATTGGCATGGTTGATGCCTTGTGAGACCTCATTTAGTGTGCCTAGGAACCCTACAGTGGTATCAGAGCCTAGCTAGAGCCTTAGGCGATGCGTAGACGGAGTTAGAAATCCGATCGAACCGAAACCCCATTGCAAAATCGCTCTCTGTACATTTTTCAAAATTGTTGACTTTTGTGAATTAAAAATATGCAGAAACATAAGCAGGAAAAACTAAGAATTACTGTGAAGTTTGGGCTCCTAATTCCATAATTCGACCGTGGAACCGCGGCCAAACAGTGGTTTGGCGGCGCTTCAGCGGCCCAAATTTGGACTTAGTCCCTCAAATTTCATATATTTATTCTTAGGTCCTTTCTTGGCAATTTTTTATGTGAATTTTTTAATTCCACTCAAGTGTTGAGTTTTCTAGGGTTTTATTGGGGATTCGTTAATTTGATCGGATAATTTAACTTCGTGTATCTTTTTCCGGATATTTTGGAATATGTTAAAAAGTTCGACCGGATATAAATACCCAATTTTTCCCCTGCCGGAAAATTTCCAAGTGTTGGATTTTTCCGTGGTTTAAAGACGTTCTAAGTAGTGCAAGTAACGCGATGGACCCTCTAGAAGACAACAAACCTTAACTCGATTATGTGACCGTCTTGAACTGCCCTTTGAACCTTCGGGTTTGGGGCAGTACGGCGTGCCACATGTGAGGCGTTGGCTTGACCCTTCTACGGCTGGACCGTTGGTACTGAGGCATGAACTGAATATTTTTTTAAACTTATTTCATGTGTTGATTTGTATCGGGAAAACTTGGGTGTTCGATTGTTCGATCGGAAAGTTTAACATTTTCTATTTATCTGGAATGGGATACAATAATTGGAATTCACAAGTAGTTATGTGATAACTGAATGAATGTTATAAACATAGCAGTTTAGTCCCACTTGATCGGTTGCCACGGAATTTTGATGTGATCAAAAGTCCGTCGCAATCACGTAGCGTACGCGGATACTCGCCGGGTAAACTTAATAGACAGCCTCACTCTATAGCCCCGACCAAGTGATTGTAGGAGAACCCCGTCGCCGAAAGCATCCGTTCGGGTGCTCGCGGCAGCGGTGTTCCGCCTTGGTGCACTTTGTCGACGGCGTCGGGGGTGCGGCCGCCTACTAAAGTTTGCGACGAGCATTCGATCAGGATGTCGGGAATCCTGTTGAATTGCCCGACTTGATATTGAAAAGTGTTTTCGATAATGAGACTAAAATGCGGGGTTTATAACTGTTAGGCATGCGATGTCTAAGTAATTCATTTAGTTAGGCATGCGATGTCTATGCAGGTTGCGGATTCCAACTGTTGTAGTTTTACACTTTCTTTTCTGTGACCGTAAGTGTAATATGTGATATCGCCGGTTTCGTTGCTATATGTCAACGACAATTGGGATGGGCATATTTACTTACGTTGATAACATGTGATGTTATGTGTTGCTGGATATGTTATATTGGATCGTCGTGTTTGAATAGCCGGGGGTTTTTATGTGAGATGAGTGTTTTCTTTTTCATTCATGTAAAAACTTGTATGTAATATTCTTTTATTTGGGGCACTTCCAGGTTGCGGAAGATGTTACCTTTTGTATATTATTTACTTTTCCGCACTAGGATAGACCCAAGGAGGAGGGCACAAGTAACCGGGTTCTGGAGTCCAGTGGGAGACCAACTCGAGGAGTCGAGTCCGGGTCTCCTAACTCTAGAATTGGTAGGGTTGCTTGCCGCTCTCGTAGGGGTCTAGGGGTGTGGGTTTGGCTATTCATCACGACCGTGGAATCCGTGTTTTATACTGGCTCGTATTTAAAACACGGACGTCCTAGTATATCCAATATTTCATATGTTTCTTCTGCTGCGATATCTGTGATGTGATCATGTGATATGTTCTGTGATAGATACTTTATATAGTATATATGATATATTATATAGATGTTACTTATGCTTTACACCCGCGCTAGCCCTCCCCTGCTCTGCCGTTAGTTACCTAACCTAACGGTGCACGAGGGGACATCGAGGCGAATGCAGATGGCATAAGTGTACGTCGTATTTATCTGTGATGTTTAGGTAATTTAAATGATGGGACTTCATTAATGAGATTAATGAAATAGAAGAAACCTAAAGATGTTGTAGAATCGAATTTCAAAATAAAACAGGTAGCTGCAGTTCTTGCTTTGCACAGCGGTGTATATGATATATCCTGCACCTTATTCGATAAGGAAAGGACCGAGATCCCTTCACCGGGAGTGACTCCTTTAGCAATAACTGGTTGATGCTACACACTCGGTTTGTCTTTTGATAGCTTCTATAGTTTCTGCTTTGCACAGTGATATATATGATATATCCCGCACCTCATTCGACGAGGAAAGGACCGACGATCCCTTCACCGGGAGTGACTCCTTTAGCAAAACTAGAAAAGCCTCAAAAACACTCCATTTCAAAATTCCTTTGATTCTACAACGATATCAAGTTCATTACGCAATAGGTTTTCAGAAAAACCTGTCGTAGCCTTCCGTCATTTCAGATAAGTACTAGTTAGTATTCGTGCTGCGGTAGTTTGGCATTCTTCAAGGCGTAGTGTAAGGTAGCTAACTAGTATTTATCTGCTTTTGCATATGATGCAGATTGGATTAGGGTATTCGTACGGCGTTGTTTGGCATT